>JAHLJT010002630.1:7848909-8448909 GCA_031308135.1 Acheta domesticus
CCCCGCGCGCTGCGATCGCGCCCATTTGGAGGTGCCCTCCGCCGCCGGCGCAGACTATTCGTTCTCTTACGTCGCCGCCGCCTGCATTCGCAGTGCCATTTCGCGGCGCTGGTGATGTCCAGCTCCATGCGTGATGCGCCTTCCGGAGCAAATCAGTTTTCATTACCGGGGGCCCTGTTGGGACAGAGGGTTTCGGTGCGTAGATTCATCCCGTCTGTACAGTTATGCCTTTGCTTCGTTGCCTTCGCCATTTTACCAGAACCTTTGCATCGTCAAGGTTTTGGCAGTTGTAAGCTACCTTGCTCTAGGGTTAGTAAGTTCGTCCTTGCAGGTCTGGCCTTCCCGACATTTCCCCAACGTCTTCGCTGGGCGCACTTAGCACCGTCCACGCTCTCGCCCTTGCCCTCGCCCTCGATTGCCACTCATGCCCTCTCAAGCCTTCTCCAACGCTATCCGTCTTCGTCCTCTCAAGCCCGCCCTCGCCCACCTTCGCCCGCCCTCAACCCGCTCTCCCCTCCCCTCGCCCGCCCTCCCCCCCCTTGCCTGCCCACGTCCGCCCTCACCCGCCCACGGCCCGCCCTCGCCCGCCCCTCGCCCGCTCTCGTCCACCCTCCCCTCGCCCCCCCCTTCGCCTGCACTTCGCTCGCCCGCCTTTCCTCGCCCACCCTTCCCTGGCCCGCCATCGCCTGCCCGTCGCGCGCTTCCCTCCTCCCGCCCTCGTCCGCCTTCGCCCACTATCCCACTTCCTCCCTATTCAACTCCACACGTCCTCGCCCAGCCACGCCCGTCCTCGTCCCTCCTCGCCTGCCCTATATTCCATCACCGCCATCTTCACAAGCACTTCATCCTGTTCGCTCGCAAACTCGTGCCACCCCTTTCCCGGCCTCTACAAGAATCGAAGTTGGCCGCTGTCTCCTAAGCAGAACGAGCGAGCTGGTGCAGGAAGCGTTGGCATGGCTGGCGGCTCGCGGCGTCGCATCGAGCGATGCCAATGGCTGTGCCTCAGCCACGAGGACGCGACCTGAGTGGAAGGCCTTGTTCTTTGTTTAGGAAAAAACCCTATAATGCGATATTTCTAATTTTGCCCCTCAAGGCCAGTCTTCACGATGGAATAAGTCACGGTGTTTCGCAACGTTATCAGTTGTGCCGCCAGGTATCGCATGATCGCGACCGTATCACGTAGTGCTTGCGATCATGCGACTTCTAGCGGTACGGCGGAGAAAGACGCGAAACGCCGTGTGATATTCCATCGTGGCCATAGGGGCTTCAGGGCAGAGTTAGGAAAATCGCACTAGAACGTCCGCCTCTCCGCCCAACAACGCTCAGCGTCTTCCGCGTTTCCGAAGAGTGATGTCATCAAGTGGGAGGCAGTCGTATTCACATTATCAGGAAACAAACGCTACTTTATAGCTCGAAAAGCTTCATTCCAATAAACAACTGTGAGATTTGTGGTGATGTGAATCGGAATGGGATGATACTTATTCAATTTCGTTTACAGACAATGCGTTCTCGATGTTACCAGTTGAAAGGTTGTGGGTGAGAAAACTGGTAACACACATGAGACTCGGTTTGCACAAACTTTGATACTGCCGTCAATAATAATCAAAGCAAAAGTTAGATTTTGTTTAAACTTCGTTTTAAGAACCGCTTGGCCTTTATTCTCTGGAGAATCGTATTCCAAGACAAATACTTTCGATGCACCAGACATTTCTTGGGCACTTTTCATAACTATTCATACAATTTGTAAATTGTGAGTTACTATGTTGCTGCCTACAAACCTTCATTCACATTCGTTCATACTTCCCTACAAAGTTCGTACTTCCCTCCCTTTCCGATAAAACCTAATATTTCTTGATTGTGTGTATTTAGGAATCGAGCAGGACATGGACGTAGAAATGCGACATGAAAGTAATAACTACTAAAGATAATTTGTTTTTTTTAATGCTTCTTTAAGGACTACTACCTTCAAAATATTTTTTTTCTGAAGGAGATAGATTCTGGTGAAAATGTATTTCACCCTAAACGGTGTATCGATTTCCAATCCTTTTCGACGTTTTTTTTCCTCGGGAGGTGGCGGTGATCTTTTCCTCGCTGGATGATGAGACCGCCCCAGCCAGGAAAAGCAGTTTGCTCCCGACTGATCTCCGGGCATGTGTGGTAGTGTAGTGCATGCTAGTTGAAGTGCGTGTGTAAAGGGTGAGGATAGGACAAGGAAGAGGAAGGAAAGATCGCGCGCAGTCCGTAGCCCGTTTGTTGGGGTACTGCTCCGGCATTCGCCTGGTGTTGATCGGAGAAACCACGGAGAACTACCGATCAGAGCAGCTGGCCGCTAGAATTCTCATCCCGACAGCGACTGAATTCGACCTAGCTGACAAGCTAGTGTCGAAAATCCTGCCGCCGTCAGGAGTGGAATCTAGGACCTCCCGGTCAGAGGGACTGCAGTGACATCAGTTGATGCACTGAGCCATCTCTCGCGGTGCGGATGCGGAGATGAGACGGGAAGGACGAGCGAGGCGGACCTCCGGAGCGCAACATACATCCCTCCCTCCCCCTAACCCACCCGCCTTAAAAACTTTGCGCTCGCGGGCGAGCGGGCGCCATCCGCAGCGGCATTGTGACGTCGAGAGCCGCTCGCAGCCCAACTTCGCGGCGACGCCCCCCCCCCTTTCCCCTCCGCCACCCCCACCCCCCTTCACCCCTCCACCAGACTCGCGTTCCTGTTTATTCGACTTCCCCGCTCGCTCGCTCGCTCGCTCGCGGCTCGAGATGTTTAGCGGCGAGGAAACACAGACTCACGCCCGACGGAAAAGGAAGGGGTGGGGGGAGGGGCGTGGTGGGGCGGGGCGGAGTTTGCGGGCCGCTTGTGACGTAGACTCTCGCCTCGCGTCCAGAGATGGGGAGCCGCTACGTCAAGTTAAGCAAGTTATCGTGAGAGCGCGTTTCGCGGGGCGTTGTTTGGGTGTGCGCCTACGTCTTGCGCCGGCGGTTTCTTGGAAGTGCTGTGGGAGAAGTGGGTAAATTAATAAGCGAGGAGTGATGTGATGAGGCAAGATGTGATTATGTAGATTGTTGTGGAAAATAAATTAAAGGAAAATCTGTATATTTCTTGTCCAATTTGGTAAATCGATGCAAATATTGGAATGCTCGAAGCCAATTATTTAAATTTTTGGTTAATCGTAAAAATTTGTTGGAGGACAATTCTGTTAGAAGTCAGCAATTGAGAACGTATTTTTACGCAATTTGCAATCTGAATTTTTACTTTTTATTTCACTTTTTGAGGACACCTCCCCTTAAATTCAGAGGTGAAAACATGTAAAGATCAGAAGGCCTATGACATCCCTACATACTTCTTGCCTGTTGGTACGTGGTACACGCAGTTTAGAGTTTGTGTAAAAAACTAAATACAAGAGCCGATTTTTTTAAATTTAAAGCTTGGGATTCATGTAACAAGGCGTAAGCTTTTTGTACAATATCAGAATTTTTTCTAAGTTTAAGGACTTGAATACATTTTGAAACACGTTGCACCTTGCAGAGTCTTGTCATTTATGTGATTATTGAAAACAACAAGACGAAAATCAGTTCCACGGAGGTGTCCCACAGGGTTTCACTTCTTCCGTCGAATGTCCTTCATTTCGACGTAACTTTCTGCATGTCCGTCTTCCTATTATGAGCGAAGTCCGAAAGATGGCTTTCCGATCCGGAGAGTCCTCGTGCTCTTTTTCGTCGCCGGCGAGTGCCCTCGCGAGCTCTCCAGAGGAGAAGTTTTGTGGCGCCGCGCCGCCCCGGCGGGACCAGGGAGGGGGAAAAAGGGGTGGGTATCGACTCGGACGCTGTTTTCCCGGGTAGAGGACGTTGCGTTTCTGTGGACGTGGGTTCGAGGCGATCCATAACGGAAGCGACCGCTGCGCTAGTTATTCTCCTCTTGGGTAGCAAGGTTCAAATGACTGTCGATCCACGTGAAATGTGTGAATTTGAGTGGGTTATCGGCTGGCTTTTGGGGAATCTCTCGTTTTTCCTGCGTGTCATCATCGTTCTACTATTACTCTTTTCGTTCATATTGTTCATCGTAAGTCACCTGTCCATTAAACTGGGCGAACCGTGGTCTAGTGGTCAAATCCCTTCCACTTTTCGGTACCCAACTTGAATGTCCTGTCGGTACATTGTAAAGGGTAAAGTAGTCTGGCAGATCCTATTCCTGTTTTCTTCTAGTTCCACAACTTCGCCTTATAACGATGTTAACTTAATGTTTACATTGCTAAACTTACAGACTTGGACATTCTAACACTTGGACATTCTAACACATATTAGAAAATTACTACTAATTTACTAGGTAACGTCAAGAAGTTAAGTTTAAGGAAATAAAGAATTTTAAAACTGAATTAAATTAAAATATTAGTGAATACAAACTGCGATTTTTGCGGCAGTCTTCTGAATCTGGGTAAAGTTAGTGTTTTGGGGTTTCTTAATGTTCTGCAAAGATTGAATGAAGTTAGAAGTATGTCATGGGGTTAGTTGTTGAGCAGTTTATGTGTCTGAGAATTAGGAATGATCCATAGAGCTTTGGTAATTGAAAGACTGGGGCGTAACGCATCGCCCCCACCAAATTTTTTTAAAAATTCGAAATAAATGGCTCATGGCGTATCGTTTATATTGTGTAATTCCTAAATATATCAATTTAATGCTTTTAGTTGACCCATAGTTGTTGTCATTTTTATATAATCTCTTAACGTTCTCAGAATGTCTAGAATACGTTTCCGTGTGGGTGATGATGTACTCACAAACCCTTCAATTTTTCATTAACACTTGCGCCGTCCCGGCGCCACTTAGTCGGGAGTTCCCCAGTGCCGTTCACGCCGCCCCGTGTGTTTTGCCGCCTCGCTAGGCGAAAAAAATTATATTTTTCCAAGTAATCCAAAGCAATATTTTTTAACACAGTTCGGTAGTTCTAGGGAGTTAACCTTCCTCCTACACTTTCAAATTCTACGAGCATAAGAAGATACATTTCATACATACATCATACATAAAATACGACGTTTCGTTACGAAGACATAATTTTTTTCATGAAGTTTATTCTTCTTCTTCTACGAATGTCATTGGTAATAATTAAAATAAACAGACAGTTCCTTAAAAATGTTTGACATTTAATTAAATTTCAATTCAATTTTTGACATTCAATCGTAGGAAAATAAAAAAATTGAATGTCAAAAATTTTTAAGGAAGTCTGTTTATTTTTATTAATTTTTTCCTCCTAGACTGCTCAAATTTGACACTGCGCGGCTGTGGAAACGGTTCTGGTGCGAGCGCGCCGCTTTTTCCGCCGCTTGCGTCGACCGGCAACGAATGGCCGGTGGCGGCCCGCGATTCCTCCCTGTGGAACGCCTGCTGGCTCTTCGGCCGCCGCCGCCGTTCAGCCCCGAAGCCCTCGCGCCTCGCGCGGGACGATCAGCGAGGGGCGGCGGAGCCCGAGTTGGGTCGATGTCTCTTTTCCGGAATGTACTCGTATTCTCATTTAGTTGGATGAGTTAGTGGCGGGACGTTAATGCTTTGTGGTCAGAATTGTATTGTTTGGCGTGTGGTTCTTGAGTTTATACTTCGGTTTTTCTTTCTTGGCGCACGTGGGGGGGGTGTCAAGAAAATGGAATATCTCACGGTATTTCGCGCCGTTCTCCGTTGTGCCGCCAGGAGTCGCATGATCGCCAGCACTGCTCGATACAGTCGCGATCTTGCGACTCCTAGCGGCACAACCGAGAACGACGCGAAATACCGTGAGATATTCCATTGTATTGACACCCCCCCCACGCGACAAGAAAGAAAAACGGAAGAATAGGTCATTAAAAAATAACACCTTACATTGTCGACGGTTCGGCCATTTATTCGGCCTTCTTTAGGTCTACAGTAATAAATGGATATTATTGCACAGGCAGTATGTAAAGACCATTTACAATTTTATTTAAATTGTAATTATTTAGATTTCATACGTAATTTAATCAGTGATTCACATCTAAACAAGACCGACAATTCTTTCGTCGGTAGAAGAGACGCAATGAGGATTTATGACCTAAAATCTTCCAACATAAATGTAAACTTCTACCAACAAGGATTAGGCTTCAATCTATCCGGTGCCCATTGTAATTTTAAATTCTTTAAAATTACCTGAAATATTGACGGCACGATTCAGGTATTATTTCCTTGGTGTTGGAGAATTCAAAAGGTAGTGATTAGACGGGAAAAACAAGCCTTAGGGTTTCAGGTTTGTTTTTTTTACGAATTTGGACTTAAATCCATCTCATGATTTGATCTTTGATCTCGTGATTTTAATACTGTACACTAATTACTAAAATATCGATGGCACAATTCAGGTATTTTTTCTTTGGTGTTGGAGAAACCAAAAGGTAGTGATTAGTCGCGAAAATAAGCCTCAGGTGTTCAGTTTTTCCTTAAAAATTTGGAGTTAAATCCATCTCATGAAGGAACATTTTTTCGCATTACGTTAGGACTTTCCATTACATTTACATGCTTCAATAGCCACCGACCTACTGCAAATCAGAGACCCAGAAATTCCGCAAGCCCGAACAGCGAGCAATATGATTGAAAAGTCAAGTCCGTTTGTCATTCCCGTTGACCCGTTGATGTGCATTACGGGCGCGGCGAACGGTTCATCGCATTCTTTTTACCATTTTTCGGAATCCGCGGTCTGTTGAAACTTGCTAATGGCTTCGGGGTTTGCGAGTGCGCGTCCCTTTCTCTCCCGCTGGCGACGACAGCACGGCAGGCGGGAGAGAAGGATGGTGGGGGGAGGACGCGCTGAAAGCTCGCATCGCCCTCGTCCTCATCCTCGTCGTCCTCGTCGTCGTCGTCTCGGGTAGCGCTCTGCACTCGCCCCAAATGAGCCTTGGATTAATCGACTTTTATTACCGGAGTTTTAGTAGCTTCCATATTTTCCCGCGCACTAATTGCTTTTTGGGAAAGCGGCTCCATTTAGCATTGGGTTTCGCGAAGGCTGCTGCTGCTGCTGCCGTTGAAAAGGAAGAAGTGGGTGGATACTTTTTTTTTATTATTTTTTTTTTCGTTGGGTTTCCTGCGGGCGGTTTTAGACCGGGAAGATGACTCAGCGACGGCTATTGAATTAAGTGAGGTCGAATTTTGGGTTCTTTTGAAATAGCCGGTTTTTATTACTGTAGTTATTATCGTAATGGTGTAAAAACTAATTGGTTTTGCTGGCATTGATATATGATATAAATATTTTAATGGTAACGAATCTATACGTAAGTGCATAGTCGTAATATACACTTGAAATAGTTCATATGACTAATTTTGTGAGTGAACGAACAGTTCTGATGTAAACTTATCTTAATGTTTTTGCTCTTCGATTATCATTTTCTAAAATATGTTTCTGGTCACCAAATGCCAAAACACATTTTTAAAGAATAATATCTGTGTAAAGAATTACATTTGTTTAGAGGTTTTTAAAATACCCAGGTACATCGACATTTTGAAATTTATTGACTATTATGTGCAAGGGTTATGCATTTCTTAAGAGCGATTTAAGAATTACAACAGTACTTTCATGAGAATGCGTTCCACGAAAAGGTACTGTCCAGTATACCTATCACTGGAGAATGTTATGTCATATTTTGTAATTGTCCTTTGACTTCGAGACGTTTTGTAGTAGTCATTTAGAGTAACAGTCCCTGATTATTGGGTTAGTAATACCAACTTATCTGACGTTAGCGTAATCTTGAACATAGCATGCGCTCTTGGTGTGAGTGAAGATAATAAAATGATAGTTCCAGATAGTTACCTTCGTGCAACTTGAATGATAAATTAAGACTTACGAATCCAGAGTACGTGATAATTTTTCTGTACTACAAGAACTCTACAAGGAGATCAACTATATGATTGTCTTAAGTGGTTGAGAAAGAAAGCCAGCAATCTTAAACTTTTAGGTGTGTGGATAGTCAGAATGTAAATACTGGGTTACGTCTAGAGGTAGGACAGAAATAAGACATAGACTTAATTTCTTGCCGTCACCACAATCAGTTTTTTGTATTTTTCTTAAGTTCTGGGGAATCAACGAAACCAAAAATTCACATTACTGGAGGGTGCGTAGTTGTTGTTTTTCTTTCAATGTTTATGGGCATTGGAAATTTGTAACATGGATTCTACAACGATCTTTTATATCTTAATGCGTGACATCTAGATCAGTTTTGCCGTTTTCAGGCTCCGTTGATTTTTTACAAACCTATATAATTTTGGAATATGTTTTATATATTTAGAATTCAATAAAACGCTGAAATAATAATCAGAAACGTGAAAATCCGTAGACTGCGATAAAAAAAATCAATAATTTACGATAAAATCAACGATCAGAATGAAAGATATTTTGTTATCGAATCTAACGATTTATTAACGAAATTTCGAGGGAGGCAGCGAAGCCATAAATACAGAGCAGATCCAGATTATCGCGACGCACAACTTTAGCACCGCTGGTCTAGAAGTTCCGTTTCATTTGTGCAATTTTTTGTATCTATCAGTACGCTAGACTAAGCGTTGAGCTGGATGTGCGCCAGGTGCATGCTACCATTACCGCACCTTTTTTTCCCTTATTCTATTTTTCATTTTTATTTTGTTTCTCAAAAATGAGGTGGTTCGTCCGATCTGTCCAGTACTCGACAGGCAACGATGTCGCTACGCGAAGCAGCGAGCTGTGCTTATATGGCGTTTTCCTACTGCGATATCAGGAATCAAGAATTCCAATTAGGAATGCTATTTGAAAACCGAAAGTATGGAATAAATGATAGCAAAAATAAATGGAATGTGGGTAGAAATATGTTGTAGAATGTGTTGCATGAAGTCGCAAAATATTAAGCAAAATTGAAAAATTGTGAAATTTTAAACAGGGAGTATATTTTGAGAACATTTGGTGTAGACGTTTCGCTTCGCTTGTGTAATACGTTATATAAGCATCGATGAGTAGGCGCTGAGCTGGATGGGCTGCAGGTGCGTTGAACCGTCATCGATTATTTTTCTTTTATCTTTGTTTTCGCTTTTTTAAAAATTTTATTTTCGTTCCTGGTGAGATTGTTCGTCTGACCCGTTCAGAATCTCGTAGCCATCGATGTCGCCAGATGCATCTAGCTGCGCTCGTATGGTGTTTTGCCAAGGTGACAGCACCACGCAGTTCACTTATACCAAATCAGGAAGCCGTTTGGAAATTAAAAAAAGTAAGCAATAATTCACGATGAAAATAAATGGGAGTTTGGGTGGAATTACGTGGGCAAGAAAATATGTTGTTGTAGAACTGCGGGGAGTATTAAGAAAAATCGTGAAAATTCGTGGAATTTTTGACATAGAGCATATTTCGAGAACAGCTGGTCTAGAAGTTTCGTGTGCAATACGTTATACACGCGTCGCGGACTAAGCGCTGAGCTGGAAGTGCGGCAGGTGCGCATAACCGTCACCGACTTTTTTTTTAACATTTTCGTTGCACCGCACAGTGCGGTGGATCGTCGGTGACGCGTCCAATATCGCGACAGGCAACGAAGTCGCCGCGCGACGTTGCCAGCTCGTGCAACGCATCACAGACGTCAGACACAACGTCACAGACGTTCGTTTAGCGAACGCCCGTAGACGTAGTTGGGCATTTTTCTTCGTCGCGCTCGGCGTGAGCGCGTTTGCCGGTCGGGCAGGCGCCCGGTAACGATGTTAGGAGCGGTGACGGAGTGAAAATTCGCCGTCTGGGCTGAGCGCGGCGTGGCGCGTTGGAGTGCGGCGACTAAAACGTTCGCGTTCTGGGCTGTCTGTCGGGAAGCCAATGTATACTGCGATTTTCGTAGCTGTGTCCCTGACAGGAATCAGCTGTTTCGCTGCCATCCAATCAGGAGCTTATATTTCGCGACAGTGACGTCACTACGGTGACGTTCAAGCTGCCGATTGGATGAAACCATTAACAGCTGATTTCTGTCAGGGACAAAGTTACGAAAATCACAGTATATGTAGTTATATCTGGGAGACGAGAAATGTATGGTGGATAAGAGTTTTTCTTATGATATTTACTCAACTCTTTGTGGAAGAAAAGATCTGAAAAGAGTGACAGTCATGAAGAATTAGTGGATCATAATGCATAAACAAATCAAGTATTAAACATGCTGTCTTTAAGATTTTATTCATTAACTGAGTAGCGTTCGTCGGTTCATCTTTTATCATCATATTCTTTGCTTAGATGGAAATCAGGAATATTTTATCTTGGAATCGGGAATATTTTAGTATTTTCTTGAGGAAAAATGTTCATTTTCATTAATTGGCATTTTCTCCTATCGTCAGCTCTTTGAGAGACTCAAAGTTTTCTTTGATGCAATGTTAAAGAGACAGAACCTGAACGTGGAGTGTTTTTTTTCTTTCTTTCTTTCTATTCTCATGCCTAATAAAGAAGCATCTGATTTATTAATTAGCTTCACAAACCAGTCTGACGTGCTTCTGCTTTGTATTTCCTGAGTAAACGTGTCAGAATCGAAACCTTCTTCTGCCGTATTAACGAAAACAGGTCAAACGCAGCGTGTATGTAAGAACCGCTCCTACCAAACAAAACGGGTCTTTCGCTGTAACAGAGATTTCTTCGCCACGAAACGCCTTCCAGAATCCTCCATCCCCTCCTGGTCCGCAAAGACTACGGATAAACCCGGAAGCTGTGCCCATTCGTTTATACTTTAGTTCCTTTTGTGTGTGTATGTGTGTGTGTGTGTGCGTGTGTTGTGCGCTCCCGGCGTCGGAGGCAATAAAAAGACGAATGAGCAGCGATGGGCGCAGAGGCCGTTGGCGCTAGAGGTCGTGGCAAACCCGCACTAAGACTAACGTAGGCCTTAGGCCGTAGACGCCTCTTAGGAGCTTGAGTGCGCTCCCTTGTGTGATACACCGCTAACGTTTTCTTTGAAAGGGAGTGCGGTGACCAGTGGTTTGCGTACAGATGTGTGAAACTAAGATAATTTTGACTTCACGTTTATTTGAGCATACTTCATATGAAATTGACTTTATTGTAGCAGAGAACAAGTGAATCGGAGTGAACTGGATAGTGCGACTAACACGTGACATTTTTCAATTATGAACCAGTTATGAACCCACGACTCTTTCTCTCTCTCTCTCTCTCTCTCTCTCTCTCTCTCTCACTCTCTCTCTCTCTCTCTCTATATATATATATATATATATATATATATATATATATATATATATATCCTGAGCTGATGAATTAAATATTGATGAACAAAGAATGGCATGTCTCATTTGATTTTCTGAGGTGATAAAATATCACCTAAACTTCACTCATCTATATTAACACGTTTACTACTATTATGTTCTTACGCCAGTGTATTCCGCCTTGTTCACCCTGAATACTCCCCGCGAGTTAAATTTTCATTGCCTGTCAGAACAGCGAGTCGCTGCATCTAGTTTAGGAACATGCAGAATGCACGCGAGTTTCTTGGATATTTCTGACACGATAATTAAGTGAGGTTCGTTCTAGAATTTTCTGTATGGACATTTTCATCACATGATAAAGTCTGATTAAAATAATTATGAGATTGTCTCTTGAACCATACATGTCGCAGTGATCGAAAGGTTGTTTCCATGCTCATTTCAGAGTATGGTTGGTGATTTCTGTACCAGTTGATAAACCCCTATTTCCAGTGGATACTAGAGTTACTCGCTGGTGCTACAAATGTAATTGTAATGTCAATACGTCCAACGCGAAGCTATGTAAATTTACACATAGAGCTGTTTTCAGTTTGATTCTAATATCTTCAAAAAAATCCGGAGGAAGACACGATATTTGTCTACGTTTTCTTTCCCACCGCTTCCCTAACCAGCGGAGCGTGCACACACTTGCGATCGCAGTGGTGTCAGCCGTGCATGCTGTGCGCGATGCGTTGCCAGAAGGGAAGGATTGGGGTGGGAAGGGAAAGGGAAGGAAGGAAGGGGCTGGGAGGCCGATCTGCATGAGTGGCCGAGCGTTGTAGTGGCACAGGGCTGCGATCTTTCCATCGTCTTCCTTGTGCTGTCTTCACACGTTACTTACCGACTCACTTTCACTACATTACCACACTCCTGCGGAGACCATCAGGAAGCGTAGAGGGTGTCCTGACTGGAGGGTAATGTCCCGCTGGTGGGAGATACCTTATTGGGGAAGAACCCGCAAGTCGGCAATAAGTTTGGCGCAGATTCTCACCATCCGGCGGGGGAAGATGACCGCCGCCTCCCGCGATAAAATACACTACAATTACGTAAGTAATGAACTTAGCAGTAGACACGCCCGGAAACATTAACAATCAATCAATATACTATCTAGAAAAAAATCCGTTAGAAGATTCGTTATCGGCGTATGTTTCCATTTCCATCTGCCAACGTACCCAGCGAAGCGTGTCGTCGCAAGGCAGGCCTTTGCGATCGCCCCGCGGTGTCATATGCCGGGCGTGTCGCGTTGCCGGAAGAGAAAGGTTGGCGGAAGATAGGAAAGGGGGGTTGAAGGGAGGAAGGGGCGGGGCTGGGTGGCTGATGAGCATGTGCGATCGGATGTTGTAGCCGCACAATGCTGCGATGTTCCTTGTTCTGTTCCCCCATATTACTTACAGACCCTTTTACTTGTACTACGACTTACAGTCTCTACTTACTTGTATTTCGTACATTACCACACAGCTGGGAGGCCTACAAGGAGCATAGAGCTTGTCTTGGCTGGGGCAACGTCCCACCGGTGGGAAATACCTGATCGTGTAGTTCGGCGCCGATTCTCACCATCCAGCGGGGAAGATCACCGCCACCACCCACGATAAAACATGAACCACAATTACCGGACTAAAGGCCTTAGCAGTAGACGCACTGGGAAACAATCAAATAATCTAATAACTGCAAAATATCCGCAAGGAGATTCGATATCTGCGTACGTTTCCTCTCCCCTCCGCCACCGTACCCAGCGAAGCGTGCCAACCCAAGGCAGGCCTTTGCGATCGCCGCGGTGTCGGCTGCCGTGCATGCCCGGCGCGTCGCGTTGCATGGGAGGGGTTGGGGTGGGAAGGGAAGGGAAAGGGAAGGAAGGAAGGGGCTGGGTGGCTGATCTGCATGCGCCACCGCGTGGTGTAGCGGCGCAGCGCTCCGGGGGCGGCGTGACGAGGTTGGGCGATCGCTGTCTGCGGTGTTTGAAGCCGAGAAAGTGAGGGAATGAGGGAATCGGTCGACCATGATGAGGGAAGCTGAGTTACACTTCGCGCATGTACTTGGGAGAAGGTGGAGAAAGAGGGATTTGGTGCGAAAGGGAATTTACGAATGTATCATTTCTAGATTACGTTTAGCGGTTGCTGTTGTTCCCGATCTGTAGAAATATCTGTGATGTGTGCATCTCGTTTGTTTCGTTTCTGTCGTATTTTGCCAGACTTTGAAGAGGAATGAGAAAATAACAAGAAAACTGTTCTCATTAGTTTAATGTCTTAGAATTTCAGGAAACATATTCGCCGACGTGCGGAGAATTTTGCATAAATTGGGTTGATTATTAAGTGGTATTATTGAGAGATATGCGAGACATGATATTTAAAAACGTAAAACAATATGAACGGCATGGATAAGCTATAAGATATGTAAATACTACTCATTCGACGTATCTGACTTATCTGACGAGATTGTCACGAGAATGCGCAGAATTGACACCAATTTTCAGTGTGGTTTGTTTACTGTTTTAGATTCAGTGTTAATGTGGGTACCATTTGTCGTGTTGCATTGTTTGCGAAATTTATTTCCAAATTATAAATGGAGTGACATTGTATCATTTTCTGTTCAGCAAATTCTTCTCGCTTATTGAAGAAAATATTTGCGCGTTTCCATTGATAGACACCGACATACGACAAAGTTACACTTATTCGATGTCTCTGTTTCTCCGTGTCGAGTCGTCGGGCTGCGTGAAATTCCCCTTTTTTCCAGTTTTTTTTTTCCCCGCAGTTCGCCCTCGCGCGTGATCCACCGAGTTCTTCGGCTCTGCGCGCGCCAGCTCTCTCGCCCCTTCCCACCCCTTCGCTCACCTGCTCGCGGCTGGCTCCCGGCGGACTCGCGCGCGCTGGGGCGTTTAGCATGCTCGGGGCGTCGGCCGCGCCGCCGCCGCCGCCGCCGGTGAAAAATCGCACCGTTTCCATCCCCAGCCCCGTGCGCGCGGGGCGGGCCCTCGTTTCCTGCTCGGCTTGCCCGCTCGGCCGCCGTTCCCTGCCTCGCCCCGCCCCGCCACGCCACGCCACGCCACGCCACGAAGGCCGCCCCGACCCACCCGTCCCGCTCGCCCCGCCCCGCCCCGCCATGCCGTCCCGCCCCGCCTGCCACGCCCCGTCCCGCCCGTCCCGTTCAACCCGTCCGCCCCACCCTACTCTTCCCGCCTGCCACACCCTTCCCGCCCGCACCCGCCCCCGCCCCGCTCACCCACCCCTCCCCGCCCTGCCACCCGTCACACCCCGCCCTGCCCACCCGCCACGCCCCTCGCCGCCCGCCCTCCGAATAACTATCATCTTTCCCGCCCTGACCCTCTCCACTCTGTTCTAGCTTTCGCTGCCTGGATCAGTCGCGCCATTGCTTGTTCTGTTGTAGCCCTCCTCCGCCATGGCGCAGTCACTCTCCCATGTCACGTTCGTCCTTTCATGTCGTATCCGCCCTGCCCTACTACATGTGTGCTGCCTCTGTCATTTCTTACCCACTCCTCCCCTCCACGCCTTACCCTGCTGGTCTCCGCCCTGCCTAGGCTCTAACATTGTCGCTCCCAATGCCCCTTTCTGTGCCCTCTCTCTCGCCGCATCATCCCGCCCATTTCGCCTCCACCCACCACATTCACTCCAACTTACTTTATCCCACGTCGTGCCCCGCCCCTCCATTCCGAGCCTTGTGCCCATCGTCCCGTCCGTACACACCGTGCCCACTCCCTTGCCCTGCTTGGCACACCTCTTCCCAGCATTACCTCAGCTTTCGTCCGCCTCGTCTTGACCATTCTCTCCTCCTGCCGTTTCCCCGATCCTTCCGTACGCCAACCCACCCCTCTTCCCGGCCGCTTCGCCTACCGGCTCGCCTTCGCCGTTACCTCTCCCCTCCCGTTGCCCTGCTCGCCACCCCTCTTCACTGCCTTCTCCAGACCATTCGCTCCCCCTGCCATTTCCACGATTCTCCCCCACGCTGTGCACGCCAACCCTTTCCTCTCCCCGGCCGTTTCGCCCACCGGCTCGCCCTCACCGTTTGCCCTCCCCCCTCCCCGTCCCATCCACGTGCCCGCCGATCCAACACCCTCCTCCTCCTCCTCCCTGCGTCGTTACGTTTTCCGCGCACGTAACGCGAGCAAAGAAGGCGCGTGCTCGCTCGCGAGATCACTGCCACCCCTTTCCCCCCCTCCCATCTCATCACACCCTCCCCGCACCCTCCCACGCGTCGTCCTTTGTGTTCCGAGAGGCCGCAACGCCCGCGCGCGCTTCGCACAGGAAGTTCATATTTACGCTGTGCGCGAGGCGCGAAAGCGGGAGGAGGAGCAGAAGACGACGAGGGAGACGCTGATAGAGAGAGAGAGAAAAAGTGGAAGGCGGCAGAAATGTTGCGTGGCCGTTTTCAATTTCGTCGGAATTACGGGAAAGACGCGTGCGGGCGTGGCAATACGGAGCCGGATGCCGTCGCCCGGGGCCGGAACTGTCCTGCGGGCGGAGGATGCGATGGGATTCCGCTGTGGATTTTGCCGCGTTTGTTGCTTAACACTGGCGCCTCGCGCGCCGGGAAATACTTGGATCGAACTGGTGCAACGCTTGCTGGTTTGTTCAGAGATCAAGTGCTGGGCTGTGGATCTAATGAACTTCCCGTCCCGCAACAGTGTATGCTTCCGTACGCGCCCGCGAACGTGTTTTTTTTTCTTCCAATAATTTCAGCTGCTGCTACTGCTGCCTTCCGTTTACCCAGCGTCGCTATCTGTTCATCTCACGCTTGAGGTAATGTCAAATAAAAAACTTGAAGTTTCTACAAGAAGAAAATGTGTTTTTCGTACGTTCTGGATGGTTAATCAGCCGGTGTGCGTCGTGGCAATACATGGCGCCACCGTCGCCCAGGGACGGAACTATCCTGCGGGCGAAAGAAGTGCGGTGAATTTCGCCGCGTTTGTTGCTTAACACTCGCGCGCCGGGAAATGATTCGGTCGAACATGTGCTTTCGCTTGCTGGTTTGTGCACAGATCAAGTGTTAGGCTGTTCGTTTATGTTGTTATAGTAAACGTTTTTCTGAAGGCGATGTGTTAGGATGCCTTTGGGGCAGTGCAGACTTTATGTTCAGCCTTACTCAATGAACAGTTGTGCTTACTTATGAATTAATGTTTTATAGCAATTTTGATCGCATTAATACTCGTAGAAGTTTATAATGCTAAGCAGAAGCTAATTTGGAGAAGTGTGTGTGTTTTGTCACTCGCCCCATTACCTCTCTCTTCGTGGTGTTGTATCCAAACTAGTGACACTTGCTCATTAGCATCTCTCTCCCAACTTTGTGGAACATTGATAAGGAACTGGGCGTCTGCTATTGAAACAACACAACACGCACTGACGTAGAAAATCAACGATAAATTTAGGGCATCTATTTGATTTAGCAAGAAATTCGATAAACTTTAAGTGTAAACGTGCTGCATTGTTGACTTTGATGCACTTAAATGACCTTATGGAACAAAGACGACGGCCTTTCGCAGGACAAACACCCGTGCACTACAAGTTAGGGACAAACAGCTTGTCAACTTGGTTAAATGATATTTCTCCCCGTGTGTTTATTTGTGTAAAGTGAATATCTTCGACACGTGTCTAGTCCTGGACGTTTTTAACATTTATTTTGCGACGCCTGTGTAATATGACACATGCCGCTCTCTCAGTCTGAATCAGTGAAACACTACTGATTGGCTGTGACTATTCACTGATGGTGTCAGTTATAACCCTGCCACTGACAATCAGTGAATTGAACTGAACAAATCAGTGAATATTGGGTCCACTTTTTGAATCAGTGAAACTTCACTGTTTGAACCAGTGAAGACGACTGAACGATCATTGAGCGATGGTGGCGCGACACTTTTACCACTGACGATCAGTGCAATGCTGGCGGTCATTATGAAAAGGTTCGCATATTCGCTGATTGTCAGCGAAACTACACATTTCAACTGGAGATATCAGTGACTTCAACTCTCACTGATTGAATCGGCGACAATTTCACTGATTCAGATTCAGAGAGCGGATGAAGTAAAACAGTGCTGAATCTCCAGAAGCTGTTCGGTAGGCTTTCGTAGGCCGAGCGGCTGGCCGCCGCGTGGGGCCGTGGGGCCGCAAGCGGATAAATCTCCGTAACGGCAGCGCTAAATCTGGGCGCGCGCCTATCGGCCCCAGGCGGCCACGCGGGCGCCCCGCTGGGTGGGCGTGGCCCTTCCCCCCCCCCCAACGCGCTTGCCACCGCTCCCTCGCCCTGCACCTGCCCGTTCTCCCGTTCCCTTTGTGTGCTTGTGTTCGCTTCCGCGCCGTTCTCTCTGTGCTCCTCCCCGCATGTCCGCTTCTCGCCGCTTCTGCACTACACTTACGGACTCCCCCCTCCCGCTTTCCCCTCCACGCTTAACTGCTCCTTTCCGCTCTCTCCTGTTACCTTCCCCCCCTTTCCGTTCCTTCTTGCTTCTTTCCTCTCCTTCCTGCTCATTCCCCACTCCTCCGCGCTGCTCTCCGTTCTTTTCTGCTCCTCTTCGCTCTCACTTACTCCTCTTCGCTCGCGTCTTCTCCTCTTACTATTCCTTTCCTCCCCTCTCACCTCCTCCTCTGTGGCCCTGCCTGATCTCTTCTCTACTCTCCTCTCTGCTGCCGCCTTCTCCTCCACTTCAGCCTGCACGTTTTCATTACCAGCCAGTTTTCCCCGCTTCTGCCTGCTCTCTCGCGTCTCCGTCCCGCATCCGATCATTATCTCCATCACCCCTCACTCGCCTTCGCCAGCTGCCTCCGCTCCTCCCTGCTCTCGCCCGCTCCCTTCTGTTCTCATACCCATTTCGATCAGGATTTTCGTCCCTTGATCCTTTGAGCAAATGCTGAGACGGACCCTTGTTTTGCATCTGGACATAAATATAACTTCATTATCAGTGCACGTCTTGTAGACGTTCAGTGGGAAATATAGTTACTCAAATTATCTTTATCCACGTCGCGGCAGAAGTATGTTCCTTCATGAAGGTAATGATGAGGGATAAGAAAACTATAAACTGCTCAGTGGCTCTCTCAGTCGTTTTGCGATGGTCACCTCAATGAGACTCCCCAAATATGCCCGCAATGGGTCTCAGACTGGTCTAAAAGCTCGCTCGCGCCCGCACGTAGTAAATATTCGCTGCTCATTGGTTTTCCTGAGGTGTGGCTCCTAGAGTCGCGAGCTTGTTTCCATAGTTAGGCGGAGCAATAATCCCCGGGGAATTTGTGACTGTCTTAACTAGTTGACGGTCATCTTTGCATCTCACAGTCAATCATCTGAAAATAGTATCGCAAAAGGTTGAGATTTTACATGGCAAGTGCTAAAAAATCTATAGTAAACTGGCACTGATAATGTCGCCATCACGCATATCGCTGGATGCACAACTCAAGCACAACTCAACTTAGCACTGTTACCAATGAAACCTATTCCTCTACCTATCTTCCCGTTATGGAACTTTTTAGCATTTGTCGATCGAACTCTTGTCGGCACCCCCAACAACAAGAGAGATGCGCTGGAACAGAGCAAACCCGTCTCAGCCCGTCTAAAACCATCTCTTGCAGCATCTCATTTGAATGCCGGGCGAATGCTCCGTTGCTATGTTTCCGCCCCACACCCACGCTGCTCCTCCCCCGCGTTCAGGTCCCTCCAGTCGCTTTACGGCTCCGCGCCGCCGCACCTGGCTCTTCCCCGCCGCCCCCATCGCCTCCGCAGTGTTGCCACATGCATTGCGAATGATTCTCCCGATTGGTAGAATGCTGCTAGTTGGTGTTGGACGCGTGGGATTTTCTCTACAAGGCACTGCAGAATGAAAGCTTTACTCACGTAAGGGATGTTTATACCAATCTCAAATTTCTTACAGTTTATATTATTAGTATTCAAAGTATACGAATCACCAAATGAAAATAGCACGTTCGTAAATTCTTTTGTTGTAAGTCAGTAGATTTTCACCGTAAAAAATTATGTCTCTTTGCAGATCATTACAAATAAAGTGACTATTTGTTGATACCTTCATTTGCCTAAACTGCTTATCCAAATTACTTTTCATTATTATTTTCTTTACCTGAAATTTCTCCGAATTTTCCGTGCTTTTCTCCCCATTTTCTCCTTACAAGGAGCTTTTTTTTTAAATGTTGGTGAAAATGTTCTCAATCTGACAACATTGCACCCCGCCTCTTGGGCCGCCACCGCCATCGCCGCCGCCCGCCCGCCCGCCCGCTTGCTGGCCGTAAAGCCATTCCGCTGCGATTCCCCCTGGAAGCATCTCTGCAGGGCTTTGGATGCTGCTCCCGGCCAGAACTACCGTTTGGAATTGGAATTCTGTGCTCTTCAAGGGGCGCTATCCACTCTCGAAGCTCGCTTCCACGCCGGGGCGCTTTATTAAAAGTTCGGCAATGGAAGATCAGGATCGACCGATAGGTTTGGACAATTAGGAGTACGGTCGCTGATACGCCGATGTATTCAGAACTACCCGTATTTCCCTTTGATTCGAATCGTTTTGCGAATACTCATAGCTTTTCTTTAAGCTTATTGGGAAGGGGCGAGAATGTTTCGGATGATCATTGTGGGAATGAGACGGTCATATTATTTGATGTTGCTACGAAATATAAAAGTAAGTAACCCGTTAATGCATATTACAATATGATTGCTGTGTTTGCAGATGTACAATATTATTCCCTTGAAATCATTAATGGCCATTGGGGCAAGGAATAATGTAACAATATTTAAGTACACGTTATGCTGCCTACTCTTGTAAAGTTGAACGCTAGAGCACTGCGCTCATTAGTGTAAACATAAAAGAACATATTATTTTAAGAATGAGATGTCATTTCCAGGCATTGCACGGTATTTACGAGACATTGATTCTCATTTTCAAATAAACCGTCTCATAACACTTCCCCCTTTGCCGATTGTTTCGCAAAATGCGGCAACGGCTGGTGGATTCTGGACTGTGTGGTATAGCACGTATGAAATTGGATAAAAATGCGACGTAAATCATGCAGATCCTTTTGCATTCAAGTTCCGTGTTTGCATAGTATTACGGCATTAATATCAAATCCACTAAATTTTCCTGGCGCGAACAAAGGGGACTGTCATACTTTGTGTCTTTTTTTTTCAGATTTTTCTCTCTTTGTTCAGCCGACTTCTGCATTGTTTGTTCCATTTTCTCCTTTTCATGTCTTTCTGCGACAGTTCCAGAAAAGCACTCAAAGCGTTATTTCTGTTGAAATTGAGGTTTTTCACGTTCTTTCTTCAAATGGTTACATACATTAAATAACTGATGGAGTGCTCACTTCTTTGTTGAAGGTGTCTGTCAAAGAAAGTACTCATGAAATTTATTACAATTATATTCTTAACCGTTGTGTATTTCGCTTAAATATATTGAACATATTTTTTGAACTGAAATACTTTTGGAGATAAACTTTTTAGGCGATTTTATTTAAGGTGTGAACAGTAGCAACATTATTAGAAACATATATGATTTTCACATTGTTTTCCAAGTATCGGAAATTGATATGCGAATTATCACACCAAAGCAGACTTTAATTCTAAATGTACATAGCTTTTCTAATATCTCGTGTTTCGAAATGGATGTCGATAAAATCCATTTATTTGAGAGAAAACAGACTTCAAATAGCTTACACTTGCATTCCTAGAGGAAAACAGAACGCAGTAAGATTGAGGCAAAGATAGAATAATCTGTAAAAACGCTACACACAGCCCATGATGTGCAAAAGAGAGGAAGCAGAAGACAGAGGAAATGTGGGGAAGAAGGAAAAGATGGGGGAGGGAAAATAAAAGAAGATGGAAAGGGACGAAAAAGGGGAAGATGAAAGAAAAAAAATAAAGGGATGGGAAGAAAAATAAGGTGGAGAATGAAGAGAAAATACGGTAGACAGGTAAGAAAAAATAGGATTGAGAGGGAAGAAAAAAAAGGTGGAAAGGGAAGAGAAAATAGGCTGGAGAAGGAAGAGAAAATACGGTGGAGGGGTAAGAAAAATAAGATGGAGAGAGAGGAAAAAATGAGGTGGGTAGGGATGAAAAGGGAGGTAGGGAGGGATAAAAAGGTGGGGATAGATGAAATGGCGGTGATAAGAGAGGAAAAAGGTAGGGAGGATTGAAAAGGAGGGGGTAGGTTGAAAAGGGGGTGGTTAGGGATGATAAAGGAGACAGGGGACGAATGAAAATAAATAAGTGGGTGATGAACAAAGACTGCGGGAACGATGAAAAGAAGTTGTGGTAAGGAAGAATAAAGTAGGAGAGGTTGAAAAGCAAGGTTGCCGACAACTCGGGGCAACGTATTCCAGGAATGTTCACGCCTCTCCCACTCGCCGCGTGGCGGTGCGTGCGAGTGCCAGCGTTGTTTTTTTGTTTGCGTCGCGTTGCCCGCGCCGCCTGTGGCACGTGGCGACAGTGGCGGCGGCAGCGGGCATTGATCGTGTGACCACGCCCCTGCGGCGGCGGCGGTGGCGGCCGCCCTCCTCCCCCACCCCACCCCCTCCACCGCCTCGTGCCTGCGCCGGGCCCAGACCGCCCCGTCGGCTTCTCGCTCAGCCGTCTCATTATCGTGTCGGAGACGTCCCAACCGGCTGTTCGCGCGGGGTGAAGTGGGGGACACGGAGGGACGGACGGAGGGCCGCGCGGCCCGGGAGCGGGAGAGAGCATGTGTCGCAATGCGATGTTACGGAAACGGGTGAGAGTAGGGTAATTCATCCGTGTGAAACTAAATATCAAACATCTGTTTCAACATAACGTTCAGCTGGAAACGGTTGTCATTGGTAATAAATCGTGATGTAAACTAATGATTAAACGTAAGATATTTAATTAATGTGGAAATTAATGAGTAAAATTGTGTTTGCATATTATTGAATGCATATTATATGAGGAATGCGGAAAATAGCATGAATATATCATTTATATTTCCTCTGTAGTCAGACACACTGCTGGAGTATTTGCAAAATATTGTTGTTGTTTTTGCCGCGTTAGGAAGATTAAAATTTTAGACCGTTGTCCAAGAAAAGTGAAAATCTTTGTATCAGCGTTTTAAGGTAGTTAAGGTAATTTGTGCACTAAGTTGAAATGAAAAAAAAGACACCAGCGAAAAGGGTTAATTGTGAAAATCGTCGCATTCGTAACACTGCAAGAATGACTAAATTGAGTTATTTGGTAGCAGATACATGTGATAAATTGAATGATCTTCCAGCATCAAGTGCCCATGTCACAATAATTCTGCGAAAATTGTACAAATGTTAAACACTGTATTGCTAATGACTCGATGGCAATGTTGCCTGAACTTACACGGTTTCCCCCATGAAAATTGAAGATCTTAGATTGTTTACAGCTTAGGGAAAAAATACTTCAATTGTTGAAAGAATAAAGTCTGGAAGAATAAAGTCGACAATTCTTAGAAAGAATGCCAATTGTAATACATATCGAACAAAGGAAAAAGTTCAGTAAACATCTCTTTTAAAAAAAATTCATCTATAAATAAAACTTGAATCCACCGTTCTCTTTATGTATAGAACGTTATCCTCTATTATCGTGCGTGTGTGCCCCACTATTCTATCCTTGCACGTCTGGGAATAGACCAACGTGGCTCCCCGCCGCGCTTCGGGTCGCCGCTCTTCCCTGCCCCGCGCCGTGACGTCAGAGGCTGCAGCGCCGCGCGGCGCGGCTGACGTGCGGGTTGCGTCGACGGCCCCCCGGCGCCCGGGGCGTGTGTTCAGCGGGATTGAGCGCGTGCGGCCCCGGGCCGGTGAGGGGCTGTTGCGGCGGGGATGGTGGCGAGACCCGTGCGGTCACCCAGGCTGTGGGGAACCCCCGACTGCTCAGGGCGATCTCTCTCGTCAAAGCCGGAATGCTCTAGATGAAAATAGTCTATCTGAAGGGAATGAGTGAGGAAATAAAAATGATTACGTTTGCACCGACGTGTACACTACAGAGGAAACATATCAGGACGATTAATCAAACGACAGTGAGCTTGTTTAATAATTTCATTGGGAAAATATTTCTCAATTCTTTTAAAGAATTTCATTACTCACGTTTTACTTATACAACTAATTGTATTAAAAAGAATGTTTAAACAAAAGACTTGTATTTTTCAATCTTGTAATAAGTTTTAAATGGAGTTATGTTGCGTCTTTTAAGAATTAATTATGAAGAATTCAGAAACACTCAAAATAGTGTACGTTTTCTGTATTGCTTAAATTCCGCTACCGCGCCACGGTGCTTCGGTGAAGACTTATACAGTTACCTACACTGGATACTCAAAAGGAAATTTCTTGTAAGGTTCCTCTTAGTAAAGTTACATGAGTATTTGTTACACTATGTGCGTACTCGCGGTGGTCGAAGATATTTACCGCCTGCATTTTCGCGTTCAGTGAGCGTGGAAATAATAATGATCAGGTGTGCTTTGCCAAGTGATAAATAATGAATTATCGTCGGCATGCACATTCTGCATGTAGGCTTTGGGTAACATTCTTAAAGCATTCGATCACTAGCGATAATTTGTTGAAAGATAATTTCCTTTATTTCATTCGATAAGTACTTCTAATTAAGGTTACAAAACGTTTCAAAAGTCATACGGTTCCATCCTGAAAAAGGTTCCGTTCAGAGTTGCACCCGTATTTACGTTTGCGGACACGCGAACCATATGCCAAACGCTCTTGATTCAAGTAGAATCTGTCGTGCAGAAGTGAAACCGTAGCGTGTGTTCCTGCTGATGACGTTGGTCTGTTTTGCCGAAACCTCTCTCTCGTGTGGAGCCTTCGCCCCGGCGCAACGTCTATTTTTCGGTCGTTAGGAGCGCGCGCGCGCGTGTGTCCATTTGTCGCGTCGCTTGGCCGTGCGCGGTGCGTGCCCCGGGACGATTTCACGCCGGCCTGCCTGCCTGCCCTCTGCCTCCGGCGCCGGCCCCATTGAGGCTGCCTCCTCGTCAAAGGACCGCCTCAGCCCACGGTGCTGATGTGGCGGAAGGGGCGGGGCCGGGACGGGACAGGACGGGCCGCAGCCCCGCCGTCGCTCGGTGGCCTCGGACCATCCTCTGCTCGGCCTCCGCCCCCACCCCGCCTCGCTTCGCCGTGCCTGACGTCGAGGCTGCGACCCGCTGTCGTACCGGCTGAGTTTACGATAGATCCAGCGTTTACGATGTGGTTCTGACCAAAAGATGGTAGGGTTGAGGCTCGACCGCAGCAGCTTTTTTTACTCTATAGCCCGATTAAAATAAGTTGCTGATTGCCAGTTGCGAATGGAAGGGAGCGACGTTGACAGTTTGCGTATCACTGAGCACGTGCTCCCGGGACACGAAAGTAAACACTTGAAATAAATATTAAAGTAATCAAATCATACCCTCATTTTATATGAAGCTATAGCTTCAGAAGCACAGCTGTCAATCAACAACTTATTTTAATGGGACCATAGCTACATAGTTGCATTCAGCACCGCCTGTCTGGAGAATTCTAGCGCCGCCGCCGCCCACGGGTGCTAATGTGGCGGAAGGGGCGGGGCCGGGACGGGACAGGACGGGCAGCAGCCCCCCCGTCGCTCGGTGGGCCTGGGACCATCCTCTGCCCGGCTATCGCGCCACCCACGCCCCCTCGCTACGCCACGCCTCCCGGTTCGGGTAGTGTTCCGCGCCGCCCCGCTGTCGCACCGGCTGAGTTTAGGTCAGACCCAACGTTTCCGCTGTGGTTCTAACCGAAATGGTAGGGCTCTAGTCCCGACGTCCGCTCCCCCGCTCCCGCTCATACCCGCTCCCGTTCTTCTCCGCCTGCGTTTCTCCCCGCCTCCATTGCTGCGCGCTTCTGTCCGCTTTCGCCTGCACTCCTCCCCACGACCATTCCACCCTGCCTCTGCGCAACCTCCGACTCCTTTTCTTTCCTTCCTCTCTCCCGACCTCCATCCCACTTGCTCCCTTCAGCCTCGTCCTCCGACTCGAGCACAGCCTCCTCCCGATCACGCCCAGGCACTCTCGACCTGACCCCGCCCATCCTTGCCCTGTTGCTCTGCCAATCTGCGCGTGATGCGCATGAGATGCCTGTCGCGCGTTGTTGCGGGCCTTGCGCGTTTCCTTCCGTCATTTGGACGATCTCTGATGCTAGGCACCTCACCTGGTGAGTGAGGCGGGAAACGGCTTGTAGCAGGTTTTCAAGTGCTTTCCCCTAACCTTGGTCCCTCTTTCCACCGTCCATCCTTTTCATCACTGATTCCGCCGTTCGGCCTTATTTTAGGTGCGCTGCTTCTGCGGTTTTCTGCAGCTTTATCCCTTAACGGACCTCGGGTTACGTTTGAACGATGAAATAACGAAAGTCAGACCGCGTTTGGTTAAATTCGGAATGAATTCTTCTATAATGGGAAATAATAGCATTATTTAAGTGCTCACTCAAATTGTTTTCCCAGTTGTTCTAAATGGCTAGTTACAAACTGTGTGCTGATTGAATGAAAACACCAGCCGGAATTGCGTATCGGGTGTCGCTGCCGGATGGTCTTTCGCCAGCGTTGGGGCTCCGCTCGCAAGTGGCCCAGATCGTTCAGAGAGCGCCGCTGGCGCGCGGAGTCGCGCTGAAAGAGCCCAGAGGAGCGGCGACGTTGGGCCCTTTGATGTCCCGGAGCCCCGGGTTCGCTCACTTAAACGCCCAGTCTATTTCGCCGCGCCCCGAGGCCCAGCCGCCGCCCCCGCCGCCGCTCCCGTCGCCACCATCCCCGCCCCCGCTACCGCCCACGCCGTCGCCGCCCCCGTCGCCGCCCCCGCCGCCGCCTCCGCCCCGGCCCGCGACGCCGCCCCCGCCCCCACCGCCGCCCCCGCCCCCACCGCCGCCCCCGCCCCCACCGCCGCCCCCGCCCCCACCGCCGCCCCCGCCCCCACCGCCGCCCCCGCCCCCACCGCCGCCACCGCCCCCACCGCCGCCACCGCTCCCACCGCCGCCCCCGCCCCCATCGCCCCCCCGCCGCCGCTCCCGCCGCCGCCCCCGCCGCCGCCCCGCTGCCGCTTCCGCTCCCGCCACCGTCTCCGCTCCCGCCCTCGCCACTGCCTCAACTACTGCCCCCGCCCCCGGCGCTGCCACACCCACCGCCGCCGCCGCCACAAGTGTGCGTACGTGCGTAAGCGTGTCAGCGAGCGTGTGGTCGGAACGATATGCGTCAACACGGCGGGCGGGCGCGCTTCAACGAAGCTCGTTCCCCTGTGATCTCTTGCCGGAGAGCAATTTCGTTTAGTGTTGTGGCACACTTGCCCCGCTGCGCTGGGGCTTTTATGTGCCGTACTACGGAGGAAATAGACTTTTCGATAGTTTAAAAATAGTTGTGAGGAAATTATTAGCCCTTTGTGAGACCTTTAACATTTCCGTAAAAGAATCGATTGCCTTTAGTTGTGGGACATTTTTCTTGGGAGTGAATGTGTAACGATAAATCCTGTAACAAAGATTTTTTGGGTAGCCACTACTAAAATTGCATGTACAGGAATCTAAAAAATTTATAACGAGTACCAGGGTTCGAGTTGCCAAATTTTATGGAAAATCGCATTGGAAGACAAGAAAGTGGCATCTCTCCGTTTCTTAATCGGTACCATTTATTCTTAAACCATCCCTGTCCTTCATCCATACTGGAAACTTCCTTGGAGGAGGGAGAACAGTCCTTGTTTGAGAAAAGTATACTTTTCTATCACGCTGTTTATCGTAATCGTAAAATTGAAGCCGTACATTAATTGATACATGAGCTTTTCAAGTAATATTAATTGCTATTCCCGGTTGTGAGATATTTGGTACTAGAAGTCTGAAATTTATTTCAGTAATAACAACATCATTGAATTGTGACTGCGACAAATTCGAAGTGGAGGTGGTTATCTCATTGTTGTGAATGCTTCTCTTATCCGTTGTAGATATTTATTTTTTGTCATCAGCACTTGTGAACACTGTATATTGGATACACGCTCTAGATATTCTCTTATAGGCTTAATAATTTTGTAGGCACTTTGACTGATGAACGCAATTTATGCACAAATGACGGTATTTTCTTGGAACACCCTGCAGGAGTGGGCAAGATCATATTTTCTTCAGAAATGGTGCGTTTGTGCAAGATGTTCCTTAAAAAAGAAGCTTAATTAAAGTATTACAAAGCGATCGCAATGTTCAGGGAATAAGTTTATGATTTTGTAGTTATTTATGAATGACTTCGATTTACTGCATGCATTGTGTTAAAGTGCAACATATGAAAATTCTGGAAAATAGTTTTGCTTATTAAATGAAATTTTTACTTTCAAGAGCTGGGTGTTCGACAAACGGGGTTTTTGAGAGGAATTTTTACACAATGGGATTTCAGTGTCAGTGTCATATTATTAAAATCGAAATGTTCCTCCAGGGGAGTACGATTTTCATTGGTTGTAAGAGAAGGCCGTATCTCGTTAGCATTCGAAAATTTGCCTTAAAATATTTTCTTTAGGATTTTTAGAAAGTGCATAGTACATTTCGTATATTATTGAATGGGAGGGGGATGGTTTGCTCTCAGATATAATTCTGAGGAATAACTGTATTTTTCTTTTCGTTTTTGTTTCTTCAATAAATAACACCCAGTTATTGTCATCGAAATATATGTAAAAATGATACTTCATTTATGAAGATTTATTGTAAAAACCTTTTTTTGAAATTTGACAGTCATAAAAACTCGCCTACAATTACGGACATTCTGTCGTCTTTGTATATTAATGTAGGGCACGAAGCTGCCTGGTTCATTTGTCGTCACGAGAAATATTGTCGTCTGAAAAATACTGCATGAATTGCTGGAGGAGGGTTTCGCATCACGGAAACTACGGGGAACGTGCGAACTACGAGGCCCGTGTCGTAACGACGCGACGGAGAGAACGCGATGTCCAAGAAACTACGACGGGTGGCGCCCCCTTTTGCGCACTGCATCACACTGCGGCGCGTGCGTCTCAACCTGAACCCCTCCCTCCTCCTACTCCTCTTCCTCCTCCTCCTCCTCCTCCTCCTCCTGCTGCCCCCCTGCGCCGACGGTGTGCCCAACCCTGCTTCGTCCCGCTCCACTCTTTCCCACCCCACTGTGCCCACTCCGCTCCGCCCCGACTTGACTCGTCCCTCTCCGCCCCTCACCGCTTCGTCCCGCGCCACTGCACCCCCTCCAATTCTGTTCCGCCCCACCCCATCCCACCACCCCCGCCCCTCCCTTCGTCGGTGTGACCCACTCCATTCCACCCCATCCACTATACCTAATTCCGTCCCGCCCCGCCTTGTCCCTCCCCGCTTTACCCTCCCCTCCCAACTGTGCACAAATTCCACTCCGCTGTCCCGTCCTCGTCCCGCCCCTCTCCTCTTCGTCCCGCTCCACTCCTCCCCACCCACTGTTCCCGATTAAGACCCGCCCGCTCCTTCCCCTCGCCCGACTCCGCCCCGCCCCACACGGCCCCGCCCCTCCCCTCCCCACACCTCCCTGCCCCGCCCCACACAACCTCTCTTCGCTCCGCCCTGCCATCACTCCATCCTCCCCGCCCTGCTCTTTCCCTCCCCGCACTCCGCTCCATCCTATTTGGCCAGCCTCTTCCCCCCATGGCTTCGCCTCCCTCCACCCCGACGCTGCCCCGCCCCTCCCAACCCAGCCCACCACAGGCCAGAGCCGCACCGCTTCGCCTCCCCAACTCGGGGCGCTGGCGGCTGGAGACAAATTGCAGCTCGCGTCCCATTAGGGCGACTGAGGAGGAGGAGGTGGCGGCTGGGCGCGCTGACGTGAAAAACGGCTGATTCGCGAAGTGCAAATTCCGAGGCTTCAGGGCGCCGCCGCCGTGAGGATTCTCACTTCCTCTCCCTCCCCCTCCCTCTTTCCTCCGACCGTTTCGTCGAGGTGCCGAGCGTGCGTGGCCGCTGGCCGTTCCTCTCGTTTCTGCGAACGTTCTCGCTCGGATACTGTTTTTGTGCTAGGAACGGTAGCTACCCGTGAACAGAGTGTGTCGCCAACGTACGCTGTGTGGGTATATTAATGGGGTTTTCCGCTGTCCGTACTAATATTTAATGTTAAAGAATGTGCTTTGCCGACACACGTATAGGAGGGTCACGTACTTCCCTTTTTTCTTGTCTTATTCTGACATTTCGACGACTTCCACTTTCGTGTTGCTAGCATCAAATTTAGTTTCTTCTTCATATTACCCTCGCCCATTTTGGAAAAAAGTTTTGTAGAATTCGTGGCAATATTCGACCCCCAAACTGGGCTCACAACTAATACTATGCGATTACCTTCGTTTCCACATAAAATGGTCATATTATTCTCATTATTCTTCCCGTGCATCCGTATTATGTCTTCTCAAAATGCCATAATCTTTCAGTCTCACGTCTGACAATTTATTTGCCTTTTATGAATGTCATATTTTTCCGTTGAATTCCACCCTGCCCCCAGCTGCATCATTCCGTTCCGTCCAATCTGTTCGTTCCCGTCCAATCGCATTTCGACCCATTGCTTTTCGTCAACGCCTACCCTCGTCCCTTCCTTCTCACAGAGCAACTTCTGCATAATTACGTAGCCTTCACCCTGTCATTTGGGTTACTTATTGAAGTGGAAGGTGGCATATGGTCGTTTGCGCTAACACGCGATCGAGCCTTGAATGAATGAATAAAATGGGCTTGACTAGAGCGGCGATTCATTTCCTGCTGTACATTGCTATACTTTCCTCATTTGTTTTGAATAATGCACATTCCAAAATTGGATTGTTTGTGAACGAACTATAAATGTCCGAAATAATGTAATGGTTTATGGAACTAAACTCCTAAAACGCAGTATCATTAGAAAATAATGGGCATTGAATGGAAGTGTATCATACTATTCTGATGAACTATAGAAAAATCATACAGCTCGCCAAACACAGTTCACCGTTTCCTTTTTCTCTAATTTTCAAGTTTCTTGGGTTTTCTTTGTATTTTCTGGCAATAGTTTTTAACGGAACTTGTAAGACAATATTCTCACTGTCTAGTCTGATCTCTCCCAATATATTCTTTTCTTTTTTCTTCTACCTCCATAGAAAGAGGATTTCTTTCTTTCAACCTGCTACAGAAAAGGACTTCACGGATTACGGCAATCAGTTTGACATGAAACTTTTCTTTCTGCTCTAAATGTGGCCGTCTTCTCTTGCGAGATTGTGTTCGCAATCTGCCTTACTCTCTCTTTACTAGTTTTTCAGTTGTTGTTTGTTTCTTTTGCTAAAACATGATTCATTATGTAGCAAATTATGAGTGCTTATTACAGAATATTTCAATCACAAACTTTTTGTTCATTCTCATCGTGGAACATTTATGCTGGAGAGTAAACGAAGATCCATTTGCCGGAGTTTCTTTTGCTTCTCTGGCGTCGTTATTGTGGATTTCTTCGAAACGAGCAGGAAATTGACCTTATAAAAACTCCTAAATGGTGGCTCGTTGCGCTCGTTATTCAAATTCTCTTCTCTATCAATGGCGAGAAGAGCTATCAGTCAGTTCTTAAAATTATCGATTGTGCTTCGAACCCAATGTCATGGACTTTTTTATAGTTCCTATAATAATTCATGATTCATTATAATGTAATGTAAAGAATCTGATATTGTTGTGCATGTGTGAAAATTCGTAATTAAGTCAATACAGTTGCCCGATACATTTCAATATTTCAATGCGTTACTACTACAGGATGCAAAAGAAGAGGGGTTCAGACCTGATTAAGTTTCACGCAATTTTTGGTTTTGTGTGAACTGTCTGTTTTTTCATGGACAATGGAAGTTAATATTTACCTAAAATTATTTCCGAACTATACATTTCCAAATTGCTTTCTTGTTAAATGTTGCGAAAGGGAATGAATTTTCTTACTTTTATTTCGTTACTCTTTTATTCCTCTTCTATTTAAATAGTTATTCGAAAGGTAAAACGTGAAAACGTATAAATGTGGCCTTTGCTCACCACTGTCCGTCTTTCGGCGCAACAAACTCTGACGAAGTCCTACCAGCAACGTCCGAAGCCTTGCGGCCATGGGTTGCAGGGTACGTGTGATTGGCACGAAGGCATCCCTACGCCGTATTTTTGCTCACCACTACTTCCAATATTTCACCATTTCAAGTTCACCACCAATTTCAGCCCACTGCCACATTCAACAAAGCGCACCCTATCGCTAGCATCACCTTCATCTCTAGTACTACTCCATACCTTTACTTCCTTTCAGTTGCTTCTCCCTCTCTCCATCCCCTATTTATCCTACCGCGTGGTTTTGATTGATGGATTGATTCGTGTTTCCGGGCGCGTCAACTACTTAGGTCATTAGTCCCGTTAGTGTAGTGCGTGTTTTCTCTCGGGAGGTGGCGATGATCTTTTCCCCGCTGGATGGCGATATCTGGCGCCCCTCAACCAGGTATCTGCGGTACTGCTCCGGCATTCGCCTGGTGTTGATCGGAGAAACCACGAAAAACTACCGATCAGAGCAGCCGGGCGCTAGAATTCTCTTCTAGACAGCGACTGAATTCGACCTAGTTGACAAGCTAGTGTCGAAAATCCTGCCATCGTTGGGACACGAACCTAGGACCTCCCGGTCAGAAGGACTGCAGTGACATCAGGTTGATGCACTGAGCCATCTCTCCCGTTTACCGCATGGTGCACTGCGCCCCGCCCCACACTATCCACCCCTCAACCCACCCACCCACCCACCCCGCACCGACTCGTCCCACCCCACCCCGCACCTCACTCCGCCGCGTCTCTCACTTTACTGCCGCGTTACATTGTTATAGCGGTTACATTAAGCGTCTGGCCCCCCGACGTTTCACCCTTACTGCTGATGACACCCCCGGCATTACGCCGATATTACCCCGATGCAGCGGGGCTGCGGTGCACGGCTGGCGCGCCCGCTCAACGCCGACCGTTGCACACCGCCACGATACGGCGCGCTCCCCTTGGGCTTCTGGCTGGAGGGCGAAAAGCTCTGCGGCCTAGAATCCTCTTCCAGAATTTATATGCATTTTACTTTCTCGCCCTTACGAAGGTGGTTCGTAAGAAGGGAAAGTTTTGTAATCGGGCGACGGAAAACGGCGAATTGTCGGCGGAAAAACTCGTATTGCCGAGCCCTGGTAAAGAAGAAGTGGATAAATCCAGTGCGTAGGCCAGGTGTAGCCAGAATCCATGTTTTGTGGGGCCTTGTTACCGAAAAAATTGATTGACGGCAAAAACGTCTGTTCGTCCGTCCATCCGTGGTCAACGCTAGATCTGAAACCAGGGCTGTCCAACTGAACGCCCGCTGGCCGGATGCGACCCGCGGTGCCACTTATTGTGGTCCGGAAAAGTCTAGTAGACAAACGTGAAATCTCCTTACATCCATGGCGGGCGAGAATATTGGGCCTTGCGTACGGGATCTGCCGGGCTCAACATCCCTTAACGCCAAAAGTAGGTGAAGTTTAGATTTAAGGGCTTTTCTAGAAAATTTAGAAATTTAAAAATACCTCAATGTGTTTTCTCTTAGTTATGCATGGTAAGACCGGATATAACGCATGGTTCCATTCCCCTCCCCTATGTAGAACAGCCGAGCAAACTGCCGAGACGAACAAAACTGGTCACGTGGGGATTGCCCGAGTAATGAAAATGTCTTGCTACCATATTAAAGATGTTAGTTTTGGCCCTTGAGGAACTTCAGTTTGGACACCCCTGGCCTAAACCGTTCAACAGATTTTCTTCAACATTGATATTCCCCGAATCGATCTCAATGAACTTGAAGCTTTGCGAGTTTCAAACAGATATTTTAATTTTTGAGGTTAAATTACATGAAGCATCAAAGACATTTTGAAACTTTTCTCAAAAATACCACCAAATTTTTTGATCGAGCTTTGTCTTCGCATAGCCTAAAGGGTGAAGGTCATGGTATTACGAAAAGTAATGAACGACTCGCAGCCGAAAACAAAAACAACTAACTCTGTTGGTAATTTGCTGTTTATCGGCTTAATTGCGTTAATAAATACGTCTTCCACTAAATCTTCAATGAGTTATGAAAAAACTTCATTATATGTTTCGTTCATGCTTTATTCACATTCCATATTTTTGCCAATATCTTTATTAAAAGGAATCGAAGAAGTTCTCTCGAGGAGGGAATTCGTCAAACTGGAGAAATTAGGACGACGCACGCAACATCCTCTTTCGCAATTTTCTTCTCGAGAGTGAGTGAGTTTCCGTAAAAAGGGTTAATGTAATTATAGTTGTTTAGTTGATTTCAGCTATGTGATTCCAATCATTATTTTTAAATCGAGATAAAGCTCCGTGTTCTTAAAAGGGACCTCCGCTTTTTACTTTTGAAATTTTATGGTCTTTGCTACGCTTTCGAATAGTTCAAAAGTTGCGGATATAAACCATTTACTATAAACTTCGTTTTCTAGATAGAAATGTTTACAAGTGGTTTTGAGGTATAAATCAACCATTGTTGTGAAGCGTTTTAAGACAAAATGAAGCAAAAATAGTAAAACATATTCTTCAGAAGGAAGTCAATGCACGATATCAATGAATACATAGTTGCCATATCGTAAGGCTCCATTTCACCTAATACAGTTTTGCTAAACCTCTCTATGGTTGTGTATATACGTGTATATGATATTTTCAACACTCGTAAGTACAATGAAAATGAAATATAGTCCCTCTCGAAATTATACTTTTGTGGCCCGTTAATCACCGTATTCGACAACGTACCATTCTAGAGTGCAGATGTTTCACGGGACCAGAAATGTCAAAACATACTTAATTTGATGTCCTTAACATCAATACCACCTGTCTCCACTGTCCTTACCAAGTGACGGAGACGGAATGACCAGCAGCAAATCGCGTGAACCCAATCGATTCCCGGCTTCCCGTAAAGAAAATTCCGCCCCGAAAAGCGACAGCGTTCCATTTCCTCTCCGACGGAACTTCAGTTCTTTCATCATTTCGACATATCGACCCCCTCTCTCAAGAGCAGCGCAGCGTTGTTTGCATGGTTGCCTTGTTGCCATAATGTCCTCGCGCCGCCTCGAGATAATATCGACAGCTCGAAGCGGTCTGTCATTGTTATGTTCATTTGCTCCGCTGTGTCGAGCGGAACGCCTGCTACTATTCTTTGCGGCGGCCGCCGCCGCCCCGAAAAAAGGGGCTTCAAAAAGCATAAAGTGAAGTGGCATTATTGAGAATGGTGTTTGCTTCGTGTACTGTCGCTTTGTGAATTCGTTTCTTGCGGTTTTCCAAGCGAGTATAAAGAGGTTGAAAATGTGGACGTTCTTGTTTCGTTCTCGGAGTGTCGTGTTCATCCGTGAGTGGGGTGTAATCCATTTTCCTGGCATGTGAACTGTCGCAGAAGGATGAGGAATTAAAAATATAGACTTGTTACTGTTTAGTTGTGAATGTTGGTGACGGGAATAACTACTAGTATCTTGACTGGTAATCTATACTATACGTAGATAACAAGTGCGGATGTAGGCAATATATACGTTCCTTCGCTCTTTTTCATTGGGTTCTTTATCACTCACCGTCTCAGTTTTCATCATTAGTCAAAAATGTTTTAGAATTTACCTTAACACTTGTAGGACACTGATACAAGTTGGACATTGTTAAGTTTGTATGAAATTCGACGCATTCTTGTTCGACAGAAACTTTAAGATATGTAAATAAAACTTTTAAAATGTAATTGAATGTTCAGTAGTTTGAATTATATTTTGTAATCCCACCAGTAATTTAATAATCTTCGCTTATCCCACCAGTAATTTAATAATGTCGGAAAATTCACATTTAGCTGCTGCATCCTGGATCTTTCAAGCTTGTCAAATATTTTCTCGTCTAACGAGGCGTGGGTAATAAGAGGATTTATTTATTTAGCGAATGATAATCTACATAAATGTCATAAAGGTTACAATATTCACAACAAATGTTTTATAAAAACAATACAGAAGTGCTTAATTTGTCCTGAGAGTTGCACTTTTTTTGGATAGGCTGTGATAGATCGAGCAGCATGCCTAGATGACTTTGGTTGTAAGAAATTCATCATGTGTTTCACACTTATTTTAGTAACTTGAAAGGGATATTGTATTAAAAGACTATATCTTTCCACGTTGGGTTTCTACATCTTAAGCGTTTGGTTGGTATGAAACATAATATTTTGTGTACCGTCTCTTTTGAGAATTCATTTGAGTTGATTCTGTTGACATATCTATCAGCAGTTTGCTAAGATATTCAGGACCAATATTGGAGAGTACATGGTGGCAGGGCAATAGTGATTACAGAAAGTGCTTATTAGCAATAATAAATTGCTCTGTTAATCGATATTGTTACCAGTAATTCTTAAAATCCCACATTCAAATCCCTATCAAGTACATACAGGTGCTTTATCAATGATCAAATTTAAATAAAGGCACTAAAGTATATTCCGAACAACAATCTTAAAATGAAATTGTCAAAAGAAGTCTAACGATTCATGAGTTATGTTACGAAAACATACCCTGCTTTTGGGAGGTAAAATGGCATATCGGCTGACATAATTAAAATATATTTAAATTTAAAAAAATATGTTTGACTTTGGTAATACCTAATCCTCTGACTAAGCATGTTTAAATTGAGATATACTCCATAAATAAAAATTTAAAAACTCAAGCAAACAAGTACCTTGATTACGCCGTACGTGTTATGATTCCACATGCACACACAGACATACAGACAAACACATGGCTCAGTGCTAAGGATGGGAAGGGAAAATGGAGGGGGAAAGAAAGATAGTGCCCAGTTCAATTAGGTTTTAGCTGCAATTGGTCAGAGAAATCACCGATGAGAGGAAACTTGCCTTTAGAATTCTCTTCACGACTGTGCCCGGATTCAACTGTTTAGCCCAGTGGTGTCAAGATCTTCTACTGATGGCAGTGGCACGCGTGGTAGCAACGTAGCATGCCACGAGCTTCTCTGCACAACTAGCGTCGGGAAAGGAAACTATTAGTAACCCCGCCATTTTACAATAGGGATGGCGTTGTCTCTGGTGGCGGGATAATGGACTGCGTGGAGGGGCGATTTCGTCGTGGCACTCGTGAAACGGACGTGACATCGACCTTGACAACACTGGTGTAGCCTGCCGCTGTCTGTGCTTGACCCTAGGACTTCCTGGTTTACGAATCTTCAGTTACAAACTAGTTTAAGTGAATAAAGTTCTTTTCCATTTTCGATTCAAAGTCTTTTCAGGAGTTTAAAAAGAATAATGCTAGTGCAAAGTAACACATTTCCAAAGCCATTTAAGTTCCTAGTTCGTTCCAGGGCGAGGCCACGAAATTCTATTTTCTTTTGTTTTATTTACTTTCTTCAGTTCACAGCAGTTTCTCGGAGTCTTTATATTTCCCCGAAAGGGGGCAAGGTCTGCATGTGACATAATTTAATTAGCTCTCTCTTTTTTCTCGTAATTTCTCGTTTCTGTGGGTTTGCATACTTGAGGAACAAGCGTTGAATATCTGTTTGCATTTAGGTCGCTCCCGACTCCGGGTTTGTTTGAAGCGGTCCACGGAATCAACGCTCGCGTGCGGGTTGGCTCGGCTACTGCTGCAGTTTGCGAGGAGTCTTTTGTTGTAAAAACGCGCAGTTCCCTTTTGTAATCGCACTTGTTTCTCGTGGTTTCAAACTTTTCTTCCTCGGTTTCCCGTGTTTGCAAAAGCAGTGCAAACGATGCTGCGTTCATAATGAGCCAGCTGCTTTCAAGTGCGGGTTATTTCTTTTGCGGTGTTTGCGAATTCGTCTTGAAATGCGTATCAAAAACGTTTCTAAATGCATGCGAATTTCTTTGTTATGTTGGATATGATGTATGTATGCATTTGCACTTTATGAACTACAGTAATAAAATTTTGAGTACGATTTGCTTCTTCTTGTGAATATATCTCTGTAATGTTAAGTAGTTACATTTCATCTTCGATACTTTATTTCATCATTTGGTTGCGCAAAAGTTGTTTTTTTGATTCTGGATAAGAAAACATTTATTTTTATACATTTTGTTGTTGATGGAAATACTACGATACTCTTTATTCTCTATTCATTCAAGCGTTTATAGAAATCTTATCGTATTGCACTTAACGGTTCACTGACTGTGTTTATATAACTTTTCGTCGCCTACCAGCAGATTCCTTCTCTTGCACGTCCTATTGTCTTCAATTTCTCCCTTCGTTTTGTTCCTCTGTTGTCGCGCATTCTCACTCGTGAGGTGTATTCATCCCTCATTGTTCTCGCCGTTGGAGTTTTTTAGCAGCGTCGTCAACAGGGCCTCGCAGCAAATGAAGTCGGGGGTGCCCAAACACTGGCCGTGAAAACTGAAATTATCTTCCTGAAATTTCTTCAGACTTATTTAGAGATGAATTGTTGCCACTGTGATATACGAAATTTCAATTTATTTGATCTATTTCAATCCAGTTATGACTGAAAATGGTTAAATCATGCTCTAGGTAAATTGTGGAGTTATAGTATACTTGTTTCCTTTTTCATAATTTAAGTTTAGTTCATTTCTATCAGAATAGCATAAATGAGAAATCTCAAAAAGTAAATTTGAAAAAAATAAAGAAAATGTTAAAGAAATATCCCACAGGTATCTTCCTTCAAATATGATACGTGTTCAGAATTAATATTTTTGTATTAATTTGACGTAGTGGTCTGTCAAACAACTTAACATTTGAATTATAAATACTGTAATTTAATTATTGTCTTATTGGAAAAGTATAGTCATAAATTTACTTCGCATGCATCATTTTCACCCTTCCCGCAATTAACATATCAAACTTAAATGTTGAAAATTACTATGACTTTTCGTATTACTCATGAGATTCGCAAATAACCCTCGTTAAAACCTCGTAGTTCTCTTAACTCTAAAAAATATTTGCATCAAGCACAAGTTTTTCTCTGACTCTCTCAAACCGATACATTATTTTCGTCAAGAAGCAATTAATACTCATTTACGTTAATTTTGTAAACGTTATTTTATTTTCAATATTTTTTTTAAAAAAGGCTTTCGTCATCAATTTGTTTAGTACAGAGGGAAAAAATATTTTTCCTGGACATGTAAGGGCATCCCTGAGTAAAGCGGAAACTGGCGTTTTCGTTTCATTGATATTCCGCCCCAGCGGTGTCCCGCCTCAGCGTTGTTTCGACCGGATTCCGCCAGGTAGCAGCAGGCAGCACCGACTCCACTCCAGACTTGGCCGCCGGCGAGGCGCCGGGAAGCGAAACACGGCCAACATCAGACGCCTGCATGGTGGTGTTGGTGATTGGTGGTGGTTGTGGGAATGGTGATGGTGACGGTGGCTTCTCTTGGTGGAGGAAAAGGAACGAGAGCGCCGGAAGTAGAAGTAAAAGAGTTTTTCTTGTCTGTTCCAGTTTTCCCCAATGCCCCGACCGCGCCCGGGATGCCTTGCCAGGGCGAAGATCGTAAGTACGGGGAGGACAGCGTGGAAGGTGACGGAAGGCATGCTTTGCCCGGGGGCGAATCCAGAACTTACGCGCAGGAACACAGCTCGAAGGAATTAGAATTCGTGTGTGGCTCTTAAAACATGTGAATAGTGAGTCTGAAAAAAACAATCGTGAAAAAAAATCTTGAGTCTGATTTGACGAACTATTTGCAATGGCCAAGGCTGTATAAAGTGGGTATTTCGTTGACGTATGTTTTATTCACTTACGTGAAAATTATCTGGATAACATTTACGAGAAATTCACGAAAAAAATATAATTAAAATCGGTCAAATAACATATTACATAATTATTCCTTTTTTTCCCTCTAAAGTTAAGAAAATGGTTCAGTGCATCTTCTTTTTTTCCTTTTGTTCGTTTAAAATACGATTCGCCGGTTTCAGTAACTATTTCTAGTTTTTGTGATGGGTAATTGACTACAATGTTGTAAGTCGGGATTCAAATATCACGTTGCAAATTTGTTACAAAGTATTGCACATTTTCCTAATGTGTCACTACTATTCAGCTCGTATTAGACATTAAAAATATCTTTGTTCAATACCTAATCACTTCCAGTTATTAAGGAAACAAATGGCTGTAATAAAAAAAAATCCTGTTGTCATTCACATTCTTGAAATTATCTTACCCACGAGGTTTTTATTTAAATAGTATCAGTACAAGATCGTCTCCTGATAATGTTTCGAATGAAATGAATTTTAGATATCCACTTTCGAATATTGGCCTTTTTGAAGACACTGATTAATTAACACGTTGATCGTTATGAGTGTGAAAAGAACAAGTGATATGACCAGACCCAGTTGTGGAACTGTTTTCTGTTTCTGGATTCGCCGCTGGTAATTGCCTTGTCAACCTTTACGGTCCTCCTCTCGTCCCGCCCACTGCCTCGCTCTTTCTCCATCACTCTCTCTCTCTCTCTCTCTCTCTCTCTCTCTCTCTCTCCACTCTCTGTTTTCTCCACCTCTCTCTTCGATTGGCTTCACGACACCTATCTCCTTCAGCTCCACCTTGGAAGCTTTTATTTTTCTTAACATTGAAATGTCCTGAATATTGCGCCTGATTTTTCGGAAAGATATTTCGGATGTTTTATTTTTTTATAAAATTTGATAAAATCAGATTAATCAATCTTCATTTTCAATTTTTTGCGAGTTTTAATTTCCGAAAAGTTGTATGAAAATATTTAATTTTATGGATAAAATCGTATTGTTATTTGTACTTATTAATTTTACTTACGGTCTTAATATTCTCACTCTATGAACAGAAATGAATTTAAAAGCTGGAGTAAAAAGCAGTAATTAATAAAAAATATTGTTGATGAACGGTAGGTCATTGTAAATATTAAGATAAAGCAAAGGGCATATCTCGAAATCAGAGTGCTATCAAAATTATCTGGATATTTGCAATATTTCTCCTTTAGAGGAGAAGTAGAGGGAAGGCACTACGAGTCATAGGTGAATGTGTGGACTGTATGTAATTCTTAGGAAACATCACGTTGTAGTATGGAGTTAATAAGGTAATCGAAGAAAAAAGCGAGAAATGTTACGGAACATCAGTGTTAGTTCCAAGAAAAGTTTTAGATGTTCGAAGTTATTTTAGAACAACAAATAGCAGGGAATATAAATGGAGCGTACATTGAGCATGGAGCACACTGAAAAAAAAGCATTTAGTAGTAGATACTCATAAGGTACTACCTTTTTTTAAAAAAAATTAAATAAGGAATCTTGTATCTAAAGAAAACAGAATTTACGTGTAAATACGTTCCTTAATGATTAATAAGGCGTGCTTTTTGATAAACCTCGCTTTGGATTTTGGTTGGGGTCGCAAATTATTCAGAGCTTGCGTGTGATCTTGGGAGTTTCTGTAACCTTCCGCACTACGTTCCGCATATAATTAGAATTACTCCTTTCGTCTTTACAACCAATGTGAGGTAGATCAAGTTCCTTAATGACAAAGATAGATTGAACTACGAAAATGCCATTTGAAGTGCAGAACGGATATGTAGCGTGCTCAAACGTGCTTCATTTCGGTGAAAAGTTTCTACTTATCGCGTGATGTAAAAAGATCTAGTTTCACGTTAGCAGGAAGCAAGTTCTGCGATCAGCGTCTTTAAAATAGAAAGCGAAGTATAATGTCTTGCGTGTTCCATTACCGTTGTTTTAAACTTACCTAAATCTACAGAACAGTATCATTCTCGTGTACATGACTGTGTAATAAGAAAGTTTCGAAAATTGCTCCTGACAAAAGTATGTGTGTTTTTAATATTTTAACGCGTGCTTCGTCAGTCTGGGAATGTGCACAAAACTCTCTTATGTTTATTTCTATTAGATTTGTTTTTAATTTTTTTATTATTGTATTTAAAATCTTTGAAACCATGAACTTTTGATGGGAAGCAACCTAATTCATTGAGGTTAACCCATTTTAATGAGTATTTTTTAACATTTATTGTAAACTGCATCAACATCTATGGTCATTAGCGACTACATAGAAAGAATTTATACTTGTTAACGTCGTTCGATTTGTGTAAAGTCAGTCTACAGAAGGTGAAAAATTACTGCGAAAAAAATGGCGATAATAAACGAGCAATATCGTGTATGTAAATGTTCGCTCGAACGACAACAAAATAAGAAAAAAACAAACATAACAGTCATTGGTGTATAGAAATTGATTAGCAGGAGTTATTCATACCATTCGCGGGTGATATTGGTATCGTCCTCTAGCTACAATTTTTGTTTACATTGTGTCCTCTCTATTCATGCGTGCTAATATTGTAAATGATTTACTTTGCCGAAAAATTATGCAGAAATTCTACATCAATATTCAGAGGCAGTAAATTGTATGCGTGTTGTACTTAATGACAGATATCATTTTTATTTCACGTCGTGTGTATTTCTGCGCGTACCATTCAAACACTATTACGGAAGCAGTCTCGAGAAATTAAAACAATAAATGCGAGAAAGTTTCGTTTCAGCTGATCTCTGTTGAGGGAACTTACGTCTAGAAATAAAAGGCTCGTGCATTTGCATCGCATTCCCGCAGAACCGGGCCGTCACTTAACGTTGCTGGTGGAACCGCACGGGGTCCGCCCGCTACCTTCTCGCATAACGCCTCCGAGCCTGGATTTGCATACGCAGGAGCGGCGTTCTATTACGGGAAGGATATGGAAGCGGGTTGTTGATAAATACCGGAGGATTGTGAATAAAGAGAACCGGCGGGAAGGAGGGTTGGTAGTGGCGGGGAGACGGCGGTCTTTCGCGGGAGGGTCTTGTCTTTCGTCGGGGTTATTACCCTTCTCCTGTCTTCGGTTTCCAATAAGAGGTTGGCTGGCTTGTCTCGCTGGTGCCGCCGCCGCCGCCGTCGCTGCTGCTCCTTTGTGCTTTTTTGACGTATACGCGACCGAAAGCGTAATAAACCGGGGGAAGTAGAAGCGAGCACTTGCGCGCGCTAAAAATGAAACGGTTTTAGAGGAGGTGGCGACGGTCCTTCTTTTATAGGAAAACGTTTGTGAGTTGCGGAGACGGGGAAGCTCCCATGCAATGATCCATGCTTGTTTTTCCTCTTTTGAGGTACCGGTGACTTGCTTTCCTGTGGGTTCTTTTGGAAAGTGCATTATAACACTGTTTTAATATTGCTCTAGGAAAAAAAAATCTTTGGAATTATTTTCATGAAAGGCAAAATTAATTTTCTTTGGTTATAACATGAAAGTGACGCCTCTTTTTCATTCTTTTTTCTTTTCAAAGTAGGTTAAGTTATGATTTGCTTAATTCTTGATATTATTCATCATTTTTGTTTTTACCGATTCAGCCAATACTTTTATTTTATATTTGCATTTTTAGTCCCATTTCTGATGAATCTGTTCATCAAACACCTAAGAACAGTGAACTGCCCAATGATATTCACTATTTTCAAATTTAATTATTTGACAGCAAATGCAAACACTGAATCTCTGGATCTCATAAATGAATTTAGAAATCATTGGTGCATTTTTGCTGTAAAGCGAAATACTCTGTTGATCTGTTCATTATCTAATACAAGAGTTCAAACACTTTGTCAGATACTGCGATCTAGTGCAGCACTTGTTTTGTATGTTGCTGAACTTTTAACATTTTCAAAAGGCAGCATGAAAGCACACGTGAAAAGCGGTTTTACGTAAAACCGTGGTCAATTATTTCACCTGAAAACCGCCGCTGTTGCTCTTGATGTTTTGTGCCGGTTCCGCCGGTTGGAGCATTTGTCCTCCTGTGTTATTCAACTGGGTTGACAAGCGAAATCTGGATTTAAACGTAAATTCAACTTTTTTTCATCACGACCGACATGTGATTTTTGCATCGTGACACGTGTTTGAGTATATTAGCTGGTTTGCAAAGCTCTCGAATGCACTGAACTTAGCGTGTTGTAAGCAAACTCTTATTCGGAATAGAATACGCTCGTTATCTCCTCCATTAGCACTTCGGCCAATGACCCATCGGTATGTGTTTAATAAACATTACAAATCGCTGGCTGTAATTATTTACGATTCACGTTTTATCTGTGACTAATTTTTTTCATTATTAATTTTGTACTTTATTTTTTTCATTGTTTATTTTGCAGAATTTTCTTTGGAAATATGTATTATACCTTTTTTCACCTACAGTGTAAAATAAGTCATGAAAAGAATCAGCATCATCATACATTCTGAAACCGTACCTAGTCCGTTTTACTGTTGTATTTTTTCTTTCTTTTTTTCACCCTAAAAATTACTTGCGAGAACACACAATGTGTGTAGCATAGTCAGAGATTAAAACATTGAAATTAGAGTATGGTGGAATAAAGATGTTAAAACTAATCAACAGGCTACCGTGAATCTTGAAAAAGATGAAATCAGATACGAACGTATTTTAATTGAGAAAATTCTGTGAGTATCAAAAATGAACCGCATCAAAAGTTTTCGATCTTTTTATTTATGTATTTTTCACGTTTATTATTTTTCTCAAAAAAATACAAAACATTCCTACACGTCGACGAATATTCATTCTCAGATATTCACCCTATTCCTCCAGCATACTACCTGAATAAAAAGAGCAATACGAGTACACTTGACGATTTTATTTTCTTCTCTTTATATCAAAGCGTATACGAAACAGCCCATAACTAGTACTCTATATAGTACTCTATTCAGTACTATCTTCGAAGTAACGTTGAATGGTGAATCAAATGTGAACTTCGCGTCGTTGTCGATCCGAAGACTTGACACCGAGTCGTACGTTATCTTTGCCTGTTGTACTGTTCCGCTTACCAGCGCCACTTGGTGGATATGAGAGGAGACGAAACAGCGTAACTCGACGGGGGACGATTATTGCTCCTCGCGTTCGCCCCTCTCGCCCACCCACCCCCCCGCTCACTCCGGGGCCGACGCCTTACAATAAGCGGCGAAAGTTCTTGGAGCGAGCAAAAAGACCGAGTGAGGCGGAAACGGGACTTCGGTGAACACAACTCGATTAAGTTTCTTCCAGAAGTTTCCCTCTCTGCCACCCTCTCCGCCTGGCACCACGTCTCCCGCTCCCCGGCCCTCCCCCGGCCACCGGCCGCCAACCCCCCCCGCCAATCCCCCCCGCCAACTCCGCCTTCCTGCTCACCTCCCAGCCCCAGCCCCGCCTCCCAACGCCAGCTCCATCTTCCAGTCCCAACCCCAACCCCGCCTCCCAACGCCAGCTCCATCTTCCAGTCCCAACCCCAACCCCGCCTCCCAACGCCAGCTTCATCTCCCAGTCCCAACCCCAAACCCAACCCCGCCTCCCAACGCCAGCTCCATCTCCCAACCCCAGCCCCAACCCCGTCTCCCAACGCCAGTTCTATCTCCCAGTCCGAACCCCAACCCCGCCTCCCAACTGCAGCTCCATCTTCCAGTCCCAAACCCAACCCCGCCTCCCGACCCCAGCCCCGCTTCCCAACCCCGCGTTCCAGTCCAAGACCCAATCCGCCTCCCAGCTTTTCCTCATGTTCCAATTCCTTCCCCGCCTCTCAATCCTAGACCTGCGTTCCAGTCCCAGCCCACTTCCCACCCCAACCTCGGCTCGCCTTCCTGTCCCACCCCCGCCTCCCTGTCCCAGACCTACTTTCTTCCTTCCCCACCCCCTTTCCTTCCAAACGGCTGCCAACCCCTTCTGCAATCCCGGCCAGCCCGCCAGCACAGACCCCCTGCCACGATCTTCAGGCCCGTCTTTTGGAACCCCTAAATCCAGCCCCGCTTCCTAGCTTTGCTTCCCTACTCCGGTTCCCAGCACCGGCTCCTAAACTGTCACACCCAAGCCAGCTCCCTTGTCCCGTCATTCAGCTCCGTGTCTGAGTCAATTCCCTTCCGTCATCGCACTCCACTTCGCCCCCTCTTCACCCCCATCTGCGCCTCATCCGCGTCCCGCTCCGCCTTTGCTCTGTCCCCGCCCATTCTCCGTTTCACTCTGCGTCTCCGTCTCCTTGCGCTGGCTTCTCGCCTCCCTTCCTACCACTGCACCCGCGCTGTCGCCCCCAACCGCCGTGTCTGACTCCGCCCCCGCGCCTCGCCCCGTCTTGTCGCTCCACGACCTTGTCGTGCCTCTCCGCGTTCGCCGTTGTGCCTCCTCGCTATTCCGTTCCCCTTCGGCGACGGGCGCGTCGTTTCGAGGCCACTGCTCGCATTAGGAAGGTTCTAGTGGCCGAAAGCATTCCAAAGACAGTCTCCTGGTTGGAAGAAGTGCAGAGGCTGGATTTACGAAAGGGGTTGTTGGTATTTGCTTTCACCTGCTGGTTGGGAGACAGGTAACGTGGGAACTGTTAGGTTACGATCCACGATGTCTTCCCGGGCGAAGAATTCCCTGTGGTCTCTGAATTAAATGTTCCACATCATCGCTACCGAATTGTTGCAGTCAAATATATTACCATAATTTTGAAGAAATATTTTCTGGGATTTGGTGAAGTTTAAAACGCAGGAATTTTCAGGGGAAGATTTGTTTACTTTAATATGTCAGGTCAATCGCTTTTATTATTGCTTGTTCATAAATTTCAACGTCACTTTTCTTTACATCCGTATGTATTATTGTTTTCTAAGACAACTGAATAATTAAACATCCATTTTTTTTCTTTGGAGTGGAACTTTCCCCTAAAGATTTTTCTACCTCCGAACTATAAATGTATCTCTCTCATAACGGGAACACGAGGTGGGGGTGGGGTGGGGGGAGCGCTCAGAAACGCAACCGTGTCGGCCGGCTGGCAGAGCCATCTGGTGCCACCTCGCCGATACGCGGGGGCGGCGCGGCGCGGCGCGGTGCCGTGCCCTGAAAAAGACGGGCAGGGGGCAGAGAAGAAGGAGGGTTCTGTTATTGGAAACTGAAAGCGGATAAAAGCCAATAGCCCGTGAGAAGCCGGGAGGCCGCCTCTTGTTAACCCAAGTGCACCGGGTTCGGGGCGACGGCTCGTCTTCGAATGTTCTTTCCGGGCTTTTCCGGTGTGTGGGTTTGCTTTCGCGGTTTCGGACTGACAAAAAATATCTCTCTTTGCGTGTGAAGGTGTTTTTGGTTGATATTTTTCGTGGTGCATACGCTCTTTGATAATTCGCTTCGTGTGCAAACAAGGGTCGGGCTTTATATCCGTATGTATTATTGTTTTCTTAATTGGGAGTAAAAATTGGGTTTGCTTAGTTTTTCATGTGATACAAAAATATTGTAAAATCGTGTGAAATGTTTGCGAAGGATGTAACTTCTTTCTACTTATTTATTTCCGATTCCCAAAACTTATTGTTTATTATTTACTAAGAGTATAATTCTTTAATACTTGTAATAATTTTTACAGTTAATTCGAAACATATATTTCTTAATTAGGTCCATTTTGTGGGCCCTTAATGTAAACATACCAAGCTTTTGCGACTGTTTGCGAAGTTTGATTTTTTTTCTTTTTTTGCGTGTGTTTATTCAGAAAAGAAAACCTTTTCTGGCATTTTTTTTATACATCGTATCCCAAAACAGAAAGTCTTTGCAATAACTTGCCACCCTCTCCCACCTACATCCAATATGTATTTTATTATCGCAATATACCCACGTATTTCGTTTTCTCTTTTCTCTGTCTATATCATTCTTTTTCTCTCTGATCCACTCTCTCTCTCCCTCTCTCTCTCTTTCTCTCTCCGTCTGTGCGCACTGCACCGCGGAGGACAGCGCGTCTAACCCGCACTGCTGCGCAGCACCCTTCTGTCTCTGTCTCTCTCTCTTTACACGGAACGTCACTCAAGATGGACACGTAAACAGTGGAATGTTGGAAATTTGTCTTCGCACTTCTCTGCCATTCAAATGTTGAACTGCGAGGCCGGTCGAAAGCTCGTAACCTTTCGATTATGCCGTTTCCATTCTCGTGGACCGCGTTCGCGACTCTCGATATGAGCTGCTGAGAGGTAGAGTGATATAAGTCACTAAAATCCCGATTTTGACTAATTCCGCACTTGGATAGTATGGGGTGACGTACATTCGCAAGGAAAGTGCCATACGTCTAACTGTCGTATTGGCCGCTAACAGTAGCAGTGTGCGAGGAGTCGAAACAAACGAAGAAACAGACGAAAAAAATATTTTCCTGTAAAATTAGGTTAAATGATTTATACCACTCTATCTGTCAGCAGCTCGTATTGTGGAGGAAAATAAATAATTGATTGATGAAGGCTCATTGGTTAAATACCTGGATAAACCCTTTTGTCCAGTCCGTTGGGAATTGGAACTACTCGCGGGACCGTTTGGAATACTGTTAGAGGCCCAAAGTGAGATGTGTAAAGTATTTAGAGAATTTTTATTAAATACAAGCGTTAGTTTCTGCGGCCTGAGTCGTTACTCTTGGCTGTGCAGGCGTCAAAGCATTATAAGCTGGTTGGTCACATGGTTCGCCTAACCAGCCTACAATGCGACAGCGTCTGCATAACCGAGCACTAAAACGCCACCTCAAAATGCTATTACTCGAAACCTAATAGTTGTACAGAACATTCCTTTCGTAACCCCATCTGGGTACCTTTCAAGTTTTGTAAATACAAAGATTAAGTTTTGACTGTACGGCGATTCAACCGCCATGTGATCGTGTATATTGACTGGAGGTCGCTTTATGGTGACCGAAACATTGGCAACACTGACCTGACTTTATCTTCGACCCTCGAGACGTCGCATTGCAAACAATGTTGTCTTGAAGGTAGAAGTATGATGTCCGGAAAGTCATCTAGGCGGCAGAGAACACTGTCTTTTCGACAACCTAGACTTCATCTTTGGCTCTGGAGACGCGCTGCGTTGAAATCAGTGTTTCCAACGTTTCGGCCACCAGGTGAGGATAGGCGTTTGCCTTTAAATTCGCAGTGTGGCGGCCAAAAATGTTGACAACACTGCCTAGGAGGTGGTGACTGTCGACGAAACTAAACTCCCCTGGCTCCAGCCGCGGAAGTCTTCGCGTACCAGAGGCGACGAATGTGTCCATCTTCGTGTCCATCTTGGGCGTCTGGCCCTCTACGCCTTCATTTTTTCCGTAGAGTCCTTAGTTACAGAGTGTTGCGCAACAGCCGTCATTTAATTAATATCCTCCCACCCGATCAGGCACCATTCAGAAAGGATAACTATTTAAGGCGCAACGGCGAATTTATAGTACAGTGCGCAAGGAAAGTCTTTCCGCATCGGGTCGAATCGGGGCCTTTTATTAAAATTTGCCTTTATGTTGGTAGCAACTAAATCACTGAGGCTCAACACGTTCAGCATCGATTATGAGTAGGAGGAGTGTGCAACTTACATTTTCTTTTGTTACAAGCTGCAGCTCTTTCTACCAACATAATTTCTGTTGCAAGCACTCCCACAAGCAAGTTGACATTGCCGAGAGACTTTCCCGCCGCACCATACATTAATACTGGATGTGGTTAGATTGGAGATTCCCAAAACACACAGTTTTGAACTCTGCTGACAAGCGGGTATAAAACGAAACCGGCGACGTAAAGGAACGCGCGACTCTATCTACGGACTCTACTTTTCCTTTCGCGGCCACGCCCCCTCGCGTGGCCGCCTCCGCGTCGCTGTGCCTGCGTGTGCGTCGTGCGTGTGCATTTACTAACGCTGCATTCGTCTGCCGGCAGGTCGGTTGCGGCTGCCGCCGACTCCTTCTGCACTGGCTGCACCTTTCGCTCTGTCTCTCTCTCTCTCTTTCTTCTATTATTTTTTTCTTGTCTTTTGCTACGTGTTTGGCTGTTCACTGTTTTTACGTGTTCGGTGTCGTGTGTGTTATGTTTTGTGTCAGTGTTGTTTTTGTGTTCGTGACCGCGCTTTGCGAGGTACACCCAGTGACCTTCTTGGAAACCTCTAGCTTATATGTCCAGATATGTGACATGGTAGTTTCAGGAAGGCAAAATAAAAATACGTTTTGCGTCAAGAATGGTGCTTGGAATTCCAAGCAATAGTGTGTCTTTCCCCTTGCTTTAACAGACGGTGTCTTTCTCCTTGCTTTAACAGACGGTGTCTTCGAAAAAGTGATTTTATTGGTTCCGTAAATTTATAAGCAAAGGAAACGTGCTGCACTAGTTGAAGGATTCTTTGGTATTTCATGCAATGGCGTCTCAAAATCGATGCTTCATTAATTTCTGTTATTTGTGATATTACGCAGAAATAAACACAGAGGAACTCATCCTCCCCCTAAAAAAATGGAGCTCTGCATATTGTGTTTCGAGGTAACGGTCTTTTTAAAAACGGCCGACATTTTCCTCTGCTAATTGAAAAATCCGATGTTTTAACTAGAGGTAAAACGCTGTGTTTGTTTTCATTTTTGTTTTTGCTCATAAACGTAAAAACGATGTTTTCATATCTCGGTTGGAAGGTAAATGGCCACGATTTCATCCTTACGTTAAGTTCATGTGGACGTTTTTATTTTAAAATCGTTCAAAACTGTCTCGTTTTTAATGCTTTAGTTTCCCAGAAAGTACTGTTATTCTAATGCAGCATTAATTGAAGTATAATAAATTGAGGGTTGAAAATATATATTTCATATTTTAAGAATATACTATGTAACTCTCTTTAAAAGGGAAAAAAAAACACCATTTCTATCGTGTTCACAGCCATGATGTGTTTACACTTCCAACATTTATGAAATCTACTGTAATAAAAATTTAGTATTCAGCGCTCAGAATAATACATTTACAGAAATGCCACATAAGTCTGCAAGTTAAATAACGAGTTTGTTCTCAAATAAGGGTAGATATAAATTAGATAAATAATTACACGATTGATCTGTGAAGAGGCTGTCGATGTGGTTGTGAGTTTTGTTGTTCAATGGCAGAGATTTCCAAGAAGGCACTGGACAGGTAAGAAGATGTGACCTGTCAAGTGAAGAGCTAGTTTGCTGAAAAGGTCTTCCAGCCAGGTACCAGAGCGGTGAGATTTTCAGCCTCTTAGTATTTTATTGTACCTCCATACATTTTTATAGTTATGAGTAGTGTTTTTGTGACCAGATGAAATTAGTATTTGTAGTACAAGACGAGTGTCGTATCTACATTATTTCGTATATTTATGGTGTTTCTATTATTGTGTAAAAATATGCCTCGTTTCATTGCACGTTTTCTCACAAGAAAGGGGAAATAAATCATTAATTTACTTGTTATATAATGAAGTACTTTTTTGGATTTTTTAAATTTTAATTAGGAATTTTGTTTTGTCAATATATATGTTATGCTGATGGTGTTGCAAGCACAGATTAATTACCTTTCACAAGAAATATTTCATTTTGTTGGTCTATTCCATGAGTAAAATATACAAATAATTGAAAAACATTACTTGATATCAACATCGTAATCCATAAAACCCTACTGACAAGTTGAGGAAAAGCTCACCTTCAGGTTGACATCTGGATACGCCTGAAGACAATACTCTCTAACAATAACTCTTTTTTGCCAAATTCTTAAACTAGTCCTGTCACTCTAAGGTGTTTAAGAGGAAGTTAATTTACCAAAAATGTTTAAACATTCCATTAATCTTTTAACGTATTGGGTACCAGCAGAATACTTCTTTTTAATAGGGTACAGTGGTTCGTAATATAGTTTCATGACGGGAAAGTAAAGAATGTCTGGATGCCTGTGTAACATACATTAAAGTTAACTCTGGACAAATTTGCACATTTCTAGATAAGCTTCCTTTTCTAAAGATAAGAATTTGAAAGAGAAAAACCGTTCCAAGCATCTTTCACCGTGCTCCTTACCGCCTTTCCAAAGAGTAATTTCCTCCCCTCACACACACACACACACACAGACACACACACACACACACACACACACAGACACACACACACACACACACACACATACACATACACATACACACAGCGTTTAGAACTGATTTCCACAATGCTTGACTGCTACTAAAGCAAGGATTCCTTCAATATAGTTATAATATTAACCACGAAATTTGCGACAAAATGGCCCGCAATTGGAACAAATTAACTAATGCAAAAGTTCATGAGATTTTGTAGATCAACGTCTACGATTCATGATTCGTTCATTGCTTTATAGCATGGATTCCGCATAATGGGTGGCACAAATTTGGACTACGAAATGTTTCGGAGATACCGGATGTTTCGGAAATATTGTGCACATGTGTGTAACTATTTACGTTTGTTTACTAGTGGATCCGGCAATGCTTCGCTATTGCAATGTATTACACTTCACACGCTACAGGTCACATGATTTGTTAATTTTACACTAGGCTGTGAAAAAAGTTTAATCAATAAAAGACTTTCTCCCGAATTTGGGTTTGTTCTATGTCCTGATTTAGACATGGTTGTCAAGTATTCTATTGTTAAAACCTTTTCCTATAAGTTTGGGCATGTATTCGCTGTGACACTGTCATGGAGAAGTTTGATTTACTTGTCCAAGTGATAATTCCGGCCGATATTTCGCAATCGTGGTGGTAGAATATGCAGCGAAGACGCACTTAATACTTGAAGGTGCGGAGGGTTGCGCAGAACTGCTGTTCAGGGGCGCTTCAGTCGGCATAAACGAAAAAAATAAACGCACATCTGTGCTACAGACATACGAACTTTCCCATTGTACCATGGCGATATTCTTTGCACAAATACAAGCAACGAGTTGACAAAGTTTTATCGCAATCGGATGAACGATGCGGCAGCGCATAAAAAACGAACAAACAAAAATTGATTTTTATATTAGATATTATAGTGCGATTTTTGTAACTTTGCCCCTCAAGGCCTGTCTTCATTATGGAATATGTCACGGTATTTCTCGTCTTTCTCAGTCGTGCCGCTAGATCTCGCATGATCGCGATTATATCAAGCAGTGCTAGCGTTCATGTGACATCTAGCGGCAGGACTGAGAAAGACGCGAAATACCGTATGTTATTCCATCGTGGCCATAGGGGCTTGAGGGACAGAGTTGTAAAAATTAAAGTATCCGTTCGTGCCTCGACTTTACTCTAAGCAAGGTAATACTCTAAAACGTGATTTTCATGCTACACAATATTGATATTGTTTTCGTCTGCCGCATCTAGAGGAAAAATTGTTTTTGATTTTTTGTGATGCATTCTGTTACTTGATTGCCTCGGGAAACTAGAAGGAAAAGTGCCTTCTAATATCATATTAATATTTGCTTTGCAAACTTTTCATTTCAGAAAGCTTTTATATTTTCTTGCATGCGTTCTTCGTATTGCGTCGCCAAATTATAGTTTCCGAAGCTGCCGCATATGGTGCTCGAGGCATTTGTATTTTTTGTTTGTTTCTTTCAGTCCGTAATGGATGGAGAAGGAAATAGAAATTAAAAAAGTTTAGCTTTTCTCGTGAGTTTCTCTTAAAATGGATGTCACCGACGCGGAAACATTCTGATGAGAAATACAGAAGGCAAGATATTGCCAGGATCTCTTTTATGAAGTTAATGGCATGGGAAAAACTCGTCGTGGCATTTTTAACTGTACTTCCGTAAAATAATCCATCTCGTCAGATAATCATAATTATCATTGATCTTCTTTCCTTATTTGAAATAAATATGTTTTCTTCGGAATCAAGTGGGCCATCGGAATTCAAAGTCTGCAGAATACTTCAAAAATATATTGTTTTTAATGTATTGTTGGATTAAACAGAAGTCACTTTCTGGAAAAAATCGTAAGATAGTGATGTATCGAAACATCGAAGTTTAAATTTTTAAAATCAATGTTCAAAATACTTGGTCCCAAAATTATCGATGTTTGTAAAAGTATTTTAGTAACTTCTAACGTTAGTGTTCACATATAGGAGTAGGGCGATTTCATGTCACGGTGGTTATGTTCTTTTTTCTTTTTTTGTACTTGTAATTGATGTTTAGCTGACAAAATGTCAAAAACATCGCAGAAAAATTAACAAACATCATTACCTTATCGGATAATAGAAAAATAATAAATATTCTTGTTAAAAATTGACAAACCTACTTTTCTCTCGTGATGGCTGTGGTCTGAAGAATGTTCCAATTAGGGATATGTGAAAATTACTGTAGTTATTTTATTAAGTATTTAATTCAAAAAATAAAATACCAACCAAGTAAAAACTTCGAGCTCCAAACATCGGCTTAAATAAATTGATATTAAATCCATCGAGGTTTGAATAAAAAATATCTATGTTTTGAAAACATGGACATAGATCTTCCATCCCTAACAGCGATTTCGTGTGGTGGCAGTGGCAACAGCGGTTCAGCGCGGGACGGGACACATTGGGTGGAACTTAATGTGTCGGCGCGGGCTAGTGTGCAATGGGCACAATTCCAAAGAAAATGAATGATTTATAAGAATTATTGATAAGGATGTATTTATCCTCCTTGTCTCCAAAGAAAAAGGTGTTGCGGGAGCAAGGAGGTGCCGGGACGAGGCGAAACGTAGGAGGGTAGCGGGAGTGAAGTAGCCTGGCCTGAGGAGGGGTGGGTTGCGGAGAGGCTCGGAGAAAGCGGGGTAGTGCAGGAACGAGTCAGGGGGGAACGGAGAAGGGTAGGAGTGGGGCGAGCGTGATGGCGTGGGGACGAACCGGAGCATTGTGCAAGGAGAAGGACGGTGCTGGTACGGGACAGCGTGCGGAGAGTGGAGTGGCGCCTGTAGGGGGAGGGGCGACAGGACAGGACGGGTCGGTGCAGGAACGAGGCAGAAGGAACGGAACGGGTCATGGCGGCATGTGAGAACGAAACGCGGCGACGGGAGAGTTGGAATCAGCGCGGGACGGTGTGTCGAAGCCGTGAATTTTTAAGGGCGAAAAAATCCTTCGGAGGGGAAGTAAAGCCGGCTGTCCCATGTTAGTAGATTTACTTGCATGTAAAAGATCCTCAAGCCTAAATGAAGCCTCTGAGCTAAATTCAAATCGCCTGTTTCGTCGCCCGAGATAATACCTTCTTTCTCCGCTAGTTGGTGAAAGGAGCGTAGTGAAATTTGCGTGGTCAGACGGAAGAGCAGGCCTCATGGCCTGAGTCTCGCCACGTAAAATAAGGCATTAACTGACTGAGTGCACGGTGGTAAAAGGGGGAGCGGAACACCGCGGGAAATGCGAGGTGATACATGGAAGTAGGTGATAAAGGATATGCGAGGATACAGGAAGCGAGTGGAGAAGGGCGTGGTGGGAAGGTGTGGTAACGGCTCGGTGAAAGCTGGGAGAGCAGGCCAGAGGTGCGACGGAATGGAAATGGGTAGGGCGTGGGAAGAGCGTATTGATGCCGGGACGAGCAGTCGCATTCTGGAAGGGGAAGGATGGTGCAGGGACGTGTCGGCAAGTGGGGCAATAGGATGGCTGTGAGGAAGAGGGTCGGTGCAGGGACGAGCAGAGTGGGCAGTGGCGGCGTGTGAGGAAGGGACTGCGACGACGGGAGATACGGAATCGGCTGGGGCGGCATGCGTAGAGCAAAGTGGTTGGTGCAGGGGGAGCGGAACACCGAGGAAGCGACGCTGGGGCGAAGCGGAGCGGGGCGTGGCGGGGAGGCGTGATGACGGCTAGAGGAAAACGCGGAGTGCAGGTTGGAGGTGCGATGGAACGGAACGGAGCGGGCACGGCGACTGGGGCGGGGTGAGGTGGTGCGTCATCGGCGGCGCCTGTCACGCGGCTCCACGCAGCGCCGCGGTCGGGGGCGGCTCCAAATAAAGTGCGCCCCCACCCCCTCTCTTCCCACGCCGGTACAGTCGTGCTCGCGCCACGCATCACCCCGTGCCCTGCCATGACACGCCGATCCCGTCGCGCCCTGCACCGCCCCGTCGCGCCTCACCCCGCCCCTCCCCGTCGCGCCCCGCCCCTCCTCGTCACGCCCCGTTGCGCCCCGCCCCTCTTCGTCGCGCCCCGCTCCTCCCCGTCACGCTCTGCCCCGCCCCGCCCCGTCACAACACGCCACGCTCCGTCGCGCCTCGCTCCGCCCCCTTGGTACCTCCTCCCACTCCTCGCCGCCCCTTCGCGCCTCACCCCGCCCCCTTCGCGCCTCCCCTCGCCCCGCCCCGCCTCGCCCCTTCACGCCTCACCTCGCCCCGACGCGTGCCGCACCGCGCCCGCCACCGCTTCGGTTAGCTCGGGGGTGTAAAGACAGGGGACAGGCGTTGGGAATGTCTTCGGAGGAGAAAAAGGGTTTCAGTCGATGGCATCCCTAGCCAACATCAGACGGTATTTCTCGAATTGCTTTAGATAATGGTTAACGGTTTATTAGATATTCGTATTGGCTGACGTATCAATGAAAAATCATGGCTACTGATGCTAGGGAAGTGTCATTTGGAATGGGTTCCTTACGATGTGTAACCTCTTAGAAAGGATTTTTCAATATCCATTTGAACGAACAAAAACGTGTTTTTTCTGCAATTTTGCCTTTCTCTACAATTTTACGTATTTGCCAATTTACTTCTTTTTACAATTTTACTTTTCTTCCGTAAACTATTAAATAGGGAGAAAAAGTATTCGAATCACTTCAACAAAACGATCTCGAATTTTCATCGTAAAATTCGTGTGTAACTTTCTTTTGAACTGTAACTCCGCACACATGTTAGGATTAAGGTCTATTGGTGCTTTTGTTATTGGCAGAAGATCTTCTGTAGTTATTTTTTCTTTCCAAATTGTAAGTTCAGATTATCTAGACTATCAGAACAGAATTCAGTATGGGATATTTTTTATTTAATTTTTAATATAAATTCAATTTTACGTTACGCGATAAGATCCATTGTGTGCAAATTAATGTTAGATATTGAAAATATTTAATTATATTTTAAGTGACGTTATGAGAGTAAAATTAATCTATTTTAAACAATTATAACATACTAAACAAATTCAGAAGTTCCGTTATTCTATCGAAAGCGATGACCGAAAGGTGTATACTCGAAATAGAAATTTACGATCTGAATATGAAATATCGATTACATCGCTAATTATAGACACTCAGTAAAGTATCGCTTAAAATTTCCCCCAACATGGACAATGTGAATTCAGTTTTGTGTGTAAAACACTGATACACTGGCAAATACACAATTAACTGGTAGCAACTTCAAACAAATTAAAACCAAACCGTTTTGGGTGAGCCGCTTCCCTAATTAAGGTATTCAATGTAAATTTGCGGGTGGTCGCGGGTCCTCTCATATATACAGCTCAATGAGATGTCCATTTGTTTGCTTCCTAGTTTTAAATTGCGCTTGTCGTTTGCTTAAATCTTCAAATTGCCACAGCAGAAAACAAATTCGACGTCGGAAATGAATGCTCTTTCAGCCTTAGTTGAAATACTGCGTAAATTATTTGATAAACGAGAGAGAATAATATGGCAATTAGATTTTTTCCTTGGAAGATTATTTTTACTTGAACGATATTGATATTTACTTTTAGGCGGCAAGACTACCTAAAAGTTTCATTATTTTTACATTGAATTCTACACATCACGACACGTTTTGTGGAAATAACAAAATTGGGCGATGGTTTTAATTAATATGAAGAAGACATTACACCTTGTTTTCCGTGTAAATAACGAGGAATTTTACAAGTCTTAATCACGTTCGTAGTTTTTTTCGGAACGTATTTCCATTTTTTATATTCAACAATGTATCGTGAAAACGCAGGATACGGAGACACAATGAAATCATATGCTGGGGGGAATATTGATATTTCACTCATTATAAGTAGTCTATATTACCAATTTCCAATCCCTGCAGAAATTGAAAGAAAACTACGCCGCCTCCAGAAATATGAGTGGTGTCTGTGGTTGCGACAGTTACCTAAGAACTCGGAAAATTCAAAAACGATGAAAATGTTTCGATATTGACTGAAAAACGCAAGTATTTGATTGTCTTCCTATTCTCCGTACACTGCATACCTCGTACTCAGTCCGTCACACTGCTTCCAACACAGCTGACGTCTTGCGAGAGCAAGTTCCAAGGAAAAGCCCGGCCGCCGCTAAATATTTGCTATTCACGTGTTGCATTATGGAATAGCAATTGTTTTGTAAATTTTCTGGTTATGTAAACAACTATTGTACTGAACAAGTATACTATGTTATTCCAGTATTCGGGAACACCATTTTGTTGTAAGTCTATAATATTAAAGTGCAGTATTCCAGAAGAAATTTTGTTAAAAATATATAATTTGTCGTAACGTTATTCCAGAGAAGTTTATTGGTTGTTTTTGAGCAGGGTACGTAATACATCCCGGAAAAAATACTGTTTTGTTTGATTTTGTTCAGCAGCTCTTGTGGTGCTGCAGGTTACTAGTTCAATGCTACATGCATTGACAATTTACAAATCGTATGACTATGTTCCACGTTCTTTTTTTTTTTTTAATTTATTTTAAATAGGATTATTATACAAAGTTCAGTTTTTACAACTCTCCATTTGCTTTGTTGACTTACATCTAATACTATAAACTAAATCTATTGAACACTACAATTGACGAGGGGACTCACCGAGCACCTCTAAGAAGCATTAATATTTGCAAAAATGTTTAGGAATGAGTGGATAGGATATCTATTTTTTTTTATTCTTGTTGGGGTTTCATTAAATTTACCTATGCTGATGTGTCTATCTTGGTTGATGAGTGTTCCACGTTCTACTCCCCAACACAGGTCTGAGACCTCCCCGTCGTTGAGTGGAAGTGACATCTCCGTATTTGAGTGGAAGTGACATCTCCGTATTTGAGTGGAAGTGACATCTCCGTTGGTGAAGGAGGAATCCATAGCTCGCGCGTGAACTGACTGTTGTGGCGACCGTCTCGCGCGCCATTGCTGCGGTTTCAAAGCGGAGACCCGAGCGGGGTGGCGGCAAATCCCGCGGATATATCACTGGAGATTTTTTTTTATTAGAAACGAGCCGGCGCGCTCGCCTGGCTCGCCTCGGCGCGGGCTAATCCCGGAACCTGACGACCGACCCACCCCCACCACGCCCCGCTCCGAAACGCCCCGACCCGTCTCCCCGCCCCGTCCCCTGTCCCGCCCCGTCCCCCCGCCCCGTCCCCTGTCCCGCCCCGTCCCCCCGCCCCGTCCCCCCGCTCCGTCCCTCCCGCCCCGTCCTCCCGCTCCGTCCCCCGCCACGTCACTCCGCCCCGTCCCTCCGCCCCGTCCCCCCGCCACGTCCCCCGCTCCGTCCCCCTCCACGTCACCCCGCCCCGTCCGCCTGCCCCGTCCCCCGTCCCTCCCCCCGTCCCCCCCCGTACCCCCGCCCCGTCCCCCGCCTCATCCCCCCGCCCCGTTCACCCGCCCCGTTCACCCGCCCCGTCCCCCGCCCCGTCCGCCCGCCCCGTTGGGAAGGAGGAGTCCCTTTACAACATCCCCCACCTCACTCCATTTCCCACTTCCATCCCACTGCAATGGCTCGTGCCTGACCCACCCTCTTTTTTTCCCCGCTTCGCTTCTCGTCACCGCGATGGGGGTGTCGCTCCGCCTCGCCTCGCCCCTCCCCACTCTGCTCGGCTCCACCCATCCTCTCTCCGACTAGTCCCACTCCACCTCATCCCACTTCACCCCTCCCAACTCCAACCCTCATTCCCTGCAGTGGTTCCAGCTTGGTCCGCTCTCTTTTTCCCCGCTCCGCTTCGCGTCACCGCGATGGGTGTGCTGTCTCGCGCCGTCCCGCCCCGCTCCACCCATCCTCTCTCCGACTAATCCCACTTCCCCCCTCTCAACTCCCACCCCACCCCACCCCACCCCGCTGCGATGGCTGCGCCCTCTTTTTCCCCTCCGCGTCACCGCGATGGGGTGTGCCGCCTCGCCTCGCCTCGCCTCGCCTCGCCTCGCCTCGCGTCGCGTCGCGTCGCGTCGCGTCGCGTCGCGTCGCGTCGCGTCGCGTCGCGTCGCGTCGCGTCGCGCAGCGGATGACGGACGGGGTCGTTCCGCCCACAATGCCCCGCGGCAATTACGGCGCGCGCGAAGCAAGCCCGGCCCCCGTAAATTAAGCGCGCGCTTTGTTTTGCGAGATCTCGCCGGTCACTAGGCGCTGGTCACTAGAACGCTTTTTTTCTTTTCTTGCGTGCCTACAAAGATGAGTAGAGACCGGAAAAATATGCAGTATTAAACGTCAAAATATGTTCATAAATATATAATGAAAACACTGAGAATGTGTAATAAATGTGTAAAATAGGATATAATACAGGATGTCCGGGGAGAAAACGTCGAAACTTCGAAAATAAGCTTTGAAGATAATTCTAAGCATGTTTTGTCTAATAAACTACGAGGATATTCCGAATGGTTGAGCCGCAATAAGCACTCAAAAGTTGGTTTGAAAAATTGATTTGTGGGCAAAAATTAAGCTAGAAGATTAATTAGAAAATAAGAAAAATTAAGAAAATTGAGCTTTCTTATTTCTCGCTTAATTTTCTGTCTTAGCAAATATACTAATTTCTTTTGTAAATAATAAACAATTTACATTTTTTGGAGTGTTTCTATGCTTTCTTAATGAAAATTTTTGCCTAGAAATAATTTTTGCAAACCAACTTTTGAGTGCTCATTGGGGCTCAACCATTTTGAATATCCACGTAGTTTATTAAACAAAATATGCTTAGAATTGTCTTAAGAGCTTATTTTCGACGTTTCCTCTCCGGACAACCTGTATGTAATATTAAAATTCTCTAATAAAAAAATACATATCATGAAATAACATTTATAAAAATTATCCTAGATAAATTTTAAAATTAATACTAAAGTTTTAAAAACAATTTGGAGGGCACAAGTTGATGTACACAACGTTCTCGTCAGTAGTAAAAGCTTCATCTATTGTAATCCAGGCCCTCGCAAATTTTTCTCGTAAGGTCACAAAACTTTGATGTCAGTTATTCTTTTGACACCTACCTAGATTTCACCAATAATGTAGGAAAAGTTGCTGATATTTTTGAAAATACTTCTTTTCATCAAAAATATGTATGAAAATTGATAGATTAAGAAAAAATATTGTGAAAACAACAAAATAGGTAAAACATCTAATATAGTACTAAATATGTAAAAATATATAACGAAAAAATTGGATATTGTGTTCACAACATTGGATATTCTGTGGGCAATCACTCGCCAAGATTACAATTTTGAGAACGGTTAGTGGGAAGACAAGAAGTATGTAATTGCATAAAAATCCTGTCTCTAAAGATGAGTCTAGTGTCATTCTGGGGGCGGTGCAGCCAGCGCTGTTTATGAGGGAGGACTACTATCTGTAAAAAATTGATTTAAAATAAAAAAAAATATAAAGCTAAGTTTTGAGATCTCGAATGTGGGATGTTCAGTTTACAGGGTAATTTTGTAAGTTACTAGAGGGATGATTCTGCGATCGTTGTGTGTTGGCGCTATTGCTCAGGGAGAACTAACGTAAAACATTTGAATTATTAAATGCTTCTTTTGTGGGGCATTTCCGCCCCTGTGAGTTGATCATTTGACACATACTGCTATGCCATGGTATTAGAAATATGATTTTCCTGTCATTTTGGGGCTCTCATAACAGTATCGCTCAAGAAAAACTATTAAAATATGAAAAGTTAATTAATGAAGTGATTTGGGTAGTTTTTACTTAAAATTCTCGAAGTGTTGAGTTTAATTTCGAAGGGATTTCATTGAAGTGCTTATAACTATTCTTAACAGCACTCATGAGCTTATTGAGTTCCCTCTGTTGGTAAAAAAAGATTTGTCTGTAGTTCACGATAATTGTAATTTTGCCTCACGAGGGAATACAAAAGAGAATTACGTAGGGTAATTTGATTTATTACAAATATTAAATTGAGAATCTCATTGAAAGTTGGGGTGTTTAATACACAGTCGACGAAATAGCTCTTTTCCAAAATGGAAACCATAAAAGAGTGAATTCCTGTAACATATCATTCGGTATTTCCTTGTCATGTGCATTGGACTTTTGGAACTGGCAGCTGTGAGTCAGTGTCAATTACAGGGAAACGTCAGTGTTTTAATAAATTACCTTCATTTATGGGTTTGGGAAATCATTTGGGAGATACCTGGTTGAGGAAAAACCCTCTAGTCGCCAGTGAAAGGCGCCGGGTCTCACCAGCAGATCACCGCCACCTCCCGAGAAAAAAGCACTACACTTACAGGACTAATGACCTTGGCCGTTCTCTCGCCTGGAATCACCTATCAATCAGTGTTTCTTATTTTTAACGGGCATTTATTTTCGGAATATGCTGTCATGACTAGAGACCGGAAAAATATGTAGTATAAAACGTCAAAATATATACGTAAATATGTAATGAAAATAGTAAGAATATGTAATAAATATGTAAAATCGTATATAATATGCAATATTAAAATTCTCTAGTTAAAAACCATTTACATAAAAAGAAATTATATTTACAAAAGCTGCTCACTTTACATCATACAACTTTCTCGTCAGTAGTAAAAGCTTCGTCTATTGTAATCCAGGACCATATTTTAGCAGCCAGACTAATCGCAATAGAAGCCATCGCACAAACTGGTAAGATCTAATACCAGGAAAAATGCACTGTAGCATCTTCATCGAAGTGTTACACGTCAGTGATAGCAAATTTTTCTCCAAACTTTAGGTTACAGAACACAAAACGCGGTGACAATGATGCTTTGGACACCTACATTTCCCCAATAATGTTGGAAAAATACTGACTTTTTTTTTAAAAAAAATACTTTTCATAAAAATTATGGAATTAAATACAAGAAAACTGATAAAATAAGAAAATATACTGTGAAAACGGCAAAATATGTAATATAGTACTAAATATGTAAAAATATGTAACGAAAAAATTCGATATTGTGTTAGGAGGGCTATGATTCGCCAAGATTACAATTTTGAGAACGGTAAGTAGAAAGGCAAAAATTATACTGCGATTTTTCTAACTGCGACCCTCAAGGCCACTCAAATCCCGTCTTCGCGATGGAAGATGTCACGGCATTTCGCGTCTTTCTCAGTCGTTCCGCTAGATTTCGCACGATCGCGACCGTATGAAGCAGTGCTTGCGATCATGCGACTTCTACCGGCAAGACCGAGAAAAGACGCGAAATGCCGTGACATCTTCCATCGCGAAGACGGGATTTGAGTGGCCTTGAGGGTCGCAGTTAGAAAAATCGCAGTATATGTAATTACATAAAAATCCGGTCTCTAGTCACGACCGCACGGTCCCTATTCATGCGGCGAGTGAGACCCGCCCTCAAATCATTCGAAGCGCAAAATCCCCCCCCCCCGGCGCACGTGAGAGGGCGTGTCCTACACGGCCGTGAGCGTTCCGAGGAGCGCGCTGGGCCGGCGACCGCACCGCCCCCGCGCCCGAATTCAGAGGGGTCGCGCGCCGGAAGCCGCCAGGAATAGGTGTGGCCTTTGTCCCCATTGTTTGCGGCGCGGCGCCCGCCCCGGGAGCCTCCGGTCGCCGTGAAATTGCTGCTTCGGTCGGCGATGGGTGGTGGGTTCGGTGCGGAGACTGAGAGGTCCGGTGGTGGAGTAGGTGGGGGGGGTTGCAGGTCCTGTGGCTGTGATGGAGTAATGACCGTCCGGCCGCGGCGGGGTGGGGGTGGGGTGTGCTGTGTGGCGGGTCGTGTGGTGGCGTGAGACGCGAAGTGAAGCAGCAGGGGGGGGGGAGCGTAGAGACAAGCGGACGGCGGGGCGACGCGTTGGCGAGGCGGCCGGCGGGACAGACGGACGGTGGGGCGGGCAGCGGGTTGATGGCGGGACGGGAAAGACGGCGAGACGGACGGGGGCGGACGGCAAGGCGAACGGGGCAGCGGAACAGACGACGGGACGCTTGGTTGACCGGTAGTTCCGGGCGCGACATCTGTTATTGTCATTAATCCCGTAAGTGTGATTCATTATTTTATTACGGAAGATGGCGGTGATCTTTATCCCTGGATGGCAAGATCTGGCGCTGACCTACGCGTCGACACTCGGGGGTTTCCTCCCAACGAGTATCTTCCACCATCGGGGCGCCGCCCCAGCCCGGAATGTGCTCTATCCTCGGTACGGCGTGACGGGCAGTGGAGTGGATGGCTGTGTGAACGGCTGGGCGAGCGGCGGCGAACGGCTGAGCGAATGTCTGGGCGGAAGGCGGGGCGAACGGCTGAGCGAATGTCTGGGTGCAAGGCGGGGCGAATGGTGAGCTGAACGGCGGGGCGAACGGGGGAGCGAATGTCTGGGCGGAAGGCGGGGCGAACGGGTGAGCGAATGTCTGGGCGGAAGGCGGGGCGAACGGGTGAGCGAATGTCTGGGCGGAAGGCGGGACGGACGGGGGGCGGAGCGGGCGGCGGGGCGGAAGGCGAGACGGGCAGTGGAGCGGAGAGCTGGGCAAACGGGGAGGCGAACTATGAGGCCTGTGGCTGGGCGGGCGACGAGGCCGGCGGCTGGCTGGGTGGGCGGTCGGGCGAGGTATTGCGGGCGCTGCGGGAGACGAGGTCTTGCCGTCGTGAATAGCGCCCGCTGATGTGCCGCCTCTCGCAAAGGCATCCATCACATCAGCCTTACGAGCAGGTGGCCATTGTAGGGGTGCGCACGGCGCTTATAGGCTTTCGCAAATTGAGGAAAGGGCTGGTAAATAAGGAAAACACAATGAAGGATTTGATTTTGGATTATTTATACTAGCAAAGAGGTGAAGTGCAAGTTGATTAAAGTGCCCGTTCCCAAAAATATTTTCAAATAAAAAATAACTTTTTTTGTTTGTCATTCATGTTGTCATTTATGCATTATGTTTGAACATTGCCCACTAAGGTATTTTAATACATTGTATCATTAAAAAGTACCATCTACATTGAATCACTTTGTCCGTTTTACCTAAATCACCCCATAACCGAATTGAAAAATACGCAGATGACATGTAAACGCAGTTATGTCGTAATATTGCAAATCGATTATTGGCTACATTATAGAATATTGTTTTCGTGTTTTTCTTCCTGAACCATTTAAATTGAAATGTGTTTAAGCACATTAAAATATGTTTATATTCGCGTTTCACAAACGGTTCAATGCGCTACATGAGAACATTTTCATCTCACTGATTAAAGTTTTCTTGAATTACTCGGATTTCATCACACGGTTTTCTGTATGTATATATCCTTGCAAAGAGTTTATTCATTTTTGCGAGTTGTCTTCAGTAATTCTGTGTAATTGCTTCGAACACGCTTGAAATGAATTCCTAACTCAGGAAACAACTTCCTCTGCTATGTGCCTCTGGCCAATACAACTCGTATGAGCATTCCAGTTGTGCATGAAACGTTCGCAGACAATCCAATCTCTCTCACATTTGAAGTGAATCTCATTCAGCGCTGTACTGAATTTGAAAATACAATCGAAATAATACATTCCCGTTTCATTCTCTCGTTATTACAAAAAATAGTGACCTAATAAATGGCCAAATTATGGGACCTTCTAATAACATTTAAATATTGAACGCATTCAAAATTAATATGAAAATAAAACATTTATTTTGCTTTCACAAAGTAGTGTTGTTTTATTTTAATTTTATGAGCTCAAATAAAATTTCGTTTTCAAAATTGTTGGCTGCCTCAGTCGAGCACATAATCACACTGTGTTTTAATCCACCCATAAATATTAGAAGATTTTTTCAGTAACGTAACATAAGTAATTTAAAAGGGGAAAAATGCTTGTTGAAACCGTAATACCAGAATAATACTATATTCCATTATCGCACTTCTGTGAAGTGAATAGACGAAACCCTCTTGAACTGATTTTTATCGTCTTGGTAAAACATAATAAACATAATAAAGATCATAAACATAATAACAAACATAATGACATAATAACAAAACATAATAAAGAACTGCAAATCCCTTACCTGCGTTAGTCTTCACAGAAAACCACCAGGCGAAACTTTTGAGGCAGCGCCTGATTTTTCTTCCTTTTTTCCCCCCTTTGAAGGATCTCGAGGCGATACTACTTCTTCCTCACATCGTCGAGGATTTCCCATTCTCCCTACCTCTTCTCCACCTCCTCCTCCTCCCTGCCCGCGCTGTCACTGGGGCCTCTTGTTTCGCCATCGTACCCCTCCTCCCCCACCTCCCCCTCCCCCTCTCTCCCACCCGTCGCCCTGCTAGCTTCGCGACGGCTCGACAGCCGGTAAATGATGCAACCGCCCATTCCCCCACCCCCACCCCCCACCCCGCCCCCTCCCCCGCGGCGGCGCAAAGCGAGAACCCGTGTCGCTCTATAAATAGTGCAGACCGTAAATCGAGATTTCCTGGTCGATGCGTGCTCCGGAAGGGGAGGGGAGGGGACCTGCGTCCCGCTGGGAGGTAGGCTGGCGGCGTAGCCGCGGGAAAGGGCGGGGGGGGGGAGTGCTTGGGTTTGAAGCGGTGCGTTGGCTGTCTGACTTCGTGATAGCGATGTGCAGTCAGGGAGTAGGGTTATACTTCGATTTATTCGTCTTGGCGCTTCACGTATATCAGCTGTTGACAGTGTCGTCCAGTCGGGAGCTTGAACGTCACCACAGCGACGTCACTGGGGTGACGTTCAAGCTCCCGATTGAATGACACCGTGACAACTGATTTACGCCACGCGTCTCTACAAATGAACCAACTTATATATAATTGGTTTATTATATACAGTTAGTAACAGTCTTGTTAGTACAGTCCATAATTTTCTCGGAAATTGTTCATTGTAAGTGGAAAATTAACGCTAATGAAAAATATATTACAAGATAATTAAATAATTCCAGTTAAATAAAATGTTACTTTGTACACCTAGAAGATATGGCCTTCAATTTGAAATTCACCAGCACATATAGTCGCTCGGGAACTAACCGCTGGGAAGGTTTCCAAGCAACAAAATGTGCTGGTGAACTTCAAATTCAACTCCGTTTCGTCTAGGTGTACAAAGTTACATTTCATTTAACTGGAATTATTCAATTATCTTGTAATATAGTTTTCATTAGTATTAATTTTCCACTTAAAATTAATGTTTTCGAGCAAACTATGGACTGAACAAACAAGGCTGTTACCAACTGTAACCTTGTACTCTTTTGATTTCATTGGGTAAGTCGGGAGTAAAATATGGGAATGCCGTTGACTTCTGTCGACGAAGTGTTCTATGTTGATGTATATTCTAAGCTGGTATTGGGTTGATATTTCGGGGATCATGGCGTGGCTTTGTAGAACAAATTATTCCCGTAGTGCTTTTTTAACTCAGAACCCCATCACTAAATCAACGTGACAATCTTCGTTGTTTGGGAAAACAATTTTTTTAAAGAAAATAATGTATAATTTGTGATGATTGAATGATTTACAAAATTAAATTTGTACATGCAAACAGAAAATTTAGAAGGGTGAACGCAAAGAAACTTCTACATATCAGTCGGATTTATTATATACTATAATGCCTATTGGCAAACGACTTAGAACTCGTTAGAATTCATTGAATTAATGGAATTTTGATCATAAAATCCATAACATTATCCAATATAGAAATAATAAAAGATTTTAGTTGTTTAATCTGTTTTTGTTTGCCCATTCCAAGAGCGCGTTGAAACTTATCGGCTTTGTGATATTCGTTTTTGTTTTTCGTATTATTGAACGTATTCGTCATCAATACTCAGAAAAGTATTGCTTCATGAAACACTATTTTCTGGAGACATGAAAATATTTTTTTAAACCGTAGTGTGCCTGCATATTTTTCCAAATATTCGTTTCCCGGGCGAAACCGAAGGCTTTTTCGGATGAGAAAAAACATGGCATGCATGTCATGCAAAGAAGGAAAGAGGAAGCTATTTGGACTCCCTCGGCAAAACCAAAAAATAGCTACATAAGTAGAGACCGGATTTTTATGTAATTACATATTTTTTGTCTTTCTACTTACCGCTCTAAGAATTGTAATCTTGGCGAATCGTCGCGTTTCTAACACACTAACAGAATTTTTCATTACATATTTCTACATATTAAGTACTTTATTACATATTTTGCTATTTTTACGAAATATTCTTTTATTATATAAATTTTCTTCAATTTTATTACGAATTTTTATGAAAAGAAACATTTTTGTAACAGTCAGCAATTTTCTCTACATTATTACTACGTGCTGTTTACTCGAGGTATGCTACATTATGACGCGGTCGGGTGTTTACACAATCCGGAGCGCCTGCTTCGTTAACTCAGTGTGGCGAGAAGTGGGCGTCAGTGACTGATATCAGTTTCACTTTTAGGTGCGAAAAGTATCACTGACAGTTTTGTCAGCTTCAACCTGAATTTTCAAACGTATGTATTATATTTAAAATTTCTTTAGGAATATTTTTATAAATATAATTTCGTATTATGTAAATGTTCGTTTTATAATTCGTGTATTTTAATAATACATATCCGATTTTACATTTTTATTACATACATATTATATTCTATACATAAGTAAAGACGCCTATCCCGTTGGTTGTCTCTCAAAAAGGTACTTCCCAGGTTGATGACTCCGCAAGATATAGTTATTAACATATGTAGTGGGAAAAGGAGCGTGCACGAGTGTAAAATGTACCCATGTTTACAAGCGCATGCGATAGTGATATCGTTTTCCCATGGGTGTGTTTATACGCCCTTCGTGCACGTGGTACGTCCATATTTTTTTCGGTTTTCCGCGATACTGACGTATCACGACGTTACCCGCTAGATACATTAATAGCGACCGCAATTAGGAGTTGTACAATTGTTTTTTATGAATTATGTGATTTAAGGCAGGTTGTTAACTTTGAGGTAGGTAAATATCCATTCATCGGTAAGAGACACCATTATCCACTTCATAACGACACCAGTGCCAGTTCAATAAAGTGCACAAAAGTCAACTATTGTGTGGTTGGTGAACATTCTGCGTAATTCAGAACTGTTGGGATATCGAAATAACGCAATTAAACAGAGAAAAGACAAGTCACTGTTAAGAGCCGGTGTCCGTTAAGGATTTAAGTCGCCGTTCGTTACGAACAATCGAAACGGAAGAGCTGTAGCTAAAAATTGCGTATGAGCACATTTTATTATAAGAAGTTCCCTGCTGGAGGGAGATACCTGTTTGGAGAAAACCTTGCTTGCCGACATGTAGGTCGATGCCGGATCTCGCTTTCCAGCGGGGGGATATCACCACAAACTCCCGCGATTAAAAATATACTACACTAACGGGACTAAAGACCTTAGCAGTTGATGTGCCCTTAACCACTAATCAACCAATCAATAAAACAAAAAAAGGTTCGTGTAGTTATTTGCTGTTCGTCCGCCTAATTACTCAAATAACTAAGTATTCAGTATAAGTAAATATAAGTAACTATATAACTTTATATTAAAGTCTGTCAAAATATTAAGGTCAAAAGAATTAAGTGTAAGAATATTTGAATGACAGACACGAATTAATGCCAATTAAATAACCATAGTCAGTGAAGTGATTTGATTGTTCGTGATTCCGGGCGCGTCAACTAAAGACGGCATTAGTTCCGTAAGTGTAGTGTGTGTTTTTCTTCGGGGGGAAGGTGGTGATCTTTTCCCAGCTGGATGGCGAGATCCAGCACCGACCTACCGTCGCCTTGCGGGGTTTTCCCCTCAATCAGGTATCTCCACCAGCGGGGCACCGCCCCAGCCGGGACAAGCTGTAAGCTCCCGACCGGTCCCCCGGCATGTGTGGTAGTCTAGTGCATGTTAGTGTGGTTGTAAGGGGGTGAGGATAGGACAAGGAAGAGGAAGGAAAGATCGCGCGAGGTCCATGGCCCGTTTGTTAGGGTACTGCTCCGGCATTCGCCTGGTGTTGATCGGAGAAACCGCGTAAAACTACCGATCAGAGCAGCCGGCCGCTTGAATTCTCCTCCAGACGGCGACTGAATTCGACTTAGCTGACAAGCTACTGTCGAAAATCCTGCCACCGTCGGGACTCAAACCCGGTCAGAGACTCTGCAGTGACATGAGTTGAGCACTGAGCTAGTGTCAACTGAAAAGCTTAGTGTCGAAAATCCTGCCGTGGAGGGGAGTCCGGTCAGAGGGACTGCAGTGACATCAAGTTAATGCACTGAGCCATCTCTCCCGTTCACTTAATGAAGTGAAGAAAAAAAACAACTTTTTTTTTTCACTTCCACGCACCGCCGTCAGTGCACCGTGGTGTCTCCCAGCGCGGCCTACCTCCATGTGCACCGCGTGGGTGGGGCGGGGCGGGCCGGGGCGGGGCGCAGTGGCGGTGCAGCGAGGCCAGGGCGGGGGCCGGTGCAGGCTGACGCATGGCTCATTGGGGATGCAGGCGGCGGCGGCGCGTGGCACGCGAGGCTGGCCTCTGCCGGAGAGGGAGGCGGCCGCACGCGAGGCGGGCGACCTGGGAGCGCAACACTTGCGGCGCCTTTATGCCCCGCGGAGGACGTTTGTGCGGGTGCGGGTTTCCCACCGCGATGGGAATCCAGGCGAAGGCTGGCTTCGGTTTTGTGACCGTGTCCTAGGACCCGAAGAAACGTCTGTGAAGTAAATTTTTATTGATAAATCGAAAATACTGTACGTACGTTATATGGTGAATTTCTCTCCCTCTCTCATATATATATATATATATATATATATATATATATATATATATAAATGTGTGTGTGTGTGTGTTGGTGTATGTAAAAGAGCGAAACTCCGATTCCGTGAGACCAATCTTCATGAAAGTTGGCACTTACCCTTTTTTTTTACCGAGAAGGTTTATGTGCTGTTAAATCTGTTGTAATTCCACTACATGGCGCTGTAGGACAAAACTAAATATTTACGTCAAATGCAACCCGCAACACATTCGGCAGAATTTTTAATCTATATCGTTACATAACTCCTAAACGATGCGTTCTAGGGCTTTAAAAACTAAAATTTTGAGGCCGAAGGCGTCAAAGAAACTTTTTTCTCACCGTAAACTGGCTGAAACCTTCTTGAACATTCTATTACATTTTTGCTGGTCCGGCACTTCCCGATATTATCTCATCTGCTCAGAGATGTGCAGAATCTGCAGTTAAATGTGAATGAGAAGGACAGAGAGCGGCAGAGACAGGGTGAGGGAGGGAGGGAGAGACAGGGTGAGGGTGATGGGAAGGGAAAGAGGGAGATGAAGGGCAGGACAAGATCTGCCGGGTTTTCCTAGTCCTGTACAAGAAGGACCGGAAGAGGTGGCTCAGGGCATCAACTGATATCATTGCGGTGCCTCTGACAGGGAGGTCCTAGGTTTGAGTCCCGTTTGATCTTTCCTTCCTCTTCCTTTTCCCACCCTCACCCCTTACTTACACTCTTACCCTCACATTCACTACGTTACCACACATGCTGGGAGCTTAGAGCTTGTCCCGCCTGGGCCTACCCATCCAGCAGGGGAAGATTACCGCCATTTCCCGATAACAGATATGCACTACATTTACGCGACGAATGACCTTAGCATTTGTCGCGTCCGGAATCACTAATCAATCAGTCTACAAGACGGAATCCTGCCAAGACGGAATGTTTTTGAAGGTACCGTCAGCACCGTCTTAGACAGGTTTTTCTGTATGTCTGTCAGTTTTGTCTCCTATCCTGTAAGACAGATCCCCAAATAAACATACGTAAATTTTCTGTGTTCATTTAACTTCACCCTAGGATGTGGTTTTTGGACAGCGTACCAACTTCGAGAGTTCGATTCCCGGTCGGGGCAAAAATTGAGATGGAGCTTTCCTTTAAAATCGTCTCAGTTTCTGCAGCTGTGTGTCGAAGAGCTAAGCTCTTGACAGGCGGAGATTGCCAGTCACGGCGAAGGGATTACGTCAGGTTCGCCACATGTCTCTATTAACCCCCAAGCGTTGGGATTAAACTAGACCTAGGCGTGGGGGATACCGTGAACTGGCGGGCAAAGTCGGACAGTCGGTCTAAAATGCCAAATGCATACATTCGTTTTACTACTATAATTCGGTATTTTCGACAATATACTATTATCGTACAGCTTGTGTGTTAGTAATGTTTTGCACAATCTGTCTTGTTGGATGTCCCTTTCCGTACTCAAATACACTACGTTCAGCTTTGCAATCAATGGTTTATTTTCAGATGAAACGACATTATCTGTAATGTATTTCTTTATTAATGTATTATCAAATGTAATTTTCCGTAACATGTTTACTCTCCGTTACAAGTCTATTACGATACTTTATTATATTGGCTGTTATTATGATTATGGTCTTTTGTGAGGCTTCATTCTGTATTGGTACAAGCTAGAAACAGATGAATCCAACTGAAGGTTTTTTTACAGTAATGCATTGTTTTTCGAAGAATCGTCGTGATATTCTGTAATCAATTTTTGAATGACGTAATTTTCCGCGACTTTTATATCCGTTAAAATTCTATAATTAGATTTTGCTATTAAATTAATTATGCCAAGCCGAGTTCTCTTTGAGGAACTGCACTGGTATAACCTGAATGGAGTTAATTGAAATGGAAATTTCATTGAATTTTAAGGAATGAAGCTGTTTTTCGAAGAAACGAATTAAACTTTCATGTATTTCAGGGTCTTGATGTTCCGTAAAAATATGACAACTATCCGTTTAAATTCTATAATGATACAGTCTTATCTTACAGCTTCTGAATTAATGATGTAGCACTAACGGTGAATGCTTTGTGGGACTCCTTAACCTTAACTTTAATTACAAGTAAAACATTATCCACAGTATATGTTTACAATCAGGTAAATCACTGAATCGACACTAATGTATTTTCTATGGGCGTTAAAACGAAACAAAAGGTAAATATTTCATGGTGTGTAGTTCGACAACGTCCAATTTGCTGATTAGGGGTATTCGATATATTTACTTTTCAGATATTAAAAGGTGTTATTAAACCATAGCATTTCGCATTAGTGGTGTTTATAAAATGTATTATCGTAAAATTGGTTTACATATGGAAAACTTAAATTCCTACGTTTCCATGTAATAATTGAAGATAATTGCAGGAGTAGGGTCCTCTGCTTTTGCCCTTCAATGTAAAATGAAATAAACCAAAACGTGAAGGTACAGGTTAACGTCTGTTAGATCTCTTTAAAAATGAATTATGCTGACCTTGTTTTATTTAACAGAAAATTAGATTCATTTACTCTTTACATTGACGTTTCGATCCTAAACAGTGGAGTCTTTTTCAGATAGCTGACTTTCGGAGTGTGGAACCATGTAGAGTTAAATGGATTAAAAATAAATATTTTCGGCTAAGAGAGGAGCATCATGTTACGTGCAGACTCCTCACAGTTGTGATTTTCATTTAAATTTTAACTTAAGTATTTATTTTTAATCTATTTAAATTAACTCTACATGATTCCACACTCCGAGATTCCGTTATTTGAAAAAAAGTCCCAATGTTTAGGATCAAAACGTTAGTTTCAAGTTATTGAATATAATTGTAAAATTAAACGAGATCAACATAACCCATTTTCAAAACAAAAGTCTCTTTTTGTCCTGTGCATTTAATAATAAACCGTACGATTTTCAGAATCGGATTGCTAATTTTAAATTATCTTGTCATAGCTTTCGATATTTTCTATTTAAAGGTGCTGTTTAACGCATACGTAAGAACGAAGGGTGGCTAAACTTGCAAGAGAAAATCTTATTTTTATTACGAATATTTTGATTACTCACGAAATAAATGCAAAAAGAAGAGTTGTGGTCGTAAAATAGTTAAGACGATCTTAAGATACTAACATCTTCATTCCATAAGAATGACATGATATTATGAAATTGGAATCATAAAAGTTCGTCCCATAAATCAACTCAGATAACTTTACGACTCGATCTTTTCTCATCCGTTTATTTTCCTTTTTTTCTGCATTATCTTTTTGCTTTTGTAGCTTCCATAGCTGCGGTTCATATTCCTTACTGACTGTTGGGTCCCATAACTGCAGTTCATGTCCTTTCTGATTGCTTTCTCATTCAATTCCTAAATAAATTGGGATATAAACACTGTATCGCCGCAAGACCTGCCTGCGTTTCCCCGGGATCGCTTTATCGTAGCGACGCCCCGCTCTGGAAGCGAGCGATCGGGCCCGCTTGCGGGCGCGCGGCCGTCCATCAGCGCCCACGCGACCGCCGCGGTCGCGGTGGCGTGCGGGGCGGGGCGGGCGGAGCGCTCTAGTCCACAACTCACCGCCGCAAGCCCTCGCCATCGGCTGCCTGCCTAAGCCCGCCGCCGACGACGACGACCTTTCGCCCGTTCGCTTGCCGCACCCGTCCACTATCCACCGCCCTCTGCCCGCCCGCAGGCCACCCACTGCCCGCCCGCCGCCCATCCGCCGACCACCCGCCGACCACCCGCCGACCACCCGCTGCCTAGTCGCTGCCCACCCGCTGCCTACTCGCCGCCCACCCTCCGCTCACCCTCTGCCTACCTGCCGCCTACCCGCCGCCTACCCGCCGCCTACCAGCTGTCCGCCCGCTGCCCGCCAGCTGTTCCCCCCGCTATCCACCCGCTATCTACTCACTATCCGCCCGCCATCTACCCGCTATCCACCCGTTATCTGCCCGCCATCCACCCGCTACCACCCGCTACCCACCCTCTGTCTACCCACTGTCCCCCCAGCTGCCCACCCGCTTTCCCCCATAGCTGCACCCCGCTGCCTCCCCGCTTGTCCCCCGCTTCCGGCCGCCAGACGTCCCCGGACTTTCTGCCCTCCCTCCACCTACTGCCCGCCGCCTGCTGCCCGTGTGTTCGCCTCCAGTTCTCCCATACCTCCACCCACCGGTCACCGTTGCCCGCCGCGCCCACCTCTCCGCACCGGCACTCGCTACCGCCACCCGTCGTGGCCTGCATCTCACCCGCTTGCCGATCACCACCGCGGCCCACCATATGCGGCCGTCATCGCCACCACATCCCGTCCTCTCGCCTACCGCTCCCTCACCGTTCGTCTTCCGCTCTCCCGCCTTACGTCCGCCGGTTACCAATTGCTCCTCCACTATTCGCCGCTTACACGCCGCGGTCCACCGCTCGCCATTCTCTCTCCCTTCGCTCGCTCACCGCTCGTCCACCTCTCGCCCCTTTTACCGCTTGTCTACCTCCCACACACCGCTTGTCTGCAACTCATCCATTTCTCGCCCATGCAAACATTAAGCTTAATAGTTTAAAATAAAATATTGGTCATGTAAACCAAAATTAAGAATATCTTAATTCGTCAGCCACCGGTTGTCCACCACTCGTTCACCACTCGCCCACCGCTCGCCCACCGCTCGCCCACCGCTCGCCCACCGCTCGCCCACCACTCGCCTACCACTCACCTACCACTCACCTACCAGTCATTCCTCGCTCGCTCACTAACCGACCGACATCACCCTCCCCCATTGTGTCCTCCGCCTCCGCCGGCCCCCCCCCTAGCACTCCTTCCTCTTCGCCGGCGCTCCCTAGCACTCCTCCCTTTCGCCGGGCCTCCTGCTGACCCACGAGCGCGCAGAACGAATTGAGCGTCCACCAATGGGGTCCCTGGGGCCCACCCGCCCCGCCGTCTGCTCGCTTTACATGCGCGGCGGCGTAGGTCTTATGTATGGGGTAGTTTTTTACGAGGGGAGTTCGCATGCCCTTGCGCTCGACCAGTCGCGGTTAGCTTGGGTAATTGATGCCCATGAGGACGAAATTCATTCCTTGCGGCAGTACACCCTTGTGGTCTGTGCATTGGTATTTACTGCCGATGTTTGGTCGTTCACTGTTTCTATTCGCCGTTCCATTTTGTTCTTTCACGTCCGTTTTAACATTCCCGTCTATTTAACGAAGAAATGAAACGTTTGTCAACGCTGATTTATCAAGAGAAACAACCTGAAACTCTTTATTTTGTGTTGAAATTTTAAACTATGAATAAACTCTGTGGTTTCCGCAGAAATATGGTGGAACTCCATTGTAGAATATAAAAGTGAAAAGAAGTAATCTTCCGCAAAACAAATTTAGTGTAACTGACGAATAGCTCGTAAATAAATTTGTTTTGTGGAAGATTACTTCTTTTCTCTTTTATATTTTTTTAAACTATGAGTTACATGAAGATACAATGTAAAAAATAATTAAGTACTATCTTTCTGTGACTCTTGCGGAACATTGTATTGCAAAATTGGAATATATTCTTTTCAGACGATCGGTGAAACATGTATGAACATTGTATAACATTTCATAAATGTCTTGTATTTCGCTTTGACTTATTTAAAGTAATTCAAAACCAAAATCATTATTGCTCTTTTGGATACTAACTTCAAATAAAAAGGAACGCTGTACAATGGAAGCTATAATAGCAGGATAATTGTTTTCTTTCAGTTTACTTTGTTGTTAGTTTCTGTTTCATTTTCTCCTATTATTGTATTTACAAGTTCATGTGGAGAAAATAATCATAGATATTCAATAAATTTTATGTATTTAGCGGTTTCAAGTAGATAGAAACGTTGCTCTAGTATCGGGTACTGTGGCTTTCGTGGATAATCATCGAAGGTATTTATGCTTATTTTATGGCTCATCCTTTGTCGGCACGAGAATGCATTGAGAACGTCTCTACTCGGGTATTTGCATTAAAATTCACTCCACTGTTTCGTAAATAAAAAATCTTACTACTTTATTGAAGATAGAAGCTAGTGGCATCCCCTTCTGTTGCATTGTTTTCTGTTATCTGCAAATGCCTCTATAACGTTTTATACTGCAGAGCACGAATGTGTTGCAAGATTAATGTTTTCGTTCGATTTCCAGTGCAATTTGATCCCTCCCGTTCAGCAGTGTTACACCTTGGTAGAGTAATATCTCGTTTTCACATGTAGTTTAACGGTGTCTGGTGATAGAATGAATTTTAAGTATCCCTTATCAACAAGAGTAGATTACTTCCAACGTACTAAACGTGCTCGATTTTCGCTTCAAGCAATAAGCGTCGTCCAAAGTAGGATTGTATTTATGCCTGTGTTTTTATTGTCCATTCTTTAGGGAATTATCAAAACAAAATAAATTGCGCGCTAAAAGTATGAAATATTATTCTCGGAACCATTTTCTTCCTCGGAGGAATATTTTTAGTAGCTTTCTCGGGTTCTCTTGCGCTCCCGATATGCGGACGTTAAAAAGCTCGTTGACGTCCTTCGCGCCGCAATAAAAAGTTAACCCGAAATTTACGGTACGGTCCGGTTAGAGAAAGGGGGGGGGCGTGTGGGCCGAGTGTTGTGTTGTCAAATTTTACGATAGCCCATATCCTGTTCCATTATGGGTTCCAAGGATCCGGCATCTCCCCGCGCTGCGTTTTCGTTTGTTATTTACGCGTCGACTTTAACGGCGATCCGGCTGGGGTGGCTCAGGGCATCAATTGATGTCACTGTAGTTATGTCTGACCGGTACGGCCTGGGGTTCGAGTCCCGGCGGTGGCAGGATATTCCACACTGGACAGATAGCTAGGTCGAATTCAGCCGCAGTCTGGAGGAGGATTCTAGCGGCCGGCTGCTCAGTTAGGTAGTTTTCCGTGCCTTCGCGATCACTACCAGGCGAATGACGGAGCAGTACCCTAAGCCAGAACCGCGCGATCTTTCCTTCTCCTTCCTTGACATAATCTTCATTCTTACATACTAGCTAGGTCGAATTCAACTGCAGTCTGGAGGAGAATTCTAGCGGCTGGCTGCTCAGTTATGTAGTTTTCCGTGCTTTCACGATCACTACCAGGCGAATGACGGAGCAGTACCCTAAGCCAGAACCGCGCGATCTGTCCTTCTCCTTCCTTGACCTAATCCTCATCCTTACATACTAGTCAAGACGAATTCAACTGCAGTCTGGAGGAAAATTCTAGCGGCCGGCTACTCAGTTTGGTAGTTTTCCGTGCTTTCGCGTTCGCAACTAGGCGAATGATGGTGCAGAAACCTAAGAAGCCAGAACCGCGTGATCTTTCCTTCTCCTTTCTTGACCTAATACTCGTCCTTACTTACACACACCTACGTTTACATGCACTACACCATCACATATGTCAGGATCGTAGACCTTGGTCTCGGCTTGGGCGGTACCGCGCTGGTTGGAGATACCTCGTTAGGGAAAACTTCGCACGCCGACGGTTAGGTCGGCGCCGGATTTCGCCATACAGCGGAGAACACGGCCACCTCCCGTAATAAACCATGCACTGCATTTACGGGACCAATGACCGTAGGACTTGTGGCGCCTGGAAACACGAAATCAATCAATTTAACGCGGAGCATTGCAAAGGGCGTTGGTCGACTGTGGGGGAGGGGAGGTCAGTGACGATGTCGGTTGCGGCTCCTGTCTGGAGACGGCGGTCGCGCGTTCGATCTCTCGCTTGACCTTTCGCTCGGCGACGCGGCCGTCGCGGTCAGTGATTAGAGGGGCGGGCAGAGGACGCTCCGCACGGTTGCCAACTTCTGCAGGTGGAAGTTGCTGCGAGGATTTATATAATAGAAGTAATTGTGATAGTTTCTTTTTGTACTGTATGTTCTGATGTACTTTCTCTGTCTGATGTACTTTTGTACGTATGTTCTTTTGGTAATGGTAGTCTGATGTACTGATAGTCTTCTTTTTGTACTGAAAAATTTGAAGTAGTGAAATCTGAGTTATTTTTTTTTATCGGTTCCTATTCTACTCTACTCTGATTCCATACTTTTCACCATAATTTTTCGGCAAGGGTTCTAATAAAAGGTACTATCACTTCCTCAATTTTGTTTATAAATACGTGGGATTGCTTTCATATCTTTTTGATATTTTCGTAATAAATGAGAATTTAACAGACGTTTGTTTTTAATTTCCCTTGTGTCGATAACTTCCCTTGTAATGAACTGTTTTTGACATACCTACAAATCCCAGACCTATTTTTATAATAAATGTTCAAATATTGCACTCACACAGGGCAATCCCATCATTTACAAATAATAACTGAAAATGCCATAACTACTGAAATGACTTCTTAGAAAATAAATGGATATAATCTACGTTTTACTTTGAGGATTTGGTCGAAAAATGGCACCTGGATAAGCAGTCAAAAGGTCGATGACATTGCAGACCGATATATAGTATGTGCTAGCGTCTGAATTAATAAGATGAAATAATTCTTTTTTTCTTACATTAGTCTGTTTGGAAGCGTAAATGATGCATTTTTGCCTGACAGTTGTTTGAAGGTCGTTATAACTGTGTTAATACACTAATTGAATCTTAATCTCGAATGCGATGTTTTGTCTCTAAAAGTGTTAGTATTTTGTAACTGGGATATCTCCCGAGGATCATTCGTGACTTGAAGTTACGTCTCCCGAACGATATATGTATGAATTTTGGTAAGACACCTTTTGTATGGAAGCATAATTTTAATCAACATGTAAAAGTTGGGACTTTCGTTTCCAAGATTGTCACGTAAGAAGATAGTTGGAAAAAAACTGGATTCGAATCGTCTAGACATAGTAGGAATGTTTTCAACTACTACAACTGAAGAATTTGTAGATAATTAAATGTTTATTATAAGTTTTATACATAAACATCTGGTCACAAAAAACAAAAATAACTTAATGCTTCCCATCTCGCCGCTCTGGTACATTTTCTTTCCAACGAAAATTATTTTCAATAATAAACTGGATATTGATCACTGGTTTGTTGACTGAGTTGTCAAAAAAATGAGAAAAATATCTCTCAGAAGATTCCGTTAGACTGATAGTAGTAAACTTGTTTCAAATCTATGTTCCTTTGTTTCTTTTTGTACGTGACTTCCGGTTCCATGATTTGATGCCTATATGATCGTGATGATATTTCAATGTGTAGTATCATAGGGAATTTTTTTTGAGATACTGTTTACCACAAAAGTTAACACTTAGCCAAATGAATGTTAATTGAAAAGTAAATATTTGTTTGTTTGTTTTTGTCAACATGCTATGTATATAAGTTTTCTCTTCATTCTTGCAATGTTTAATCACTAATATTGGAGTGGACTAAGCAAATAAATTGGCGACGCTCTGTAGAACATTTAGAGTACTCGTATATCGAAGATTTAAGGGGCTGTCAATTAATTACGTAACGCAAATTTCGAGAATTTTCAATACCCCCCTGCCCCTTGTAACGCACTTCCTACTCGCTATGTAACGCAGCGTAACGCTGCCTCTGACCTCCTCCCTCCCCCTTTTGCGTTACGTAATTTATGGATGACCCCTCGATGTGTCAGGAGTTTGTTCTTACGTTCCACGAGCGTGCGTAAAGCATGAACCAGTGTCTGTGGATCTGTTGTTGTATGTGTTTGTGCGTGTGTGTGTCTGTGTGTCGCTGACGGCCGCCATGTGCCTGTTGCAGGTAGCATCTACCGGCGCGGCGCCCGGCGCTGGCGCAAGCTCTACCGCGTCAATGGACACATCTTCCAGGCGAAGCGGTTCAACCGAGTGAGTACCACGCCACATCACGACGCCTAGAGTGCGATTTTTCTAACTCTCCTCCTCAAGCCCCTATGGCCACGATGGAATATCACATGGCATTTCGCGTCTTTCTCGCTCGTGTCGGTATAGTGCGATTTTTCTAACTATGTCTCTCTAGCGCTTATGGCCACGATGGAATATCACATGGCATTTCGCGTCTTTCTCGCTCGTGTCGGTATAGTGCGATTTTTCTAACTATGCCTCTCTAGCGCTTATGGCCACGATGGAATATCGCACGGCATTTCGCGTCTTTCTCGCTCGTGTCGGTAGAGTGCGATTTTTCTAACTCTGCCCCTCCAGCCCCTATGGCCATGATGGAATATCACACGGCATTTCGCGTCTTTCTCGCTCGTGTCGGTATAGTGCGATTTTTTCTAACTATGCCTCTCTAGCGCTTATGGCCACGATGGAATATCGCACGGCATTTCGCGTCTTTCTCGCTCGTGTCGGTAGAGTGCGATTTTTCTAACTCTGCCCCTCCAGCCCCTATGGCCATGATGGAATATCACACGGCATTTCGCGTCTTTCTCGCTCGTGTCGGTATAGTGCGATTTTTCTAACTATGTCTCTCTAGCGCTTATGGCCACGATGGAATATCACATGGCATTTCGCGTCTTTCTCGCTCGTGTCCGTAGAGTGCGATTTTTCTAACTCTGCCCCTCCAGCCCCTATGGCCATGATGGAATATCACACGGCATTTCGCGTCTTTCTCGCTCGTGTCGGTATAGTGCGATTTTTCTAACTATGTCTCTCTAGCGCTTATGGCCACGATGGAATATCGCACGGCATTTCGCGTCTTTCTCGCTCGTGTCGGTAGAGTGCGATTTTTCTAACTCTGCCCCTCCAGCCCCTATGGCCATGATGGAATATCACACGGCATTTCGCGTCTTTCTCGCTCGTGTCGGTAGAGTGCGATTTTTCTAACTCTGCCCCTCCAGCCCCTATGGCCATGATGGAATATCACACGGCATTTCGCGTCTTTCTCGCTCGTGTCGGTATAGTGCGATTTTTCTAACTATGTCTCTCTAGCGCTTATGGCCACGATGGAATATCACACGGCATTTCGCGTCTTTCTCGCTCGTGTCGGTATAGTGCGATTTTTCTAACTCTGCCTCTCTAGCCCCTATGGCCACGATGGAATATCACTTGGAACCACATCGACTTCTAGCGGTACGACGGAGAAAGACGCGAAATGTCGCGTCTTTCTCCGTCGTACCGCTCGAAGTCGCATGATCGCAAGCACTGTTTGATACGGTCGCGATCATGCGATAACTGGCGGCAGGACTGAGAACGTCGCGAAATACCGTGACATATTCCATCTTGAAGACGGGCCTTGAGGGGCGAAGTTAGAAAAATCGCAGTATAGTGTGGTCTGAAGAGGGCCCAAGTGCGACGCATTATTTATTTATTTTGTCTGCTACTGTAAACGGAGGGGTTGTAGACAAGGGCATTGCAACTCGCAATTGAACAGCTGGAATGCTACAATCAGTTAATAATTAATCAATGGATTATTATTATTATTATTATTATTATTATTATTATTATTATTATTACAAAAATGCTAAGACTCCGTTTGTTTGAGAACTTAATTTGAAGAATCACTTAACAAATTGCTCTCCAGAAACATACCCCAGGATCAAAAATATAAATGTACCTCAAATTTCTCAGGCACTTTTGTTGTTTCTTAAATTGTGGATTTCTAGATTCTTGCATTCTCACGTTGTCTAATACAATGTTAATAGTAATAATAATATTTGCAGAGTTACAAAAGAAATAATCTTCCACAATAAATTACATATTTACTTGCACATAATTTATTGTGGAAGATTTTTTTTCTATATTACCCACTCTTATGGATATGGAAACAGTAAAGAAAAGGATATCTCCTTTTCTTTACTGCTCATAGCCTGAAGACGTGGAAAAATACACCCCGAAACGTCGCTATTTGAACTTTAATCTTTGTACCTGGAAATCTGAATTAAAATATTTTTGTCTGCTGTGAATAATCTGTGGCCAGATTCACTTAATAATACAGGCTAGTTAATACAGACAATTTTCGTATTGAAGTGAAATAATCATAACGGTTTGCATCATTTTTTGTAGTTTTGATTTGTAATGAGTAAGTATAATTTGTATTGTACTTACAACATGTATTTTTAAGTTATATTTGTTTCCTTATATGATCTGTATTAACCCTGCCACCAAGCGAAAGCTCATTAGAAGGAAATAATGAATATATAATTAAAGTATTACTAAACTATAAATAAATTTGTAACACTGAGGTAAAGCGAGGGTGTACTGCAACCTGTTCTTCCTCTTGGGGCGGTGGAGTGACGGGGGCGTGTGTGTGTGTGTTCCAGCGCGCCTTCTGTGCCTTCTGCCAGGACCGCATCTGGGGCCTGGGTCGGCAGGGCTTCAAGTGCATCCAGTGCAAGCTGCTGGTGCACAAGAAGTGCCACAAGCTGGTGCAGAAGCCCTGCTCCTCGGAGCACGTGGCCGAGCCGCTGGTGCGCGAGGAGCCCAACGGCGAGACGCCCACCGTCAGTGAGTGCACCATCCTCTCCGCCGACGCACCCATCCTCTCTCCGCTGCGGGTCGCGTTTGCCACGCCTGGCTAATGGGGGGTTTTCTTGTGGAGGGAACGGGGGTGGGAGAACGGTCGTCAACGAGTAAACATGTGTGGTGTCAACGCACCAATGGGCGTGCCCACCGATGCACCATTCGCTGTGGATTTGCCTGATCTATGAAATTCTTCTTGTTGCGGGGACGAGGGTGGGAGTATGTTCGTCAGCCAAAGGAACGTGAATGGTCTCAGCGCACCAATGGTGTACCAGCCGATTCACCATCCTCCCCTCTGGGTCGCTTTGACCTCGCCTGGTCGATCATATTTTCCTTGAGGAGGGAACGAAGGTGGAAGTAAAGTCGGCCCCAAGGAAAGCTGAATGGTGCCAGCGCACCAACGGGTGTACCAGCCGATTCACCATCCTCCCCTCTAGGTCGCATTGGCCTCGCCTGATCGATCATATTTTCCTTAATGAGGGAACGAGAGTAGGAATGTTGTCGACACCAAGAAAAGGTGAATGGTGCAAGCACACCAACGGGTGTACCAGCCGATTCACCATACCCCCCTCTGGGTCGCGTTGGCCTCGCCTGATCGATCATATTTTCCTTGAGGAGGGAACGAAGCTGGGAATAAGGTCGACACCAAGTAAAGCTGAATGGTGCAGGCACACCAACGGGTGTACCAGTCGATTCACCATCCTCCCCTCTGGGTCGCGTTGGCCTCGCCTAGTTGATCATATTTTCCTTGAGGAGGGAACGAGGGTGGGAGTATGGTCGACACCAAGAAAAGCTGAATGGTGCAACCGCACTTACGGGCGTACCAATCTATGCACCATTCTACGCTGTGGGTCGCGTTGGGCTCACCTGACAGATATTCTGTATGTTGAGGGAGCTATGATGGGGTGTTATCGTCACCAAGTAAACATTAATGATACCACCGCTGTATCTGATTTTATTGTCAAGATGAGAGAGTGGGTAAGTAGGTAGATAGATGATCAAATGGGTTGGATGGTGAATGGTTTGATAAGATGAACTGTGCTGCGAGTAGAACGGTGAATAGGTAAGCGGGTTGATAGAAGTAAATGATTTTGTTAGTGAGTGAGTGGAAGAATGATGGACTGTGTAAGTGGGTGGGTCAGTAGATGAGTGAGTAGATTAATGAGTAGGTTGATAACTCAGTAGATGGGTGGGCAGATGGACTGTGCGAGTGAGTAGGTCTGTGAGTATAAAAGTGAATAGGTGAGTGGGTTGATAGATGAGTAGAAGGATTGGTTCGTGAGTGCGTGGAAGAATGATGGACTGTGAGAGTGGGTGGGGTAGTAGATGAGCGAGTGGATGTGTGAGTGAGTAGATTGATAACTCAGTAGATGGGTGGAAAACAGAAGGACTGTGAGAGTGAGTATGTGAGTAGAAAAGTGAGTAGGTGAGTGGGTTGGTAGATGAGTAGAAGGGATGGTTCATAAGTGGGTGGAAGACTGATGGTCTCTATGAGTGTCTGGGGTTCATCTGCTTAGATAAGGGAGATTGTGAGGGAGTGAGGTTGGTGAGGAGGTTGATAACTCAGTAGATGGGTTGGATAGTGGTTGGGTGGATCACTGATGGACTATGCGAGTAGAAAAATGAGAAAGTGAGCGAGTGAAAGAATGATGGACTGGACGGGTGGGTGGGTGGGTTAGTAGATGAGCTTGTGGGTGTGTGAGTGAGTAGGTCGATAACTCAGTAGATGGGCGGAAAACAGATGGACGGTGCTAGTGAGTGCGTATGCGAGTAGATGAGTGAAGAGGAGTGCGGTAGACGTGCACGTGGTGACGGGCGGCGCGCGCGCGGCTGCGCAGGCACGCCCACGACGGACCTGCCGGAGCTGCCGGAGCCGCCCCTGGACCTGAGCGTGGAGTCGGTGCCGGTGGAGGACCCTTCCAAGAGTGAGTCGCGCCCGGCCCCGCGCCGCCGGCCCGCGCCGCAACCGCCCACGACGCCCACAACGACCACCACCACCGCCTCGACCGCCCACGACGCCGCGCACGACGCCCTCGACGCCCGCGACGCCCCCGACGCCGCCTCCGCAGGTCGGCGACGCCGCACAGCCACAGCGCTCCGTGTGGGCCGCGCGGGCCCCGCTTGTGTGTGCCGTGTGCCGCCGCCGCCATCACTTTCTGCCAGCGGTCGCCACATTTCCAGGGTGTCCACTTACTGGATTTTTTTGATGGGAAACTGGGAATACTCTGGGAAACGTGTCTGAGGAAAAAGGGTGGCCATCCTGGTTTAGGTTCTTATGGGACTACTATAGTGCGTTTTTTTTCTAACTCTGCCCCTCAAGCCCCTACGGCCACGATGGAATATCACACGCCATTTCGCGTCTTTCTCCGTCATGCCGCTAGAAGTCGCATGTTTGCAAGCACTGCTTGATGCGGACGCGATCATGCGATATCTATCTATGCGATTGAGAACCGTGACATATTCCATCGTGAAGACGGGCCTCGAGGGGCAAAGTTAGAAAAATCGCAGTATAAATTTATATTCTAAGTCCCTCGGGCCACAGTGATGCGTTTTTTGAAAAGAGAAATTTATTTGTAAAATTCTGCTTTGGTGGTGTAACGGTTAGCGTATCGGTCTGTTATACCCAAGTTTGCGGGTTCAAACCCGATCGAAGTCATGTGTTTTTAAAGGCGAAAAAAAGCCGTCGTACGCGTTCCTTCGGAGGGGAAGTAAAGCCGACTGTCCCTTGCTGTAGATATACTGCTAGTAAAATATAATTGCATTGAATTCATAAAATAATGTTCAGAAAATATTCACTTTATTAACATCAAAAAAAGCAAAAATATAAGAAAAAATGTAAATACCATTTTCTTATAACGAAATCGTAAATATTTATTCTATTGGAACCCTTTAAAAGTGGTTTAATTTTCACACAATTATTTTACATGGTTTAACATCATAAATAATTTGGATTATTTGCCTCTTACACATTTTCAGTGTGATATGTGTTCCCACTTAAGTGAATTAGATTTATGACTTTGTGGCCCTATTTACGGAATCGTGGCTTCGTCTCCGCACCACTAAATTTGACTCGGAACGTCAGTTGGCGACCGCTGGCTTACGGGATTGGCTCCTCCCCAGGCTTTTTGTTCGTGTTTCGCTCGCTCGGGGTTTGTGGCGTTCTCTTTGTGAGGCCGTTCCGCGCCAGTTCCTTGTCCGTGCTTCTTCCGTTTGGTCGGTCATTCTTCCCTTTTGTCCATATCTTCCTCCTTCTCCCAGTCGTTTCCTTCTTTTCTTCATTCTTGTTCCATCTCCTCTTGTAACCAATTCACTTGTCTGCTTCCGTGCGTCCTTTCATTGACCCATTGTTTCAGTGTCTCTATCGAACATTTCAGTTTTTTATGTTCCCGTATTTTTTATTTTCGCGATCTGTTACTGTTTCTCCACGATTGATTCTGAATTCTCCGTTTTAATCGAGATATTTCTCCTCTTCCGTGCATCCATATGTACGTAGAACCCAAAAAATTGACTCGGATAAATTTTAGATATTATGGAGGCGAAAGGCGAATTGAGGAGACACTAAACTAACTTCGAATAATATTTTTCAACTTACGTGATGATAATAATTAGACTTTTATGTCAGATACAGCTTAAGGTAGTTTTGTACAAAATTAATGTTGAAAGTCAAATTCGCAATTCGCTCGGCTTAGCGATATGTAATCCACCAATCTTCAGCACGAAAGTTCAACGTTCTCCGCGAGAAACAGTTTGTCACAAAACCGCGCACCGTATCTCGGAGGATCAGACTAAAACCTGTACTGTAACCGTATTCGTTTAAACGAACCTGCAGGTGCCGAGCCGAAATAAATCCCGGCGATTTCTCTTCGTTGCGTTAAACGACGTACTACCGCGTGCACGCCTTTCCATAATTGCTCTTTCGCCTCTTCATTATGCGGCCACGTTATTAAATCTGGGAATTATGCCACTCACGGCGTTGCTCTCTCTCCCGCGGTTTCGGAGGCGCTATTCGTTAGAATTATAAACTCGCGCGTTTGAGTTCGCCCTCCGGAATCCCATTAGTAAGGATCGCGCCCGCTTTATGCGCCGAGCGCGCTGCGGTCGTTTGTTCGGATTTTGTCGCCCCGGAGATAGGGCAGCACCTTTTCTAGTCTCCCTTCCCTGCACCTCTCGCCGTCCTCCCTTCGTCACATACCCTTTGCTTGAGAATGTTGCGATATTCGATACGATACGATCTTTTGTATCGATACCGCAAAGTATGGCGGTGTAATGGACGGAATAATATATGGGAACCTTTGATTTCTTCCATTTTTCCATCTATTGTATCGCAATTCGATTTCAGATAAATAATATGCATTTCATTTAATTCGTATTCATAAACATCTCAATATTTCAATAAAAATGTTACTATAATTCACATCTATGGATTTTTCATAAATATTATTTATTTTGCTTATTCAAATTAGTGGGCTCTTACCTTTATTATCTCTACAACTACACTACTTACTAGGTAGCCTCATGAATGTCGAGAACAAGAAGAAAGGGCGGTATTGTAGTACGATATCAGTACTGTAGCTGTGGTAACGATACTGAAACGAGAATCGAATACATCGCAACATTCTCCCTGTGCCTGCTACTGGTGTCGCGTCCGGTGTTGGGTTGTGTCGTGACGGGATCGTGTTGTGTCGTGGGGTGTCGTGTTCGTAAAGGTGTTTGTCGCTGTGTGTCGAGGCACTGTTTGTTGCCACCACAGATTTCAGCCTTATTGTTTTTTGTGGTGTCATTAAATTACATAAACGTTAATTTTAACATTAACACCAACATTTTCTAGCCATTTCAACAGTGCATAAAGGCGATCTGTAATTTTTTAGATTTGTAGAAAAGAATGTAATTCTAGCACTTCTAAATTGTACCCAAGCATTTTCGAAGTCATTTGTTTTGTAAATGATACTGCACTTCCTTAAAATTCGATATCATTGATTACTTATATTCACATGGCGTATAAACAAAGTCACTAAACAACTTGGATTCTTATCTACACTGGAATTTACTACAGATCCCAATATACTGTGGTGTTTGTATGTGTGTGAGTGTGTGTGTATGTGTGTGTGTGCGTGGATTTACTTTAATGCTCTTTTGGGTCCATGAATATTGGATTCATAATGCACGTTCTATAAATTAGAAGAGAATGTGTACTTTGTGATAGATTTCACATTATTCTATGTTTGTTATGATGTGAGATTGCGGTATAATCACAGCCATTTGAATACGAAGCGCTCGCATTGCTATCTTTGCATCTAATCTCAATCATGTGTTTACCTGATTTTCATTTAAAACACTGAACTTGCCAGTCACGAAAATGTTTTTAAAACCCTCAAGCATACTCAAAATGTTTGGAAATTAAAAGTTGATAAAAAAACTGACTCGAAAATTGTTATTGTAATATTTAAAAACTAACTTTTACTAACGTTTATAGCACGAAATACTAATATATGTTTAAAGAATCAGAAGCGTGCGGAGTATTAAAACAATGGAGCCCTTGTCGCAATGATTTCACTTGTATGTAAAATGTTTTATTTATTATATATGTTTTTATAATTGTGCAAATTTATTTTTATTATTAGTAATGTTTTCTAAGAATGAACTTCGTTGTGGAGTCAAGTCGTGTTTTACTTTGAAAGTTATCGATTTATTATTATTCTTAGTTCATAAAAAGACCGCAACGTAATCTGCTTCGACAACTAATCTATGCGGTTGAAAACGACACTGTGTACAGGCCGTTTATTTTGCATGTTATCCGGGTAGAGTTTTTACAGTTCTCTTGCCTGTGCAAGAGGGAAGGTTCAACACGAACAAGGAACCAATCAAAAAAGTAATAAAGGGCTGAACAACCTGGATGAAGACTTCCCTGCGTATGAACATGATAAGAAAGCGAAAGCAGTGACAGTGTCGTGTGTTGCATACACGAAGTTGTAGAGGGGGCGGGAGGTGGTACGTGGATGCCTCCCCTGCCTTCCCCGCCCGCGTCATGTTACCGCTGCGGCGCGCTCCGCTTTGTCCCCCGCGCCTATTGTGGCGGGTAATTGGGCTGCGGCATATCGCCACCCCCGCTCGTGTCCCACCGCCTCTGTCCCCGCCGCCCGCGCCCGTGTCCCGTGTTCCCCTCCCCGACCGCCTCTCTTCGCCGCCCACGCCCTTGTCCCGTCTTCCCCGTCCCTCCCCGGCCGTCTTGCAATCACCCCTCTCCCACTCTCCCCAACCCCTGCCCCGCCCCTGCCTCTCATTTCCCCGTTCCCTACCCGCCATCTTCCTTCTCCTCGCCCCCCCTCCCGTCCTCATTCCGCCCCCGCCAGCCCCGTTGACACCGCGCAACCCCCTCCGCGGCACGGCGTTTGTGTGGAACCCACAATGCACAGCGTCCACCCCCCACCCCCGCCTAGGCGGCTTTCGCCACACCTGTGTGACCCCCCCCCCCCCCGCCACCAGCCTCGCGCGCCGACCCGCACGTTGCGCTTCTGCACTGCAGGCGAGCCCAGGCGGCCCTGCTCCCACCTTTCGGTTCTTGACGCGACTCCCCGACCTCTGCAACGGTGTACAGTAGAATCTTCTTAACCTCGGATCAAGTAGCCCGATCTGAGTTCGATTTGATCATTAGAGACCGGAAAAATATGTAGTATGAAACGTCAAAATATGCACATAAATATGTAATGAAAACAGTAAGAATATGTACGAAATATGTAAAATCGGATATAATATGTAATATTAAAATACAGTAATAATAAAATACATCTACGTAATACGAAATTAGATTTATAAAAACTGCTCACTTCACATCATACAACTTTCTCGTCAGTAGAAAAAGCTTTTATCTATTGTAATCCAGGACCTTAGTTTAGCAGCCGGGCTAATCGCAATAGAAGCCATCGCACAAACTGGCGAGATCTACGACCAGTAAACATACACTGTAGCATGTTCATCGATGTGTGACACGTCTGTGATCGCAATTTTTTCTCAGAAATTAAGGTTACAGATCACAAAACGCGGTGTCAATGATGATTTGGACACCCAGATTTCCCCAATAATGTAGGAAAAATGCTGATATTTTTAAAAAATGCATCTTTTCATAAAAAATATGGAATTAAATAGAAGAATATTAATAAAATAAGAAAATATATTGTGGAAACAGCAAAATATGTTAAATATGTAATACAGTACTAAATATGTAAAAATATGTAACAAAAAATTCGATATTGTGTTAGGAGGGCTATGATTCGCCAAGATTATAATTTTAATAACGGTAAGTAGAAAGACGAAAAGTATGTAATTACATAAAAATCCGGTCTCTATTGATCATGTCTCAAGCTGTAGTGTAATTTGGATAAGGAAAGTTAAGTAAGGAACAGTGTGATTTGGAAGTATAGGAAAGTGTTCGGCACTCTTATTGAGAGAAAAAGTTCAAATACTTAACTGGTAAAAAATAATTTAACGTAAAGAAGTGTTTAATTAAACAACGTGAAATTCTGCACTACACATTATCGAAGAAATAGGAAAGAAATCGGAGGTAGTTTTGAATTCGGATGCTCAGGCAAGTCAACCATGTGATGGTAAAACTCTTTTAATTTTACGAAGAGGTTTTGGAAAGGCTGAACTAAGCACGTAATCGTAATACACTGAGCACGATGCTTTCCGAATAAGAAAAGTTCACAGAAAATCAGAAACCATTTGTTTCAGTAGACGGCTTTTAGATAATGAATAATAAGGTATGTGTTGGTTTATTCTAATTTGGGTTATTCTAAAAGATTTATTTTAAGACATTTCTTAGAATTCTATCTTCCTACAAGCGTGGCTGCTTGAAGTCTCACAGGTTTCCGACTTCACTTTAATAAAACGGGATTCGCGTTCCGTAAATGTTTAATGCAGCCTTGTTTCCTCCGTTCCGGCTTATTTATTCCTTTGCGTTTCTTGTTTTTGCGTGAACTTTCCGCTTCCGCCTTCTCAAACCAATATCGCAAAGCGGCAGCTTTGAGCCGGTAGTCGTGTTTCTTTACGCGGCGGCTGAATGTCGAACGTGCGTGACCGAAGCACTTTTTAGTCAACGTACAGTGCGTTCTCCTCCCCACGAAACGTGCGTGGTTCGTTCTACGCAAGTCTCATTGGGGTTTTCGGTGATGTATCGGGAATGCCCCAAACGGTGCAATTGAATGGCTTGTCGATTTTTTTCCATATTTATGAGAAACGTTTCGATCAAACTGTAACGCAGAATTAACATTCGCCGGTACGTTTAAACGAGATACTCTTAAATTAATCGTCTGGCGTAAGTTTTGTTTATATTTTGAACTGCTCTGTATGAGAAAAAAGAACTCTATCTTATGTGATTAAGAAATGCAAACGAGGGAATCTCAGATCTGTGTAAACAAGAGTAGATATTACACATTTACTTCGAATGTAATAATATCCTAATTTTTCGTCAGTGTAATGCCAAGTTAGTGTGTTTGGCATATATTTTGCAGTTTGGGCAGCTTGTTGTCATAAGTAAGACTTTCTTGTGACCAGGACAATATTTCGTTTAAAATGAAAGAAATGTTAGAGCAACTAAATATTTACATTAATGTACGTACTGTGCAAATCATTCATTACTTAATTCAGGTTCGTTTAAAGTAATAACATTGCGCTGTGTGTTTGTCATTCGTTTATTCGTCCACAATGATGGAAAGTTACTCCACAACACAGAGGTAACAAATTACGATATTGTCTTTACTGTCGATCATTCTAGAAGGTACAATTTCGATACGAAACTGCTCTTCACTGAAAATATCAGAACATGTTTAAAACGTCTAAATGTTGAGTGTTTCTTCAAGTAGAACTACTCCATATCTATTACAAGTAGGTAAGGAAAATCAATAATTATTATATTTGTATTTGTGTTTTGTATTGGGCGGCGCTAATCAGTATTCAAGTGGCTGTGAAGAATGTTAACAATCTTGCAAACATAGTCGATTATTTTAGTTACTGATATTCTGTTTGTTATGTAAATGATGGTACGTACACAGTTGTACCTTCAGAAACATCGATATATTAATCGTACTTTTGATCTGCGTTATGTTTTGTTTAATTTTTGTATTCTTAGTTATAAAAGTTTTCAATTATTATTAAGTTCTTCAAATGGGATGCACCATTTCAAAAAATACACTATTTAAAATCTCTACTTTTCCTCTTTCAAGGAACATTTGGAAGAGTAAAGAATCATGGCACTCAGAAAATCAGGTGTGTGAGCGTTACGATTCATTGTTTCCTCAGACACGCCCGCAAATTAATAATGATGCAGAAAACGTCCCATCTGTTTTATTAATAGTGCAGTGTGAATGAGATTCGGTATGACGAAGTTTGAATGGTTTTTTTAACCTATTCGTATAGTACCACTTCTCCCGGCGTTCCACCCACCTATGTGACTTTGCACGTGCAAAATTGAAACTGCCGCAGAAAGCTGTAAATGCTGTCTGCTCGAAGGCGTATGGAACGTACAATTCGTCTGGTCGTTTAGGCGTTGTCGAATTGTTTGTTCCTGCGCACTGCTGAGGATGATTGCTATATCATTGAAAGCAGTACGAAAAGACATCAACTTGGGTTATTTGTTCATTGAAAACAATATCTTACCACCAGATCAATATCGTAAAGATAGAATACTGAGTTGTTGTTGTTTTTTTTTAATTTTGCTTCCTAGCAAAAACGCCGAGAGAAAATGCTTCCTTCTTGCTCCTTACCACTCGTTACCTTGGGAGCTTTGAGAGTTGTGAGCGCGTTGTGTACTGCCGAAGTTCTTCCAGCTGCAGTTGAGAGCTTTGAGTTTCTACCTTCATTGTTGAGGGTGGAAATGTCCAGATTTCAAATGACACCAACCCCACCTGATACCCCTCACGCCACACACACACCCCACACACACGCCACACTCACGCCACCCCCCCACACACACACACACCCCACACACACACTCCACACATCAAACACTCCCCCGCCACACTCATGCCACACACCCCACACACACCACACACACACACAACCCACACACACCCCACACACACCCCACATACACCCCACACACATCCCACACACATCAAACACTCCCCCGCACCCCGCACACGCCACCTTTATTCATGTATGTATGTATGTACTTGGCGCGACTGCCCGTGAACTCGCCGTCGTAGTAGCAAGTGTGCCATGTTGTGTGTATGTGTGTGCGTGCGTGCTGTGAGCTCTGAGCATTCCTCAAGTCGCCCTAACAGCATGTGTTATGTATGTGTGTATTGTGAACTCGCCGTCGTAGTAGCAGGTGTGCTGTCCGCGTGTGCGTGTGCTGTGAGCGCGGTGTGCGCAGGCGAGGAGGCGCTCGAGTCCGGCCAGCGCCAGTACTCCCTGGCGGACTTCGAGCTCATCCGAGTGATCGGACGCGGCAGCTACGCCAAGGTGCTCATGGTGGAGCTGCGCAAGACGCGGCGCATCTACGCCATGAAGGTCATCAAGAAGGCGCTCGTCACTGACGACGAGGTGAGTAGGCGCCCGCCCGCGCTGGCGGACACACACACACCACACACATACACACCACACACACTACACATACCACACACACACCACACCACACCACACACCATACACACATACACACCACATACACCACACACACTAACTACACCCACACCACACACACCACACCCACACCACACACACCATACACACCACACCCACACCACACACACCATACACACTACACACACACACCACACACATACACCACACACATACACCACACACATACACCACACACACACACCACACACATACACCACACACACACACCACACACACCACACACACATACACCCCACACACACAACACACATACACCCCACACACACAACACACATACACCCCACACACACACACAACACACACCACATACACCACACACACAACACACCACACACACACAACACACCACACACACACAACACACCACACACATACACCCCACACACACACCACACACACAACACACACACACACACACAACACACAACACACACCACACACACACAACACACACCACACACACCACACACAACACACACACCACACACACCACACACTACGCACACTTTGATCACTGTAATAGCTATGCTCTTGGGTGCCCGAGCGACAATGAACTGAACCAGAAACTGAAGATCTTGAAAAAGTTCGCAAAGTGTTCTTCTCGCACATTCATCGCACTCAGGCTTTAGTTGTTTTCACGTTCAACAAAGAAAGAAAACCTCGACATGAAGGTTGGAACGTTGGCCAACCAACCTTCGTCGCGGAGCCCAGACAGCCAAGAGCGATTAAGTGACTCACGCTACGATTAATTGATTTGTGATTTCGAACGAGTCAACTGCTAAAGTCATTAGTTCCGTAAATGTGAAGCATGTTTTTTTATCGCGAGAGGTAGCTGTGATCTTCCCCCGCTTAATGGTAAGATCCGGCGCCGATCTACCCGTCGGCTTGCGGGTATTCCTCAACCATGTATCCCTCCAGCGGGGCACCGCCTCAGCCGGGACAAGCTGTAAGCTCCCGACCAATCTCCCGACATCGATGATAGTGTATTGAATGTGAGTGCGTGTGTAAGGGAAAAGGATAGGACAAGGGAGGGGAAGGAAACATTGCGCATGGCCTGTGGCCGGTTTGTTAGGGTACTGCTCCGGCATTCACCTGATATTGCTCGGAGAAACCACGGAAAACTACCGATCAGGGCAACCGACCGCTGGAATTCTCCTCCAGACAGCGACTGACGGCGGCCAAACGGCGGTTGACTTCGACCTAACGTAACCATATGTAGCTAATGTCGAAAATCTTGCCACCGTCGGAACTTGAACCGTAGGACCTTCCAATCAGAGGCACTGCAGACTGAGACTACGACTTCAAGCTACTCTGATGTACATAGCTTCAGAAATAATGGCATGGTCATCTATACATGAGGAAATTTCGCTTGAACTCTGGTGCACAAACGTGGGGACACAAGGTACTCTGGTGATGTTCATGGCTGCCCGAGCGATACCGATATGCCCCAGTCCTTGAAAAAAGCTAACTATTTTCAGAAAACCAACCCCTTAAGTTACAAATACCTGTGCACGTATGGGAGAATAAATGAACGAGTGGACGAATGAATAAAGAAATAAATGAGCAATTGAGTTTAGAGATTCGTCAGTGTACAGAATGGCTCGAAGAGGTCTTACCAGCTGAGATTATCTCAGAGCTAGCATTGCCGCAGACTCTCCAGCGACTCTGACGAGAGGTCCCAGATTTCTAGTTCCGTTGCTAGCTGCACTAAGTATAGCTTGGCCGGATTTAGCCACTGTCTGGGGAAGTCTGACGACCGGGTGCTCTCATCGGTTGTTTTCTGTAGTTTCTCCCATCAGTACCGGGCGAAAGAAGGTGTTGTACTCTAATAAACGGACCACGCGCAATCTTGCATTCGACTTCCTAATCGTGTCTTATCTTCATACTTACACATTACTTCCACATAAATACACTACACTACTACAGACGTCGGGGAACTACACGCAAACTTCGAGCTTATTCCGGCTGGGAGGATATAGGAGGGAGAATCCCCCCAAGCAGCGTGGGTGGGTGCCGAATCTCACCATCACCACTAAGGAATCACCACCATCACTTTCACACACTGAAGGGAAGTAATTGACTATTGATTACACTACTTAGGAGTACATGTGAGTATTTCCAGTGGTAGCGTTTCGCAAATATACTTAATAAAATACACCAGACAAACAAACATATTTTCAAATCTACGTAATGCAATTTTACAAAATTAATGACCTAAACTTCTCCTGCTAAAGCTGACATACTAATATAAAATAATGATAATAATATAAAATAATTAATTTTAATGTTAACATATTCTTTAAAAATACAATTAATTTTGTGCTTTTAAAGTTTTTGACATTATAATGGTAAGACTCCAGCTCCGTTGTAGGTAATTAGTTCCAATTTTGTATTGTTTTGTTCACAAATGAGAATTTACCTACACCTGTTGTGTGTGACCACAACAGTTGAGTGCCTGTAAACTTCAAAGGAGGAGTGCGAGTGTAACGCAATGTAACGGAGTGTAACGGAATGTAACGGAGTGTAATGGAATGTAACGGAGTGTAACGGAATGTAACGGAGTGTAACGGAATGTAACGGAGTGTAACGGAATGTAACGGAGTGTAACGGAATGTAACGGAGTGTAACGGAATGTAACGGAGTGTAACGGAATGTAACGGAGTGTAACGGAATGTAACGGGGGTGTAACGGAATGTAACGGGAGTGTAACGGAATGTAACGGAGTGTAACGGAATGTAACGCGAGTGTAACTGAGGCCGCGCGGGCGGCGTGCGGTGTTGCAGGACATCGACTGGGTGCAGACGGAGAAGCACGTGTTCGAGACGGCGTCGAACCACCCGTTCCTGGTGGGGCTGCACTCGTGCTTCCAGACGCCCTCGCGCCTCTTCTTCGTGATCGAGTTCGTGCGCGGCGGCGACCTCATGTTCCACATGCAGCGCCAGCGCCGCCTGCCCGAGGAGCACGCGCGCTTCTACGCCGCCGAGATCTCGCTCGCGCTCAACTTCCTCCACGACAAGGGTGAGCCGCTCCCCCGCCCTCCTCCTCTGTTTGCCTTCCTTCTTCTGCTCATTCGTAGCCGCCTTCCCTTCCTTCGATGCCTCTCGCCTCCTCCGTCGACCCGTCCTTCCCCTCCTTTGTCGCTGCCGCCTCCTCTTTTGTCGTCTCCTTCCACTCTTTCGAAGCCTCCTTCTCCTCCTCCTCCTCCTCCTCTCCTCCTAGCTTCCTCCTCTTACCTCTTCCCACCCTCTTCTTCTTGCTCTTCCTCTTATTTCCTGCTCTCTTTCCCTCCTCCCTCTTACACTCCCTCTCACTCCTCTCTCTCTCTCCTGCCTCCTCTCCCCTTTCTCTGCTGCCTCTTCCCCATCTCTCTCCCTAAACTCTTTATCTACTTTCCTCCCTTTCCCCATATCTTCCCTCTCCTCCACCCATCTCCACTTTTTCCCTATCCTCCATCACTTCCCTCTTCTAATCCGTCCCCTGTTCCCTCTCCTACTCCCTCCCCTATTCCCTCCCTCCCCTCTTCCCTCTCCTACTCCGTCCCCTCTTCTCTCTTCTCCCTTTCCTCCTCTTTTTCGTCCCACTTCCTCTCCTTCCTCCATCATATCCTTCCCCTCCTTCGATGCCTCCCTCTCCTCCGCCTCCTCTTCGCTCTGCCCCTCCTTCTCCTTCCCTTCTCCTCCATTGCTGCCTCCTCCTGCTTCTTCCCCTCCCCACCCTCTTCTTTTCCCCCTTCCTCCTCCTCCCTCTAATCCTTCCCTCTCTCTCCTGTCTCCTTTCCCTCTCTCTCCCTCTTCTCTTTCATTCACTCTCTCTTCCTCATCTCCTCCCTCTTCACCACCCCTCTCTCCCTTCCCTCCTCCTGCATCTACTCTTCCCTCTCCACTTCTTTCCTATCCTCCCTCTCCTCCATCCCCTCTTGCATCTCCTCCCTTTCCTCCTCCCTCTCTTCCCTCTTCTTCTCCCACCCCTTCCTCCTCTGCAACTCCTCTTCCTATGTTGATATCTCTCCCTGTTGCCTTCCACATCCTCCTCCCATCTCTTTTACCTCTCTTTCTCTCTCCCTTCTCGTTTGCCTCCCCTGTTCTGTTCCATCTTTTTCTGCTCCATTTTTTTTTCTTCCTACTTCCCATCTGTTGCTTTTTGTCATCACCTCCTCTTTTTCTCATTCCTAGTAATGTTATTTCTATTACTTTCCATTCTAATATTGTTTCTTTTACTGATTTTGTCCTCTTCTGCATGTTCTTCTTTTCTATATATTTTCCCTGCTACTGCAGACTCTATTACTTTTTTCCTCTCTAATTTCACACCTTCTCTCTTTTTCTACCATTGTTATTATTCCTCTTTTTGGGACTCTACATTTTATTTTTTTTAAAGTGTTCTTTTTTCTTTAACATTTACAGCTTGTAATTTATTTTAAATCTTGTTTTTGGCTTCCCTTTCATTATTCCACAGAGTATCTTTTCCTATTAATTCCAATTTCATCTCTTGTCAATTACATTTTTTTAATGTAAGTCTCTAAATTACTTGTCAGGAGGAAATTCAACAAATCTTTCCAATGCTCTAGATCACCTTCATTCTCTTATTGTAGTGAATTATGTTCTGCCTTCTCATTAGTGTTCATTCTAAACTGAAGACTGTTAAGTTACATAATGTTTATGAAGGAAATTTATGTGACTCACACTGTGAAATATGAAGGAAATAATTCGTCACTTTTCTTTTAGTAGACTTGAACTTTACATCTCCTCTTAAATTTGATGCAGAGTCTGTGATGCAATAACAGCTTAAAAATGGGAATTCTCAGTCATAATTATTAGTTGCTAGAGATTTACATGTATAAAAGTTAAGGTGGTGTTGATTTCTTTCATTAGTGAAATTTGTGTCAGTCAGGCACACACACAACTGAAAGTAATTCATAAAAAATGTGAGATTCTAATTAATACACTAATTTGTGTTCAAGATATTTGATGACTTGTTGCACAACATATTTATTTTGCATAATGCTGACTCCCAATTCTTTTTTGTTGGATTTGGAAATGATAATTGAATACCTCTGGGCAAAAAGGTTGTAACCCAAATATTAAAACCAGCACACAGCACTGTGCAAAATGGATTGTAGCTATGTTGGAGAGTGTCCCTACCCAGAGACAAGAGTTGGCTAACTATACTTTCCGTTAATTATTAAATGTTATTTAATTAAAAGGAATCAACAATTTTCATTGATATTAAGGATGCAATCAATTTTAAGGAAGCTGGTGAGGTAAATGCTTTTTGCATGTTACAACCTTTTTACCCAGAGGTATTCAATTGTAAATTTTTTTTCATTGCTACAATACACAAATATTATTTTTTATGTGAATTTATTATGTATTTTTTTGTATGTATTCAGTATATTAATCAATGGCAATGATCAATTTCTTTGACAGGCATTATCTACCGAGACCTCAAGCTGGATAATGTGCTCCTGGACCACGAAGGCCATATCAAACTGACAGACTATGGCATGTGTAAAGAAGGCATCCGACCAGGCGACACCACATCAACCTTCTGTGGCACCCCTAACTACATTGCCCCTGAGATTTTGAGGGGTGAAGACTATGGCTTCAGGTATAAATTCAATTTAACTGTGATCAGAAGAATTAGAAGACCTTTCTTAATTACTATTCCTACATAGCAGGGTTAGCATATTTTTTCATTGATCCAGGAAAAGCTAATTAACTTATGAAGAATGAAGGTAACTCTTTACATATTTTTGTGTAAATGTTTCAAGGTATTGTCATGGAAATAATAACAGGCTACTCATTAAACATATCATACCAACTTCAGTTAATTAGTATCCTTGTATTCACTGCAAAGATCTGCGACTCTTACTACACAGGAACAGTAATTAAGAGATGTCTACTAATTTTACAACATTATAATTATATATTCAGAGGCATTCCAGGGGTCAGATTTGTAAATCTGGAAGCTATCCTCTGGAAATGAGGATGCCTAGTATACTTAAATCAGGGCCCATCAGAAAGATAAATTGAGAGCAAAGTGCTGTAGGTAACAATCATAGCAACTGAAGAAGGCATGAGTTAAAAGCAGGAGCATAAACAATTGAAGGTCACAAAGGGTAGAGACAAAGGCTCTGTTGGCTCAGTTTTATGTGAACCAACATTGTGAAATTTGTGTGAACATCATTCAAGAGGAAGGAAATGTCTCTCACTGCAATATTTTGGGATGTATTGTGAAGTATCATAAATTTTTTTATTATATTCAAAAATTGAATCCAAAAGGAGATTACATACTTAGTCAGGCAGCAGAGTATGACAAGAATAGACTTTGGGAATATGCAACAGTTGTTAATATATTGAAAACAAATTCCTCTGAACAGGTTAGTGATGTCTTAGTGAGGCTGTGGTTGTTGTTTTTACTTCAGGATTTAAAGCTACAAAGAGTGATAAGTGTGCCATGAAATGCCTAAATTTACGATGTTTTGAACAATTATTTTAAAGGATGAAGGGAATACTGCAAACAAAATCATCTAAGAGAATTAGTTACAGAATCATACTCTGATTCTCTTTGCAACTATGCACTTTACGGTAGTTTATAAAATAACTCTAACATAAACATATTTACATTATAGCAATTCAACATTTTTGGTTTAAACATTTTTATGAAAGGTATTTGTTGAAATTTGTTCTTTGACAGAACTGTTTGTTTAATTAAGGTTATCTAATATCATTACAGGCAAGAATAACCATTTGAAGGTTATATGTAAAGATATTTTGATATCAGAGTTGATAGGCTTTCATGGGTGGTCTGTGTGTGAAATATTGTCACAGTGTGGAGTGACCGATGCATTTTCTTGTACCTCTGAATTTGCTATTCAAATTTTTCATACCACACCCACTAATGTGGTACCACACCCGCATGTGCCTAGCTTGTGATCAATAATTTCTCGCCCAAGCATTCTTCCTTCACTTACAACTTACCCCAGTGTTATTGATGAGTGCAGACAGCATTGCCAACTAATTTGTACTTTAATTATAATTTATTTTCACTTCTTGGACTTACTTGAGGGGGGGACGTTGCAAGCGTTACGTAATTATTAAATGGGGATTCAAGCACGTGTTACAGGTGCGGTACAAGGGGGAGAGAGGGTATTGAACCTACCCTCAATTTGCGTTATGTAATTTATGGTTACATGAAGTAACCACTAAGAAAGTAATTTTTTAAAATTTATTCTTTGAAGGGATGAAATAGTTTTAATTTATTCAGTTTCGGTGTAAAGCAATCTGTGATCATCTTTACATTACAGATTGCAGGGACAGGATTTTTAAAATAAAAAAGTCAGTGTTTTGAAACATCGATATTTAAAACTGATTCAGTAATCTGCAACATCAAATTTGTGTGCAATTACATTGAATTTGACTTTGGTCATATTTATTAATTTATATTCAAAATTTAAATGAAAAGAAAGTTAAAAATATTAACAACAATGAACAAAATTAAGGCTGAGTACCCTTGGTCAACTAAAATGGTCAATCATCATTTCACCGGAGAAGGGTATGGGAAGCATGCAAGAGGCCCTATGTCCTTGGGGCATTTATTGTCTGCCTCTCCACATGCAAAATAAAAAATACTAGGGTGGCAGTAGTTTCATCTCAGATGAGAGAGAGAGTATGCTCAATGAAGTTAGCGTCAATATCATTTGTTTCATTCAAATACTAAAACTGACAGTGGTAGTAATATCAGTTATTATTTCATATTTTAACATTTACGAATTTCTGATTATGAGAATTTTTCACTTACAAACAAAACATTGATGTTAAAATACATCAGCTTTAATATATTGATATTTCTATAATAACATTAATGTTTTGAAAACGTCAGCATTGCTGTCACGTCTGTAACGGTTCATAAACCTTCACACCAATTAATGTAGATAATAATTGATGCAATTAATTGTTTCTGCCCAACCTAGGTGAGTTAGCTTATACATTCGTGTAAATAAAAAGATATTGCTTTAGCACTATGGCCGCCAAATCCAAAGGGCTAATTTATTAGACGAGTTACCAAAAGATCGATTGTGCGTGACATGCACGCCCCTATCTTCATATTAATAACAAAATCTATCTGTTTACATACAAATTGCAAACTATTACCTATTACTTTAAATCTAAATTTTTATCTTAGATCCACAATAACTCTTATAGTGACTCGGTCTATATCCCATTACAGTGCCGATTTATATTTCATGTGGTTCCGCGAAGTTGTCCCTATGCAGGTAACAAAATAGTATTATAGTTTATTTTGAGAGCCTGGCTCAATATCAAATTCTTTTCCCTGTCATTTGATTTCTACTACCTACTGAAAGAAAATAACACAGATTTCACAATATTGCCGAATCGTTGTGTTGGCAGCTACTTATTATATTATACTACTTATTATAGATTCTCTTCTCGCCGTTTTAATGTTCAGCGAATCCACTCCTCATTCTAATACATAAAACATAACTGTGAAATACATGTATAAACCCATTTGACATAAAACAAATTATCTTAACAAGGTAAAAAAACATATCCTGGACACATTCACACATATTTTATATAGAATACCATTCACACGAGTACACTCTTTTTAAAAGTGGAAATTTTCCAATGAATATTTGTCACTTCCCTGGTATTGTTCACCTGGTCTCGAAGTGGCATCAACAACCATTGCCAATGCTGCATTCAAGTCCACACCTAATTCCATATAAGTTTTCTTAGATTCAGAAGATCCAAAATCAAAACACTCCTGGACTAATGTTTCACCAATTAGAACATCACTTTTGAAAACCTTTACACTTTTTATAACATTTTCAATGAATCAACAAACTCAAAATTATGGCATGATGTTGCGTTCCTGAAATCACACACTCATCTCTATCTTAGGCATTGTTGCAGAATTGAAACAGAATTTATTCCCCAGAGAGATAGGCAATACTAAATCTCACTGTTCTAAGTAATCTGACTATGCGTCTCATCGCAGAGAGATACTGAATCAATAATCTCTGCCGCTCGTCCAAGGGACCAAGTGGTGGCCATCAGTGCCAGTGCTAGGCATGGGCAGACAAGGCAATCATCTGGAGCTCTGCAAGCCAAGGGGTTCGATGATGGGACTAATGGGAAAAAATTGTTAAAAAATTGAAAAAGACTTTAGAACTTGAGGAATTTGAAATTTGTTGACTTGTAATTTTCTAAGTCATGGTACAGTAGAATGATATTTCATAAAATGTTTAATTAATTTTTGACCTTAAATGTGTTCTTAGTCATTAATTATAAGGTAGGACTCTATGAAATGAATCAAATGACGCTAACATTAAAATAGGTTCTACAGAAATTCATATTTACTGTTTCATGTATTTAACAAGTATTTTTATTAAATGCTTACTAAACATGACAAATTTTTTTAGCATTTTAAGATCACCATGGAAATCGTATTATTTGATCACTAAGTACTTTTACTTAAAACTGATATTTAAAATATATTTTTAAAAAAATGTTTCTAGTTTAAATGTAATTTTTGTTATTTGTTGAAATTAAATAACTCATGTAGTTTCTTGATGCAACTTTCACTTTTTAATTTTTTCTGGGGGGGGGAGGCTACTTTTCAGCGTTGCCTTGGACCCAAAATTGTATAGTTCTGGCATTGGTGGTCACTCAAAAGAGGTAATATTTACACGTTTTATGGGAAAATCAAATGGTTGTACAAGAAAATTTTAACCGAGGTGACCACTTAATTGAAGTAGGTGTTTCAGCAAGGTTAACGGTAACTATAATATCCCATAGAATAGGTCATATTATCAGGGTATCAGTTCAAGAAATTATGGCTAGAAAGAGGGTGGTGATGCCAGAAGTTATTGCCATGGGTAACCTTGCCCCAAAACAACTCTATGTAGCTTATTAGTTTGTTCCTGCCTAGCAAGAGAAGTTGTTGGGGGTTAGAAAATAAATAACCAGAAAGATTTGAGAGGTCGAAGTAAGTAGACCTACTTAGTAGATCCACAAAGCTATAATAGATAAGCTGTGGGTAGTTTATAAATATATCCATAAGTATTGGATGTACTAGAACAGAAATAATAAAAGTTTGTTGTTCAGAAAGAGATTAATTTTAATTAAGAAGAGTTGACTGGAGGTCAGCTAGCCCATGTCCGACCTTGGCATTGCTGATGTGTACGATGCTCCAACTACCATCAAACAGTATCCATTGTAACCCACAATATTTGGATGAATGTGCAATATCTTGCTGTGTAGATCCAGAAGCTATTCTATATTGAAATGAGATAGTAGATTTAGAAGCTATTTTGTATGAAAATGATAGCAAATCAGAAAATATCCCTGAACCTCTACCCAAAATTTAACCTCTGACCTTCCAATTAGATGAGCTGTTTTTATCTGTGAATATTCATTACAAATAATAACTGATATATTGATTCAAAAGTATACGTACAGATGAGAGAGATGGTATACAAAATCATTGAAAGGCTAACATGCCTTTAGGTGACATTTGCAGGTGCTAGAAGTTGAATTTCCATATGTACTGAATCAGCAATTATTTGTTGCAGTGTTGATTGGTGGGCCCTAGGAGTTTTACTTTATGAGATGCTGGCAGGACGCAGTCCATTTGACATTGCTGGAGCATCTGAAAACCCTGACCAGAACACAGAAGACTACCTCTTCCAAGGTATAGATTACTTTTCTATTGTGATAATTGAACATTGTTTTTATTTTAATGTATGAATTTCATGAACTGGTGAAGAGAGACATGAAAAACTGTAACAATGTATATTTCTCTAAGCTGTTAAAATATTTCACTGTCCATAGCTGGGATTGAACCTGAGAGCATAGGTTTTGAAAGTCAGTATGATAGAAAATAAATTACTAAAAAATGATATTAATATATCTGCTTTTGAAGAAAAATACATAAATAATAAAAAGAAATATATTTACTACTAGTATGATTGTGTCCAATATCAATAGCCAGTATGATAGCTCTGGGCTCAATGTTGTTGCCTAATAGTTTCAGTGCTGTAATTAAACCAAAATTATTCTTTTAGATAACAGATTTTCACTCAAAATGTGTTACTTCTCAAAGCTATTACTGTATTTTACGTGTGTGCGAATTTTTATTGACATATTTCAGAAATTACTTGTTTATTTCTGTAGAAGTTTAAACGACTGAAAATGTAATGAAAATCATGGAAAATGCTTAGGTACATATTGGAATCTTGCTAGGGTAAGCCCATGATATTTTCCATTTTAATTACTCATGTGATTATCATTTGTATGAAGAACTTAATGCAAAACTTGACAAAAAGATTTGATTAATGAATTTAAGCACTGTCGTCATTGGTTTCCAAGGAAATGATCTGTTACATTTTTATTTTAATTGGACCACACTCTAGGCCAGTAATAATAACCCTTTCTTCTGAAACAGAGTTGAATCCGTGTTTTGATTCAAGTAGCACGTTATTTACTCTCTTACAAATTATTTATTTTTCTTATCTTCAGTATTCAAAATTCTGCAGATCGATAATGTTAATTCCTGAAAATCATAAACATTATTTTATAGTTCAATCTTGTTCACACGCTGTAGTGATTATTTAATATTTGGAATAATTCACTGAAATAATATTAGGGGTATAAGATTTTTGTTTCAATCAAAACAGTAAACAACAGTTTGTGATATTTGGGAGAAAAGTACAATCTGCTCATGTTTTCAAAAGTTCTGGTAACCATATTCCCTTTTTACAAAACTAACTTAGATTTTTTAAAGAAAGGTACATAAAGAACACTTGTACAAGAAGAAGCAAAACAATGGACTAACTCAGCATTTGTCCATTGGATCATGGGAAATTGGATGAAGAATCTAATCATAGGGGTCATCGACCCAGGGGCTAAAATATTTGTTACAGGCATATTTAGTCTTTTAGAATTATACAGCATAAATCATATACATAGCTTCTATAATGTGTTACATAAATATTTCTTTTCTGGATAAACTACCTAGTCAGTGGCAGTAAATACAGTGTCATTGGGAAGCTGGAAGTCCCCAATGTCTACACATGTAGTTTAAATTTTTGTGCAAGGTACATAAATATTAAGAATATGAAAAAAAGGATTATTTTTAAATGTCGACATCACACATAACTAAACATAACATGATGGTAAGGCCAGTACTATCGGAGTCAGGCAAAGCAGCACAGGGTGAGGATGTGGCAAAGAGCAGGATGGGTTTGAGCAGGCTAGGGCAAGCCAGCACGGATCAGAGCAAAGCAGAGCAAGGCATAGTGGGGCAGAGCAGGTCACAGCAGGCCACACCAGGTCAACCTAGGGAGAGAATACACTATAGACAGAATGCATTTCTTTTCGTATATGAATAGATGAATATGGAAAATAAATATTCAGACAATTAAAAGAATTTGGCTTTAAACTTCTTGTGCAATTTAATTGCATAGGTTTCCACTAGTGGTAACTAATACAGATCTTACAGACATACAGGTCATCACTTGAAACAATTCTGAATGTCGAATTTGTCCCAAAGTAGATGCTAAAGCAAAGACCTTCAGTTTCACACCATGTTTCTGCTTTATTTAGGTCTTTTTTGTGTTCTGATTGCTTAGGTTGTGTGGCTGTTGTATGTATTTACAGTATTGTTTGCAAAATTTAAGTGTTAGGAAACAAAAACTCGAGACTTGCATGCAAGCGTACTACATTGTTGCTTGGATTTTGCTGGTGTCCATGTCTGTCAAATTGATTCAAAGTATTCCACATAAACTCTTACTACAGTAAATAAGATATGATATAGTTGTTTTTAATTATTAAGCTAGCTGAAAGGCGGTTTCGATCTTTTTTGTTTGTAACTGTTAAACTTTTTTCGAAGCAAAATCAGAGTTCTTTAATTCTCATTTATTTTTAAGTAAGCTAAATAATAATTCTTTATATAACTTTAATGTTAAAGTTTGGTTCTTAAAATATATCTGCAGAAAAAACTACCAACCCATTGCTACATTAAAACACATGAAATATAAAACATAAAATAAAAAGTGATGAAAGATTCTAACAGCCGTAATGATTTCAAACAAGCTGCTTTAGTGTATTTTGTCAGAAGGGACAACAACTATGCAATTAAATAAAAATGAGTGTTCTAAATCTTCAAAAACAAATAGAACATTATTTACAGCAAAATCAAATGTGTTCTCATTAATTCGTTCATTCAATCACATTTTGATTGTGTTGTTAAAAGTACAGCTGGTTTTACGACAGTGAACACATCTGCTGAAAGGGTGTCCAGAGTTATCAGCACCAAAAAGAGCAGTGTATCTACTACCTGGTGGCAAACCAGAATATATAAAACAAAAGCTTGATCACAACCCAAAAGGTTACTATTATTGTGCAAGGAGGAGGGTATATTCTTTACCCAACACTTTACCTAATTTGATTTGATTTATTTTCTCAAAGAACAGTCAGAACTGTAGATCAAAGTACAAGCTGCACACGTTTCCTTGAGTTCTGGAATCTCTTCCCCAACTTTTAGTCATAAATAGTTAAATGATGAATCAAAGTACCAACAAAGTGAAGCTAGTAACATTTGAAAATATTAATTTTCGCTCTGGAGTTATAGAAAACTTATTTGCTTTGCTAAACAAACTACAGATTTGAGTTTTTAGTATTTCTAACAAAATTGTAAACCCATTCTCTATTCCTACCTCAAATAACAAATGGACAGGTCAACAACACTGGCACATCTAGCAGCTTTTGTAATCGGCAGTGTAATTCATTGCTCTAATACTCAGCTGGTACATGGACTACACTACCATGACACTTATGTATGGGCACTCACCTCCACCTGGACTTCGTTTGTCGTGACCTTGCAGAAGACAGAAGCTTATCAGTACAGTGATGACTATAAGGGCCCAATACCGGGGATACAGTTGGTAGCAAAAGAAAAGACAAACATTTTCTCATCGTATAGCTGGCAGTAAAAAAGCTAATAACCGAAAGCTTTTAAGTTTTCACTTTGAAATGTAATGGGCGGCTGATCTCTGCCTCTTGTGAAATGTATGTATGCAAGTTTGCGTAGAAGCCTTATACATGAGCAATTGCAAAAATTGTGTAACTTGTAATATAGCATGTCGAGTTTTAAAATATTTGGTGACATCATTGTTTGTAGTCATCAAAACTCACTGTTTTAATTTGGTAGTACAGGTATATCAAGTCACCTGTAGCCTGTGTTTCTGTACTGAATTAAAAGTATGAATCCATTAAATTAAATTAAGTTTCCCTATCTCTCAAATACACTGTCCATGCACCCCAACTAATAAGATTGATGAGATGATGACCCCAACTAATAAGTGTGAGACCTATTGTTGTTGAAGTTTTTCTTTGAAGTAATGCAAATTTTTATCATGTAGTGATCCTGGAGAAAACTATTCGCATCCCCCGGTCGCTGTCAGTGAAGGCGGCCTCTGTGCTTAAGGGCTTCCTTAACAAGAACCCGGCGGATCGACTAGGTTGCCACCGGGACACTGGCTTCCTTGACATTGTCAACCACCCATTTTTCAAGAGCATTGACTGGGAACTGGTGAGTATTCATTCTGTCAATAAAGAAACCATCTTGCATCTAATTTACCATAGCATCTTTTTTATTGTGACATTACTTCTGGTATATTTGTGTTTTTTAGTTCATTGCTTTTCTGCATTTTAGATCTAAGTTTTCACGGTGTTAAAATTACAGTTTGTGAATGATTTTATTGCTTTTAAAACTTACATTAGTATTTGTTTTTATATTGTTTCTTTCTGTTGTTTTTATTCTCAAGACTGTTAGTCTGTGTATTTAATTATTTTTGTTTTGTCACTTTGTTGATGTTGTTCTTGTCTCAAATATGCATAATGTTTATTCATAAACTTATTTTTACCCCTAGTATAGTGTACTTAAATTTGCGTAGTTTTATATAAAAAAATATGATTCTCTATATACTCTAATAGCATATCCAGGGGCAGATCCAGCCGATCATTTGGGGGGAAATCATAGACTTTGGCTAAATAATAAATATATTTATTATATTGAACATTATTTTTATAGTGTATATATGATAATATACAATATTATTTAAATAATTGCATAATTTTAATATAAAATAATATTTAAATTATTTGTGCCGTGTAAAGGAAGGTAAAAAACAAAAACCTTAGGCCTTTTGGGGGAGGGCCTATGCTCCCCCCCTGGATCCGCCACTGAGTATATCTCTTTTATTTTTTAAATCTACTTGCTGAAACATGTTGTGTACTCTTGTGATTCATTTCTCTCCCCTTTTTTTCTTATTTTAATAAATGTCTTGTATCTTGGTGTTCTGTGAAATATAATTTCACTTACATACATAATGGAGAAATGTATTGTCAACAAGTCATATTCTGTTTAGTGTTATAGATCTTGTTGTTTTGAAAGAGTTAATGTGAAGTGTCAGAGTTATGAGGAGACGGAGGAGGATTGGTTCAGAAATTGGGACATGCGCTGCTACCACATGTCGTATCCCTGCAACATATTGCTGCAAAGAGTTTCTTTACTGTTGCTATTCATCTTGATCTGTGGCAGATATATAGTTGTACCAGTGAGACCACTTTGAAGAGATGGCATCTGTGTCGACTGCTTCCATTTCCCACATGCCTTAGTCTTGACTGCATTCTTGCTGTGAATCTTTCTGCCAAAACATGCCACCTTCTGTAACGTGTTGAGCAGCCACCAAGCAGTTTTGGAGATGATATTTATGTGTCTTTTTTTGTGCAGTTTTTCCTTGTATTTTTCATTTTTTCCTAGTTATTTTGCATATTTTGCCTGCCTTCTAAATTTACTCTTTTAGTTATTTTTTCTCCTTCAAATAGCTCTGTACTTTTATTTTGACTTCAGAAGAAATAAAGAGATGTTTCTGTTTTACTGCAAGTAATGAGTTTACATCACAAATACAAAATGCTGGTGTGTGAAATAAAGAGAGCTAGATGTAGAGATCATTAATTTTGATAACAGGCTATAGTTTCATTCCTTTGATAACATTCTCATTTACCAACGTTTTCATTACACTTTAATTTTTTCAGTCATATTTTTTAATATCTTGTGTTTATCTCAGTTTTGTAATTTTCTTTGTTGTGCTTTTTTTTTATCTTTCACTTTCATAAGATGTCCTGGCATTGCATTGCTCTTCTGCTTTGGTATTCCTCTTTCTCTCTGCCCATATCCTCTCCCTCATAAATTCTGCCTTATTGCTTTCTCGTGGCTGCCAGCTGTCTGGGTTGGCACAAGACCCTACATTCCACAAGATCTCTGTGTGAATTCATATCCTTCTAGTGAATGAGACAAGAATTTCTTATTGAATTTCTCTGCTCTATGGGTGACTATTTTTTAAAACTTCTTCTTTATACATATTTCATAAAATGGCACATTTGTATTTCATGAGCCTTCCATTACTTTTTAGACAAGAGGAGAACCATAGGGGAGACTGTACAGTGGAAGTTACATGGTTAAGTGTGAGCTGTGAAGTTGAGAATGCAGAGAAATGAGGTGGTAGTAGAGCAAGACAGGCAAGAGAGGGGAAAGAGAAAGATGAACAAAGAGTGAAATGGCAAGGATCATCATTTGCCGAGCTCTTAGGGTTTATTAGTTCATTACACAGCTTTACCTGCTGGAGGAGATAGATGGTCATATTTTTTAATGAAGGATTTAATTTAGACTCTCTGCTTGGGTTTGTTTAAGAGGGGTGTAAAGTAAGGGTGAATTAATATACCACCCCTTGCTTCTCCCCCAGTTTGCTTTTCATCCCCACAGTTGGCATGTAAAGGGAGGGTTGATTACCTGATATAACTTAAGAATTTCGTGAGGAATTTTGGAAGTATTGCTTTTTTTATTCTTGAGGAATTTCTCAATATTGGCTAGACATTTGATTGATGTTGTACTTTCTTGAAATGAAGAATCCACTCTTATTTTCTTTTCTTTTCTTTGCTCAGCCGTGGTTTGTTTAGTTTCTTTATAATGATTTTTTTTTAATAATAATGTATATATGAAACTACGTTAATAAATTACTTATTTCGTGATGAAAATCAATATTATAATATACAGAATTAAAATATTTGAGAGCAAAGATATACTAAATCTACTTTTAATTTATCATTACAAAATTGATATCGAAGTATTTTTGTAATCAATGTGAATAGTAAACTTTTCTTTGTGATTACTGTAAATCAATTTGTGAGATATTTCCTGAATGTACCATTAATGAGTATCCTTCACATTATCTATGTGTGATGAATCTTTTGAATGAAAAATATAAATCACTCTCTGGAAGAAAGAAGAAAAAAAAAATGATCTTGAAATCGTGAAGCAAAATTATCAGTTCTCAGAACAAAGCTATAATTACCTCTGTGCCTGTTAGGATAATTTGGTAATTTCATTACCATTGTCTAGCCAAGTGTGCACTTGTGCCCATTTGTATTCATCACTGCAAAAAGCTGCCAGAAGTTTATGTGGTTCCCAACGAGGATGCACTTGGCAGCCGTGTATATTCAGTTCGTAAATTTAAGTAAAATGCAGTTATATATCACCACAAAATGCTGCTGTTCACACAAGTTAATGTGTTGGTGAATCTTACGTAATGCAAGGTCTCCTAGGCTGATTCAGAGTTATCCAAAAACAGAACTGTGACACAGTTTTCTGGGTTACTTGTAATAGCCACAACTTTCTGTTATTGTTATACAGTACATAGTACAAAGAAAATTTGTATAATAACAAAAGTTTCATGGAAATATTTTAAATTGGTTATTTTATCCTTTAAATTATTATTTATGTAGACAATGCAAATGTAATTTTTTTTAAATGTCCATTTATCATGGCAAAATGTTTTGTAAGTAGGTAAGATTAAATGATGCAGTGTAATGATCAGTAACAAGTATGGTTAGATTCAGAGCTGGTATTGGAGATCATTTTGGTTGTGCCTGTTGAGGTAAATAATGGTGACCAGAAAAGGGGAACGGGGGGGGGGAGCAACTTGCTTCAGGCCCAAAAAATGTTCATTCAAAAGAAAAGAAAAATACATTTATCTCTATTCGAAAGTTAATGCTAAAAGTTATTTCTGATGAATGGATAAAATGTTCATGAATTGGGGGAGGAGGGAATTTTTTGTTTGAAATGAGAGACTCCCTTGGATCAACTACCCAGGCCTCAGGTTTTCTCTGGGCACCCCTAGAGGTAAATATAATTATGAAAGATTCAGATTTTTAATATTATTATTATTATCATCATTATTATTATTATCATCATCGTTCAGCTGTTGTTAATTGAGAGAAGTAATTTTAAAAGAATATTGGGTTTTTAATTTTTGTTAGTCAGAGACTATTATGGATGTTTTGTTTTTGGAGGAATTAGATTTTTAAGTCTAATAAATTTTTGAAAATATGACTTTCAATGTTTCAGCATTTATTTAAAATTTTGACTCTCTTCTCAAGTATGCAGTATCTCTTTATTCCTATTATTGAATACAGCAGTATATCAAGCTTGTGAATTAAACTTCTTTTGGTTCCTAAGGGCAGAAAGAGACAATATATTAAGGGACATTGAATACCTTTTGGAACACTTTTTGAGAATAATTTTTTTTATGTAATGTAGTTCCTTTGTTTTCTTTTTTTTATTTGAGCTCACCTTTATACATTTAGAATATTTTCTTTAGGAAACTAATTCCATGGTATTGAATTTAAGAAGCCTTTTTAACAGTGAATTGATTTGTAGATATTTTGCTGTTATGCTAACTTTTTAACTGTGTCTTTCCATTGGATGAGAAAGTCTTAAGAGTATGAATAGGTACAAAAGAAAGTTTAAGTTTTCTTGAAAGATGGGTTGGAGGTTTTGTTTCTTTTTGATATAGCTTTCTGCACAAGAATTCTCTTTTGTGAGATAAACTTTCATATTACATTCTCTATATTTCCACCAAGATTTATTCAAACCTCTGTGAATATGTGAAATGAGGAAGCCATTGATATGCAGAACAGGTAATGATGTATAGAAGCCATAAAAAGTGCATGCAGGTCTGTATTCTGTTTCATTAGCATGCAGAACAAAGGTGTTGCCAGTGGGAGCCATTGTGGAATGCAGGTTTACGACCTTGCACCCATTAGCTGTTATAAAACAACACAAGTGCTACCACCAGTAGCAGTGGCCACAGACAGTATGGCTGGCAGTTTATGAGTGTGTTGTAGGCATGTTCTACAAAAGATGTTTCCTTATTTATTTCATTCCCATTCCTTCCTGCTTTGAATTTTTTTTTGTATATTACGAGTTTCCACTATGGTAATGCCAGGCATGATGAAAGAGATGGTTATCTAGAAACAGTTGAATATGAGGGTTTTTTGTCATGAATTATGTTGTTCATAATGTTGTGGAATCAATGTTAGTTCTGTGATATCAACTTCTCTTTTAAGGATTATGTCATCAATTATGTTCATTATTAGTTTCTTTTTGGCATTTTGTGTTTTTGAAATAAGAGAATTCAAATTTCTTCAGTTGCTATCTGTAATGGATGTTTCTCAAATAATTGTTTTCTAAAAAAATTGTTCTTTTAGATTTATAAGGAAAATTTAAACATTTATTTTAATGCTTGACTCTTTTATTGCTTCTTCATAGGTTTAAGATTTTTTTTCTGTCAAACATCTCCAGTCATAGTGTTAGTTTGGGAATTTTTATATTAGGTCATTTTTATTATTTAGCTCATTGTAAATATAAGGAATATATCTGTGGTTTCTTGGCAAAGGTAACCAAGTCCACTTTTTTCAGAAAATGAAATAAATGTATCCAATAATTAACTAAAACTCAAACATTGAATTACAATATTGAAAATGTATTAACTTAGAACACATCACTTCGAAATAAATAATTATTAACATCTATATAAGTACCCAGATTTGACAGACGATCATTAAACCTTTAAAGACCTTTTTACAACACTTAATTTTTGGACTTGGTCACTTTTACCAAGAAACTGATGATATGTTCTTAATTATTGTTTGTACATTATTGAGTTTGTGTTTATAGTAGGTCAAATGTTGAATTTGCATCTCCATTGCTGGCACTGAGTGGACAACTGCCCAGCTGTGTTCTGCATCTATTCAAGTTCTCACAGAGTTGAAAAGAAAGGAGTGCCATTTGCAAATATGTACTTTTATTTAGTCGAGAATAAAAGTGTGAAAATTGAAAAGAACAGAGGAAAATTTGCAAATCAGAATGTGTAAAACTTAACAGCCATTCTGAGATGCCATTGTAATTGTTTCAAATTTGTTGATGTCAAAAAGTTATTAGGAACATTGATAAAGTGTTATTGTTTTTTTCACAGTTTTGGAGATTTGTATTGGTGTTAAAGAAATCCAATACATCTGCCAGAAATGTGTTTACACATAACTTCTTTTTGTAGGTGTTAAACATTTTGTCCCTATTTGAAAATTATATAATTTCTTTTGAAAATTTAAATTACTTTATAATACACAAAAAATAAAATCTAAAATGCACTTTTGACTGCTAGGGCAAGTGTCAGTTCATTCCAGCTTAGTGAGGACCTGAATTTGTTGTGTTGTGTTTTGTGTAAATTGTTGGTGTGTGTATGCATGAGGCTGCCTGTTGCTAAGGTAATGAATTTTGCTCCTAAGCAGGAACCTCCAGAAGACACAGAGGTTCTTGTTGTGAAACTGTGTAGTTCATGTGTGTTGTGCATATTGTTTTATGTGTATCATTTCAGCATATGACAAGGCGGTGCTTCCTCTGGTTTCAAGAATTCTGTGGAATTGTTTCTACTGTTTTGTGGGTTAAATGCATTATCCTGAGGCAGTAAAAGAAAATATAGTTTTCTTCTCATATTTTTTATAATCACAACTGAATTATAAAGCAGGTTTCTGAATAATAATTAATGTTAACATCACACATTAGAGAAGCCCATCTGATATTTTGTAATTCAGCTCTAGAATCAATTCCAGTGATTTTAAATTTAAATTTGGGAAATCAGTAGGCTGTATCAGATGTTCCTAAAACCAATGCATTTTTCTTGCACAAAATGTCACGTGAAAAATAATAATGCATTTAAAAAAGAATGTCTATAAGAATAATATGAAAAAAGCTCTGTAAAATTGGTTTACAAAGAAATTAATCAAAATAGCATATTAACTTTTTAATTGCCCCCAAATATGAGATTCAACGTTTTCCATTTAAAAACAAAGATGTCAAAATATTTTCTAAAAATTCAAGTGATTTTTGAAAGTTAATTTTTGTTTTCCTTGAGCACGCGATTGCCAGTTTTATTTAAAGAAAAAAATCCTTGCATTAAACCTTCATGACTGAAAAATATTGACAAAAGCAGTTGCAGGCTTCTGGGGCCGAAGTCCACGTTTTGTCACCGCTCTTGAGATACAGTGATCTTGGCTTGAAGGTCAGCGTTCTGAACTTCCATTTTCGGAGCCTTCTTTATGGCAAATTCCAATAATTATGCCTTAAAGTGTCGGAGTGGGAATGACAATCGATTACTGGTCAAATCGCAGTATACGTTATTTGTCGTAAAATATTAATCTCCCGGACAGCCAAGACGACGTCATGAAGGCCCTCGTCCGGCTAGGTGTTGTGTGGGGCGGGAAGGGTTGTGGGTGGGCGCGGGAGGCGGGTGGGAGAGCGCGGGTGGGGAGCGCTCCCCAAAAGCGTGCGGCCTGTGTTGTTGTTCTCAGCTGCACCGGAAGCAAATCCCACCCCCTTTCCACCCGCAGCTGGAGTCGGAGGTGGACATCGACAATTTCGATCCGCAGTTCACGCTGGAACCGGTCCAGCTCTCGCCCGACGACCCGTAAGTGCCGGGGCTCCCGTCCCCCGCCCCCTCCTCGCCATGTCCCTCACTCGAGCCCACGCCACGCCACACCACGCCACACCACGCCACGCCACGCCACACCACACCACGCCACGACTACGTCGCATTACTTTGCATCACGTCACACCACACCACGTCGACGTCACATTACTTTGCATCACGTCACACCACACCACGTCAATGTCACATTACTTTACATCACATCACACCACACCACACCACGTCAACGTCACATTACTTTGCGTCACGTCACAAAGTGACCCGTTTCACCGCATGCATTCAAACAGCATTTACCCAAAACAATACACACTCAGTTTCAAGGATATCTTGGCATCATTCACATGCTGTCAGTATAGGTGGGTCAGAATAAGCATTTCCGCAACGAACTTCAATTTTTCATTCCATTACTTCGTTTCGTTTTACAAATGTTATACATGAAATAATCTCCCTTTCCTCTCATCTCAAATATTTTTAAACACTTTTTAATACACAGGTGTCTCAGAATAAATGTTCCAAACTTCTGTGTCGTGTAGGGAAATCTTTTTGACAATGAACTTGTGAGGAATTTCATGAAACGAAGTTGCACATGTGTCACTTTTCCCGCTTGTTAGGAGCCCATCGCGCGTAGAAGTTCGGTAGGTGAACGGAATCTCTTTGCGTCAGAACATGACTCTCCAAACAACAGTGCGTAATGAGTTGCCTAGTACGCAAGGACAAATACCGCATGTGTAACTTAGTTAAATGGAATATACCTCCACATGTTCATTGGCAAAAAGTGATAATTATCGACCCATGTGCGTGCTCTATACTCCAATTTAAACAGTGTCGCTTCAAAGCCACGAGGTGGATGGAGAGGGAGGGACTGTCATTCAATTGGGAGCTTCGTTATCACTTTAAAATTTTTGATACTGGTGCTCCCGATTGGATGACAATGTTCTTCTCACCTTCCATCTCGTGACCTTGAAGTGCCACTATGTTTAAGTCTGAGTATAGAATTTTGTAATATTTATTCTGGGACTCCTGTATGCTTATGTATTAATGATTAAAAGTATTTGAGATTTTAGGGAAGGGAGATTATTTCGTGTATGAAAAATAAAAACGAGACGAAATAATGGTTTTGTTTTAAGTCGTAGGTGTTCAAAATATCGAAATTACATCACAGAAAACGTATTTTTCGAAGCACTATTCTATCCTGTTTAACTAGGGTTTATTTTCCGTTTTAATTTCATATTTTTCAGTCGTATGGATGATATCAACATAATTTAATTGCCCGTAGAGTACTTGAGCAGCAATCGTAAGAATTAAAAACTAAAACTAATTTGGGAGATACTGAATAACAATATTTATATTGTTCAAAAAAATTCGACAAATTCTAAAATGAGAATCGTGTATTTTGTTTATGTGCTTAAGTAAAACAATCATATGATCTTAATAGTGGAGTACGGTTATTATTTTGAATTTCACATCTGATGAAAAGACTCAGCTCAACATAACCTACGTCATTTTTCTAAACTAACGATTTTCCTAATGAGAACAGGTTTCAGGAACAGCTTGTAGGTCGCCATGGCGACATTTTCGCAGGTCCACCTGTCAACAGGTGTGCTTTAAGGTTGAAATGCTTGAAACAATGAAGCGCTCGCTTTAAATTTCTTTGTATCGTTAAACAGCCGTACTTTTAGGCCTTTTTGTGGCACAGAAACGATTCTGACGCACAGAAAATCGCGTATTTGTTCTCATGTCGGGAAAAAATTTGTCCAGATGTTGGAGAATGAGAACATTCTTGCTGCACGCATGTAGGAAAAGTCATGGTCTATGTTCTTAGATTACTTTTTGATGGTGTACAGACATAAGTTACGCCTCGATTGAAGAAGACAAAATTGTATAGTTGAATTTTGACTCATAATATTAACGATAGGCTTAAAAATTCGGTTGAATCTCAACTAAAAAAGAAAATTGTATCCAATTTTAATGGGCCAAAGGCGCTCGAGATTTTGTCGCTCCTCGATTATTAGAACCCTTATAATGCCCTTGGCGAATAAATATTACTGCCAAGAAAGAGAGAAAAATGTCGGATTTGCCCTCGTACCAATAGAAACTGAACGAAAATAGAATCAAAATGATTTACAGGACTGTTCTAGACTTTACAAATAGAAATTGGGCCTTGAGAGAGCTGAGAGGACTTCTAAAGAGTTTCTAACGAATATAACGTAGACAGTATAAGTGGAATGTTGCACAAGATACAGTGAATGTCGCGCGCTTACTGTACATCCTTTTTGATAAAGAATCAAGCAAAGTGAATTCTCATAATGAATGAAGATTGCTGTCCATGAGCCTGCTTCGCAAGCATCTCGAGTAGTAATGGAACATGAAAGTCCTCTCACATAGTGTCATTTATCTCTACAGGCACGTGTGTTCGAATCGTGGTGCTCGTTTTCATTATTTAGGAGATGAGTTACCCCTGGAATCAGAGGAAAACTGCTTGAGACATTTATAAAAGTAGGTCGAAAATGTGTAAAGAGGATTCAGGCACCTGTCGTATATTATGAAGATTAAGAAGATGCATTGAATTGGAGTGAAATCAGTTGTATATTATCGTGATGTATAGATACTTCAGTTTGAGGCATTCAGTAACAAGTTCCTGTTCATGTAAATGTCGGCCGTTGGAAACCTTTGAAGTGAACTCAAGCGTCCAATAAGTCAGTTATGTTTTATGGTTAGTTTCAAAGTAGTTACAAATCTCGAAGAACTGGCGCAACAAATTTATTGATTTTGATTAGTTAGGGACGTGGTTTGGAAGAACGTCCACAAGAACTTTTGCAGTCGATGAAATTAAGATTATAATATTGCGATTAATTCTTTACTGAAATTGTATTATTATTAATTTATTTACGTGATTTACTGGAATTGTGTTATTATTAATTTATACAAACGTATTTGACGTGCAATAAATTTGTCTCTGCGAGTTACAATAGAGTTAGCCTAAATTGACGAATATAATATTGTAAGGATAAAGTTGTGTAGAAATTATTCAGTGATGTCAACGGAAATTATCTTCCTTAAAACGCTAGCTGATAACCTCCACAATACCTTCATTAAGTTGTTTTATTGGTGAGATATAATATCACAAGTACATCATAAAAACGTGAAGCGAACATTTTTATGCCCACACATAAAACACATGCATCTCATTTCTGGCACATACGAATTACAAACAAGGAACACATTTCCCTCGCACGAATACACGGAGGCTTTTGAAGGCGGATTTGGGCGTGGGCGAAGGTGAGGGACCGGCCGGGATTCCCCTGCTGTCTCTCGTTCTGTGCTGTGGCTCGCCCCCAAGCATCACCTTAGATGGTTTGACTCCCTGGCCCCCCTTCTCTTGCTCGTAGCAGACCAGCCTTGCCTGCTCGACGCTTCCTGTAGACAGCGACTCGAACGGCAGTCGCAAGCGGTAGTGTGACGTACTACTTGCTACCCTTGTATTTTGTTACGTCTTTTGCTGCTGTCGCTGCTGCTGCTGCTGCTTCTTTTTTGTATTACACTTTTGTTTTTAGTTTACAACCTTGCTAATATTTTTCTTTATAGCCGTTTGCAGTTAGATGCCGTAGGCCAGTAGCAGACTGTAGGTGCGTGTGCGTGCGTGTGTGTGTGTGCGTGTGTGTATGTGTGCGTGAGCGGGCGGGTCCTGTTGTGCCCGCCCCGCCCCCTTTCTCCGTGCGTGCCACGCCCCCCGGCGTCGGTGGGGCGAGCGCGGAGTGCAACTGTTGCCTGGTTTCGCAGCTTCAGCAGAAGCAAGTGCCCCCTCCGTACAAGCCGCGCCTGGAGTCCGACCGCGACCTGGCCAACTTCCCGCCCGAGTTCACGGACGAGCCGGTGCACCTGACGCCCGACGACGCGTGAGTAACCCAACGTGCACTGACTGTGGCGTCCCATCGGGACACGCGTGGACCTGTAAGCGGGCTCTGAAAACGAGAGGGGGGAGGGAAGCGTTGCCGAAATGCGAGTTCCGGATCGCTACCTGTGGATGCAGATACTAGGGAGTTTTTGCCTCCTCGAACGGTAAGCACTATCGATCTTTTTCACATCACTTTAGTGCATCTGCGCATGCGCAGAATATCGATAGTGCTTCACGTTCGAGGGTGCAAAAACTCTGTACAACAGTAGAAACTTGATATCTCGAATCCAACGATATTTCGGTATCTCGGACTCCACAATATTTAGGTATCTTGAACCACAATAGAGAGTTTTTTGACGCCGTAGCCGACAGCACTGTCGATCTTCTGCGCATGCGCAGTTCAAGTTTCGCATCACGTTTGTACGCATGCGCAGAAGATCGATAGCGTCGTCCGCTTTGGCGTGCAAAAACTCCCTAATATCTGGAAGTCATCAATGTCTCGAAACACGATATCTCGATTTTTTTTCATTCCCTTTCACCCTCCGAATAAATGTGATAATCAATAACTCATAAGTCGAAATATTTGATAATTTGAACTTTTTCCTCTTTCGGATTGTGTGTCTCTAGTTTCCAGTGTTTTTCCTGTAAGAGAGACGAATTCAGATTTGTCTCCAATAGAGTGAATTCTTGCTTTATCCCGAATTTCGAACTCTTCATTCAATAATAGTAATTTTTGACAAACTTATTAGAAGGAAATCTGACAAGTTTGAACGATAATGAGAAAATTGTTGAGTTATGGGAAAGATAGATTTTTACTGTTGTTAAGTCTGATCTAATCTACAAGCATGCCAAGTAAAAGTAACTTTTAAGTGTTATTATTGTATGTTCTGTTGTCTGTTTTAAAATTACAGAAATGTTAAACCTCGGATTACAAACGAGCATGTGTATTAAAAATATTTGAAAGTGTTAAATAAATATTCGAAAATCGAAGAGAGCTCAAAATTTAAACTTTCAAATCTCATATCTTTTCACTGGAAGATCCCGGCGTTCGAGGATTTGAATGTCCTATTCCTGTAATATAATTTTGAGATAACCATCCTTGAAAATTCTGGATATCGTGGGAACGTCATGGAGAGGAGATGGTACAAGTTTTTCGAGCGGAAAAGGTCTGCAGCCAAAGGTAGACCGTGGTATTGAAATGGGGGTTGCTGACGAAATTATTAATTAGAAAACAGGTCCACGCTGTTACGATGGAGCCATACTTTCGACCACGTCATACGGTGAACTTTGTATTCATTGCTACTTGTCCAAAGCAAGAAAGAAGCAATGAAACTATGCCTAAACTGCTGTTTTATACTATTAAGAAATTTTCTCTCCGTTAAAATGACCATGACAATCGGGTTTCTCAGGGCTGAATTATCGGGTCCAACGTAAGTTAGTATACATTCGAATGTTTTCGTGTAGAATACAAATAATTACAATGGTAGTGCTTTACATTAATTTTACATAACATTTATCGTGTGTCATGACGATGATAAAAAATGTATCATAATCATGATAAATAATTAGGAAAGTGTGCTGCGTTGTACATGAGCATTTGCAGCTTGATGCCAACTATTTCTAATCATTTCTTTGATTTGAATTTTTTTGTAAATCGTATTATATGTTTTTTAGCTAAATTCCTTGGTGCTTCCCTTCTACCCGGCGGCCAGTGCAAGTGCCTTAGGCGTTTGCTCTGGTAATGCCTTGTGATCTGCCAATCTTCTAATCGAGAAAGCCTAGGCAGAGAGCCCAGTTTGGATTTTAGTGCCTGATAGTGCCCTACGCTCCGCAGTGTTGACTTGAGAGACCGTGATTGAAAAAGTGTGGGATTCCGAACATGAAATGAAGATTTGAAATGTAATAGAATAGCAAGGAGGATTTTCCCATTTATTTTATTTCTTATGATTGAGTTATTTATTTTTAGTTGTGACCAATATTGTGACGCATTTGCCATCACACTTTTCTGGAGAAAAATAGTGTATTCAGTTGCAAATTAAATTGTTAGCTAAAGAGCTTTCATAATTCTTTTATTTTTACGACAAATAGATACATGGAAACATCGATAGATATATATTATGCTTGGATCGCTCAAAGAAAAACAATGTGTATTTGTACAGACGATGTAAAATTTTAGAAGAATGGGAGAGAGGGTAATACGATTATTAAGAACCGATGTGACATTTTTTTCCAAGCAAAATTTGTTTAGTTCAATTGGTTTTCTTTGCTACTCATCGGAAGAATCTGAAAGAAAAATCTCTGTTTAACTGTACTCGGATCACCAAGATGATCCATAACATAGTGGTTGAGAAGAACATTTTTTTTACAGAATTCAAGGAAATATTTGTTTTTTCGTTAATGATTTTGATATTTTTGCAATAAATCTAGAAACTCGTGCTACGTAGTTTTGTTATTGTGTTATCCCTTTCTGTAGGTTTCCTTTCCTGTAGCAAACAACATTGAAGGGAGTTAGTTCATGAACGTCAAATCCACGTCATTTAGTATTTTAAAGAGATATTCATGATGATATACTGGTATCTTTTTCTATCTTTTCAGATACACTGTAACACAGTATACAGTAACGTTGTATTTTAATATCAAGAATTGTATTATTTAGACAAATTTTGCACTATTTGAACTCCTTCCTCCCGATTAATTTCTAAACGTCTGCTTGTGTACAAATGTCGATTGTTCTAGTGATACTCTTATGCGCCCAAAAGAAGTACTTTTTAAACTAATTTGTGAAATAGCGTGAAGAAATATCCTTTACTTCCACCAGCCTTTTAATGGTGATTTCAAATACTTAATTACATTTTGGCTTTGCCTAAGAAGAAAAGGAGAATTATTAATAATTCCAATGGACCTCGTGCTGAAATAAAATTTTAAACAATGTATAAGTATGATAATCTAACTAGCGTATGGTTGTGTATATAAAAGTCTTTCAAACCAGCCAATTTTAAACTTGACGTCTCACAATTTATCCTGCAATGTTTAAAGAAATTGGTCATACATTCGCGCCCCTGGCTGTTTCTCATTGAAAAAGAGCAGTAGGTTAAATGTAATTGTATGATATAGGGTATCTGACTTTAGACTTGATTCTTCAGAAAAATATCTTTTCGTTTTGTTGCCAAGAAGACGCGTTGCCAAAGTCTAATTTCGAGCTCTGTAGTGAATAGCTGCATTATCAGAAAAAAAACAATATTTGATCACAGTTTTCCATAGGTTACTTGGTTACTATTTCAGAAGAGGTATTGATACTGTAAAAACGGAAGGGAATACGTGTATCGAAGCAAGGTTGATTTCACTTTAACGATAAAATGAACTTTAGTTAATTCTATTTTAATTTAATTAGCCTTTCATTTATCTCTCATCGCATATTGACGCCACATAATTACCTACGGCCATGTAGACTCTGCAGCCCTATAAAACGTATTTTAGTGTGTCTTATAATTGAACGAGGGTTGAAATATTCTCCAGACGTAGTTCATTGGGAAATCCGGAAGAGAAAATGTCCTTGACGAACATTTCGCCATAATGAAACTTGCGTGAGGATGGTAGTCATTGCGGGAGGACGTGCCCTATATCTGTCCCCACATCCCATGAATCACCCGCTTTAATTATGGCTTCGTGCCCGTGGACCAGGGCCGGCGATGAGCAAAGACGCGATCATTAAAATATTTTTTTGACGTGGACATTTCGACAGGCAAGGCCATTGAGTGTTGCTCGTTCAAATGGATTTTATATCGTCAGAGACTGAGAGAAGGTGAAGATAGAAAAATAAGGAAAGAATCCAGGAGGTAAGGGTAATCTTCCATTTCGATTTTTACTCTGTTGGTGATTTTCGTAAACACTGTATTTAGGAATGATTTTTGTTATTTAAGGTCGCATCAACTACTAGGTCATTAGCGACTACTATTGGGTGTAACGTTATGGTATGAGGATGTGAAACGATATGGTGATGGTAGGGGGTGAAAGAACGAACACATACTACTATGCCCGAGACGGGACTCGAACCCGCGACCCCACGGTCCAATATCCCTACGGCACCACTGCCTTCCCGATCTAGGCCACGGGGCCGACAGGAAAGAAGTTTGTTTCGTGTGTATACGCCAATAATAATTTGGAGAATTAACTTCAATGGATTAATGAAACCAGCGTAGTCAAGATTAAAGTAAAAGCATTGTTAAGTGACATGAAACAGTTTTCAAAATGAGTCAGTTCAAACTATCTTTTATTGACCATTCAATTAACGACCTTTTTACTATGATTTAACATTGCGCACCAGTTTTTTATTACATTTTTAAACCAGTATAAGAAATACTTTTTAAACTATAACAGCGGTATCGTTGAGGTCTTCTTTAGGTTGGTCGTGTGTTTCTGCACCTCAAAAAATAAGGACACGTGAAATATTTCTGACTGTATACACAGTAGTAAATGTATGAATGTAACGTGTTCACAGATGTAGACCTGTAATAAAGGAAAATATTTTATAAAAAAACGTTTAGTCTAATAATCTGAATACGTCTGTAATACAATCGCATCTGGTAACACCCATCTTCTAACTCCCTTCCTTACACCCGTCTCCTTATTCCCCTCGGAATTCTTTATTCAAACGAATGGAAGAGAAAGCGTGGAGAAGAGAATCCGTTTCCACGAGACAGAATTCCAGGGCCCCATGGAACTGCCGATTGTTCGCGTCGGGTGGGAGGAGCCAGGCGTTCGAGGTCAGATGGGACGCAGCGGGTTTCCAGGTCTTTTGTTTCTGGCGCGTGTCCCTTTTTTTTCGCTGGTTGTTGGTTTGCGAGAACTCTTTTGTCGCCGGCAAGAAATTTCGAAAAAAAAGAAGATTTTTAAATGTTTCGAGCTTCTGATCGGTTTGAAAGTCGAAGGATGATTTTAATGCAGAGGTCGATGCTAATGACAATCATTGTCACGGAATGTTCGTAAAAGCATGACATGTTGCGAGAAAGAAAGATAAGCAAATAATAGACTAATTAAATAGTGATGACGCTAAGAAAAAGGATCCAATGAGGGGAAAATAAGTTTACCTACGATAAAGACAGTGGTAAAACTTTTGTCTTATTTTGTAGCACCAGCAAAAACGACATTTTTGTTCATTTTGTAGGGAAAATATTTTTAGAGGGAAATATTTGAAAAACTGCTTAGCGTGGGCGCAGAATATACATTGTGTCCATCATAAAATAAAACAGACCCAGAAAATACCCTTTATTTTTATACCGCTGATGCTTAAAAAAACAATTGCAGAATATGCTCATAATAATTATTACGAAAACAAATCATGAGATCTTTATGAAAAGTTCGAACGAACTGCCGTAGATGTTAATTCCGGATCACATAATTCGCCGTCGATTCGGTATTCGAAGCTCGGAATCAGGCGGAATTTTTGGCGGGGCGCCCGTCTGAATGGGACAAAAGGTAGGCCGACCGCAGCGGGGCGGTGGCGCGCCCAATATGAGCCTAATTCGCTTTGTTTGCGTGCGTGCCTCGGCCCGCGCCGCAGCGTCGGAATTTTTTGATTATGAGCCCCGCCCTCCCCGCCCTGATCCGCTCTGCCGCCCCGCCGGGGCCTTATCCTGCACGGCTCTGCCCCACCTTGTCCTGTGCTCCCCGCCATGGCTCGTCCCCTCTCGCCCTGCCCTCCCCTCCCCAGCCCTCCTCTGACCTGCCCTGTCCTCCCCTGTTCTGCCCTGCCCTGCCCTGCTCTCCTCTGCCTCGTCCTGCCCTGCCCACCCCTCTCCGGCCCTCCCCTGCCCTACCCTGCCCCGACCTCCCCTCCCCTTCCCTGCCCTGCCCATCCCTTTCTAATCTGCCCTCCTCTGCCCTGCCCTCCCCTCCCCTCCCCTGCTCTGCTCTGCTCTCCCCTCCCCTGCACTACCCTACATTCCCCTACCTCGCTCTGCCCTGCCCTGCACTGCCCTCTTGTGCCTTGTCCTTCTCTATCCCCTCCGCCGAACCCTACCCCTGCTCTGCCGTGCCCTGACCCACTCCGTCTCGACCCTCTCTCTTCCCAGCTCCGCCCCGCCCAGCCTCGAACCAGGCCGCCCCCCTCGTACTAGCTCGCTCTGATCCCTCGGCTCCGCCCCGCCCCGCCCCGCTCCGTCCTGTCCCGTGGATGGGGAGGTGGAGAGAAATGGGTGGGTGACCCCGCTCGCGGGCTGCGTTGGCAGTGTGGACAAACTGGGGCGTCGCCGGTGGTTTAGCATATGGAACGATATTGGCGTTCAATTCGAATGCAAATTAAAAAATAGTACTTTATGCAATTAGTTTATACTGTTAAGCTTTATTGCATGAGTACATGTTTTGAAAACGAGTGACGTTAGGAACGAGTTTTCAAATTTATACGAATGCAATGAAGTAACATTATAAACGAGTTGCATACGCAATTTTTTGTATGGCAGCATTAGAAATTTATACGAGAATGAAACTTAAATTTGCGAAGAACTTTCCTGTGGTGTCTCGGGTATTTGACATCTGTGCGAGAAAACTGTGGTCGGCTGTTCTGTTTACCTCTACCTCCCCCTAATTCTCTCGCTGCGATTGGCTGAATGTGTGATGACGCAATCTTTCGAACCGTAAAATCTAATACGTCATCATTTGTGCCATAAAACGCCTGATTATGAACGATTTCTTGCAACAGAAAACGTCGTTTATAATGCTGGAATACAAAAAAAATATTCGAATGCTCCAAATGTTTTATTTTCCAAAACGTAAAAAATTACGCCGCGTTCTCTTACTAAAACCTTTATTCTTGTTAATTTTAGAAGACGTGTTTTATAGGTCCTTTATAACACTCCTTTTCTGAAAGAAGGAAATTGCGTTGTTTAAACAAAGAATGTAGTATCTGACTTACTGGTGTAATGAGTTGTTTACCAATTTACGAGATATGACTTGTGAAACTTAGTTATATGATATTTCCTACCACGCGTTCATTGATAAAAAGTGATAATCTTCTCCCTCCCAACGTAACCTAGAAATTTGTAACATATATTCTGAAACATAGGCATATTTATTAATAACCCACATATTTTCGATTCATTTCCAACACAATGTGCTGTTGAGACTGCTAAATTTCGCTGGGATGCTTTATTACTAGAGACCGGAAAAATATGTAGTATAAAACGTCAAAATATGTGCATAAATATGTAATGAAAATAGTAAGAATATGTAATAAATATGTAAAATCAGATATAATATGTAATATTAAAATACACTAACAATAAAATGCATTAACGTAATACGAAATTAGATTTATAAAAACTGCTCACTTCACGTCATTCAACTTTCTCGTCAGTAGTAAAAGCTTTATCTATTGTAATCCAGGACCGTAGTTTAGCAGCCGGACTTATCGCAATAGAAGCCATCGCACAAACTGGCGAGATCTACGACCAGCAAACACACACTGTAGCATGTTCATCGATGTGTTACACGTCAGTGATCGCAAATTTTTCTCCGAAAAATTAAGGTTACAGATCACAAAACGCTGTGTCAATGATGATTTGGGCACCCAGATTTCCCCAATAATGTAGGGAAAATGCTGATATTTAAAAAAGTACATCTTTTCATAAAAAATATGCAATTAAATAGAACAGAATCGATCAAATAAGAAAATACATTGTGAAAACAGCAAAATATGTAATATAGTACTAAATATGTAAAAATATGTAACGGAAAAATTCGATATTGTGTTAGGAAGGCTATGATTCGCCAAGATTATAATTTTGAGAACGGTAAGTAGAAAGACACAAAATATGTAATTACATAAAAATCCGGTCTCTATTTATTAAACACACGCGCACACACATATATCTCTGGGTCCCTCCGCGAGGCGAGTGTCCCGCAGGCCGTTAGTTTCGCCCCCGTGGGCCAGATGGCGGCGGTGGCGGCGCGCGGCGCGGACGTGTGACAGTGGTTGACGACAGCGACGCCGCCGCGCGCCGAGTGCGAAGCCGTGTAGCCCGTGCGCCCGCCCGTCCGCCCGCTCCACGTCACGCACTCCGTCTGGCAGCGCGACCGTCTCGCGACGCGCCTGCTTGGCCGTCGGCGCGGCTATGACACCGGAAAAGGGGTTTTCGCGAATCAAACTGCTCCCAGGCGTACGCGAGACGCTGTGAAGGCGGCTCCACACATTCGCTATTCGGCGAACAGCGAGCAACCGCTGTGAAGGCGGCTCCACACATTCGCTATTCGGCGAACAGCGAGCAACCGCTGTGAAGGCGGCTCCACACATTCGCTATTCGGCGAACAGCGAGCAACTGCTGTGAAGGCGGCTCCACACATTCGCTATTCGGCGAACAGCGAGCAACCGCTGTGAAGGCGGCTCCACACATTCGCTATTCGGCGAACAGCGAGCAACCGCTGTGAAGGCGGCTCCACACATTCGCTATTCGGCGAACAGCGAGCAACCGCTGTGAAGGCGGCTCCACACATTCGCTATTCGGCGAACAGCGAGCAACTGCTGTGAAGGCGGCTCCACACATTCGCTATTCGGCGAACAGCGAGCAACCGCTGTGAAGGCGGCTCCACACATTCGCTATTCGGCGAACAGCGAGCAACCGCTGTGAAGGCGGCTCCACACATTCGCTATTCGGCGAACAGCGAGCAACCGCTGTGAAGGCGGCTCCACACATTCGCTATTCGGCGAACAGCGAGCAACCGCTGTGAAGGCGGCTCCACAATTCGCTATTCGGCGAACAGCGAGCAACCGCTGTGAAGGCGGCTCCACACATTCGCTATTCGGCGAACAGCGAGCAACCGCTGTGAAGGCGGCTCCACAATTCGCTATTCGGCGAACAGCGAGCAACCGCTGTGAAGGCGGCTCCACACATTCGCTATTCGGCGAACAGCGAGCAACCGCTGTGAAGGCGGCTCCACACATTCGCTATTCGGCGAACAGCGAGCAACCGCTGTGAAGGCGGCTCCACACATTCGCTATTCGGCGAACAGCGAGCAACCGCTGTGAAGGCGGCTCCACACATTCGCTATTCGGCGAACAGCGAGCAACCGCTGTGAAGGCGGCTCCACACATTCGCTATTCGGCGAACAGCGAGCAACCGCTGTGAAGGCGGCTCCACACATTCGCTATTCGGCGAACAGCGAGCAACCGCTGTGAAGGCGGCTCCACACATTCGCTATTCGGCGAACAGCGAGCAACCGCTGTGAAGGCGGCTCCACACATTCGCTATTCGGCGAACAGCGAGCAACCGCTGTGAAGGCGGCTCCACACATTCGCTATTCGGCGAACAGCGAGCTACCGCTGTGAAGGCGGCTCCACACATTCGCTATTCGGCGAACAGCGAGCAACCGCTGTGAAGGCGGCTCCACACATTCGCTATTCGGCGAACAGCGAGCTACCGCTGTGAAGGCGGCTCCACACATTCGCTATTCGGCGAACAGCGAGCAACCGCTGTGAAGGCGGCTCCACACATTCGCTATTCGGCGAACAGCGAGCAACCGCTGTGAAGGCGGCTCCACACATTCGCTATTCGGCGAACAGCGAGCTACCGCTGTGAAGGCGGCTCCACACATTCGCTATTCGGCGAACAGCGAGCAACCGCTGTGAAGGCGGCTCCACACATTCGCTATTCGGCGAACAGCGAGCAACCGCTGTGAAGGCGGCTCCACACATTCGCTATTCGGCGAACAGCGAGCTACCGCTGTGAAGGCGGCTCCACACATTCGCTATTCGGCGAACAGCGAGCAACCGCTGTGAAGGCGGCTCCACACATTCGCTATTCGGCGAACAGCGAGCAACCGCTGTGAAGGCGGCTCCACACATTCGCTATTCGGCGAACAGCGAGCAACCGCTCGCCGAATCCCGAGGAGTGTGGATGGGGGTTGCTTGCTATTTGCCGAGTGGCGAACATTCGGCGCTCGCCCTTCCCACCGCGTGTCGGTCTTAAGGCGGCTCCACACGTTCGCTATTCGGCGAACAGCGAGCTACCGCTCGCCGAATCCCGAGGAGTGTGGATGGGTCGCTTGCTGTTTGCCGAGTGACGAACATTCGACTCTCACCCTACCCACCGCGTGTCGGTCTTTTGGACACATCAAAGGGAGCGAACATTCGCCGAATACTTCAGCTGGTCGGGATCGGACGAGCAGTAGCTCGCTGTGTGGAGCCGCCTTGAGACGCTGACGTACTGACGAATGCGACAAGTTATTGTGGCACGCTGACGTACGCGACAAGCCACTGCGACGAACACGCTGACGTACAGGCCTACGAGACAATCACACTGACGTACTGGCGTATGCGACAAGCCTTTGTGGCACGCTGACGAACTGGCGAATACAAGTCTGCGACACGCTGACGAACTGGCGAATACAAGTCTGCGACGCGCTGACGTACTGACATGTGCGACAAGCCTCTGCGATGAACACAATGACGTACAGGTGTGCGCGACAAACTTCTGCAACACGCTGACGTACAGGTACACGCGACAAGTCTCTGCGATAGGCGAACGTACAGGTTTAAGTCGTCGCGTAGATCCGGGTTAAGAGTCCCTGGATTCCTTGATGATCGGAAAAAAGCGGAATCCCCCCTCATAAGAGATAGAAAGGGGTAACAAAAAGAAATGTGTGTAAAATTGTGTGTTATAGGAACTATTAATTCCCTTGTTTTCACAAATGGGTTGTATATTTATCTATCGAACGTCGCACACAAAATATTATTTGCTATTAGGTTCAACGAAAATTTTAAATTATAAAGAAATGAGTGAACTGGCACGGGATTCCACCCATGGTGTAATAAGAACAGTGTATCAGTTTGTGGCAATGGTTATCTCTTTTGTTTAGTATGGCAACCGGTAAAAATTAAAGAAAACTCGTCTGAGATGTTTTTCTCAGATGTCAAAACAGGAGTTGTTTTTGTTGTTGTTGTTGTTGTTTTTCCCTCAAAACAACTTATTTTATGGGAGGTGGGTCGAAATTAACAAGACATACGTACTTTGTAAAGGTTTTGAATAATAGTCTTATCTAATTCCATGGCACTAAGAAGTAGGGTTTAGAGTGTTGTTTGGATAACTTGGCCTTGATTAATATTGTTGCATTCCTACTACAATTAGTCATCGTGGATTTTTCTTGTTTTGGAATACATTAATTAGTTGGCATCACTGCATTGCTATGTAGAAATATTTATAAACATATTCAAATAAGGATTTAGCAAAAGAGGACAATTGCAGAGATAGTGTAGTGGATTATTTGGTAACTAGCAAAGAAAACTGTTATGCAGTTTCTAAAACCATATTTATTGGTTAAGAATGTGACTGATGATATTTCTATTGTATTCCGTCTCGGGAATAAGATTTTTGTTAGTTTGATACAGCGTATTGAAGCAGATACGTGCAAATGATACTGAATATAACTCTAACATACCAAAGTACTGCTAGCTCGGTAGGCATTAGCATTGTTGCTTAGTAAGAGTGAATGAGAAATTGTGATCTAGTTATTTAGACTGTAGACGTACGTGTTTGTACATTTCCAGGCTGAGCAAGCTGCCATTCCTTTTTTGCAAGTAATTAGTATGCAAAATGAACCCGCATGCTTTTGAATTTGGAATCTCTCCCTTTTATTCATTAGTAGAGGTTCATCCGAATGCTCGTTGAATGCTTATGTACTGTTAATGAGTTGTGTATTTTGTACCTGCATATTTCATATATGTGTGTATATCGTTCTCTTAATTGGAAGACCTTTCAAATTCCCAAACATTATTTTATTTTTTGAAACGAGGTCCTGAAATTGTAAGAATTCGTATTTATGTATCATACAGCGTGCGTTTGTTGACATTGTTATTCTGCCTTTCGCGAAAGAAGTTTTCAAAACAGGACCCCTTGACAACTGACGATGTTAGAAACGAGATTGAAGTTGGGAGTTGTAACAAGGTTTTCCAATTAAGGAGACAAAATGTGCTCTTTCTCGAATCTATTTTTTTATGACAGCTGGTCGCCTCGTTTTGGTATTGTGTGTACTTTAGCCCCAAAAGAGTTTTCAGCAATTTTTTTTTGTGTGAAGAAGGCTCCAGGACTGCAACATCGAGGGACGCTATAGGTCGATACTAACCATATCGACCCTTGAATAAATGTTTTCTTGATGGACTGAGAATTTGTCAAAGGCTGTTTTATTTGTGGTGTTTTTTGTGAAGCATCAGAATGCGATTTTCGACGTTTCTGTATGGATTTTTGCTACGTTATTATTTATCTTTTGAGGACGACGGCTTTCTAGTTTGACGTTCGGAGTGAAGTATGGTGGATATCGACAATTTGCGAGGTTCCTTCGAAGACGTAGAGTCCAGCAATATGTTAGGAACAATCGATATATCGAACGTTGTAAGATTGTAACTCGCCCGTCTGATAAGTGAATGAACTGTTTGAGAAATACATGTAGCAGCGAAGGGAAGATCATTCGTATTTTCGTAAAATATGAGATCTCGGCTCTTGTGAAGTTTTGGTGGGATGATTGTGATTTGTAATCCAATCTGTTATCATGATATATGAAACCGTTTGTTTCGATCGATGAACGTTTTATGAACTTGTGTATTTTCTTCGTCTGATTCACGTATGTTGAAAGCAATTACAGACTACAGAATGAAGTTCTAGCCCAGACAGTCGTCTCTTAAGCTTCTTGTTCGTACTCATGGTTGTATTATGAAGTACCACGTCAACAGTCAAAAGATAATTTTATGTAATTTAATAATTGATGGTTATTATTTTATGTATATGTAAATTTTCTCTTTGAATAGTGCATTTAGAGCGGTTATTGAACCCGTTTTCCAAACGCATGAATGTTGCAGTTTCTGGAAACAATTATTAGTAAAAAGTTATTCTGTATCTCATTGAGCTATTTTTCAACAATTTTTTCTTTCTTTTTTTCTTAACAAGATTTTATTCTCCAAGCAAAGTATTCGTCCTGACTCCATATTTTCGTTAGGCGCTCTGAAAGAGTTTCTTATGATCCGTTTTTCCTTGAAACCCATTTCTCCATATCAGTGAAGGACGCCTCCCGGTTTGTTGCATAATAACTCAATAGTTGATCATTTTAGGTCATACTTCCTTCCTTTTATTCTGTGTACCAAATTGAATATTTATGCGCCGAAGTGTTTCAAGTTCTCTATCGTTTTATTCTAGAATCGTATGCCGAGTACTTCCCCGAATGTTCTCCATATTTCATATCCCGTCCTTGAGCTCTCCGAGACGCTAGACCAAAAATTTTCTCATGCTCTCTGCTCCCCCTTCTCCCCGCCCCTCCCTGCTCCCCCTCCTCTCTGCCACCACCCCCGTGCTCCCACTCTCTTGTCTCCCGCCACCACCGCGAGAGAGAACCCGATCTTCCTTTGTTCGTTTTTAGAAAGCCATAAAGCTTCCGCCGGGACGCTTAAACAGTCGCCTGTCGCCTTTACAAACCTCCTAAAATATGATTGGCCCTTCGGAGATTTGAGGTTTTAAACCGCAGTTAAATATTTGATGGGAGGAGCGCGCGGGGCGGCGCGGCGCGGCGGAGAGGGGGGAGAGTCTGACGAGGAGGGGGAGGGGAGGAGGGGGGAGGATACGAAATTCGTCGCTCGTCAAAACGAAAAGGCGGCCGGCAGCGTCCGCAGTGCGCCAAACGACGACTTTATGCGGACAAAATGCGAACTTGGTAAGTTGGTCTTTCTCCTAGCGCGGTTTGTGTTTGATAGAGCACATTCCGTCAAAAAAGTTTTCGTGTTATGCGAGCACTGCAAAGTTTGCATTGCCGCGATTTTTTTTTCTCTCTGGACTCCTCGAGCCGGGAATTACGCAAACTTTCGCGACCGAACCATTCGAACTGGACTGGAGGAAAAGTGATTTTTTTTCTGCAGGAATAAAATATCTTACGATTTATTTGTTCGTCGGAAATAGTTTAGACGTAGGTTCTTCCAAAACAATTTTTTGTGTGGAGTATTGGTGAAGTTGTGGATTGTTGGTGCGATTTGTCATTTGCTTACCCTTTTCATGTATTCATTAATATTGAGCCCGAGAAGATACAGAAAAACGTCAGCCTAATTAGAGCTCCATTAGGGTAGATCGAAATTTCCAAGTTTCATTACGCTTCATGGTTACAAAGTTATTATGACTTCTGTCATGAAACATCTGAGAGCTTCAAATTGTGGATGTATGATTTGTTAGAAGAGCTAATGGCGAATATTAGAATGTCAGAAAAACCTGTCAATGGCCGTCACTGATCATAATAATCAGTCAAATAGGTTGTCTCAAGATGTAGTCGATATAGTGTGTGATTGTTCTGTAAGTCGATATATTCTCGATTTCCGATATTTCTTTGCAATTTCTTGTAAGTTGCTTTATTAGTCAGGCAGTTGAAACTGCCACCAATCGCCGTACTGCCCAAACACTACAAACAGGACGTCTGGCTATTTCAAAACGTACTTGAGCCAGTCTAAAATCCTGTGCCACAGATACCAGAAAAGTGCGTGCGCTACAAAAATAAGTGTCTTTATACACTTTCTTGTGTCTGTATGTCTGACAATGTCTTACACAGACATTTTGCTTGAATGAACACAGAACGTGTCTAAAAAGGAAGTTTGCCCTTAGAAACACCAAAGACAGAGCTCTGGAGTTCTCGCGGTGAAAATGTAAATTCAAATCATGCAATGCATTTTGTTAGATATTGCAACTACCGAAGGGAGTGATATCATGATGTGATGCTTCCGCTATTAAATCACACGGGGAGTTTGAAACCGAATTCAGTTTTACTTCCCCTAATATTTATTTATTTATTGCATTCATCTATTCAACCGGAGAAGGAATGGGTTCTGTCAGTAGAGTATACCCGCGCTGGCGGCGCCGAACTGCCAAAATCCATCCTGCTTCTTTCCACACTCTCCGCCCGACTCCACTCCCGCTCGCCGTACGCTGACGTGTTCGCTCCAACCACCGTTGCTATAGTCCTGAAAATTACATACCAATTGGACGGTGTTATACATCAACCGGCTAAGCTAAAGCCATTTTTTGAAAAAATGAGAAATGGACGCCATCAGTTGCATTGGATCATGTTCTAAGTGTACGCAAAATGTTGGCGCCCAATATGTAAAAATAGCCGTACAATAATGAAAAATATAATCGCCATCAGCCACATCAGGAATTTTATGTTTCGCAAAAACCTGCCAAAAACCTAGATCTTCAAATCTGCTGTTCTTAATTTCACATTATGCAGGTAAGCGCCAGATATTCCACTCATGTTTGTGTAGTTTGGCGCTTCAATGAATGAAATAATTAAATTACAGTTTTTAGAGCTGAAAATGTAATAGAACCTTTGAACACGTTTATCTCAAAACTTGTATGATGTCGCATAGTCGGTTGATGCATAACACCGTCCAATTCAGAAGTGTAGAGGAAACACACATTGTAAAAGGCAAATGCGATTTCGAACTGTATTGAACTTCACAATCTATCACTGCGAATTCGCTTCCATGGTACCGCCAAAAGTGGTTACTTACGTCTCCGCCAGATTGTGCTTGATGTGGACGTTTGATAAAAAAATATTAATATTTATGCAGCATATACAAACATGTACGTTACACGTGCAGTTATCTGGCACTTCCAGCTTTTAAGCAACATCTTATTTGCTGATATGTATTAATTAGTACATCCAGAAAAGGGATGTTTACATAACACGTTTTACACATCTATACTATTAATAGTGAATTCAATGACATGTAACAACATCGACACCGCAGAAATTAGTATAATACACTTCTCCCCGTAGCATGTCACTCTCAGTTTGTAACTGTTTGACATAAAATAAATAAAAAATAAGATTAACAGTGCTTGAATAAATACGAAATTATTACAGGTTCTTTCTCAGGATTGTATCTGTTTCTTTGCAAAGTTTGATTTAGATTAATGCATGACAAATACGGAAAATAAAAATTATTTAAATAACATGTTGCTGGATACACCACGACCGTTATTTTTTGACGCCAAAAGCAGATTGGTTCCTAATATTTTCTGCAAGAGGCCAGTAGCTGTAAGGCAGAACTGGTACCTAACAGTTATGTTCTTAATATATTTCGCCAGTGGCTGGTAGCGATGCAGCGGAACTGGTATCTAATAGATTCGCTAGAGGCACGTAGCAGCGTGTAAGATAAAAATTTTAATGTACGAGTAATAGCAATGTACTGTAAAATAAAATGGAAGAAAATTATAATATTTTATTACAATTCGAACCAATTATATAAAAAAAATCTTAAACATCGTGATTGATACAAAAGGGATATTTGTTTTTTCACAAAAATTGCAAATTAAAGCCGGGCAACGCCGGGTATTTTGCTCGTAATATAGTTCGTATTAATCAACCAACATTTTCGTCTTCGCAAATGTGTCTAACTTTATTAAATGCAACAATAATATATGCGGTATAATGTAATCCTCGTTATGAGTTGAAGAATCAATCACAAAACTGTGACTGATCGATCCTAGGAGGCGTTATACAGCGATTGCTACGTCCATGTCTAATAAACCGCATATGTACGTCTGATTTTAACGTAACTTTCAATTATTTGCGATATTTGGCGCGTTTTAGAAATCTGTTGGACATAATTTCATTCGTTGAATACTCCGAACAAATACCACTCGTGCTTTGGAAACTCTCAGATAAATCCCCTCATCACTTCGCGAGTCGGGGATTTATCGGTGATTTCCGAAGCACTCGTGATGTTACCTATGATAAGGTCGTAACGTTTTTTCGCGCATGCACGTAGGCCCACATTTGGATTCATAGCGTATGCGATGCAGTGCGTCACGCTGTGCAAGGGCCTTCTATTGTGGCGTCGTGGCAACGCTTTCAAGCGGACGGCATGCCTAAGCCGGAAGCTGTGGTGGAAGGGCGCACGTGAACTACAAATAAAGGGACGCCAGAAGGTGGCTGCACCAGGAAAAATCCCACGGAAACATAATTGTTGAGAAAGGTTAGTGGCGAGTCTGGGACTATTGTGCAAGATCCCTGGAATTGGGTAGCCATCGAGCCCGGGGACGCCGACAGCTTCTTGCCAGGTGGGAAGACGTGCGTGTGTATATAAGGCGGGTGACGTCTGCGCTCGCGGAGATTCGTAGAGCTTCGTTGTTAGCCGTGAGACTGAGTGGATCTCCAGTGCACTCAAGCTCGTGGTTTCCGGGGCGGAGACCGGTGTGGCGCCAGGCCATGTAGATACGTTGGTTATCGGGGACTTAACGTCCGACAGCATCGCATCACGCGTTGTTACCTGCTTTAAGGCACTGGGCTGTAGGCCTTGGGACGGTCGCGGGGTTTTCTAAGGGGAAGAAGAAAGTTGTCGGGGTTTAACCAGTAATTTTATATTTCTTTACTTATGTTTCTTTGTAAGTAAATGTAAATATGTTTATCTCCAACGCAGTTGTCTATGTCATTTACTTCAGTACGTCACACTATTATTTGCCATCGCAGGGCTTTCGTCCGCCGCAGACGGGTGAGCGGGCCCAGCGCGCGCTTGCGCGTTTTCAAAATGAAGCGTTAGCGCATGCGCAGATGCACTAAAGTGATGCGAAAAGTGAACTGCGCATGAGCAGAAGATCGATAGTGCTTAACGTTCGCGGGAGCACAAACTCCCTATTATTTGCCGTCGCAGGGCTTTCGTCCGCCGCAGACGGGTGAGCGGGCCCAGCGCGCGCGCGTTTTGAAAATGAAGCGCTACGGCCTCGTTTTACGCGCGCGACGAGCCACCACTCGGCGCCGCGCTGGCGCCGTTACCCCGCTATTTATCGGCCGTTAACGTGGGCGGCTGGGGGGGGGTCGTCGGAGGTGCGTCTGGAACAAAGACGCTGGGTGGCGCCGCCCGCGTCCTTTGTGCGTGCCCTGGAGGACGCCTTCCCCTTCCCTTCACGCGCTTCAAGGTTCCGATGTCACTGCGGTGCCCCTGACCGGGAGGACCCAGGGTTCGAGAACCGACAATGATTTCCGACACAAGCTAGATAGTTTGGTCGATTTCCGCCGCTGTCTGGGAGAGAATTCCAGCGGCCGGCTGCTCTGATCGGGTAGTTTTCCGTGGTTTCTCGGTACAAACACCAGGCGAATACCAGAGCAGTACCCTAAGGCCTGTGTTACATGAGCGTTGCGTTGACGTGCAATAAGCAACACGGGTGGGGGGGCGTCTGGAACAAAGACGCTGGGTGGCGCCTCCCGTGTCCTTTGTGCGTGCCCGTAAAGAGTTAGTTCACCACCCACGTCTACCCCTTCCCTCTCAAGCGCTTCAACATTCTGATGTCACTGCGGTGCCCCTGACCGGGAGGTCCCAAGGTTCCAGTACCGACGGTGATATTCGACACAAGCTAGATAATAGGGAGATTTTGCCACCTCGCACGTTAAGAACTATCGATCTTCTGCGCATGCAGGATGCACAAAGGTGATGCGAAACGTGAACTGAAATGAGCTGAAAATCGATAGTGCTTACCGTTCGAGGGGGCATAAACTTTTTTTGGTCGAGTTGAACCGCTGTCTGGACGACAATTGTAGCGGCCGGCTGCTCTGATCGAGTAGTTTTCCGTGGTTTCTCGGTTCAAACACCAGGCGAATACCAGAGCAGTACCCTAAGGCCTGTGTCACACGAGTGTTGCCGTGACGCGCGATAAACAGCGCGCGTCGTGGATTAACCCTGTATCTTAGCGCAACGGTCAAAGCGATCGTGTGCCGTTTCGCGTAAGATGCTGTGTTTTTCTACGACTCGCGTTCCGTAACGGGCTACAACACCACACTTGTGTGGAGCTTAGAGCTTCGCCCCGAATGGGGCGGTTAATAATACCTAGAGCATAACCAAGGGTTCTTGGAGGTCAGTGGGGTTGAGAACACTCCGTTGAAATACAAAAACTCGTTTCATTCCCCGTATAAATTCTACATGAAGAAAGAAAAAAAAACAGAATGGAAATTTCGCATTGCAAGGTGTAATGCTAACACCTAACTTGCGAGTCAACCTGTAGCCCCACAGGGAAGACCTCCTAGTGGTAGAGGACGACCCGTATAGATTTGATCTACTTTTTTGGTAAAATGTGCGATGTCGGTAGATAATGTAATAAGTTTGATTAATCAAAACTTTGAAAATAAATACGTTCAGTAGATTGTCATGTCCATTCGTTGTGTTCAGATTAAGAAAATACATTTTCGCCAGCGTTTCAGAATTGTGTCATGGTATCTTCAGAGCTATGAACACAACAACAATAAGGGCAACATATTTTTATGTATGAAATTCACTACTACGACTATTCCATTACAAAAATGAGGTTCGAGAATTCCATCCCTCTCCATCGATTTGAATCATGTTACCCATGATATTTTATTGCTTTCGTTATCGTCGTGCACATAATGATAATGATGTGATAATATGGAAATAATCAGTATTAGTATTTGTTTTCGCTTGCTCTCGTTATATTGTATTTTTGATGAATATGTTTGTAGTAGTTTCCTGCGCGGGAAGCAACGTCCCTTGAAAGCTGGTTTCAAGCGTACTCCACAAATTCTCGGAATTTGTAGAGGATCTCCTGAGAATGGGTTCTGGGAAAATGAATACCGCAGCAGCAGGTCGAAGTGCCCTTTCGTGGAATTCATTGGCTATTATTATTCGCCTCCGCTGAGTTTCTGGTTTGCCCCAGCCCTACGAGATAGATAATTCATGGTAAAGAGAAAGTGTATACTCTCGTGTTATTAGAGACAGGTAGGAAAAGACGTTCTGTGGATTGCTTTCTTTTGTTCAGTGGGCTTACTGATTTGAACATAATTAGATACGCACTAGATTTCTTCATTTGTCGAAGTTCTAAAAAGACTGTTGAGAAATAAGCTCAGGAAATCTAGGAAATTTTCCTTTCTACGTTACCTCTCTTAGTTATAATCCCTCGCTACTATTATTTTTACTGTGTACTGGCGCCAAAACGATACCAAACCCTGGATTCCTGGAAATGTATGAAATTCAAACAGATGCAGTGTATTAGCATTTTTCTACTCTACTTTGTGATGTGTACCTTTATTTCTGTTGTAGAAGAAATCGCATTTCTTTTGGTAGCCATTTTTTTGTTTTGTTTTAAGACATCAATAGAAGTGAAAATCTAAATGAAATTTCAAGTTCCTTCCCACAAAAAAATCATTCCATGAGCATTCCATCTGAGTTATTTACGTCGGCATGTCGATATATCAAGTTTCATTTGCCAATACATCATTGAACGTGGATGTTTCATTTTGAACGTGGATGTTTCATTATGAACGTGGATGTTTCATTTTGAACGTGGATGTTTCATTTTGAACGTCGATGTCTAATTTTGAACGTGGACGTCTCATTTTGAACGTGGATGTTTCGTTTTGAACGTGGATGTTTCGTTTTGAACGTGAATGTTTCATTTTGAACGTCGATGTCTAATTTTGAACGTCGATGTTTCATTTTGAACGTCGATGTTTCGTTTGAACGTGGATGTTTCGTTTTGAACGTGGACGTCTCATTTTGAACGTCCATGTTTTAACAGAACATGAATGTTCAGCCTCGAACATCGATGGTTAACTTGTGTTATCGATGATTCAATATGAAAATCCAACTGAAATTTGAACGTGTTTAGTTTTGAGCATCACTGTTTCGAAACATGGACGGCGGCAAGTCTGTGGTCACGGAGTAAAAGTTCTTAAGTCAATTTTTGGCAAAATTGGGTTAGGTACTGAAACTACTAGTTAAGTATCTATGTTTTACTTTAGTAAAACGACCGAATTCAAATGTTCCCACCTTAACGAGAAAAAAAAACATTAAGAAATGGCGTTTAGCGTAGGAACAAGCGGTGGCCCAAAAATCAAACCTTTTTTTTCGCCAAACTAAGATTTTCGACTTCAGAACTTTTACCCCGTGAGCACAGAAGTGTGTGCGCCCACTGCTCCCCCGGCGCGGCGCCCGCGTGGCGGTCCTGCGATCGCGCCTCGTCGCCTATGCATGAGCCGCGCGCGCTGCCAGGCCGCCGGCCATCGCTCTGCGCGCCAACTGCAAGGTCAAGCCTCCCGCGGTGCGCCCGCATCTGCACCGGGGCGGCCCTCCGCCGCTGCTGCCGCTGCATCGATCCGTCAAACCCTCTGCAGTGGAGAAATATTGCGTAGCGGTCTGACGCGAACGGCGCGCCCTCAACGGGCGAGGGTTCAAGTCTGAAGGAGGTTGAGAGGGAACGTTTTAAATGCATACAGCGCGAGCAAATGCAATTAATGTATTTGTAATCGATTTTTTAAAATTAATTTTAAATTCTCTCTCTCTCTCCCTCCCTCCCTCTCTGTTTCTCTCTCCCTCTCTCTCCCGCTCTCCCTCTCTCTCCCGCTCCCTCTCTCTCCCTCCCTCTCTCTCCCTCCCTCTCTCTCCCTCCCTCTCTCTCCCTCCCTCTCTCTCCCTCCCTCTCTCTCCCTCCCTCTCTCTCCCTCCCTCTCTCTCCCTCCCTCTCTCTCCCTCCCTCTCTCTCCCTCCCTCTCACTCTCCCTCTCTCTCTCTCCCTCTCCCTCTCTCTTTCTCTCCCTTTTTCTTTTTCTCCCCCTCTCTCTCCCTCTCCCTCTCTTTCTCTCCCTCTCTCTTTCTCACCCTCTTTCTTTTTCTCCCCCTCTCTCTCTCTCTTTTCTTTTTTGGGCGGGGGTCCTTTTATCTTCCGGACAGCCGGTTACCCTTTACGTTCCGATGGGACACGTATGCGACTTGACACCAACCTACTTGCGCGATCCTCTGATCTGTCATTTCTTTAATTTGTGAAATATTAATTTACTCGAAATGTTATGGCCGGATCGGAAACCAAATTATCAGTTCCCCATCATGAGACCGAGACGCGTCGAATGACACCTCGTATGTCTCGATTGGTCCACAGGAAGTGGTCTAACCGTGAGAGACGGAACCGTGTTTCCACACGCACGCTCACGAGTTCACTCAAATGCTAAATGGGGATTATTGTTACTTCTAAAAATATTCTATGGTCGACAGATCGGAAGCTTCTTAGTAATTTTCTCTTATGCCGATGAAAGCGGTAAGCACTGTTTCTATTAAGGAGTTTTCTGCGGTAAACGTGGTTGTGACGAATGCAATTTCTGGTTTCACTAGGGATTAACACGGAGGAAATAGGATTTGATCAGCTGAAGAGATGCACAGAAGTGTAAAACTTCATCTGAACATCGTTCTGTTCTTCTTTCTTTCGGGAATTGAGGATCAAGGATGTGTGTTTCGGCTTCACTTTGCCCTTTAACTCCATCTCTTTCTGGCTTTTTCGACATTTCTTTTTTCATTGGGTTCGAACTCTATGACTAATGCAATAATTTCTTCATCAATATTGCAAAGTACATTACTACATTAAATGTTCGCTAAAAAAATTTAGCTGTCGGATTTTTGCGTCTAATTGTATGATGGTTTTCTTCCTCCTCACTGTGTTTTCTAGCTCGGACATTTTAATTTTCGTCACGCTGTCAGTTTTCTTACACGCAACGCTAACCGTGTTGGATACTCGGATTGACACGAAATTTCAGCAGCTGATAGAACATCATGCAAAACATATATATGCAAATTTTGAAGTGCTATGGAATATTAGAATTAGTGTTTAATAGGCATTTCGTATCAGGACCTTTCGTGACCTCGGCGCTTCCCGAAGCGGGCGAGCCGCTGATTCGGCAGCGCCAGGAAAGTTACCCGACGTCTGTCAACCGGCGTCACATTTCCTAACGCGTTCGTTCAAGAACGATGGCAAACGCCATCGCTGGTGAGTTGTGAACACAGGGAGATGTTATGTGGAGAGTGGTCGTAAGCGCAGGAACATTTTTTTTGTTAAATATCACTATTGTGAAAATTTTGTGCGTAACCCATGAGTGAAATTTATTTATTACATCTGTTTATTATTTATTTTTATTTATTTACTGATTTGTTGTGCATTTATTTTTTAAGTATTTATTATTTAATAACTCTTATCTAATTGATGAAACCACATTTCAATCTTTAAATCCTGTAAATAATGTGAGTATGCATTCAATTATTGCGTTCAAATTACTCATGCACGAGTTCATGATGTTGATGATGAAATACGATGACGATGGATAGATGTTGAAAAAAGGTGAAAGCTAGTCTCTAGGTCGAAAGAGAACTAAGATGTTGCGGTGAAAGTCAAAAACGGAATAGTGCAACTGTGTAAAGACGGATTTCTGGTAGAAATCTTAAATGTTTCTTACAAGTGATAGACCGTAGTTTTTTGTTGTTGTTGTTTTTTTTTCTTTCTCTGTTTTTGTTACGAGCATTCGTGCTCGTATGCTGAGTTGTACCACTACTTGGTGTGTTCTCTAGTGTCTTTCGGATAAATAAGCGTTAGAAAGAGTATTTTGCAGTGTTTCTCTGAGCACTCAGAAGGAAATCGACTATTCTTTATTTGACTCGCTTTTATTATGACTCTTGCACCTAATTAAACGTCAGTCGATATATTTGCGATCTTGCCCTAAATTTGCTTTGTAAGAGCAGTAATGATAACAGTAACATAACTTTCGCGTGTTAAATGTGTATCTACGAGTCTTCAATTTTTGTGTGCGAAATCCAGCATGTCTCTACCATCCTTGGCCGAAGAGTAAAATGCCTTCACGAACTTTCGTTTACAATGAAAGATATAAACTTTCACATATCACTACATCTTTGTTACTTAAGATCGCATCACCAAAGCGACCACTACCTCCTTCTCATTGGCGACCTCCTCATTAGCGACCACTACCTCCTTCTTTGAATGGCGAAGTGGTCGATGCCTTGCCGAATTACGAATTAGTGCGAGGTCTATTACGAATTAGCGCGAGTTATTCTAATATCCCACAACGAAATCATTCCCAGCGAATAATTTCAATAATAGTTACGTGTTTGGAGTGAATGGCTGCTGTATAATTACAAGCACCCTGCCAATGAACGAAAGCAGAAAGGGCTGACATAGCCCTCGAAACATTTCTACGAACAACCGTTCATTCCGCCCTGGCCGCAGGCGACTTACCACCTTTTTCTGGGAAGGCGACCTCGCCACGGCGGCGGCGTATTGAAGCGGCCTTCCTCTGAGCAGGCCTCAGAGTACCCAATCGGGTCGGTCGTGTATCGAACCCCTACCCCAGCCATAGAAGGCCACAACAGCACGGGTCCGCCCGGCCCCGGTGGTCCACAAAACATTTTCACGACGCGCTGTTAAGAGAACTGCTATTGTAAATTATTGCCGAACTTGCGGGACTACGCGGGAGAACGCCCTCAGTTTTCGCGACTCTCCCATGCGGATGTTAACATAGTGGCGGAGCGGGCCCTGTAACTCGCGGCCCCGGGAGTCTCCAAACTCGCCTCGTCGGCGGCGGCTGTCTGGACCGCACCGCACCGCAGCGCTGGCTGGTGGCGCGACCCGGAAGCAGCGCGCCGCCCCAGTGCCTTTGGGGAAGGCGGAACACGCCCGTACACTCTGGCTGGGAGGGGAAATGGGGGGGGGCGGACACCGGAGGGGGGAGGTTGTGGGAGGGGAGAGGGGCCGCGGAAACTTGAGGGCACGTGGAGGCCTAGGCGTAATTTAAGGGGAGGGCGTAGACCAGGGATTCCCAACCTTTGTTCTTTCATCGACCCCTTTTGAAAGAATTGTTTGCCCCATCGACCCCCTTACATTTTTCTCCATAATGTTCAGCAAGTGACATCGTTCATAACGCAAAGAATTGCACGTAGAATTTTTATATTAATGTAAATTTTAGTGTTCTGCCACCAGGTTGCATAAACCTATTTGCGGAAATATCTATCTATCTATCTATCTATATTATCTATATTTTGCTAAATATTTATATTTTCAAAACTCGAAGACTCTTCCACTTTTGAGTAAGCCGAGTTTCTAACTTCTATAGTTGCGCAATGGTTACGTAAAGTTGAGCGTTTTTTAACTGACCTAACATTTCTCCAGTGCATATTTCAGTTATTAATTTTTTCCGTGATAGAGTATCATTGTGAACATAATTAGAATTTGTTGAGATATCTAAACTTCCTAAGCAGTTTCGAAACTAGGTTCTCGACTGCTCCAGTGCTGAAAGTCGAAATGGCCCTAAATGAAGATAAAGAGCCTGCTTGAAAAGTTTTGCCTTGAGTGTCCTGTTCGTAGGACACTTCCGTACTAACCGTTGATAATGTCATCTAAACCGCTCGGGAAGGGATAAGAAATTGTTAATATTGAAAGCGCTCCGCTCTTTTCCCTCATTGCTACCTCATTGTTTCCAATTTTCTTCTTCACTATATGCTATGCGGAGTGCTTCTAAGTTTAGTTTATATTTTATATTTCGTATCATTTCTTTCCCCGACGTGCCTCACCCCGTAATTACAAATGTTACTGCGCCATTATAGCAGACCACACGCCTAAAAACTTAACCGCGTTTTAATTGTTTCGTAACTACCAACTACCGGCTGTTGAGTTTTTATGAGGGCGTCGTATGTGGCGGTACGACCCGTTTGAGGCGGAGGAGTAGGTGGGATGAGGGAGAGTAGTAAAGTCTGCTGGAAAGGTAAACGGTGAGAGAGCGAGGTGTGGGAGTAAAGTTGGAAGGGCCAGAAACAAGAGAAGTTTTGAAGTGAAAGTATTAAGTGCAAATGAAAATTATATGAAATAGGCTTTAAAAAGACTTACTGTCGTATCTATTTTATTCTTCAGTAAGATTTCTGCCCAACGTACTTGAATTGTTTGGAACTATTTCTTTAGAAACAAATGATGCATTATTATATGGAACCACTTACTCGTAGCATTGTCATCAGACACCCTTCAAGGATCGTGAGGTTCTAGGAATTCAGTCTTTTTATGATAGGTTTCCCGAATTGATTTTATTCCCAAAACTCTTGATGTTAAAAAGGATAACATTATTTCGAGATACAATACTGAGGAGAGTATTTCTCATCTTCAAGTGCAAGTGTTAAAAAAATATACACGATGAAGCAATGGTGACTTCCACTTCGTTACAGCATTGGAGGGAAACAGTGGGGTTAGTGAAGTTTCATTTTAAGACAGTGTTCCATGGTAAGGAGTAAACAAAGCCGCTATGTTGACGCAGGAAATGTATTACTCGTTGCAGTATCTGGCCTGAGTAGCACCAAAGTGACCCAGCTAATAAGAAAGTCCAGTGACGAAATATCAGCGAAGATGCAAAAACAAAATTCTGTGCAGTGCATAATTCAAAATTGTGCAGCTGCGAATAGAGTTGCCTTTCTGTGCACATTGTGTGGATTGCTTTATGTTTCGCGTCTTGTACTTTTGTACTACGTACACCGTAGATCATATTGTGGCGTCGTGGCAACGTTTTCAAGCGAGCGGCATACCTGAGCCGGAAGCTGTAGTGAAAGAGCGCGCCTGAGCTAAAAATAATGAGGCGACCGATGGGATGTGATGGCTCCAGGAAACATCCCACGCAAACAAAGAGTTGAGAAATGTTAGTGGCGAGTCTGGGACGAGTGTGCAAGATCCTGGAATTGACTAGCCATCGAACCTGGGGACGCCGACAGCATGACGCCGGGTGCGGGAGACGGGGGTGTTTATAAGGCGGGCGCTTTCTGCGCTCGCGGAGATTCATGTAAATTCGTAGAGCTTGTTGTTAGCCGAGAGGCTGGGTTCCCACCACCAGTGCACTCCAGCACGTGGTTTCCGGGGCGGAGACCGGTTTTTGGCGCCAGGCCATGTAGGTATGTGTATACCGGGAACTTAACGTCCGATTGCATCGCATCATGCGTTGCACCTGCTTTCGAGCAGTGGCACTGGACTGTAGGGCCTAAGGACGGTCGCGGGGTTTTCGCGGCTAAGGGGAAGAAAATGGTTGCCGGGGTTTAAATAGTATTTGTAAAATTCTTTAATTGTTAAATTCTCGTAAATAAATGTAAATATTGTTATCTTCAACACAGTGTGTGTGTCCTTCACTCCAGTACGTCACAATACATTACAATCATGAAACGGGCCCCGCATTTACAGACACCGTGCGTGTTCACCGCGATGGAGGCATGTGGTCGGTGGGAACGAACAAAAAAAAAGGAAATAACAACTCGCGATTATTCTCGCGCCATCGCGAGCGAGACGAGAGCGCCGTAAGAAAGGGGGCGCCCGGGAGACGAAGGCGGTCGATGCAGGAGAGCGCGCTCTAGGAGGGCGGGGCGGGGAGCGGCGTGGCGGGGAGGAAGGATAATTGAAGCGAGAGGGCGAGGCGGGGCGGGGCGCGGCGCTGGGTATTAGCCGGAGCCGTGGCTTTACGAGCAGCGAAGGAACGCGGGGCTGCTCCGTGTAGCGCCACGAGTCCCGAGTGCCTGCCTCCTTTCCCCGCCACGCCCCCCGCCCTTTCCCTGCCCCGCCCCTCCCGGCCACGCTCCTCGCTCGCGTGCACTCTCCCTCTCGGGAACCGCGCCGGCGAGCGCGCAATTGCCCGGGAACGAGAACCAGCGCTGCAGCAGAAGCATCGGGAAAGGGACGCTGGCAACCCTGGGCATATGTGTGTGTGTGTGTGTGTGTGTGTGTATATATATATATATATATATTATGTTCATGCCTTGGTATGGCACCCCTCGCACTTGTACTTTATTGGGGGCAAGCCCCGGGGTGAGTATGGTGGGCTTACCCCCCTCAGGGGTACAAGTACCCCCTTGGACCAATATCCGGATCCCGCCGGAACGCAGTTTGCCCTCGCGGCAACCTCCCCATACAATGCTTGGCAACCCTGGGCAGCGTGGTGATGGCCACGGGTGCTACGACGGGGACAGACCGGCCGAGTGGACCTCGGAGCCTGCTGAAAGGGACGTCATAATGTTGGCAACCTGACGGAGAACTTTCCACTTACACAGACATGAGTGTCGAATTCAGCCGCGGTATGGCATAGAAGCGGCCGGCTTCAATGATCCGTAGTTTCTCCGGTCAAATATCAAAATAGAAACACGCATACGGCCTGGAAATATCCCCCACTCACGAGACTGCTCTTGAACAAAATAGAAACATTTAATTCTGCTTTATATTTCGTGCCGAGGGTCAGGCTATTAGGTATGTTCTTCAACCTGACCGCGCAAATTTCGCTTCGCTCTCATCGCCATCTAGCAGCGAAAGAAGGCATCACTCGGGCGACGAAATAAACGATTTGAATTTAACCTTTACAATAGCCGGGTACAATATTCTTACGCCTTTCTCTTAGGCGTAAGAATATTGTACACGCAGTAAATCTACATGAGACAGCCGAAGGAAGGCGTACATCTGGCTTTTTACACCCCCCAAAAAATCCACGACTTCGATCAGGTTTGAACCCGCGAATTGGGTATAACGGTCCCATATGCTAACACTAAACGTAACTATCACCGAAACTGCGGTCAAATGGAGGCGTATCTACGGCATGGCAGACGACATGTGCCATGGGCACCCCTCACAAGGGGCGCAGATCAGTAGTGTCAAGGTCTTCTACTGGTGGCAGTGGCACGCGTCGTGGTACCATGCCACGAGCTTCTCTGCGCAACTAGCGTCGGGAAAGGGAGCTATTAGTAACCCCGCCGTTTTACATAGAGATGGCCTTGCCTCTGGTGGTGGGATAATGGACTGCGTGGAGAGGCGATTTCGCTGTGGCACTCGTGCCACGGACTCCCGCTCGTTGCATCGATCTTGACAACTGTGATTTAGGGTATACCCGCTGAAACAAATAACAACCCTAATTTGAAGTATCCTGGCAGGGTCGCAGATTCTATGCTTGCCGAGGGCGACTGAATGCCTAGATTCGCCTCCGCGGTCAAGTCATGTCTTTTTTTCTTTCATAAGTGCGTTAGTTAATGGAACATCATGCTGCCGGTCTTCGTGCTTGTGGAATCAGGTCATCACGAGATCAAGTGTAGTTGGTCCCGGCCAAATACATCAGTGGCAGTACGTCGTCCGCAACCCTAGGCCGGGCCCTGTTCACCCGAGGAGCTGCTCCGGCGCAAGGCTGTGTCTCGGGCGGATAAAGCCTCCCGCTCTTGCTCCCGCCCTTGTGCCCCCAAGGCTTTCGCCGCTGAAACCCAGGCGCTGATCGTTCAATTACGACGGCCCAGCAACACACCCGTTCGCCTCGCCGCCATGTTCTCCCCGCCCTCACCGCGCCCAACTCCACTACTCTCCACCTCCACCTCGGTCTCGTTCTCGTTCCAGCGACTGAGTTGGCTCAGTATTGCCGCTGTGTCGTATCGACTGTTACCGGAGGTCGTAGAGTTTCGGATCTCGACGTTCGCGGGGTTTGCGACAATAGCTATGCAGCTAGATCGAATGCAGCCGCTATCTGGAGGAGAATTCTAGCGGCCGATTGATCTGATCACTAGTTTTCCGTGAGTTCTCCAAACTGTGATAAGCTAATGCCGGATCAATACCTAACAAACGGGCAATGAAAAGCGTGCGATCTTTTCTTCCTCTTCTTTGTCGTATCCTCTCCCCTGACTTACGCCCTTACGTACACATTACACTACCACACATGTCGGGAGACCAGTCAGGAATTTAGAACGTACCCCAGGTGAGGCGGTGCGTCACTGTGGGAGATACTTTGAGAGAATTCCCTGTAAACCGTCATGTAGGACGCTCACTATTTAGCGAGGAAGGAATCGTCACCTCCTGTGTAAGAATATTCACCAGACGAAGGAGATTAATGACCATACAAAGTGACGGACCCGGAAACCAATCAATCAATCAATCAATCAATCAATCGTCTACCCTCGTCAGTCGCCACTCATCCCCTTCTCTACTTCTGCTACCACCCAGAGCCGCTACTCTCATCCCATCCCACCTCCTAACATCTATTATTACTCTACCCCATAACATACTCTCTCAACTCACTTCATTTGACCTCGCCCTATCCCATCTCGCTCCACCTGTGCCATTTCCCGGGAGATCACTTCCTCGCTTATTCTGCCCAGCTCCAAATGCCTTGTTCCTATCCCGCCATTCGCACAACACAGCCTCACAGCGCTTCCGACCTCACCAGCTCCCCACCCCTTGTCACTCACCCTCTTCTCCAACTCCTGAACTCCTCACTCTCCTACCCAGCTCCATCTCACTCTACCAACATCCCAACCCACTCCGCTCCCCCATCACCCCACCCCGCCCCACTTTTTCCCCGCTTCACTTCACCCCGATCTGCCCCTCCCCCTTCCGCTCTTTCCCGCTCCGTCTCTCTCCGCCCCGCCCCGCCCTCCCCCCTCCCCGCCCCGCTCCACCCCGCTCCGCCCCGTCCAGCTCCGTCCCGCTCAGCTCCACCCCGCCCAGCTCCGCCACGCCTCGCCCAGCTCCGCCCCGCTCTGGTCAGCCCTGCTCCTCTCCTCTCCTTCCCGCCCCGTTCCATTCTGCATCACTCGGCTCCCCGCCTCGCTCCTCCCCGTTCCGCTCCTCTCCGCCCAGCCCCGCTCCGCCTCGCTCCTTCCCCCGCTCCTCCCCTCTCTTCCCCGCCCCGCCCCGCGTTTCCGAGTTACCTGCGGCGATTACGAGAACGTTCTCCGCATACTTATGTTCCTCACCGTCACCCAGGCTTTATGGATCTCACGCAAGTTGTCTTGACCTGGCCGTGGATTTTGACCCAATTCGGTCTTTCGAGTTACAAAACAAGCTGTCGTCGGTCGTCTAAACAAAGCGTCTTTTTTACTGGGGAAAAGTTTCGCCAAAGCAGAAGTTGGATTTTTTTCGACCTGAGGCCGACAATTAATTAAAATTAAACCTATAATGAATCGGAAGAGCGCGGTCGTGTAATGTTGGGATATAAAGCTGGAGGTGTTTTTGCAAACTTTTACATCTCTTTTTGTTCAATGCTTTTCGGTTTGTTTGTTAATGAGGAAAAGGTATAAAATCAGAGTAAATAGTATTACTTATGGATTACAGTTTGTCTTATCCTCTGTCTGTATATTTTAAACTAATATTGTTAGTAAATTTGGATTTTGCTTTTGATGAGAATCCCATTGCTCACAAAGGCAGTGGAGACAAAAGAATCACGATGCAGATCACTTGAAATAAATGTCGGTTACGGTCCAAGGGACTAGTTACCGCCCGGCACTAGTTACCGTAACTTACGAATTGAGTGATGACTTCATACGGGTCAAAGTTCATAGAGACTCCGCTCCAAGAAAGATATGACCTCTGCTTTTACGATTACACTACAATTATATTAATTCGCAATGAATGGTTTCAGTTGGTTTAATTGATAAAATTGTGAGAAATCCAATAAAATATATAATTTTCAAATTAAAATGTAATTTATGCAAGTATTTAGCTGGGCGACTGGGCCTAAGTAATTCTCACGCATGCGCGGCTAGCCCCAAGGCTTCTAGTCTTGAGGAGCTTTTACTTGCAGTAAATCTACATGGGACAGTCGGATTTATTTCCCCTTCGAAGGAAGGTGTACGAAGGATGTTTTCGCCTTCCTCGGCTTTCATCGGGACTGAACCCGGAAACTGGGGCGTAACAGCCTGATACGCGTGGGCCACTTGATAAAAAACAACCTGCTACCGAAGGCGTTGATAAAACTCATAAAATTAGCATTATTCGATTCAAATATTTAATATTCAAATTAAAATGTAATTTACAGTTGTATTTTTTAATTTTTTATATATTCTATATAAAAAATATTGTTATTCATATGTCTACGATTCGGCGTTAACACTTTCACTTTCAGAATTATTAATATTTTATTTTGGGCTGCGCTGCCTGTTACCTGCTCCCTTCAAGATGGTGCCCCTACGCAACGAAACGCCACATAAACTGATTCCGGCAAACACCTTCTCCTGCGTATGAGTGGCGAACGCGAGGAACGATTCACGGCTTTTCGCGTTCGGCCGTTGCGCCGTCGTCGGGCGCAAGCGCGGGCGGAGCGTGGCTCCGCGCCCGAAAGCTGCGGGATCCAATCCCGCGTCGCCCCACTGCCTGCCACGGGGCGCCGCCTCGCGCCGCCCCGCGCCGCTCCGCCCCGCCCCCCGCCGCCCAGCCCCGCGCCGCCCCGCCTCGCCCCGCCTCGCCCCGCCCCGCCCACCGCCTCCTCGCCCCGGCCACCGCCGCCCCACCCCCCCATCGCCGCCCCGCTCCCCCCATCGCCGCCCCGCCCGCCCATCGCCGCCCCGCCCACCGCCGCCCCGTCCAACTCCGCCCCGCCCCCCGCCGCCCCCGTCGCGCCGCCCCGCGCCGCCCTCGCCGCCCTCGCCGCCCTCGCCACCCCGCCCACCGCCGCCCCGCCCACCGCCGCCCCGCCCACCGCCGCCCCGCCCACCGCCGCCCCGCCCACCGCCGCCCCGCCCACCGCCGCCCCACCCACCGCCGCCCCACGCCACCATGCGCGCCGCGCCGGTCCCCCGGGGCCAGCTCATTTCACGGCTGGCGGCTCCAGCACGCCACGCCACGCCATGCAGTCACCACACGCCCCCTGCCGCGCACGGCCGTGTGAACTGCAACGCCCCCGCCGCCACCTCGGCGGCCGCCCGCCCCGACCGCCTGCGGTAACTCGACGGCAACACGTTTGCCTCTGCGACGTCGTTGGCTGGGATGCCCTAGAGCAGTGGTGTCAAGGTCTTCTGCTGGTGGCAGTGTCATGCGTCGTGGCTCCGTAGCTGGTCACGAATTTATCTGCGCAACTAGCGTCGGGAAAGGAAACTTATTAATAATCCCGCCGTTTTACAATAGGAATTGCGTTGTCTCTTGTGTAGGGGAAATGAACTGTGTGGAAGGGCGGTTCCGTCATGGACTCCGCTCGTGGCATCGACCTTGGCAACACTGCCCTAGAGTTCGAGTCACGACGATGGGGTGTTTTCTACAGTAGCAAGGGAAGGAAGAGATAGGAGGGACGGAAGGGGTGAGGAGGAGAGACGAGAAAGAAGAAGAGGGAGGAAAAGGATGAAGAGAATGAGAGTGAATGAGGAGGATCGAATTCAAAAACTGCCTTGGCGTTTACCCTCATCTCCTTTCACTCCTCTTCCCCTCCTTCCGTCTTTTCCTCTTCATCCTGGTCCTCTCTGTCCTCTTTCTCCTCCTTCTTCTCTTCCTAATTCCCCCTCCACTCCTTTTTTCTTCTCTTTCCCGCATTCTTTTTTTGCAAAGCGTTATAGGGTGACGGGCGTTGAAAACGACCTAAAAAATAAGTGGCATTCAAAGTGAATGAGATTGTATTTTGACGATTACATGTACTTACACAGAAATCACCACAATTCTAACCCAAGGCAGTTCAGTTCAAAATTATCATAAATACTCTTCACCAAGGACAGTGTGCGTCCTTTGTTAATTTATTTTCTTTCTGAAAATTTAACTTATCCTGTCGCTCGGATGTTGGTTTTACAACTTTCTCAGAACATATAGCGAATTACATTGTAGATTCTACGAATTAGTTGTGTGTTATTCTTGATATTCCGGAGAGTTGTGAAATTGCAATAAAAAGAGTATCGAGACACTCGCGTATCGGAATGTTGGCCGTGCAAGATAATTATTTATGCAAAGGGTTTCCAACACCGCGATTCGCATGTGTGAGTATCGGCGTCGTGAACTCACGAGCGTGAAATTCGAATGCACGAACGTAGTTCCGGTGGCAACTTTCCACCGCAATTCAGATGATGACGTCAGTTCAGATGATGACGTCATGCGCAGAGTGCTATCAGCTTCGACAGACCGTTTTGTGTACACGTACGTGAAAAGTTGACGAGAGAATGAACTTGTAGAATAACATATTTCACATAAATTCAGGTGATGTCGTGTGCAGAGAACTATCAGCTTCGGCAGACCGCTTTGTGTATACGTACGTGCAAAGTTGACGAGAGAATGAACTTGTAGAATAACTTATTTCACTGAAAGCCCAAATATTCCATGACACGCGTTTTTTAATGTCTTTTATTTCACAGTTTTGGGAGGAAGGTGGTATGTGTTTGAAATTCAACAGACACTGAATGTATCTTATTCTAACAGAAAATATTAAGAGTTTGAAAATGTACTTTCAATTCTAAGGTAGCATTGAGTGTAGCCGTTTTCAATATTCACTTCTTAGATTCGTTTCAACCTTGCTGTTCAAATACCAGACGTGCAGAAAAAACAATGTCAGAAATATGACTTGAGATGGTTTTATCAGAAATATATCTGGGTATGAAGTTAAAGGAAGTAGAATACTTGATTTACAATGGCCAGTGCTTCAAATTTGTAATATTTTGTTATTCTCTGCCCCTTCTCTTGTAACATTTGTACTGTTGTTTCGAAAAGTTTTGAGCACTGCTATTCACTATATAATCGGAGGAAGTACATGCATTTTGAGAGGGGAATAAATTATAATAAGGAATCAAATAATAAATTATTAATTAGTTAATAATGATGAAACTTAGCACTAACTTTGAAACGCCATTATTAAAATAAGACATAGCAAAAAAATTATCACCTGAAAAATGTTACTACAATAAGCAACTGAGCCTATTAGACACATGGTCTGAAAGAGTTAAACCATCTGTTCCGCTGACGTAAAGTAAGAAACGAGATGCCAAAAATGTCTTTGTTTTGTCGTCAATTCCGCTCTTGCTACTGGCACAGAAGCTGCGCTGGAGAACCACGGTGTATCGAGGGAGAGAGAGTATTAATCTCCGCGACCCATCACGAAGCGTGGACTGCCGACGCCACCTGTGGCGGTTGACCTCGCTCTCCGCTCCCCTGCTCGGATCTCATCCTCCGGCTACCCACGACTTCGCGGAACGAAGCAATACTTTCCCTCTCCCCTCCTCTCTCTCCACCTGCTCCTCGTTCTCTCTCCCTTTCACCGTTTGCCCCTCTCGTCTCCGCCTCCTCCGTCTGCAGAGCTTTGTGTCACTTCGGAGAGCGGAAGAAGGTAGATAGTCGTTTATTTGGCGTCCCCACTGATAACAAAGAGGCAGCGGGAGCGACCGCGGCGGCGGCAGCGGCTGAGTATTTTCATCTTTTCCGGAAATTGGCAACCGGAAGGACGGACGCCCACGCCGCCGCGCTGCCTCGGCGAGATCGAGAAGCTTTTGAGAGAGGGCGAGGCGGCGGCGGCGGACTCTTGCCGACTGACGGGACCACGCTGCTGCCGCCGCTGCCGCGCCGTCTGTGATAACGACACCCACTCCTCTGCTCGACGTTCGCGGTCGCCTCCGTTTCGCAGTGGGCTTCCTGGAAGCCCTTGTCGCCCCAACCGCCGACATCGACACTATCGATCTTCTACGCATGCGCAGATGCACAAAAGTGACGCGAAACTTGAGCTGCGCGTGCGCACAAGATCGATAGTGCTGTCTGCTATGGCGTGCAAACAATCCCTAGTTTTTGCCACTTCGAACGTTAAGCACTAACGATCTTCTGCGCATGGGAAGATGCACACATGGGAATCTGCACGCATGGGCAGATGTTCAAGTAATGCGAAACTTGAACTGCGCGTGAGCAGATCCATAGTGCTTAATGTTCCAGGTGGAGGGAGTTTTTGCACGTCATAGCGGACTGCGCTATCGATCCTCTACGCATAACTCTATATACGCAGCATACGCAGAAGATCGATAGTGCTGTCCGCTATGGCGTGCAAAAGATCCCTAGTTTTTGCCACCTCGAACGTTAAGCACTAACGATCTTCTACGCATGGGAAGATGCACTAAAGTGATGCGAAACTTGAACTGCGCGTGAGCAGAAGGTCGACGGTGCTTAACGTTCCAGGTGGAGGGAGTTTTTGCACGTCGTAGCGGACTGCGCTATCGATCTTCTACGCATGCGCAATTCAAGTTTCGCGTCACTAGGGAGTTTTTTCACCCTAGGTAGTTTTCTGTGGTACCCTAACAAACGGGCCACGAACCGCGCATGGTCTTTCTGGAGGAAGCTCTTCCTTGTCCTGTCCCCACCCCTTACACACACACTTACACTAACATGCACTACAGTACCACACATGCCGGGAGACCAGTCGGGAGCTTACAGCTTGTCCCGGCTGGAGCGGTACCCCGCTGGTGGGAGATGCCTGGTTGAAGGGAAACCCCGCTAGTCGATGGTAGGTCGGTGCCGGATCTCGCCATCCAGCGGGGAAAAGATCACCGCCACCTCACGAGGAAAAAACACGCACTACGCGTACGGGACTAATTAGTCCTTCGTAGACGCGCCCGGAATCACGAATCAATCAGTCCCCCCCACAGGCACCGAGTTTACAGCCCTTTCCACCGACCTCACGGCCGTGCCCCAGCCGTCGCCGCCCCCCTTCGTCGGGGCCAGCTGCCTTCACCACAGCACAGGCCGCAAAAGACGCGAGCGGGCCGGGGCCAAAGCGACAGTAATGAATGAGGCCGGCGCGACGCGGCGCCGGGTCGAAGGGGCCGAACAGTAGGGGTGGATTTTCCGCGGACTGAGCTCTGGCGTGGCGTCTTCCTCGAGATCAATCGGACTGTTTGCTGTGGGAGTTTCTGAGCGTCGAGATTGGTGAAGATTTGAATGTTGTGAGCGCTCCTGCCTCTCAAAAGAGGTCTCCAGATACCGGCTCGCACAAACGAGATGATATAACTTCTCTTCCTGAATCGAGACATCTTTTTTTATTCGTGGACGACTAAGTGAGTGTACGCATTATATCCGTCGACCTGTGACTTCTCTCTGGTCTTTTTGGTCGTTACGTTTTTCTTGGAATCTACAGTCAAACGTCGATAACTCGAACCACCGGATGTGAAAGTTTCTATAAAAGGCACGTTTTCTCCATTTCTCTTGATTTTGAAAGAATGCCAACTATTTCTAAATGGAAATAAACTACAACTCAAAACAATTCAGATACCTCGGAAGTCTCTACAACGACAACCGGTATATTCCCATTGTCCCCACAATCGTCCTATTAATTGTCTTTCTTTGTTCATATATCTTGTATCGTGAATAGAATATCATCAGCGTACATATTCATCATAAACAGACTAAAAGCAAATTGTGAAATTTTTGAATGCACCAAAGGGTCATCACTGAAGTTGACGGGCCGTACGCAGTTAATTTCAGTGGTTTTGAGCGTGCGACGTCAGCAAAGTTAATTTGGAAGGGTACAGGCTTCCACGTAGCACATTCTCTCAATGACAACTTCCACAATTATCGTTCAACCTCAGGTTCTGCAAACAAAGGTTTTATTTTCAAACCATTCGACACCAGCTTGATTCTGATCCAATGTAAGAGCATTAGCAGCCAATGAGAATAAAAACAGTTCTGCAATTCATAGCACATCATATTATACACCGCAAAAATACGTTTGTTTTAACCATCGAGTCTAATTCTTCAATCCTTAATTATCCGATAATTTTTAGTGACTGGCTAGGCATTTTGCACGAAGGATTGCGAAATGTTGAAACGTGGAATAACCCTTTCGAAACGAAACTGGTACCTTTATTTGACTTGTTATGTCTATTTAGAAACTTTTAAGAACACGTACGATTATTTATACAATAGAACGTCGTGTACTCTAGAAGCAATCAATCTGAACTCCACGCACTATTTGCAGCTCTTGTGACTCAAATTCCATTTATGACGTACAAAAAGATTTGATAGTAAATAATATTTATATTGTACTTTCATTTCCATCTTGAGATGTTGTCTCGACACGGATACATTTATTTTGAGAGGTGATTGTTGCATTATTGAAACATTGTAGCTTATTCGTCTGATTAGTCGTTCTCTTCATTTTCTCCCCGACTGCTGTGTTCCTAGGATTTCAATAATTACTAATTCTAGGAATAGTTAATGGATATTAGTCACTTAAGTAAACTCCTAGTTTGACAACGATTCGGAATTTTATTGTTCCCTCCTCATGGCTTACTAATGTAATGAATATTGAAGATCATTACACAAAATTGAACCAACTTACAGACCAATACTTCTTAAGTGTGCTAATGTCAATAGAACTGAACGTACTTCCTGAATTGACTTTATCACTACCTTAAAATCTTAGGGGTTTTCTATAAGAACTGTTTTCTTTGTTTCTATACAATTAGAGTCTATACTGATCGTCAAAAAGAAAAATAATGTTTATTTTAACAAAACAATGATATATAATGAATTAGTTTACATTTTTAGTGTATATCTAAAAAAATACTTAATACGCCTGTAAGAAGTAATGTACTTCAGCTTCCGGGTCAATGACCCCATTTCGATCAGGTTTTTGTCCAGTTTCCCTGATCCATTGAGCAAATGCTGAAATGGCCCCTTGTTTTGCTTCTGGACGTAAATGTAGCTTCACTATGCTCACTCCTTATGCTTTTAGTGGTAGGAGTAGAGCTGGGGCTGAGTTACTATTTTGTAAGCAATGCAGAAAGATCTGTAGTTCGTTTACCATTGCAAGTATGTTTTCTATAACTCGGCAACAAAAATGTCTAGTTTTTCAAATGATGTTGCCAATCTCGCGCTTTTTTTTTTCTTCTTTTTCTCCTGGACATCAAGAAAATGTGCGCAGATAATATCCTCTCCCATACGTCACATACAGTTTTACTGGTCTATTTTTTACCAAATAAATATCGAAACTACAAGCATGTTCTAAAAATACCAAAAAGTGAAGCCGAGCATTTTATTGACCAGCGCGTATTAAAATAACGAGGGCAGAAAAAACAAACTCTCGGCCCAACTCGATGCACTTCAAGTCCAAAAGCGGGAGCGATGCCTTATAATGCCTCTCAGGTAATTTTTTAGACGCCGAAAACAATATGCTTGTGCTGTCGAGTCGCCGATCCGCCCCTCCGAGTAATCTCCTGTGTGCGTAGGCGCCCTTTGGCCAGGGATGAGGAGGGGCTTCTCTCTCGACACTAGGAGGAAGGGGTGGTCGTCGAGACGTACAAAACAAAACAAAACCAAAAAAAAAAAAAGGAAAGGAAAAGAATGACGCCCGTTCGAGGTGATTCGTGTCCTCCGCATTTGAAGGTTATATTCTATTATTTCAGCTGCGTCTTCATTTCTAAAAGAGAGTCTTGTACATTATATTTTACGTTAGGTTCATTACATTACATTACTTTTTCTTCCTTATTGCTTCATATATATTTGTTCTTCTTTATCATCTTTCTCTTTTCTTTTCCTTTTTATTCCTACATCCATCTACGAAAATATATAGTTTTTCAAATATTGCTGATCTGGCGTTTTATAAAAGTATTATTATTATTTATTTTGTTTGTTTAATTTTTTAAACTTTTATTCACCTTTCAACTATATATAAAAATGTTGGAGGGATATTGTGACCTCAAGAAAACTTGCACAGATGATCATCCGCCCCATATATCACATACAGTTTGTTACTGTTCACTGTCTAAATAAATCAAAATAAAACTCCACCGAATCGGCCCAGTTTAGCTCAGATACAGCAATGCCCCTGTCTCTGCAGCGATTGTGACCGGGAGGTTCTAGGTTCGAGTCCCGAAGGTGGCGGATTGTCGACACTAGCTTGTCAGCGAGGTCGAATTCAGCCGCGATTGGGTGGAGAATTTTAACGGCCCCGCCTGCCGCTTTGACCGGTTGTTTTCCGTGGTTTTTCCTATCAACACCAGGTGAATGCCGGAGTAGTATTCTAACGAACGGGCCACGGACAGCGCGCGTCCTTCCTCTTACTTGTCCTATCATTTCCCCTTACACACACACAGACACTAATAGTAATATGCACTACACTACCTCACATGCCGGGAGACCGGTCGGTAGCTTGTCCGAGCCGGGGCGGTGCCTGCTGACGGGAGATACCTGATTGGGAAAACCCCACTAGCCGACGGTAGATCAGCGCCGGATATCGCCAGCTGGGGACACCGCCATCACCCTAGAAGGAAAAACATACACTACACTTACGGGGCTAATGACCGTAATAGTTGACACGCCCGGAATCACTAACAATCAATCAATCCTCTTTCCTTACACCTATTTACACTAACACGCACTGCACTACCACGCATGCTATCCCCACCCCGCTGCCCGGTGCTACCCCCCCTTCCCTCTCACCGTTACCCCTTTTTCCCCCACTCGTCACCACCGCTGTCGCGCCGCCCTCGCCGTGTTTTCTTGGAAGACCTCCCTTCTCGTGACGCGCCGCTGGGGCGGGGCGGGATCGGCATAATATCTCTCCGGCGCTTCGCTTTCCATCTCGTAAACTCGGCAGCCTCCGCCCCCGCCGCCGCGACCCTCGATTCCCCCAAGGCGCGGCGCCGCCGCCCCCCGCCGCCTCCGATTTGAGTCGCCTTCGCCCTCCGATTTTGCCGCTGCGGTCGCATCGCGGCTGGGGACGGTCGAAAGTATAAGTTCAAATAGTGGAAGAAAATATTTCTACGTTTTTAAACTGTATCTATGTTCCATACATTCCGTAATTATTGATCAAATCTGCGTGAATTTTAATTTAAACATTAAATTTAATGTCGAATTATATTAATGTATCTTCAATGTACGGAAAGGTATATTAAGTTTCATGTACTGATGTATATTAAACCTACATTGATTTTAACTTAAACATTAAATTTAATGTACAACACATTAATCTCTGTTTAATTTACTAGGTACATCTACATTGATTTTAAATTTGACATTAAATGTAATGCATAAACACATTAATCTCGTTTTAACGTACACGGTATATTCAATTTAACGTACACGGTACATTAAATTTAATGTACTGTGGTATATTAAAACACATTAAATTTAATGTACATGTACATTAATATCGTTTTAATGTACATGGTACATTACATACATTTGTTTCAAGAAATCCTTATCATTATATATGATGGAGAAGATTTTATGTAACCTGAGGAAGTATAATATTGATGACGGATGACATTAACGACTCCATTGTCTATTTTATTTTGAAGTCAAATGATAAGAATTTCTTTTATGTGAGAATATTAAAATAGAAAGCTCGTTCGTAATAATTTATTCTTCAGAGTAGTGTGCATTTTGTTACGTCGTTCGTCTTGAACGGTGTTTGGTTACACGTGGGAAATTTCAAAATCTCGCAAGACAGTAGCATTTTATACAGCTTCACCTAAATATATTTCTGTTTGGTCGCCTCCTCCTGTCGGAGCCTGTGTTAGGCTTCTCGCAATCCAAGAAGTCGTGGAGGCTCCACAAAAAGATTAGCCTGAGGGAGACAAAAATAATGTCGCGGAGGAGGGTGGAAATTCGAGAAGCCCTTCAGCACCAAAATTTCTCAGAATTATCTCAGATTTTTTTCTTATGTGTGGGGCGCCTCTGGATACAATGCTGTTTGCCTGACAGTGTTTCCTTCCACAAATATGTTCTTTGTGGCTCCAAGTTTGCTGGGACGAATCTGTAGCTCAAGCTTCCTGTAGGTTGGGGTAGTCGTCGAATGAATTTCATGGATTTCGTGCTCGCTAAGGATCGTAATGTCCAAAAAAGGCGATTAATAAACGCATTCTATGGCCCGATTAAAAGAAGTTGGTGATTGACAGTTGCGAACGGAAGGGAGTGATGATGACAGTTTGCGAACCACTGAGCATGTGTTCCCGGGACAACACTTGAAATAAATATTTATTAAAGTAACCAAATTATAGACTCGTATTGAATGAAGCTACAACTGTCAATCACCATCTTATTTTAATCGCGGCGTAGTATCCAGTGATGGGTCAAAGGGTTCCAAGTTAGGTAAAAAAACCGTTTTCTTTTTTGTTTTGTTTTTGATTTCGCTTATGTGAAACATATTTTATTGGAATCTTCACAGCACTAATAATGTGCCTGTAATTTTATGTGTGCATCTCCGCGTTCAATATCACGCGAAGAGCGTGGATATTTTCAAAGCTCAGGAAATGCGTGGCCGCCTGCCAGAATCGCGAGCGAATACCCGAGCGCGCTCCCGAAGCCCTGTCTCGGCGCCACCAGAATTCTTTTCCTCGCGCGCGGACTCGTGTTATTTGTTTCCTTCGAAGCGTCGTCGTCTTCGCGTCGTGTCGCATCTCGTCGCGTCGCGGCTGCGGCGGCCGCTCGCCTGCCGATTTTCGGCTGAGCCCGCTTCCCGCCCTCGCCGGCCGTCCTCCAAAGCGCCACTTCCTCCAGACACCTACCTGCCTGCCCGCCGCCTGTCTGCCTGTCGCCCAACAAAGGGCTGGCTCTCACCTCCCGCCGCCGCCGCCGCCGCCGCCGGTTTTACCCGACAACCGAAGGGATAAACAAGCCCCTTGAGGGCAGGGTGGAGCGGTGGGAAGGGGGTAGGACGAGGTGGAGAGGATTGCGGTGGAGTGGAAGGGAATAGGGCGGAGAGAAGCGAAGCAAAGTAGAAAGAGGTAGAGTGAATGGTGGCGGAGGGATAGTGGCGTAGAGAATCGGGGTCAAATAGAAGGAAGTAGAGTAATTGGTGGCGGAGAGAAGCGAGGCCAAGTAGAAAGAGGTAGAGTGGAAGGTGGTGGAGAGAAGTGAGGCCACGTAGAAAGAGGTAGAGTGGAAGGTAGCAGAGGGAACAGAGCGGAGAGAAGCGAGGGCAAGTAGAAAGAGGTGGAGTGGAAGGTGGCGGAGAGAAGCGAGGCCAAGTAGAAGGAGGTAGAGTGGAAGATCGCAGAGAGTACGTGCCGGAGAGAAACGAGGCCAAGTAGAAAGAGATAGAGTGGAAAGTGGGGGACAGAAGCGAGGCCAAGTAGAAAGAGAGTGGTGGCGTGCCAAGTAGAGTGGATGGGGGCGGAGGGAACGTGGCATAGAGAATAGGGTCAAGCAGAAGAAAGAGTGAATGGCGGCGGAGAGAAGCGGGTCCAAGTAGAAGAAGGTTGAGTGGATGATGGCGGAGGGGAGCGGGGCCAATTAGGAGGTAGAGTGGATGGTGGTGAAGGGAAGATGGCAACGCGAAGCGAGGCCAAATAGAAGGAAGCATAGTGAATGGTAAAGGAGAGAAGCGGAATACAAATAGGAGGTAGAGTGAATGGTTGCGGGAGGAACATGGCCTAGAGGAGCGGAGTGCAAGTAGAGTAGGTAGAATGGATTGTGGCGGGAGGAACATGGTCGAGAGAAGCGGGTTCAAGTAGAAGGAGATAGAGTGGATGGGCGGAGGGAACATGGCGGAGAGAAGCGGGGCCTAGTAGAAGGAGGTAGAGTGGATGGTGGCGATGGGAACATGGAGAGAAGCGAGGCCAAGTTGAATGAGGGGTAGTGGAAGGTGGCGGTGAGAAGCGAGGTCAGTTAGGAAGAGGTAGAGTGGATGATGCGGAGAGAAGCGGAACCAAATGGAAGGAAGTAGAGTGGTTGGTGGCGAAGTGAAGCGGGACCAAGTAGGAGGACGAGTAGATGGTGGCGGATGGAAACCAGAAGGACGTAGAGTGGATCCTGACAAACCGAAAACGGCGGAGAGAAACGGAGGCAAGTAGAAAGAGGTAGAGCGGATGGTGGCGGAGTAGAATGGAACAAACGGAGTTGCACAGATGGTTCAGACAGGGAAAAGCGGAATGCGCGGAGCCGCGCGGAGTGGTTCGGACTGAATGAGCGGAGAGACGTATAACGGGCGCGAGTTGCTCGGAGTGGTTCTGGGAAGCAAAGGAAGGTAATGAGTGGGAGCGGGGCGAAGCACGGCGGGTGGAGCTGGGTGGGGCGGGCCATCGTCCAGGAAATCCTTTGCGCTGACCGCGGGCGCCAGGCGTGGGGCTGAACCGAGCGTCCGCCCCGCACAAGGGGAAGCTCAGCTCGCCCGAGAAATCGCCTCAGATCTGCACCGGAAGCGTCGTCGGTGAGCGAAGCGGAAATATCGCCGAGATGTTATCGCTGTCCAAGGTTTTTTGTTACAACCTGCCATGTTTTGTATATTTTGTTTACGAAAGATATGGCTGTGCTGCTCAGCAGGAATACCTGTACGTTGTTTTACGTGGACACCGTATGCACAGTATTTGCATGAGGACTGCAAATTTCAACCTGTTTCGTTTTATTGGTACCTACGTTGAAGTTTCATCATTACGCGTGTCATATGAAAGATTAGTTCTATTCAAAGATTAATTCATCTTCTTTTCATTTTATTCAAATTCGTGTTTATTATTATACATTTCGCCTATTTTATTTAAATAACGGCCGATGTACTCTGAAGTCTTATGAAGACATTATTTGTGTTGATTCGTTGATGCAACCAAGGTGTTGAACTGTCAAAGAAATAATCTATTTTCTTTTGAAAATGAGGCTTAATATTTGATACCTAAATCATCATGTCTGGTTCTAATTCTACCTAGGTATATTGTGTGTTTGTGCTTGTGTATCTTGAAAAAAAGCCCATTCAGAATGATAATGGTTCAAAGTGACAGAACTGACGCATAATCATATTAGATAATTCGGAGGAAAATGGGAAAATACGGAGAACTGAAATTTCAGTCTGAGTGCAGCAGTTACTTTTCAGTCTGAACTCATTTCATATGACTTTCAGGCATGACAAAGAGAATTGAAAGAGAAATGAATTTCCAACACCCAAATTTCTAGAGGAGCAATTTTGTGTTCAGTTCCCTTAAATATTGCTCTCATCACCTGTCTCATTTCCTATTCAGTGAATAAAAGGATTGTCGTACCATTCATGTCAAGTAAACATTAAAGTTGTAAGATTTTGCAGCCTTTTGATGAGTTTTACTTGTAAAATTTTCTTTACTAGACTTACAAGTAGTACTACTCTTCTTTCAGTATTGGACTTCATGTTTTTCAATTAGTTACTTGGACATTTTTGCTACCACACAGTAAACTACAAACTACTTGATACTATAAAAAGTTGAGACTTTTCATGCGGTTCGCAGTAATTACGTTTTTGCTACCATTCTCAGTGGATCGAGTTCTTTCGAACTATTTCCAATTCTAGTACTTTCACGTGAGGACGGAAATAAAACAAACCCCATTCAAAGACGGAAAGACATTCCTGAGTTTACGAGTGCTGCCGGCTTTCGAGAGTCGAATTCGGAAGATATCGATTCGCGGTTTTAGTGCTCTGTCCACGGCAAGGTGTCGAGGAAATGCAGCAACATCTGAAATCAGTCCCGAAAGTGAACGATAGGGCATAAAAAAAGAATCCTTTGCCTACAAACTATAGCTGGGGTAGAGAAGAGACAACTTTCACAGAATGCAGAAGAAAGAGGCAATGAAACCAGACGTCTGTTTTTACAGTCGACGTCGACTCGTGTGTTTTCATGTGGTGCTCTCCGGCAGTCCAACAAGTTGGATTTTGACTTTATTGAAGTTCAAATGCACTGTTTCAGAAGGTTTCACGAGAAACCAGAAGATTTTGTGCGAGGCAGGGGGTTTCATCTAGGAAATAAACTTGTGCCATTGAGGAGCTGTAAACGCTATGGAAATCTCTCGATTGTAAAACTTTAATGCGGACCTTGAATGTTGCAACGTACTAGTTGTAGTAAAACGTTGGGGAAGAGAAGCCGGGATGTGAGTGACTTTGATTCATGAGATAAATAAAATTCTTTCTGAATTACTAATGCATAGTTGAATGATATTTCATGAGATAGAACAGAAAGTGTTAATTGGGAATTTATTTTACTTTATTCTCGTGACATCGTGTGTTTTCCTTCCATGGGCTACGGAAGTAAATGTATTTGTTTCGAATTGCGAAGGATGGATTACCGCACATGACGGTAGCTCGGGAGCTTAGAGCTTGTCCCTGCTTGAGTGCTGCCACTCTGGTAGTAGATACCTGGTTGGGGAAACACCGCTAGCCGATAGGTAGGTCGGTGCAGGGTCCCACCATCCAGCTGGGGAAGATCACCGCCACCTCCCGAGGAAATCATGCACCACACTTACGGCACTAAATACCTTAGCAGCTGACGCCCCCGGAATAACTAATCTATCAGTCAGTCAAAAAGCGTGATTTCTCGAATCAATATCAGGCGAAGGCCGGCGCACCGCCATTTTTTGCTCTTCCTTTTTCTATCCTCACCCCTTACTTACATACTTACACTCCCATACTTTCACTACAATGCATATCATCTGACCAGTTGGGAGCTTAGATCTTGTCCCGGCTGGGGCGGTGGCCCGCTCATGGAAGGTACCCGGTTGTGGAAAAACTCCGCAAGCCGACGGTGTAGGACGGCGCTGGATCTCGCCATCGAACGGGGGCAGATCACCGCCACCTCCCGCGATAAAAGTATCCACTACAGTTACGGGAATTAGGGCCTAAGGACCTTAGCAGTTGACCTGCCTGGAATCGCTAATCAATAATTAAAGCGAGAGAGCAGAGGCAAGTGAGCTAGTCTCTCATATAGTGCGATTTTTCTAACCGTGCCTCTGGCAGGTATCAGCTGTTGACGGTTTCGTCCAATCGGGAGCTTGATCGTCACCATAGTGCCGTCCCTGTAGGGACATATAAGCTCCCGATTGAATGAAACCGTCAACAGCTGATACCTACTACCTGCACGGGTAGAAAAATCGCACTATAGCGTGTAAAGGCGGCTCCACACATTCGCTATTCGGCGAACCGCGAGCAATCGCTCGCCGAATCCCGAGTCGTGTGGATGGGTCGCTTACTATTTGCCGAGTGACGAACATTCGGCACTCGCCCTACCCACCGCGTGTCCGTCTTTCGGACACATCAAAGGGAGCGAACATTCGCCGAACACATCAGCTGGTCGGGATCGGGCGAGCAAGTAGCACGCTGTTCGGCGAATACCGAATGTGTGGAGCCATCGTTAAGGTTACACACATCCGCTATTCGACGAACAGCGAGCAATCGCTTGCCGAATCCCGAGTCGTGTGGATGGGTCCCTTGCTATTTTCTGACTGACGAACATTCGGCGCTCGCCGTACCCATCGCTTGTCGGTCTTTTGGACACATCAAAGGTAGCGAACATTCGTCGACACACATCCGCTGGTCGGGATCGGACGAACTGTAGCTCGCTGCTCGGCGAATGCCGAACGTGTGGAGCGGCCGCCTTAAGCCAAGAGACGAACCGAGTAGAAGAGCGAGCGCCGTGTTGTCCAGTGCAGCGGCGGCGCCCGTTGCACCGCGCCCGCGCGGCGTCGCGGCGTCGGCAGATGATGGACGAGCGGCGCCCAAACACATGCGCGGCCTCGAGCGCGCGCCGCCTAGCAACAGCAGGCGCTGCTCCCGCGCAGCCCCGCCTCGGGCCTAACGGGCTCGCGTCGGGAATAGGGGCGGCCGAGTGTTGTGAACAAACAGATTCACTAGGTTAGCGTCTTGTGGGAGTAATAAAATTGTAACACAGTTGTTTTCTTTTCGTTTTATTACGAGTTATTGTTTGTACGATTAAAATGAAACAGAAACAAACAAAAAAAAACCGATTGTTTAAATTTGTATTTGAAAACTTTTGTGAAGAAAACGTGTTACAATCATTAAGTGATATTAGAAAATTATTTGTGTTGCGATAATAAAAATAATTTTTTGGTCTAATGGTCATGCCTGGCTCGTCTAAGAAAGTTACAGGGAAAAGCATGTTTAGAAATTTCATTTTAAAAATAAATGCTTTACTATAAAATTGGGTTTGATTTCAGTCAATGTGATGAAGTGGTAACGATTCATGATGTGCTGGAAAGAGAGAATTGTTCACATTGTTTAAGGGGCTTATGCCGCCAGTGATACGTTTTAAAAAATATAGCTTTTTCTCATTTTCTGTACTGACGAATCAATTGTTTTATGTAAGTAAAAATACGTTTTATATTCAGCTTAAAACAATTCTTTAGAAGGAAATATGGAGTTGGCTAGACACTGTACGTTTAGCAGCTCCCTCCCCACAAGAAAAATCCTGAACACGCCTCAGAATGTATTCCAAAAGTAAGGTGTCGGGTCATTTGTTTCCATTCCTAAACCGAAGTCGAGATCTGGCGTAGTGGAATGAGAAGCGAGCCCGTCGAGGAGCCAAGCATCGAAACCAGTAGGGCATGTTCTGCAAACCAGTCACACTGGACGCTTGATGAAATCGGAACGACGCGTTTCGTTTGCATTGCGAATCAGACGAATTGCAACGTAGAACAGTTTGTCTTCGGAATTGATTCTGAATGCCTGCCGACCCGGATCGCTGCAGCGTCCACGGTGTAAGATACATAGGTGTGTCAACTAGCCGCCTTTGGGGCAAATTTCCTGAAGCCAGTTTGAGGCTAGTTCCTCGTTTGTCCGTACGGGGCACACGATCGGTGTGGGTCGCGGTGTAAGATATACATCTTAAGATGACATCTTAAACTGTGGCTATTACACAGTTTTATAAAAACCATTTCCTATCCATTTTCGTAACTGTTCGCTCTAGACTTTACCAATTCCACCGCGAAAGTCACTAATTTGAAGTTTGAAATCAGCTGGCCACAGTGTTGTCGAATGGGTCACGACCTTGCCCAAATGAGACCCAAAGATCGCAGCGCTTAAATGCGAGAACTGTGAGAAGTAGCCTCACATAAGCTTCAGTTTTAGACTGGAAGTGAACACACCGATATATCTTACACCGTGATAGCGTCCGCCTCGCGCCGACTCGCCCAAGTCGCGCGTCCCTGTGGCGAATTCTCTTCGGTGGTAAAAGAAGAAGAAAAATGTGTGTGGCGGTCGCTCTGGGAGCTGTGAACGAAAGCGTGTTTATGACGCTTCCATTGAGTGCGGTGGGATGAATGAATAAACAAACGCTGGCGGCGCGCCGCGCCGGTGCGGTCGACACGCCTCCCGCCAGACCCGCCGCCCCGCCCCCTTCTGCCCGGTGTGCTTTGTCTCGTTGGCCTCCTCTCCCCCTGCCTCGCCACGCCACGCCCGACCTGATCCAATCCGATCCGACCCGACCCGACCCGATCCGACCCGACCCAACCCGCCCCGACTCCAGTCAGACGCACGCACCCCCTCCCCACTTCAGTTCCGCCGTGCTTTGTGGAACTCGATTCGTTCTCCTCCGCTCCGACCCGACCCGATCCGATCTGACCCTCGCCCCGACCCTTCACGGCTCGCCCTGACCCGTCCCGACCTGTCCCGACCCGACCCGACCCGACCCGACCCGACCCGATCCTTCCCGACTCGCCCTGACCCGTCCCGACCCGTCCCGACCCGACCCGATCCGATCCGACCCAAACAGCTCCACCCTGCCAACATTGCTTCAACCCTATCTTGCTTCGCTTGCCCCACGTCTTTCCTCACATCCCGCCACACCCTGTTCTACCTACCCCGCCCCCTAAGTCCCCACCGTTTTGACATGACATGACGTGACGTGACCCATTCCGACGCGACCCACTCCGCCCACGCTACCTCGCCCCTTCTTTCCTTCGTCCCTCCGTGCCGGCGCTCCCGTCTCTAACCCACTCCCGTGTTTCCCAGTTTCCTCTTTGCCCTACCCTACCGCGTTCGCGGGCTCTGGCTAACCCCGCCTCCCCATCCTCTGCAGTGATCCGAATGTGTCGTCCCAACCTCTCAGCCAAACGTTGAAACAGTTTTCCTTCACTTGAACAAACTCTTGTTTCTGCAAGTACCATTGCCACTGCAGAAAAAGCTTTACCTTCATTATACATTCATCCATTCTTTGCATTGTCATTAACAGCTTCACAACATTGAGCTTTAGCTAACCTCTACTGATAGTCACTGTAACTGAAAGAATCACCTCGCTTTAGTAAAATCGCTAATTCTTAAAATTAAATAAAAAAAACAATATCCAGTGCTTGCGGAATTCTTAGATTTTACAATCCAATTTTTAATTGTTACCATTCCCACTGCTACATTCCCTCACGTTGATTTCGCATCTCCATTACGAACCTCCGTCTCCGCTTCAGTGCCTCTTCCCTCCGCAACGAGACCCGAGCGCCAGCTCCGTGTGCGACGTGGCAGCTGCAGCGTGACGTGTGTTCACAAACACGCGTCGCTGCGGTTGCCTTTACGACTAACGCCGCCGCCGCCTCCATCACCACCGCCGCCAGCGCCGCCACCGCCGCCGCTGCCTACCCCTACCACCGCAGCCGCCGCCAGCCCAGCCATTGCCGCCGCCACCGCCACAGCCGCAGCCGCCACCGCCACCGCCACCGCTACCGCCGCCGCTGCCGCCACCGCCGCCGCCGCCGCCGCCGCCGCCGCCGCCGCCGCCACCGCCACCGCCACCGCCACCGCCACCACCACTGCCGCCAGCACCGCCACCAACACCGCCACCGCCACCCCCGCCGCCGCTGTCACCCCTACCATCGCCGCCGCCAGTGGCACCGCCACCTCCGCCACCACCACCACCACCACCACCACCACCACCACCACCACCACCACCACCACCACCTCCATCTCCATCTCCACCACCTCCATCTTCACCACCGCCACCGCTGCCATCGCCGCCGCCGCGTGTGCTATTGCGGTTACCGCCACTGCCGTCAGCTCGGTGGTCGTCATTCTGCCCGCGGTCGCCCCGGTTGTCACCGCCGTCACCGTCCTTCCCGTTGATGGGCGTCTTGGAGAGGGGGTGACGCCACTCGTCGCCACTATTACTGTCGCCCCGACAGGTACTGCTTACGTCTAGGGATGCGACATCGATGTCCATGTTTTCTTTGCGATGTCTATGTATTAGAGCCGATGTTTTTTCTTTTTCGCTACGGAGTAGAGAGAAATTATGTAATTCTGAGCGGAAAAAACGGAGAATTTTTGGCAGAAAAACTCTTAATACAGGTCCCTGGCAACGAAAAAGTGGATAATTACAGTTGTTAAATTTAGGGGGCAAATGCTCTAATACATTGTGTAGCAAGAATTCATGTTTTGTGGGTCTTTGATGCCGAAAAATCGAATGACAGTAAAACATGTGTCTGCCCACCTGAGAAACGCTCGTGCCTAAACCGCTTAGCCGATTTTCTCCAAAATTGATATTTCGCAATCGATTTGAGTGATGTCGCGGCCCTTTGAAATTGAAACCGATATTTTAATTTTGGGGGGTACTTTATATGGAGCCCCCAGGATATTTTCCGAATTAAAAAAGGCTCCATTATTAGATAGTGTGAAGGACGTTTAAGAGAAATGTACAGGTCTCATGTTCTTTGAAAACTGATTTTTGGAAAATTGCAAAAGTTTGAAACTGTTTAGAGTCCTACAACTAAAATATTAAAGACAGAGATTTTCCCATTAATAAAATATTTTTCCTAAAGATAGATTTTGAAATATGGTCATGTTTAATTTTTCGAAACTTTGAGTACTTTTCGCCTAATTTTGCGTGAAAATTGCTAATTTTGCGTGAACACAAACCGTTGCGGCGGAGCAGCCCACTCGTGACATTGCATCATGGAGTGTTATTGAGGAATTACTCTACGAAGGAACTTCTTTGACAGGTCGGGAAGCAAGTGAACGTTATGCAAGGCGATGCCATTGCGAGAGATAGTGATGAAGCCATTTACAATTGAGCTAACTGTAAAGGATCACACTGACAAAATGAGTGCATGGACGTATACTTCGATTTAAAAGTTCAAGGTCACGAGCGTGACTTCAAGGTCACGAGCTGGAAGGAAAGGGGGGGCCACTGTCATCCAATCGGGAGCTTCGTTAGGACTTAAATTTTTGGTATTGGAGCTCCCGATTGGATAACAATGTCCCCCTCTCCTACCAGTTTGTGATCTTAAAATGCAGCTATGTTTAAATCGGAGTATATAACTTGCAGTTTTACTCCGATTTAAATAGCAGTGATTTATTGCCAGCAGTGGCCTAAGCGGTCCCTTTTTGTAGTAAAAGGTAAAGATATCCCTGTGCAATTGCACACAGGCCGGAGTGGCCCTCAGGGGAGGTGAAGGTAGGGTTCAACCCATTCGTCGCCGTCAGCACAAGTAGGAGGCGTGTGGCAAGCACAACACTCCGGCCGCCTTTACCCCCAGGAAAGATCCTGGTACTCAGGAAGGAGGCTGAGTGTACCCCATAGCCGCCCTGAATGGAAAGTACCAGATAACAATCCCAGCTTATGCCAGGGTTCGATTTTCCGTGGTTTCTCCGATCAGCACCAGGCGAATGCCGGAGCAGTACCCTAACAAACGGGCCACGGACCGCGCGCAACCTTTCCTTCCTCTTCCTTGTCCTATCCTCTCCTCTTACACACACACTTACACTAACATACAATACACTACCACACATGCCGGGAGACCGGTCGGGAGCTTTGAGCTTGTCCCGGCTGGGGCGGTGCCCCACTGGTGGGAGATACCTGGTTGAGGGGAAACCCAGCTAGTCGACGGTAGGTCGACGCCAGATCTCGCCATCCAGCGGGGAAAAGATCCGCCACCTCCCGAGGAAAAACCCGCACTACACTTACGGGACTAACGACCGAAGTAGTTGACGCGCCCGGAAACACAAATCAATCAATCAATCAATCAATCATCCGGGGTTCGAACCTGGGTCCTTCATGATAGGAAGCCAGTGCCCTACCGCTGAGCCACCGCGGCTCCCCGTTTTTGTAGTAACCTCTCTATACACTGGCCTCTCTCGCGTCTCTCTCTAACCTGTGTGTTTGCGCCGCCCCCGCCTGCCTCTGGCGTCGCTCGCGTCCAGGGGCTGGAGCGCGGGGGAGGGGGCGGGAGGGGGGAGGTTGCGGGGGCGGGTGCTTAGCAACAGGCGTCCGTCGCCGGGCCGAGGCCTGGCCAGGCTCGCCGACGCCGCTGCAGGTGCCATGGCGACCGGCGCGGCGGAGGCGTGGGGCGGCAGCCAAGCCGCCCGCGTACGCTGGACAGTGGGCGGGCTGCGGGTTCCTATGGGGTGAAGTATTCTTGTATGAAATCTCTGTGGCTCCTAGAGGGGAATACCCGGAGGGGTGGCTCAGGGGGTCAACTGGTGTCACTGCAGTGCCTGTGACTGGGAGGTTCGAGTCATGACGGGGCTTCATGCCAAGCCGCGTACGCTGGACAGTGGGCGCGCTGGGGGTTCCTCTAGGGTGTTTCTATCCTTCGGTTTTTCTTTCTTGGCGCGTGGGGGTGTGTCATCAAAATGGAGTATCTCACGGTATTTCGCGTCGTTCTCGGTTGTGCAGCTAGTAGTCGCATGATCGCCTGCACTGCTCGATACAGTCGCGATCATGTAATCGATTTTGATGACACACCCCCACGCGCCAAGAAAGAAAAACCGAAGTATAGCCATAGTCCTGGTTTATACTAATGTGGGCAATATTTGTGTGAAGTATTCTTGTATGAAATCTCTGTGGCTCCGAGAGGGAACACCGGGAGAGGTGGCTCAGGGCATCAACTGGTGTGACTGCACTGCCTCTGACTGGGAGGTCCTAGATTCGAGTCATGACGGGGCTTCATGCCAAGCCGCGTACGCTGGACAGTGGGCTAGCGGCGGGTTCCTGTGGGGTATTATAAAGTTGGCTGTCCGGGTGACGCCGCGTCCATGGCAAAGGTGCCGACGTTTCGGTCGCCATTCTGCGACCTTCCTCAGGGCGTAATGCGCTGCGATTTTAATTTACCTCAGAGACTTCTTTTAGGCTTAAGGATCTTTTACATGCAGTGAATCTACTACATGGGGCAGCCGCCCTTACTTCCCCTCCGAAGGAAGGCGTACGAAGGATTTTGTTCGCCCTTAAAAACCTACGGCTTCGATCGGGGTTGAACCCGCAAGTGAAGAACTCCGCCACCACCAGGCTGTAATATGTACTACACTCACGGGAAGAATGATACAGTAGTTGACACGCCCGGAAAATGAAATAGTTACTCATTCGAAAAACGTCGACGCCAGTGACAGGAGCCAACGCCCACCAGGGAATGCACGACAAATTTACTCGCCCGGATGAAAACGAGCGATTGTCATCAGAACCTGGGTAAAATTGGCACGGACAAAAACGCAGGGCTCCTGATTTTCCTGAAGATTGGTTTTCTTGGTTGCCCGTGTCATGAAGGTCTGTGCGCGTAACCCTCTTCAGAGTTTGGTCCAATACAGGCCATTAAGATTTACGCAGAATGATCATAAACGTTACGTGGGAAAATGTCTCTATGAAAGTTGAAGTGGTGTAAGTAGTAGTTTTTTTGTTGTCGTCGCTAGTGCCGAAATGTTTTAACCTGTACGCACAGGATTTTGTATACCAACCAAAATAACAAGCCAAATACAGAAATAACAAATTAATTGAAAGGATCACATTTAGACCAGATTGTCTGTTATTAAAAAATATTAAAATGTAATGTTGCTTTAAAAAATCATTGTTTTAGAGACCAAATTAAAAGCATTCCACATCCATTGAATTTGTGTAATCAAGTCCTGACAGAGCAATCGTTTGCTTTGGCTCTCTATAAAAATGATGTCTAAATTATATGCCCGAAATATTTCACAATAAAACGTTGCGTTGCTAATGTATAATGAAATCCTGCATTTTTCATAATTAATGCATTTTAAAATAAATTATGGATACAGAACATACGGGATTTTTAATTTAATCTCATAAGCAGTAAATATCGAACAGTGCTGCCAATTGCGTTCGTTTGCTCTTGGTTGGCGTGTTCGATCCCCGTTGATTGAGCAGCACAAACTGCGAGTGCTGCTAAGTGCTCGTCCTATAAACTGTTGTCTCAGTTCATAGCACTGACGTCAATCCCATTCTTCCAGCACCTACGGGAAAGAGAGCGACCCGGACAACGTTTCGGTTTAATTGTTCACTTATGTCTTTGGTTGTGAACGTTTTCAGTGCTTTATGAGTGCAGTAGGTGGACCTTATTAGCAAGTCTCTTATATTTCGGTCATGGATACGTATAAGCAGGGCTTGATTTCTGAACGCAACGGATGGCATTACGGTACCTCGAGAATAATTATTAAATTTTACAATAAGTATGTAATTATTTCTATTAAATTAATAAGTAATTTGAGGTGCGTTCCTGGACCTAAAATTGTATAAATGGAGCACTGCGTTCAAGTATGTTTTCTCAACTAGTGCATTTGGTTTAATAGATCATTAATTTATTATAATTAAGGAGGATCTTATCCGATAGTGTAAGTAAAAGCAATAAGGGCTCCTTCATTGTTACCAATCGCTGTTTCTACTAACCTTGAAAGTGATTTTTGTTGACATTCTGATGGTAAAAATGTTATTTGCATATCTCAACATAAATGGAAACAATTTTTTAAAATCATATGTATTATTAATTACAACAGTAAATAAATTTTGGATAATGAATTTATAAATTATCACCTTTTAATCATCAATTGTGACAGAAAAGCTACCACACTTGCACACCAAACACTATTTGTTTTGGAATTAAAAGTGCGAAAGTAACTAGATCCAGTTTATGAGTTCCGTTCGCCGCGACCAAAATTGTTGCCGACTCTAATAAACTATTTTAATATGATTTGCCTTACTTCCGAAAGAGTACCACATCTAAATCTAGTAACATTTTTTTTATTGGCCTGTCTTTGGTCGCACGGAAACCCAAGATCCACGCATTCCCCCTCTGAGAAAGTAATCCGCTCCAAGCGACTATGCCACGCGTTTGTCCAGTCGCCCTTTGGCATCTGCGGCATGCAGGATCAGAATGACACACTTTGCCAGCGGGACCCGCTCCGGCCGCCGATTGAAGAATGATTCTGTAAATTTTTACCTCTTAATCATTCATTGTAAAACAAAAACTAGAGCTCGTCGCCTAAATAGACATTTGTTTCGGAATTAAAAGCCCAAATGTTCCTAGATCCGCAAGTAGAATTGTTACCAATATTTGAAAGGTATCGCCAAACTTCAGTAGGATTACTATCGCTAAAACGAATAGCATGTTTTTTTCTTTCTTGTCTGTCGCGAGTGGCGCTGAGATCCACGCAGTCCCCCCATGAGGAAGTAATCCGCTCCATGCGACTGCCATGCGTTTGTCGAGTCGCCCTTCGGCATCTGCAGCACGCCGGTACGCAGGATCCGAATGGACACGCTTTGTCAGTGGAGCCCTCCCGGCCGCCGATCGGAGACTTATTCTGTAAATTATCACCTTTTAATCATTAGTTGTAAAACAAAAACTAGAACTCTTCGCCTAAATAGATAATTTGTTCGGAATTAAAAGCGAAAAGAACATTGATCCAGTATAATAATTCCAGATGCCGCAAGCAAACTTGTTAGCTATATTTTAAAGGTATCGCCAAACTTCCGTACGATTACCATGCTAAAACGAAGAACATGGTTTTTCCTTCTTGTCTGTCTTGGGTCGCACGGAAACCCAAGATCCACGCAGTCCCCCCGTGAGAAAGTAATCCGCTCCCATACGACGCTGTCAGGCCTTTGTCCTCTGTGGCGCACAGGTTCCGAGTGACACACTTTGTCAGCGGAACCCGCCCCGGCCGCCTATTGAAGAAGCTTCTGTAAATTATCACCTCTTAATCATTCATAGTAAAACAGAAACTAGAGCTCCTCGCCTAGTATGCCTGATAGACATTAGTTTTGGAGCCTCGCCTAATAGACATTAGTTTTGGAATTAAAAGCGCAAAAGTTCCTAGATCCAGTTTAGTAATTCCGGATGCCGCAAATAAAATTGTTACCAATATTTGAAAGGTATCGACAAACTTCCGTTGGATTACTATCGCTAAAAAGAATAACATGTTTTTTTCTTTCTTGTCTGTCTTGAGGGCGCGGACATCCACGCAGTCCCCCCGTGAGAAAGTAATCCGCTCCATGCGACGCTGTCACGCGTTTGTCCAGTCGCCCTTCGGCATCTGCGGCACGCCGCCGCGCGAGATCCGAGTGACACGCTTTGCCGACGGAGCCCGTCCCGGCCGCCTATTGTGTGTCGCCCAGCGCAGCGGGGCGGGGCGCTGAGGAGTGGCAACCCGGGAGGGTGAGAGGGACGGGGGCGTGTGCATCGATACCACACGGGGCGAACGGGCGTCTCCGGGGCGACGGCCCCTTCCTCCCTCCCCGTCCGCCCGCCCCTGCTGCCATCCGATCGCCCGCGCCCGCCCTTCTCAGAAGTCCCATTGTCCGCCGCCGCCGCCTCCTGGCGCACCGCCCGCGGCCGCTGTCGCTGTCACCGCCCGCGATGGCCCGGCGACATCTTCGTTGCACCTCACCGGGAGAGATGGCTCAGTGCATCAACCTGATGTCACTGCAGTCCCTCTGACCGGGAGGTCCTAGGCAGGATTTTCGACACTAGCTTGTCTGCTAGGTCGAATTCAGTCGCTGTCTGGAGGAGAATTCTAGCGGCCGGCTGCTCTGGTCGGTAGTTTTTCGTGTTTTCTACAATCAACACCAGGCGAATGCCGGAGCAGTACCCTAACAAACTGGCCACGGACCGCGAACTCACCCTTTTGCTTTGGTTGCAAGGGACTGTAATGTCTTAGTAAGTCGAACTTCGACCGGGAGAGGTGGCTCAGTGCATCAACCACTGCAGTCCCTCTGACCGGGAGGTCCTAGGTTCGAGTTCCGACCGTGGCAGGATTTTCGACACTGGCTTGTCAGCTAGGTCGAATTCAGTCGCTGTCTGGAGGAGAATTCTAGCGGCCGGCTGCTCTGGTCGGTAGTTTTTCGTGTTTTCTACAATCAACACCAGGCGAATGCCGGAGCAGTACCCTAACAAACTGGCCACGGACCGCGAACTCACCCTTTTGCTTTGGTTGCAAGAGACAGTAATGTCTTAGTAAGTCGAACTTCGACCGGGAGAGATGGCTCAGTGCATCAACCACTGCAGTCCCTCTGACCGGGAGGTCCTAGGTTCGAGTTCCGACCGTGGCAGGATTTTCGACACTGGCTTGTCAGCTAGGTCGAATTCAGTCGCTGTCTGGAGGAGAATTCTACCGGCCGGCTGTTCTGATCGGTAGTTTTCCGTGGTTTCTCCGATCAACACGAGGCGAATGCCCGATCAGTACCCTAACAAACGGACCGCGCGTGATCTTTCCTTCCTCTTCCTTGTCCTCTCCTTTCCTCTTACACACACACTTACACTAACATGCACTACACTACCACATATGCCGGGAGACCGGTCGGGAGCTTACAACTTGTCCCGTCTGGGGCGGTGCCCCGCTGGTGGGAGATACTTGGTTGGGGGAAAACCCCGCTGGTCGACGGTAGGTCGGCGCCAGATCTCGCCATCCAGCGGGTAAAAGATCATCGCCACCTCCCGGGGAAAAACACGCACTACACTTACCTAATGACCTGAGCAGTTGACGCGCCGGCCGGAAACATCAATCAATCAATCAATTCGTTGCACCGCAGGTCCTAGGGTTCGAGACCCGTTGGTGACGGATGTTCGACACCGCTATACTGCGAGTTTTCTAACCGTGCCTCCGGCAGGTATCAGCTGTTGACGGTTTCATCCAATCGCGAGCTCAAACGTCGTCATAGTGACGTCACTGTGGTGAGACGAGCGTGTACAGTGCGATCTTTCTAACAATGCTCCTAGCAGGTATCAGCTGTTGACGGTTTCATCCAATCGAGAACTTAAACGTCATCATCGTGACGTCAGTGTCATCATCGTGACGTCACTGTGGTGACGTTCAAGCTCCCGATTGGATGAAACCGTCAACAGCTGATACCTGCCAGAGGCACGGTTAGAAAAATCGCCCTGTAAAATGCTGCGTTGAATTCAAGTGTCTGGAGGGGAATTCGGTGGTTTCCCGTGGCTTCTCCGATCATACTTGGGTTTTTATTTCTTGGCGCGTGGGAGGCGTCGTCACGATGGAGTATATCACGGTGTTTCGCGTCGTTCTCGATCATGCCGCTAGGGGTCGCATGATCGCGAATGTCGATAAGTGCTGGTGATCATGCGACTCTTAGCGGCACAATCCAGAACGATGCGAAATACTGTGAGATATTCCATCGTGATGACACGCCCCCACGCGCCAAAAATTAAAACCCAAGTATAATATCAGGCACTAGCCGGAGCTGTACCCTGACAAACGGGACATGAACCGCGCGCGATCTGTCCTTCCCCAACATACATCTCTCCTCTCCCCTTTCAAACACACACTCGTATACTGCCCCCCGAATTCGGGAGCTTAGAGTTTGTCTCGGCTAGGGCCGTGACCCGTTGATGTAGATACCCGGAGGGTGAGGAAACCGCAAGTCGACTTGTGGAATGGCGCTGGATCTCACGTTCCAGTGAGACAGGAACCCTGCCACCTCCAGGGATATAACATGCGTTATACTTACGAGACGTGACTGTAGTAGTTGACACACCCAGTCGTCTGACGGCCCCGCCTTGCGACTGTACGCAGAAGTAATGATAGTTTTTATACTGTGTATAAAGTTTCACGGAGACCTACAATTAAAATAAATTACCAGTTACAAACTGCAGTTTTAATTTCCTTCTGTGCCTTTTCCATTAACACTCAATAACGTTTCAAGGCTTTATTAACTGGCCTTCTTACAAACAACTTCAATATCAATTTTATCTCCACGTTCACATCGTTGATATATACAGTAAGGACTTTTTTCTACTCCCATTGTACAATTCTGTCATTTCATGGCTGCAACCAGTTACATAATGATACTCATTACGATATAGATTGCATTATGATACTGGTTCTTGACCAATCACACAGAAGTTTACAAACCAAGTATTGACAATTAATCATTGAGAATCGTTCTAGTAAATGTTTTGTTCCATTGCGTACATTAAAAATACATTCGATATTATATTATTGTCAGTTTTAATTTATTTTATTATTAGTATTTTTTCGTGGAATATTATTTAAAATAAATTAGATCGTAATTTCACTTTGATCCTATTTGACTAGTGCAGTACTCCCTCGCAGGCGGACAGGTAGCCACGGCTACCTCCGACAGCATGCGAGTGTCAGGGAGCTGTCCGCTAGGTGGCCTTGAAACGTCAACTGCCACGAAACGATTCAATGTACCGTATGAAACTCGAACCGTAGAAAAAGTACCGTATGAAATTCGATGTAATGGGTATTAATACACTCATGTAAAGTTTACGATACTCGTCCGTTCCTCGCTCGCATCGTATTATCACACTCGTGTATTATTACCCATCATTATATCATCGTTTGATAATGTACTGTTTACAAATTAAACATTGCATTTCCCATTCAACATGAACTTTTTTGCCAGTTTAACAATTTTCACTTACGTACAAATTCAGGTTATTTTGTGTCAAACCAGTGCAATAGAACGTCGGTCGCGTATGCAATTCAAAACGTCCTGACTGCTTAACATCTTAGAAGGGAATTTACACAAATTCAGTAACGTTTCATTTGGAGTGTCGGCCCCTTGAGCCTGGAGCACTTGTACACCGTACTTTAGGGGTCTAGCTGTTCGCCTTTCGCTGCTGCGTCGGAGAAGTCCAACCTCTAGACGGTCTAAGTGGGAATTGTGGTGGGCAAAGCGGATTTGTAGCTGGTTTCCTCCAAATTCTCCTGTTTCCTCTGCATTTCATTCCACCATATTCGTAATGCCCATGCTCAGTACTCCTCATTACATCTCAAAACAAATGTAACAGGCAGATTGGACGACAAGGAAGATATGGGACTGTGCTAATTGTGCCGTTTCCTGAGAATTCATGCTATACGATTAATTTTAAATAAAAACTTCAACATCGAGCACTCGAACCTCAAGCGCTCAAAATCCGATTACTTAACGTCCAATTTCTCGAATTACTAGGAACTCTGGTCTCGAGAAACTCGACGATTTGAACTCCAACTCGGACTTCAACAACTCCAACCTCGATAAAGCGAATTCACATATCGAATTGTAGTCATTTCTTGTCACCTTCCTTACACAAAAGCAAAAATCCTAATGTACCATTAACGAATACACGAGTGTATCTAATGCATACTTCCAAACAACGTACAATGTTCATTATTTCTTATACATTTGCGATTCTAAGTGACCACACTTTTCCGATCACGGCTGGACTAGAGTCGCTCTGGGACCGGGCTGCAGCAGATATGCAGACTGATCTTTGTGAAAATGTCGTCTGTGGCCTTCAAGAATATAATATATAAATGGGGATATAGTTGTAAATTTATTACAGTTGATACAGATACATGAATGACGATGAAACAGTATTAATGAGAGACGCGAGAATCCTAGGACACCCACAAATTTCATAAGGATCGACCAAGATTGGCACTCGGGTACTCAGATGTGGATCTGGACCCACTACACTACAGGTCACCCCGATGTGATTAAGCTAATTTTCCCCACATGTGATTAAGCTGTCTATTTTTTAGTCCCCCCCTTCATGTTTGATAATCAAGGACGATTACTGGTCCTCACGTTGACGCTACCTCTGTCTGCACCGCCTACCCCCCCCCTTGAGGTGTAGCAGTGTAGCACCTGCGTGAGGGTGCTTGTAGGTTGGAGAGCGTCTTCAGCAGAGAGAGAGGGAGAGAGAGACAGAGCGAGCGCTGTGCGTTCTTGAGCAAGTTGGAGGGCTCTCCACACATTATTGCGCCCCTTGACCACCGGCCCCTTAGAGGCCACCCTCCGTCGCAGAGCACGCGCTGCTTGGCTGCCACAATTCCAGATGAGACGTTCTTCATTCATTTTATATGTATTTAGTGGCCATTGTGTAAATGCGATTTCAAATTCGTGTGGGGTTGAAACAACAGAATGTTTAGTTCCGACCAATCGGGAGGCAACGCTCGAAACTGCCTCCTCCGATGCCCCCATCCCCGCGGACTATAAAAACCACGCCGGAGCGGATCGTTGGGTGAAAATGAAAAAGAAGAAGAACATTTTTAAGAACTCAATAATCACAATATAATAACTGTAAATAAAAGTAGGCGACACCCAAAGAGGCCAGCCATGTAATAGTTTTAAGTTAGTTTTTAAGTTAGTATTTTTAAGATACAGCCCTCCCTAACGCCAAAAGTCTAATCGGCTGGAGTACAAATGTATGCCCGTGATTGAATAAATTCCCGCCCCTCCAGGGCAACTGGAGGGGGGGAAATCGAAAAAAAAAATCGTTGGATGTGAGTATGTATGAGTGAGTGAATGTGTTGTAAATATACCTTAAGAATGAATGAGAGTGTGCATGATTATAAAAGAAAAGACGAAAGATGAACATTACAGAGAACTTTTACATTTAATATAAAAGAAGAAAGTTTATTAAACTAAGCACTGCCCAATGTGGCATTATAAATAGTTTTAATTTAGATAAGTTAGTGTTAGTAAAGTAGGCCCTTCCACCGCTGCACAAGCTAAATTGGCTGCAGCATAGTTGTATCCATCCTTTGAATAAATTCCCGCCTCTCCAGGGTAACTGGAGGGGGGGATTTTAAAAAAATCGTTGCGTCCAGTTTTCGGTGGTGCTGAAGAGCGAACGTGGACGGCTTTCGCGACTAGAGATGTCGATGTTGTAAAAAAAATTAATTTTGATTGTTCTTCAGAATAAGAACATTGATCAGTGTCTAAATATGTTTCTGAATAGTATTTGACTGTTTTCAAAGTAAGTGTACAGTATGCGATTCCCATTGGTTTATGTACGTAAATTTCGTTTATTTTATGAATTATTCCTGCAAGATTTTCTACGAATCAGCAGTACATGTTTATTGGAGTGATATTATCAAAAGGAAAAATTGTTAACAGTTTCATCCATCCCACGAATTAAAGCAAAAGACAAACTCCCTGTGATTCCATCGAAGTAAGAGTCAACGTTCGACCATACAGAAACACACTATACGCACTCACCCCAAATCACACGTAACCAGCTCGTGGCCTGGGGAGACACAATCGAAATAATTTGCAGCGAACGCCAGGGGTTATTAGTGTGATTGCGAACCACCGGGCAGTACATTCCATGATACCGCGCCTGTACAAGTATTCGATATTCACCGTCATTACAACAAACACGCGATCGCATAGCTACTTTTGAGGGTGGCGGCTAGAAGCCGCTTAAAACCAGAATTCGCCACCTGCACTGTCCATTCTGGGCACTAATTCCGTGAATTGTTGCCGACGTTGGCATTTTAGTAATATGCAAACCTTGCGATTCATAAATCCATTACGCGTCACCGCGGTTTCGTGTATTACGGCATTTGCGATTGTTATTCCGCGCGTATTGACAAATGAATTCCTACGAAGCCAGGCTGTGCTGGTAATCTGCAATGCATGTATTAACTGCTGATCCCCGTATGAAATATTCTTAGTACGGTCAGATTACGTGTACAAATAATAGGAGTACTATCATATTTACACGTTCATTCCTAACAACGTTAGTATTTTTAAGATTGGTGATATGTCTTCACTTCTTCCGTAGGCGGTATATTAAATTTCGAATGCTTCTCATGCCAAAATACCTAGTGTCTTTAACTATATGACGTATGTGGTAGATTAGGAACTTAGAATTTCTCTTGAATTTTTTAAATTCTTAGGTCTTTTAAATTAGAATATCAAATGCGTGTTGCAAAGACGGTTTACTTAAACCATGTAGTATTAATGTGACCCCAAACAAAAATGTCTGGAACATGCGTATTATGAACTTATTGCTTGAGGTCAGAATGGTACTTGGCCTGCGGAATCGTCAGTTAGGCGAATTTGAAGCACTGAAGCAACAACAATCGTTTCGTTACTTGTCAATGAATTCGACAAGTAAATGGTAAATTGCAATATTTTAAAATATAAACAATTATGTTGTGAAATAATTGATTATTAGAGAGTGATCATTGCTAAATTTATTGATGTGAATATTCATTATGCTTAATCATGCATTACATGTGTGATACGTGTGTTAACATAGTAGACCTTTCAGAAAACTTGCCAGTACCAGTGAAAACTAATGGAGGCTATCCTACATTCCATTTGCGGCGGTGATGGTGTAACGGTCAGCTTATCGGACTGTTATACCCAAGTTCGCGGGTTCAAACCCGATCGAAGCCGTGGATTTTTAAGGGGGAAAATTCCTTCGGAGGGGAAGTAAAGCCGGCTGTCCCATGTCAGTAGATTTACTGCATGTAAAAGATCCTCAAGCCTTAATGACGCCTCTGAACTAAATTCAAGTCGCTTGTTTCGTTGCCCAACGAATACCTTCTTTCTCCGCTAGATGGTGAAATGAGAGAGCAGGCCTCAAGGCCTGAGTCTCGCCACGTAAAATAAGGCAATTCAATTCAATTCAGTTCAATTCCAAGGGATGGCGTGTGTCACTGTGGACCGAGTGAGCTCGCCAGGCCGATCGCTGTCTCTCCGCCTTTGCGCTGGGAGGGGAGGTGCCCTCAACGTTTCCGTCACGGGAGAGGGGGAGTGCGTTAGTGAATCATGAACCAACCACAGGCATCCGCAGCCGCCTCGTGATCGAAGGCAAGGGAGGGGGGGGCGTGTCCCTTTCATGGAAGATCCTGCGCCGCTTTGGTCGCACGGCGCCAAAGGGCCGACGCCTCCTCTCCCGACAGCGCCCTTCGGCCCCAGCTAAGGGCTCCTGCAGTCGCGCGCACGCACGCACGCGACCTGCGGCGCGCCGACAGGGTGGACCGCTGAGCCCTGTGTCGTCGTTGTTTGCTTCTCAGGTGGGCGATCTTTGGTGTGGCGGTAAGACTATTCACCTTCCTCCTCTGGGTTCCAGGTTTCAAATCCCTGTCGATCTGTGTGGATTTTGTGCACAAAGCGGGTTCGCGCTGGGTGTTCTCCGGGTTCTCCCGGTTTCCGTGTCTCCCTTCATTTCACCATTGCCTGATCATCAATATATATATATATATATATATATATATATATATATATATATATATATATATATATACATACATACATACACATAGTGTTATTGTAGTATTCGTGGAAGTATTTTCTAATATTTAATTTATTGTAGTGTAATACCAGAGTGTGCGTGCTACTTTTTGGAAAAACACTTTATGAAGGGTTTGTTCAGTACCATTTCTGCTGCTACAGGCTACTAGCAGTATTCACAATCACCTATTTACTATTCAAAATAATTCGCCGATTTACGCATATGGCAATAAGGCTTGGATGGTGGTACCATGAAAAAAATAATAAATACGGTTCTCCCCTCCCGCGACCTATCTAGTCACCACATCTCGGCATACGTAACTCTGCCGCTGCTAGCGTTGCCATTTCATGATTTTGCGTCGTACGCCACATCAAGGCAATGCAGTACTCTCGTCGGCGTCAGGTCTCCCTCGCGATGGCCCTGTTCCTACAAGCTCCGACGTTTTGTCAGCTAATCTGCCCGTAGCTGCCGCCCACATACCAATATCTCCACCCACTTATGCACCTACGCCTCTCTGTTGACCATCTCCATTAACTCACGTGCCATCCTGTCCTCTGGCAAACACCGTCATCATCTCAGCACGGCATCTCCAGGTAATCCAGTCAGTCTCTCGCTCTCCCTCTCTCCCACTCTTGCTCTCCCTCTCTCCCACTCTTTCTCTCCCTCTCTCCCACTCTTGTTCTCCCTCTCTCCCACTCTTGCTCTCCCTCTCTCCCATTCTTGCTTTCCCTCTCTCCCATTCTTGCTTTCCCTCTCTCCCATTCTTGCTTTCCCTCTCTCCCACTCTTGCTCTCCCTCTCTCCCATTCTTGCTTTCCCTCTCTCCCATTCTTGCTTTCCCTCTCTCCCACTCTTGCTCTCCCTCTCTCCCACTCTTGCTCTCCCTCTCTCCCATTCTTGCTTTCCCTCTCTCCCATTCTTGCTTTCCCTCTCTCCCACTCTTGCTCTCCCTCTCTCCCACTCTTGCTCTCCCTCTCTCCCACTCTTGCTCTCCCTCTCTTGCTCTCCCTCTCTCGCTCTCCCTCTCTCCCACTCTTGCTCTCCCTCTCTTGCTCTCCCTCTCTCCCACTCTTGCTCTCCCTCTCTCCCACTCTTGCTCTCCCTCTCTCCCACTCTTGCTCTCCCTCTCTCCCACTCTTGCTCTCCCTCTCTCCCACTCTTGCTCTCCCTCCCTCGCTCTCCCTCTCTCCCACTCTTGCTCTCCCTCTCTCCCACTCTTGCTCTCCCTCTCTCCCACTCTTGTTATCCCTCTCTTCCACTCTTATTCTTCCCCTCTTGCTATCCCTCTCTCCCACTCTTGCTCTTCATCTCTCCCACGCTTGCTCTCCCTCTCTCCCACTCTCGCTCTCCCTCTCACGCATCGGCGCCTCTCTCACCTTACCGTCTATTGTTACGCCGCCGTTTCATGGCCCCGCCTCTCTGTTGCTAGCTTCCTCCGTCGGCCCCGACATTGAGGCGACCGGCTCGTATCACCGACGCGTCTCTCACCCCTGTTTTGTCTTCCTTTTCACTCTGGCTTCACCGCCCCCAGCAAACATTGTCTCAGAGGCCATTGGCGGCGTGTCTCCAACCACCTAGCTGCAGCGTCGTTCTGCTTCCTCACGTCAGTGCTCACCACGCCTGCTTTTCATACGTCGTAACCTCTTGAATATGTGTTTTGTTGATTGCCCGATCTATCTCCTCTACATTCGCTGACGAGGGTAGAATCACTATCATATAACTCTTCCATCCTCTACCTTCTCCTGATTTCGTTACGATCATCTCTAATATCATACTACACTCGCCACTACAGCCACCTCTACGCTACTCTTGTTCGTCTGGAATCATGAGTACCTCTACCATCAATACTACCTACCAACACAACCACCGCCAACCCTAATATTGTCACATCAACACTAGTACCACTACCTTCACAACCGCCAGTATTTACCATAATTACTAATCTCAATCACTTCCCATCATCACTGCCAGTGCCCTATCATGACTACCGTAATCGCCACCATTCTCCCCACCAGTCCCACCCTCCCAGCAATGACCACCTCCACCCTCGCCGCCACTGTAGACTTCCCGTTACCAGTAGCGTCACGAACCTCTCTTAATCATCGCTGCTTCTACTTCTAGGAGCTAGGTCGAATTCAGTCGCTGTCTGGAGGAGAATGCTAGCGGCCGGCTGCTCTGATCGATAGTTTTCCAGATTCGATAGATAGCCAGGGTTCGATTTTCCGTGGTTTCTCCGATCAACACCAAGCGAATGCCGGAGCAGTACCCTAACAAACGGGCCACGGACCGCGCGCGATCTTTCCTTCCTCTTCCTTGTCCTATCCTCACCCCTTACACACTCACGCTAACATGCACTACCCTACCATGCTTGCCGGGAGACCAGTCAGAAACTTAGAGCCTTTCCCGGCTGGGGCGGTGCCCCGCTAGTGGGAGATACCTGGTTGAGGGGGAAAACACCGCTAGTGGACGGTTGGTCGGCGTCAGATCTCGCCATCCAGCGGAGAAAAGATCACTACCACCTCCCGAGGAAAAAACACGCTCCACACTTACGGCATTAAAGACCTCTGTAGTTCGTGCGCCCTGAATCACGAATCAATCAAATCAAATCAACTTCTAGGAGTCCTCCATTTCCTCTCATAAGTCTCACTTTCCCATTGCCCTACCTCCGACTCGCCGCACAGCGTCTGGCAATGAGCTTTGCGCTCGCCTCTATCCGCGCTTCGGCACTACTCCCCGATCTCCTCTCTCTCCTACGCTCCTTCGCCCCCACCGTGCGTGTCACCCCATCCGCCACAGCGCGTTCTCCCTCCTCCCCTCCCTGCCACCCCGCCGCGCCGTTGCAATATTCGCGGCCCTCTGTTCTGCCTCCCCCTCCCCCTGCGCCACCCCCCGTGACATGACGGACGGCGTCGGCCGCCGCCGGGTCATTGACACGGCCTTTGAGCTCCGCGCCGTGCCCCCCCCGCCCCCTCCCCTCCCGCCGACATACATACTCCGCCCGCGCCCTCTGTGCTCGCCGCCGCCGCCACCGCCGCCGCCGGCTCTGTGCGCGCCTAATGTAGCGAGGCGCCACCGATCGCGTATCATAGGAGGGCCCCCTCCCCTCCCCTCCCCACGGCCTTGCAGAGGAGAGTGGGGAGGCGAGGAGAGGGCCATTAAAGATATACGAGGCAGATGGGCTGGCCGAGATAGCCGAACGTCGGGAACTGGAGGTTACGTAGGCGTTCAAAAATGATAGTACCTTGGCACAAACGTGAAGGTAAGAAGTAGTAAGCGAAGTAGATATGAGAAATGGGACAGAAAGTACCAACGTGGGAATGCTGGGTCTCTGTTGTGAAATGTGGAAGTTTTAAAAACTGAATGTATTCATTGTTGACTTTTGGTGGAATCATTACATACGAGCATGGCACAAACATTCTGTGCGTATGTAGCGAGGCGCCAGCGATCGCGTATCATAGGAGGGCCCCCTTCCCTCCCCCCCGGCCTTGCAGCGGAGTGGGGGGAGGCGAGGAGAGGGCCATTAAAGATATACGAGGCAGATGGGCTGGCCGCGATAGCCGAACCTCGGAAACTGGAGGTTAGACAGGCATTCAAAAATGATCGTTCCTTGGCACAAACGTGAAGGAAAGAAGTAGGAAGCGAAGTAGATATGAGAAGGTGGTAAAGAAAGTGCTAACGTGGGAATGTGTGGTCTCTTTTGTGAATTTGTGGGAGGTTTCAGTACCGAATCTGTCCTCTATTGTCCATTGGTGGAATCGTTACGTACAAACATGGCACAAACATTCTGTGTGTGAGTATGTAGGCGCCAGCGATCGCGAATCATAGGAGGGTCTCTCCCTCCGGTAGTGCCAAGGAGAGTGGGAAGGGTCATTAAAGATATACGAGGCAGATGGGCTGGTGAGATAGCTAAACCTCGGGAACTGGCGGTTACGCACGCGTTCTAAAATTATGGCACCTCGGCACAAACGCCAAGGTAAGAAATAGGAAGCAAAGTAGATATGAGAAAGCGGCAAAGAAAGTACCAACGTGGAAATGTGTGGTCTCTTTTGTGAATTTGTGGGAGTTTTCAGTATCGAATTTGTCTTCTATTGTCCTTTGGTGGAATCGTTACGTACAAACACTGCACAAAAATTCTATATGTAAGGATGTAGCTAGGCGCCAGCGATCGCAAATCTTAGGGAGGTCTCTCCCACCTCGGCAGTGCACAGGAGAGTGGGAAGGGTCATTAAAGATATACGAGGCAGATGGGTTGGCAAGATAGCTAAACCTCAGGAACTGGAGGTTACGCACGCATTCTAAAATTATGGCACCTCGGCACAAACGTCAAGGCGAGAAGTTGGAATCACAGGAGTTGTAGAAGTAGTAAAGAAAGAATCAAAGTAGGAATGCCCGTAAAAATGTTGGTCTCTGTCGTGAATTTGTGGGAGTTTTCAGTACCGAATCTATCCTGTGTTGAGTTTTGGTGGAATCATTAAATGCAAACATGACACAAACATAATCCATGCGCGAGAGTATAGCGAAGCGCCACCGATCGCATATTATATGAGGGTCTCTTCCCCCTCCCCGCCCTACACAGGGAAGAGGAGAGGTGAGAGCCACAAAAGAATACGAGGCTGATGAGCAACCGAGATAGCTGAAACTCGGGAACGGGCGGTTAAGCAGACGCAAGCGTCGAAACGTCGAGGTTTTGTCGAAGTGGGAATGCGAATTAACAAGTAAATCTTCGCGTATCTACAGGTCTCTTCAGTGCCAAATCTGTTGCTTGAATAAAACCAATAGAATAACACACGTCCACGGCACAAAAGTTCACAGTAGCCAGGCAAAACTGATCCCAAATTATAAAAAGCTCTCTCTGCATGTCAAAGGTGGAAAGGTTCGTCAAAAGAAATATTTGGAACGTTTCATAATATCGCATTGTGAACGTAAATAACACTATTATTTGTGGCCTTTAATACTATTTGATGTGATGCTTTGGCTCTTCCTCCAAATTGAGCATTGTGTATGTCTGGAAATCTTTCCGTGAGCCAACAGATAGAAATTATGTACATACTTAAGGTGTGTATTATAGTTATTTTGTGACGTTCTAAATTGTTCGTTAGGTCAAGGTGGTTTGGGGGTATTGACTGACGAACGATTTATTACGCAATGTAGACGTTCATTAGAACATAAAAGAAATATTGTCATGACACCTTTCACCTGCACAATGCCGTTTTATGTATATAGCTGCCATTTTATGTATAGTACAAGAATAAACAGAGTGTCTCATTTTGGATGGATGAAAGGTAGCTCGACGATAAATTTAAAGTACGCGAATAATTTATGGGGGGTACCTTTACACGGGAGGAGTACGGTTCAAAAAAAAAAAAGGTCACGCGAGTGTTGGCACAAATGCACCGTACACGTGAAAGATAATGAGGAACATGTTCCCGACGGCCGTTTGCGAAAGACAATGGCTCTATAAACAATGAGTAACGGCGAACGATGCTCTTCTTGTCGCGCGGTGGCCCCGCCGCGCCGGGCTGAGAGGCGCGGAGCCCAGCCTGAGCGCATCATCGCAGGCATACCGCCGCAATATCGACGGAACACGCTCGTCTCCTGTTTCCCAACGGCTTTCCGATACTTTTTCCGGGCCGGAGTGCGTAACGCGCGCAGGTGTTCATACTGTGGCGTCATGGCCGGGGCCGTTACAAAAATACATACCGTTGTAAAATATTGAATATTTGTTCACAATGTGCACCGACACTTGAAATCCCTATTTACAAATTTTACAATCGATATTATAACCGGCCGTTACTAGAAGGAACTTTACCGGTCACCACGACCGCTTGTCTCACGTCACGACGCATGCGCGCCGGCTTCATCCCCTTGCCTCGACGTGCCACGAGCCGCACCACCCACGATGACCTACGGACGAGCCCAAGAAACAGAAGAAAGAGTTTTCGTCCGGGGCCGTCTTATATACCTTCTGGCCTGGCTCCGGAACTGCGTCATATTGCCACTTCCGCCAGCCGCATTTCTCCGGTCGGCATGTCTAGGGGGTTCACAAGTCTGCCCCCGTGGCAGCGCACGTCCGCAGGTTTCCTCGTCGCCCAAATATAGCCCTTTGTTTTGCGAAGCGTCCCTTCAGCACGCGCCGGCAACTATTTCCCATGTGCATTTCAAGTCTCTGAAACGCACGTAACTAATTTTGTACAAGGCAACTGTTATGACGCCACAATACGCCCGCTCCTCCCTCCGCGGGCCTCACCGGTGTAGGTAGCTCTGGGCAGCAAATGGTGTCGCTGCAACGCTTCTGACCGGTAGGTTCTAGAGTTCAGGTTCCGACGGTGGCAGGATTTTCGACACTAGGTAGACAGCTAGGTCGAATTCAGGCGCTGTCTGGAGAAGACTTCTAGCGGCCGGCTGCTCCGATCTGTAGTTTTCCGTGGTTTCTCCGATCAACACCAGGCGGATGCCGTAACAGTGAAGTAACAAACGGGCCACGGATTGCACGATATATTTTCTTCCTCTTCCATATCCTATCCTCACCGCTCACTTACACACACTTACATGCACTGCACTACCACGAGTGGCGAGCCACCATTATTCCACACCTTGCCGAGGGCGTCATCGAAGGCAAGCGGAATGCAACGACAAGCAAATGTGCGGGAGACCGGTCGGGAGCTTAGAGTTTGTCCCTGCTGGGGTGGTGCCCCGCTGGTGAGAGAGACGTGGTTGGGGAAAACCCACAAACAGACGGGTAGATCAGTCCTGGTTTTCGCCATGCATCTGAAGATCACCGCCACCTCCCGAGATAAAACATGCACTACACTTAGGGGCGAATGACCTTAGCAGCTAATCACAAATGCAAGAGAGGAGGCAATGTGGGAGTGCGCCAGGCTATACTGTAGAAGGGCGAAATGAGATGGCATTTTTGATATCAGCTCTTAATTATACGTTAGAGGGCTAAGCACAATCAGCACAAATCCCACAAAACATCAGTACCCGTTTACATCACTTAATTGCTCAAAAATGTGTTTTATGTACAGTTTTCCAGATTTAAGGACGGCAAACTTCAGTATAATTTCATGAAAATATATCCTATAATCTCTACAAATCTATAAAAGTTTCTGATTGGTGTCTCCTCTAAAATGGTGACACCCGGCGCGGAACGCCCCCTCTGCCCCTCCCTGACTACGCCACTGCGAGTCGGCGGCAGTGGCGAAGGGGGGCGGTGTGGGCGGGCGCCATACAAAATGAATACGGCTTGCGTCTATAGCCAAGGCGGCGATAGCACTTCCCAGAAGGGCATAATAATTACGCCGCGCGTTCGCAGCCCCTGCCACCGCCTTGGCTAGCCCCCAGGCGAGGGAGCGTAAACGAGACGGGAGCGGGGCGCTGAAGTCTTCCGGGGATCAAATGTACTATCAGCGTTTACCTCAGGGCGGAAACTTTAACTGTTAATACACTCACCGGCGACGAAGTTGGCGTAAACCAGATAGAGGGTTTTAATGTCATATCATAAATGTAATAACAAAGAAATAATAATAATAATTTGAAAATGCATCTGAAATTCAATATACATGCAAATAAAATGCATTACAGTTCTAAAACGTTTAGGTCTTACATATTGTTTTGCAAAGAAAGGTCACTGTAATCTCCGCAAGTGTGTATCTGCGAAACCCCACATGACGTTTAGGTCTATCCCGGATCACACGTTCCAGCAGCCAAGGATAATCACATCCCGGAATGTGATGCCCACTACACTTACGAGGCCACAGTAATTGACCCGACCGAAATCAATATTGTGACCGCAAGGTAACCGTTAAGTCCTTTGCTAAATCTATTGTGACGTTGCGGGAATCTCACTACAAATCACAGACAACTCAACTATTTACACAGGTTTATTTACAATATTATTTACGAGTAATAATAAATTTAAATATCTGTAGACAGCTCTGGCAGACTATCCTCGGATCGGACGAGCGATCCCTAACTATATACAATTAATTGCTTGACTCGTGGCCCGTGCCACTAATCAAAGACCTACGCACACAGTGTACCACCACGTGACCACTGTCACAAGGCCACTGTCACTGCCACTGCAACTGATATTCCACTACGGTTCCACGACATACGGGTTTCCCCACGAGCATCGCTCGTGAACGCACCGCCCCGGGCGCACGTTTTGTGCATCCGCACGAGGTCTCCCTCTCTGCTCAAGACCCACCCCCGTGCTCTGAGTTTTATACTCTCACCCCACGTGACTGGCGACCTCATATTCGCGTTCGCGCGGCAACCACGCGCGAATCACGTGATCGCCGCGACGCCTCGAGGCTATGCGACTGGGCTTGGCTGCTGTTATATCCTAAATTCCGAGAAGTTCTCGAAATACTTCTCAGGAATGACATATACCTGGTTTCCCAGACTTCCCAGCCCCCGCCCGCTTGCGACACCCTGACGGTCTATACTTCGTCTTAGATTATTTACTTAAAATTAAATTTCAATAATTCTTAATTAAATGCAGTTTTTTAATATAATAAAAATAAATGTCATGTGCAACTATATTTTTATTAAATAATGTATAAACTATTCATTAATATTTTTTTATATTTAATTTATGGGGGGAGTGTGATACCATTAGTTTTGCCCCGGGTGACACCAACTGAAGCTACGCCACTGCTGAACCTTTTCTCTATGACCACAAAATACTCTTACTTGCTGTTTAAGAACATGTTATTTCAATCCCGAATATAAAAGATGAATTAAAATAAAGACAGTACCCGAATGGGCCCTAAAGGAACTTAAAAAGACATGATGCCATCACTTCCCGGTCGTAGTGAATTCCTCGACTTCCGTTTTGGCGACTCCCGCTTCGGAAAACCCTGTGTCTCACCGCGCGGGCGAGACTCCGTTGCGGAAAGAAGAGTATAGCAACTCACGCCTCGGTGCCCGCCGAGCTCGTTTTGTCTACTTCCATCCTTTGATGCCTCCCGAATACGTGCGCGGTTGTCGGTATTTCGAGTGGGACTATCCAGTGACTGCACGTTGTAATATTAGCGAGGGAGATGCTTTGCGATAGAACTGCGGGTAAGACGATATTTTTGTCTTCATTTAAGATCTTGTCGATGTTCAGCGGCGTACCACTTTACGTCAAGTTTTAAGTATACTTCTCTCTCTCTCTCTCTCTCTCTCTCTCTCTCTCTCTCTCTCCCTCCCGCACTCTCCCCTCTCCCTCTCCCTTCTACCCCTCTCTCCTCCACTCTCACCCTTTCTCTTTCTCCCCCTTTCTCTCTCTCCGCCTCTCTCATCCCTTTTTGTATTTTAGATGGTGAAGTTGAGAAAGGAAAGAGAGAACTATCAAACGAGCGTGATTCTGTTGGAAATTTTCGACACTTTCGTAAGTCGCGTGTAGAATTATACTCGTATAAACTGTAAAATATTGTGTTCCATAGCAACAACTGACTTCCCATCTTTGTGGCTTAAGCAATTCAAACACTGACCCAGTGTCGTTAATATTGTATGATTAGGCACTTTTTAATGGGTAAATATTTCATACAGTGCTGCTATATTCTACAAAAGGAAACCTAATTGGTGTCATTGGTGGTACTCTTCTCGTACTACTATTCGGACTGGATACTTTGCGTATTTCGAAAAAACTCTCATTTTTTACAAATGAAAAACATCTCAGAGCAATATTCCACAAATAAATACAATTTATTTTTAGGTCACCATTTACCAGTCTTCAAAATTGCACAGCCATGTCTTAGTTCACTTTACTTGGTCGTCTAAAAGTAGTGTGACACTACTAGAAGTTACAAGGGCCGCTTTATGCGAAGATCCGAAAAAAAACTCTTTCGAAAGAGTTTTCTTTCCGTCGCGTCGTCGCCCCGCATCGCCATGCATTCGGACGGAGGCGTAGCGCCGCCGTGTCCCTCCTTCCTTTTCCCTCCCCCCCTTTCCCCTCCCTGCCCCGCCCCGTCCTTGCTCCGCCTCGTCCCCGCCCCGGCCCGCCCCGGCCCGTCTCCGCCCTGCCCTCCCCGCCCCACCCCCACCGCGCCCTGCCCGCCCCGCCCGGCCCCACCCCAACCCGCCCCGCCACACACCGCCCCCACCCCACCCGACCCACCCCGCCCCGACAACGCCCCCACCACACCCAACCCCGCGACCTCCCACTCTCCTTCCCCTCCACCTCCTCCTCTCCTTTCCGCCCCGCCGCCTCGTCGCCTTGGCGAGAGGCAAGTGTGCGGTCGGGCCGGCGCCAGCTGCGGGCCTCCCACCCGCAAGAAAAAAGCCGCGCGCAACTTTTGTTTCCCGATGCCTGCGGAGCGCCGCAGAAGAGCCGCGCCTCGCCTCGCCTCGCCTCGACGCCACAGGCCGTGCGGGGAGAGGGCCAAGGCGAGAAAACCTCGCAGCGAAGGCGATTTGCGACGAAATATACCCCGATTTCAACATAGTGCCACTTTAAGACAGTCCCCTCATCCAAGAAGTCAATGAAGAGTACTCCTATGTATACTTAATTCCTCAAATAGTTTAGGCCAGTGTTGTCAAGGTCGATGCCACGAGCGGGAGTCCGTGGCACGAGTGCCACGACGAAATCGCCCCTCCACGCAGTTCATCACCCCGCCATTAGAGACAACGCCATCCCTATTGTAAAACGGTGGGGTTACTAATAGTTTCCTTTACCAACGTAGTTGCGCAGAGAAACTCGTGGCATGCTGCGGTGCCACGACGCGTGCCACTGCCACCAGTAGAAGACCTTGACACCACTGCTTTAAGGATCACGAGGTGGAAAGGGAGTCATCCAATCGGGAGATACAATACCAAAATTTAAGTTGTATCGAAATCTCCGATTGGATGACAGTGACCCCTCTCCTTCCATTTCGTGTCCTTGAAATGCCACTATGTTTAAATCGGAGTTTGGTTATCCGCACTCCCGCCGAACATACGAGGAAATCAGCTTCAACAATTTATATTCTTAGGGGTCATCCATAAATTACGTAACGCTAAAGGGGGAGAGACGGAGTCTGAGGCAGCGTCACGCTGCGTTACACAGAGACACGGAAGTGCGTTACAATGGGGAGGGGAATATTGAAAATACTCGAAATTTGCTTTACGTAATTTATGGACAGCCCCACTACTTCTGTGGCTTGTAAAGAAATATACAAACACCACAATCGAAAAAGGAATAAACAAAAACTAAGGATGAAAATTAAAAGTAGTGATAAATAAATGAGCTTATTATCAAAAAATGTTCTGCGTAATTTAGCCTCAAACAGACAATGATTTGAACACGAAAAGATTGAACGCACATGAAACATGCGACCAGGCGACGAGGTTTGAGACGCTGCTGGGAGTGGTGACGTGGAGAGAGGTGGGAATTGAGAGCGGGATAAATAAATAAATAAATGTCTTTATTGGTGGCGAGGCTCATGCCATTTAGTCTGCTCTTCCGCCTGACCACCTTCAAAAATTTTTATTACAATTTATTCTATCAAAAAAAGGAGATCATTCAATGAGAAATACTTACGCAATTTAGACGATGGGTTTCGCACATAGGAGGCAGGAGTGAAAGCGAGGAAGGAGGAAGTTGATAGAACAGGAAACGCGCTCACAATATTTGTGTGATTAAGTTTATTAATTTCACGTTAGGGAAAATTTAAAAATGAGTCATTAAAAATTAGTCACAAATACAACAGATTGAACACTACCAGATTTTACTTCAATTTAGAAAAAAAATATTTTTTGACTCGCAAGTTAGGTACAGAAGAAGAATATTAGAAGGAATAACGGGATCGTGGATGAAGGCGAGAAAGGAAGGGTAGGAAGGTAGAGGGTGAACGTAGCGAACGAAGAAGTGGCAGACGGCGAGGATAACAGCGAGGACGAGGGTAGACGCGACACGAGAGGCAATTGTGAGCGCGAGGATTTTTCGTGGAACAGAATAGGACCAAGTGACGAGGACGGGGCGGAGGCAGATGGGGTGAACTCGACGCCTCCTACGTCAGGCTTACACATCCCGTCGTTCCCCGTGGATGTGTCTTTGCCGTGGATTCGCCGGCTGCCAGTCCGCCTCGACACGTAGGGACACGTCCCGCCTTAGGCGGCGTCTGTGGAACGAGCTGAAGGGAAACATCGCGATGTATTGAAATTGGAGCTTCTGTTATTTCTCGCGAAGGAAGCGGTCTGTTGATGGAGTATAACGATTCTGCAGAAAGTGTGGATTGGATTTTGTTGTTGTTAACCGATGTATGAAGTGGTTTCGTGCTTGGGAATAGTGATATTCGACGTGTAAGCTGTAGGGAAAGTAGTTGAGCTCCGAAGATAAATATTAAATTACTTGATGTTCATAAGTCTCAAAGCATAGGAATCTGATTCAGAATTGACTGGTTTTCGTTATTGGAGTTCGGGATAGTAACGTAAGACTCCACACTACTCGTATATGCTGGTTCACTGCCAGGCAGTGAATTCATTGCTATTTAGGATGCGGAAAACGTAGTATTGGAAGAATGGAAATGATATGAAAGAAGCGTATTTAAAACAATCTTCGGAGGTATTTTTCTTGTATTTTCTCATCTATTTTTTGCACGTGAAGTTTCGCCGAAATTCTTCTAGCTTTTAGAATAGCTTTTAATGCTAATGATGATCTTTTTTCACGGAATAAAGCTTTGTACACAGTAAGAAGTAAATATATCGGACTAATGAAATAAAAAATTTTACTAGTAAGTATTACACTGACGGGAACTTTTTTCTGAAAGACAGCTGGGATTAGCTGAAGTTTGATTTGTTTCTTCCTACTATTGTGGACATTCAGCGTCTGAGCGAAATAGTACAACCTCTTTCAGCTTTTTCGCTTCAGTCCGGAAGGTTGCTGAGAGGAAGAAAGCGGGATCAGGGGAAAAGTGGTATTAGCGATGTTCCAGGCTATTTCTGGGCCACGATTTCCTGAATCCAGATCGTTGGCAGGTCTGATACTTGTATACGGAAGGTACAAAAAGGCGAACCTGTAGAACAAACCAACATGAGAATATGCCGTAACATATAAAATGCTTTCATTGAAATTCATAAAATCGAGCGTATTAAATTGCTCTTATATTTAAAAAAATATATATCAATGCTAATGAAACAGTTCAGTGCGACCTAATAGGATGCTTGCTCCTAAAATATTTTAAAATATTATATTCCCATTTGTAATTGTTTCTAAAAAGCAACGTATGTCGAACAGAAATAGTTACTTTTTTTTAAAAAAAACTTACGTGCCCCAGGAGCCCCGAAAAATATTTCATGTGCCGTGGTATATTGCCAACTCTCAACTTGGTAATAAACTGAAAACTGATACTATCCACTCCCTAATACGTTCACAAAGCGTTATATTTTTTAACTCCTTATATGACTTACAGCTGATCCGCTCTTTCAATTTAGAACAAACATATCATTTTCCACGACACATACTATCAAAATTTCTCAAAGATATATTTCATCCACCTTCAATTTTTAATTCATAATATCTTATCCTTCTACTCTACATTTTATTTACAAACTTCATTTTTTTAAATAACTTAATCTCCTTTCAAAATTTAAATTTTAACAATTCTTTCTTCAGGTTCCTGTGAGAATCAAATTGTCTGTTCTTTATTCGTAATGTCCAAAACCCTGAAAGACAAACATGACGAACATGTCGAACATTTAAAAACTAACGGTGCTGAAACAGCACGTACTTTCTCGTTAGTATTTTAAAGCAAAATTGCGCGAAAAGTACGCGAATTTAGGCAAATCACGCAAAATTACTCTCATATCCACGATGCACAATGCGTATTCTAGACGAAATATTAGTTTATATTAATGCGAAATGATTTTCGCGCAGCATTACATAACTTTCTCTTCGTAGGAAGTTCCTTCCTAAGCGCGAGAAAGGGGAGGGGGGGCGAAGCAAGTGCATTGTAGCGTGACGGCTTCCCACTGGCCTTCCCCTCCGTCGTGGTCTGGTCGAGGGGGAGAGGGAAGCCAAGGCCACGCAGCGGTTCGCCGCGGGAGTGGGGGTGGAAAAGAGGGACCCGGAAAAAAAGGGGGGACCCGGAAGCTACACTCAGCTCGCAGGAAGCGGAAGATGCACATGCACTTGCACCTGCACCGGCACTCAAGGTCGCCCGCTGCACGCGAACGCATGCTAGAGAGCCCTTTGTGTATTGTCATGGCCGTCGCTGCTATCTAGCGGCAGAGGGCAGGGAGAATACCCATGTGTTTTCTGCTCTCGATGAGGGACGAGTTGCGAAAAAGAAAGTCCCGGTGAGGGAAGGTGTCGTGTTATGTAAAACTCCAGTCTATATTCATTAAGGGAGACGAAAAGGGAAAATTTGAATTTTTGACATTTTTGGGACGTTGAGATTTTCTAGACGTGAAGAGTTTTCTGAATAAAATTATATACACGCCATTGTTAAATGGTGTGTATATATTTTTTTCACTCTTGTTACATATTTTTTTCAGTTATATGTCAAAATTGCAGCCAGTATCGGTTGCAAGTATCAGCTTCGGTTGCAAGTAATCAGCTTCGGTTGCAAGTATTTTGTTTACATTCTGTCTGATGAACGAATTTATCTAAAAGGCTGTTCTTTTCAGTAAATGATAGAGACAATTTTATGCTTTAATGTTGTTTTCATTGCAAAACTTTATCATCTATGACTGTTTACGAGGCAAACGTGATTTGTTTACTTGTTTTCGTGGAGATGACTGATTCTGTGGAAGGATTAACTTCGACGCTGATTTCTGAGAAATTACATTTTTGAACATATTTGTCCCATTTATCAATGAAACTACTCTAGTAATGATTCTCAATTTTTTGTACGAAGTCAATTAAGTAATAATAAATATATGTACCAAATTTAGTACAATCATTTTCATACTGCAGGATTTCTGAAAAAAATACAGAAAAAGTTATGTAAAAATGTTGACTTGTACTTCAAAGATGCTGTAAATTACGAAAACTGTTTAAGAGATGTATTTACTTAAATTATTTCCACCAAGTTGTTCCTAAAATTTCACAGCTCTAGATTGAATCGTTTGTGAGATAATGGGTCAAATGTTCAACCAAATTAACATGAGAGAGATAGGGCTTTATGTCTTCCGTAAGTGTATTGAAAACAAATCACGGGTTTCCCTGAGAAGTTTAGCTTTCGGGTTGCATTTAATGGAAAATACGTCTTACGTCCATAGTTGTATTACAATTGTACACTCATCCAGAAGTACAGTTGCATTGAATGTGATTCTGGAGAAGTAGCAGTGAGTATGAGTACGGACATAAAGACCGCATTTTCTTATCGGAAATGCTGACCAGAACAGTCTAGCATTTTCATTCAGATAGTGGGATCATGTAACCCACTTTTTTGTGCTCAATGTCACCCTCTGCTTGCATTCAAATCTAGAATCGCCTGGACGACGAATATTTAAATGTAGCCTGTCAAGAATGTAGAACGCAAACACATTCAATAATCTACTCAGAAAGTCAGAAAAATAGTATCACTGGAATTTTTGCTTCTAAATTTGGCTGTAATTTTTTGTTGCGACAGGACTCGAATACAGCATAGTTGCGATTCGAAATGTTACCTCAAAGTGGGTGTTCTTTTTACAAACAAAGAAATTGGTTTGGAGTTTACGAAGCCTAACTACGGAAGCTTACTCATTGTTAAAATGAAAATGTCAATGAAGTAAACCGAGAGTAGTGCAGAGTTGTTCTCCTGTACAAGAAATTATGGAAAATAAATAGCGATGGATTTCCATTTTATGGAAAATGGAAAATAAAAAGCACTTCAATTTGATATTTACAGATTAAAGAATATCTTGAAAAAAATATGAATTTGATAAAACTTCATTTTTTCGCCTTACAGGTGTTGTATGAAGCATGTTTAAGTAAAAACCGGGCAACTTCATGTACGTCAGTTATGTAACGCATGATTGTGGTAAATAAATACTCGATCAGTGTCTTTTTAAAGCTAGTGCATAATATAATTGGTATAGATTACATCAACCTCGGATCAGGTCTTCCGTGGTTTCTCCGATCAACATCAGGTGAATGCCGGAGCAGTGCCCTAACAAACGGGCCATGGACCGCGCGCGATATTTCCTTCCTCTTCCATGTCCTGTCCTATCCTCTCCCCTTACACACACACACACTAACATGCACTACACTACCACACATGCCGGGCGACCGGTCGGGAGCTTGGAGCTTGTCCCGGCTGGGACAGTGCCCCGCTGGTGGGAGATACCTGGTTGGGGGGAAAATCCCGCTTGTCGACGGTGGGTCGGCGCCGGATCTCGACATCCAGCGGGAAAAGATCACCGCCACCACCCGATGAAAGAAAACGTGCTCTACACTGACGGGACTAATGACCTAAGTAGTTGACGCGCCCGTAATCACGAACAATCAATCAATCGAGTCAGGTCCTAACGGTGCGTGCTGCCTCCGCCTGTGCTAATAGCGCAAGTCCTCCTCGGAGGTAACGCCCCCGGCACTGGCCAGCCCCAGCCACCCCACTTGGCATATCTTCGCCCCGTGTACATCTCACCCAGAGTCAGTGGCGTATCTACGGTATGGCAGGCATGGCACGTGCCATGGGCGCCACTCACTAGGGGCGCTATTTACAGTATACCCGTTAAAACAAATAACAACAACCTTAATTTCAAGTATCCCCACAGGGGCGCAAATTCTATGCTTGCCATGGGCGCCTGAATACCTAGATACGCCTCTGCCCAGAGTTGTGCCGTAAACTATAATTTTACGTCTACGCATGTTTTCTACACGTAATCTACGTGTAGTGTACGTGAATCTTTTATCGTGTAGACTACGGAGACAATGTATTCTGTGTAGACTATTTATTTCTCCACATCGAATAACCCCAAAAAAGTTTATAATAAGTAGTAATAGTAGAAGCATGTTTTAATGTGTGTATATAAATGAAATTATTTACGATTCAGTAAGTCAAACAAAATATACCATTCTGATGAAGAAAAGACAACTTCCGTATCCATCTCAAGAAACCAGTAGGAAATTGTGCCAACTTACACTCCTTTAGTACTCCTTTAGATATGATCTAGTCAATTTCCAATAATTGTGATCCAATGATTATAAATAAATTTTGGCTTTGGGAGCGGATCCTGACCCTCTTAGATTCGCCCCTGCCCCACAAAAAAGGTATATTACATTATTGTCTACATAGATTACCTTTGACTGCGCAATGTCCGTTGTCTACGCGTTGTTTACGTGTAGACGTAGACTATGGTTCTTGACGCGTAGACGCACATCACTGATTCTCACCGCGTCTCTCTCCACCCTCCTCAGCCTTACCTGTCCCACTCCTGTTCGCCTCCACCCGATTCACCTCGTCCCTCCCTCGCGGCTCTCCACCTTGCCCTGCTCCGCCCCAGCTCAGGCCCTAATCCTCCCCGTCGTGCCCCACTCGAGTGAGATTGGGGGGGGTGCGCCCGTTTTCCTGTAAGGGGATTCGCTAATGCCTCAAGCTCCCACGGACGCTGATTGGAGCGTAATTGGAGGGCCGGGGGGCGGGGCGGCCCGTCATAGTGGACTCCCATCCGTTTCCAAATGATTTCGTCGACGATTCTTAAAGAACTTCGGTCATTTGCGAATACCTCCAACACCATGAAAGTTGGCACTTCTTCTTTTTGTTTTCGCCGAGAAGGTTTATGTGCTGTTAATTCTGTTGTAACTCCACTACATGGCGCTGTAGAACAAAACTAAGTATTCACGTCAAATACAACCCGCAACACACTCGGCAGCCTTTTTTTGAATCTATATCGTTAAATAACTGCTAAACGATGCGTTCTAGAGCCTTAAAAACTAAAATTTTGAGGCTGAAGTCCTGAAAGAAACGTTTTTCACGTCGTATTCCACAGAATGAGCTCTTCTTTAACATTCTATTACATTTTTGCTGGTCCGGCGCTTTCCGATATTACCTCACCTGTTTAGAGACGTGCAGAATCTGCAAGTAATTGTGAATTAGAGGGACAGAGAGTGCCAAAGACAGGGACACACAAAGACAGACAGACAGGGACAGGGTGAGGGAAGGAGGGAGAGACAGTGAGAAAGGGAGAAGGGAGGGGAAAGAGGGAGATGAAGGGTACAACAACGTCTGACGGGTTTTCCTAGTGAAGTGTGAATATAGTGCACCGCGCCAGTAAAGTCTCTCCGCAGTGGCACCTTGCTGGTGAGTGTGCTAGCAACAGAAATTATGTTGGGAGCACGAGCTGTAGCTTGTAAAAAGTAAATTGCGTTCTCACCACAATCATAACAGATGCTGAAAGTATTGTTGCCTTCACATGTTTCCCAGTCATGTGGTTGCTACCAAAAAATATAATTTCTGGCATGTGAGTTGTATTTCTCGGAGAAACCACGGAAAACTATCTATCAGAGCAGCCGGGCGCTAGAATTACGGACTTTTTGCCACCTCGAACGGTAAGCACTATCGATCTTCTGCTCATGTGCAGTTTAAGTTTCACATCTCTTGAGTGCATCTGCGCATGCGCAGAAGGTCGATAGTATTTAACGTTCGAGGTGGCAAAAACTCCCTATTCTCCGCTGGATAGGGTTGAATTCGACCTAGCTATGTGGCTACCGCAATGGCGCCACTGAGCCTTTGCAGTTGGTCCCGGGTCTGCCGTCGTGCCTGCGCCGAAACACTTAAATCCACTAACGCGCGATTTGTTTATTTATTTACGTCAAAAACAGTTAAAAACTGTGTGGGACGAGCTATGGGGAGAAGTGAATTTTGTGAACGTTTTCATAATTCTGTGATCTCTATCCTAAACCATATGCTAGTCGAATTTTGAATACAGAAAAGAGCGGGATTTTTTTTTTTCAAGTTTTGTTGACAAAAATATTCGCTCCTATATAATAAAATATATTTTGAAAGGTAAATTAGCTATAAATTCCTGCCCTGAACTCTTCATGAAAGAATAATACTTTTTGCCGCGATAATACGGAAAACGATAATTTGAATAATTATATTTCCCACTGAAATTCAGAAGACGTGCACAAATAATGAAGTTACATTTATGTCCAGAAGCAAAACAAGGGACCATCTCAGCATTTGCTCAAGGATCAGGGAAACTGGACGAAAAACCTGATCGAGATGGGGTTGCCGACGTAGTTTCGTTATGAGGCGACAGCGGGGATGAAGATCGTATCTGGGACTTTCTCTTTGACCTTCCTGCTGCTCCAATAACGTTCGCTTCATTAAAATCCATCACTTTCCGATTGAGGAAACATGACAAGCCGAGCCGTTGTACTCTCTCGCGTGTGGTTTAACGATTTTCTGTTGAACATTGTTATTATTACGTCTAAGAACAGCAAATGCTTCGTATCAGTGGGCAAAGATCTGATTCTCTTATAAATGATTACCTGTAATAAATTACGAGAAACAAGTTAATGCTTTGGAATTATATTTTGTTTCTGTAGCAAAGAAATTAAGTCGTAATGAAATTCAGTTTCGATTTCATTAAGATGATATCAATATCAATTTTAAATTAACTTTTCTCTAAAAAGATAACGGGTTTGGTGGTCATGCCATTGGATGCGAATTTCAAGTAATAAGTATGAACGTCGTATTTTAGATACGTTACCGACATCATTGTTATATCGGACTAAAATTGAAAGTGATTGCTTTCTCTCACAGCATTTGCCTTCAAATTATGGGCAGTATTTCTTAAGTTGATTAGTGTATTTCTTTTTCCGTGATACAACGAAATTTTACATGGTCACGCTATTTATTTCCTCAGACGCAAGACCGGATTACCGACACCATCGCTCAAGCATATTTTCATATCCCGCCGATAGTTGGAACGTAGCGATGATAGTTGACAGCTAGTCACACATATCGTCTACATTAATAGCATTGTATTTGTGATAAAAAATTCTTCCGTATGTCGTGACGTTGTCATCGGACTTTATGCTTGCGATAAAATGAAAAAGAATTCACTTTCGATGTTACGAAGTTTCCGTAATGCATAATTTAATTTTCGCGTATTAAAATGTGCGAGATGTAATAGGAAAGTTGATCACGTAGCGCCTAGCCCCACATCTGAATGTCGCAAACTCATCCTTTGAAGTTGAACACGTTTAAAGCTGACTCAATCCGAGAAAATGCGTGAGCTCGTAGGTCTGACTGCTGGAGTGAGCGCAGCCTGTTCAGGACACATACGCTCTCATTTTCGCTTTTAATTTTGTCTTCACTTGAAGAAGAAGTCTTCTTTTACAGAATCTAAATTAAAAGTCATTTCAGCTAACTACTTAATTGTCCTTTACTTTTTCTGTCTCTTTTTCTTCATCAGAACTTTTTTTCTTAATCAGAAGTCAGTTATATCTTGTTACAGATATTTCTTTAAGAAGGGAGTGCTTTGTTAGCTACTGCTCGGCATCATTACTGCAGATTGTGTCCAGGCACTCAATTCGTCAATGCGTTCGTTTGCAGTAGAGATAGGCGTATCCGTTTTTCTTGAGTAACGGTTGTCGAAATAATCTGGAAGGAGCCTTCAAAGCCACAAAGGAGGAGCCTTCGAAGCTAACTTCCTTCTTAGTATGCATAAGAGTAGCTTCTCCATATACATAGTACAGTATACTGGATAGCAATTATTTCGAATTATACTCTTAACACACTTTCTCAGAGCTGCATTTCTGCAAATTTGTGCACACCGCGCAGACAGCTGCAAACATTCTGTTCATTCAGTTCTTTTTCGGTGATTTCTGGCGTAGCGGTCGGAATGTTAACTTTCCACCGCTGAGACCGGGCTCTTTTCCGGGTTGTTGCACGTGGCATCTATGGTGGAAAAAGTGGGTCCGCAGCACGATTTCTCGGGGAATACGTGAGTAATATTAGTTAAAATGGCATTCTGATGGTAGTTGTTTTGAGCATTCACACCGCGAGGTCACACGTGTACGGAGTGTTCCATTAATTGCGTCGCGGATTGAAACAGTTGCAGCAGCAGCGGAGGAGGAAAACGTGAGCTCAGCGACTCGTCAACCCCCCCTCCCCCCGGGCTCCGCTCGCTTCACTCCCGCATCGTGGTAGTAGCGAGCGGCAGACAATGGCGATGAGCAAGCGTGTGTTCTCTGCGTGCAAGGACACTGCAGCGTAGCCCACGACGAACGACGCGTGGCACAGTTGCACCTCGCATTGGAACAGGCCAAAGTAACGGGAGTGGTGGCTCAGGGCATCAACTGATGTCACTGTTGTGCCTCTGACCGGGAAGTCCTAGGGTTACTCTCCTCACGGTGGCAGGATTTTTTGACACTAGCTAAGGGGTCATCCATAAATTACGTAACGCTAAAGGGGAGGGAGGGGAAATGATCCAGAGTTACGCTGCGTTACGTAGAGGTAGGGAAGTGCGTTGCAAGGGGGAAGGGGTATTGAAAATACTCGAAATTTGCGTTACGTAATTTATGGACGGCCCCTAAATAGCTACGTCGAGTTCATTGGTGAGCTGCTGTAATCGGTAGTAATCGATAAATTACATCAACCTCGGATCAGGTCTTCCGTGGTTTCTCCGATCAATACCAGGCGAATGCCGGAGCAGTTCCCTAATAAACAAACCGCAGACCGCGAGCGATCTTTCCTTCCTCTTGTCTATTCTATCTCCAACACTTACAAACACATGCACTACGAGTTCAGTACCATACATACCGGAAGACCAGCTGGGAGCTTAGAGCTAGTCTCGGCTGGGGTGGTGCCCCGCTGGTGGGAGATACCTGGTTAGTGAAAACCCCGCAAGCCTACGGGTAAGTCGGCACCGGCCTCACCATAAAGCGGGGGAAGATCACCGCCACCTCCCGTGATAAAAACATGCACTTCACTTACGGGACTAATGACCTTGGCAGTCTCGCTCGAAATTATCAATCACTCAATCGCAGTCATTACGCTATTCAAACCTTGCATTTCGTAAGAATAAGACGAATAATAAGTTTCAGTATGTCACTCATGTTTAGTTTATCTTGTGTTATTGAAGGTATCATCAACTACTAGGTCATTAGCGACGACTATTGGATGTAACGTTAAAGTGTGAAGATGAAACGATATGGTGATGATAGCGGGTGAAAGGACGAACACATACAATTATGCCCGAGGCGGGACTCGAACCCGCGACCCCACGGTCCAAGATCACTATAGTACTACTGCTTCAGCGATCTCGGCCACGGGGTCGACAGTTTGTATTTGATACGGTGAAAAGTGTGTCTGTCGCACGTCGTGCGTGTTTGGCCCACTGTGCGCGGCCATCGCAGACGCGTTGCGGCAGCCGGCGGCGGCTTTTCCACGGTGACTCAGGCGCCCACGTGCCCCGCGGCGCGGCGCGGCCTCGCTCGCCGCTGCACCGCCGCTGGCCTTGGCCTTGCAGCGCCCCGCCCCTCCCCGCCCCGCCCCGTCCAGTCCTGCCCGGCCCCGCCCCACCCAGTCCGGCCCCGCCCAGCCCCGCCCCGCCACTCACCCACGCAAGAACTCGCCACCGCTTCCACCGTCACCATTACCCCTTCCCACACGCACCGCCAACGCCTCCGTCTCCACGCCCACCTCCTCCTCCTCCTCCTCCTCCTCCTCCGCATGCCCACGTCTTGGCTTGGGTGGCTTAGGGTGTCAGTTCATGTCACTGTAGTGCGTCTGATCGGATGGTCCTAGGTTTCCACCCCCTCAGTGATGGTGGCAGGATTTTCGACCTTGGCTACATAGCGGGTCGAGTGCTGTCGCTGTCTGGAGGAGAATTCTAGCGACCTGTTTCTGTGGTTGATAGTTTTCCGTGTTTTTTCCGATCATTACCAGGCGAATTCTGGAGCAGTACTTTAAGAAATGAGCCACGCACTGCGTACACTCTTTCTTTCCTCTTCCTTGCCCTATCCTCACCCAGTACTTGCACACACTTATACCTGTATGCACTACACTATCACATGTCCGGGAGACCGGACAGAATATTAGAGCTTGTCCCAGCCGGGGAAGTATCAAACTGGTGGGAGACACCTTGTTGAGGAAAAATCCGCAATCCGGCGGCCCCACGCTGGTGGGAGGTACCTGGTTGGGGGAAAACAGCAATCGTGCCTGTAAGTCGGCGCCGGATCTCGCCATCTAGTGGGGGAGATCACCAGAACCCCCGCTGTAAAACACGCACGACAGTTAGGGAATTAATTACGTTAGCTGTTAAGGGCTCGAAATCATTAATCAACCAATCGTTCATTCCATGCCCACCTCTTCCGCCAACACCCCCGCCGCTACGAACACATTCACCTCCACCTCCGTCAGCGCCTCCACCTCCACAATCTCCACTATCGCCGCTGCCGCAGTCGGGGCTCGTCGGAACTCGGGGGAAATTCGCTGACGCTTCGAACTGCGCGGCAGGTTGCGTAACCTTGGCCTTCCCTCCACCTTTCGCTGCTTTTGCATGCTCGGGCGCCGTTCGTTCCCGTAGCCGTAAGGGGAGCACCCGATGTGCTTACAATGTTGGTCTCGTTTAGCTAGAAAGCATGTTATGCAATGCCCGCAGGGTTAAGGGCTTTCGGAAAGCGGGACGTCATTCAGTTGCATAATTTCCTTAGACGTCGTCGTCTAAAAAATGTCAGGACGTCACAAGTGCTTTGGGTAAACCGCGTGGAAAATAATTTTCCACTGTGCGTACCTTAAGTTTTGGTTGGCAGTTTTAACCCCTCGAAAACACTTTAGTGACGGCCAATGACTTCCAGCTCTATAACTTCCCCTTCCTTTTGAATGTTCTGAAGCCCATTCATCGAAGGTCCGGAATTCACGGAAGAGGTGCTTCTATACTAATGTGGAGGAATACATGTGTTGTATTATGAATGCAAGGAAGAAGTTTAATGCTCTAGCCACATGCTTATACTATTTATTGTTTGATTGATTCTCGAATTTCAGAAATAATTATTTGTGTGTATGTAACACGTCACTAAGTGACGTCACGATGGTGACGTTCAACCTTCCGATTGCATGACACCGTTACAGCTGATACGTCAGAGGCAGCTGTAAATAAAACCAACTATAATATTCGAACCTAGAACTTCGGATCTACAAAGCAGTTGCAGACTGGCAATGACTCGTACATAAGATTTCGCATCCCCTGCGAAATCAATATTACGATGTCAGATTTGAAATATTAAGTTTACTATCAGCTCTGTTTTTTTTTTATTGGTTCAAAAAAATCGTTCTCCGAAAGGTCCGATTTCTTTATTTTTTAATCAGGAAGTATTAGGATAGTATTACTATCGTGAGTACAAACTTGTCTTTACGTAGATTCCTTTTACTTTCTCGCCTTAGGAAGTTCTTCGTAAGAATTGAAAGTTATGTAATCGTGCGACGGAAAAAGGCGAATTTTGTTGCAGAGCTAAGATGTTGTTTAAATCTGATTCTTAGAACACGGTTTCCATCCCAAGTCTCGCTTCATGATTTCCCAATTTGGAAAAATGTACAATTTTTTTCTTGATACCTCATCGTGAAGTTCTGACTACTTGACAGCAGTCGCAATGCTGTCTACTACTTTGACAGAAACCTCAGCGTAATACCTTGAAATGGACGAGAAATCGGTGAGAAACAAGACGGAATCTATTTGAGATTTTTGAAGTAATAATTATGTACAGAAGTGAATTATTAGTAACAAAGAGAAACACTACTGTTCCTATTTCGTACTCGAAACGTTGTATAACAAACAGGCCTCTGTAATGGTTGGCACAGATTTTAAGAGAGACAGGGACAATGAAAACTAGACAGCCCACGTAGCGAGCAGAGAAGCAACACTTCAAATTGAAGCAGGCGAGTGGAACTCACGTTTCATACCCGTTAGTGCCATATGAGGCAGAGCGAGGGCTGGAGGATCATGAAAACTTGCGCGCAGGACGCAGGGCAGGAGCAAATAGTGCATTTGGCGCGGCGCGGTTGGCAGCGCCGGGGCGGCGCGGCGCGGCGCCGCGTGCGGGTAATCACATGCACCGTCCGCGCGCGTAATTCAAGGGATGAAGCCTCCCCCCGGCCCCCGCCCCTGCCGGTCCCTCGACGCCGCCTCGGGCGCTCGACGATTTACGGGCATCGGTCGCCGTGTCGCTAAATCCTCATAATGACTCTTGCCGCCTCCGGCCTCGCCAACACCCCGCCCCGCCCCGCACCCACCGATGGACTCGCCTTTGCCTACCCCTATCTTTCGCCTCATCTGTCGCCACTCGCCTTTGCCAACCCCTTCCGCCTTTGCCTACTGTCATCCTACGCCACTCCTTTGCCCACCCCTTCCGCCTTTCGCAACCCCCATATTTCGCCTGGTCTTTCGCCACTCGCCTTTGCCCACCCCTTCTGCCTTTGCCAACCCTCATCTTTCGCTTCTCGCCTTTGCCCACCCCTTTCGCCTTTCGCAACCGCCATATTTCGCCTGGTCTTTCGCCATTCGCCTTTGCCCACCCCTTCCGCCTTTGCCAACCCTCATCTTTTGCTTCTCGCCTTTGCCCACCCCTGCCGCCTTTGCCAACCCTCATCTTTTGCTTCTCGCCTTTGCCCACCCCTGCCGCCTTTGCCAACCCTCATCTTTTGCTTCTCGCCTTTGCCCACCCCTTCCGCCTTTGCCAACCCTCATCTTTCGCCTGTCGCCTTTGCCTCCCCCTTTCGCTTATGCCTTCGCACTCGCCCCCGTGATGTGTGCCAAGTTCGGCCCCGCCTACTCCCCTTCTTGTGCCAATCTCTGCTGACACCCTGCCTGCGATCCGCTTCACGCCCGTTTCCATCCTTGCCTACCTTCCTGTAAACGCCTTCCTTCCCGCCCCGCTCGCCTCCTCACATGCCTACGTATGAACCCCCTCCACCGTCTTCGCCAATAGCCGTTTCTGCTCGCGCTTGCGTGCCCAATATCTCCGCCATATTCTCCACCCCTAACGTACCTCTAGTCTTGCGTTGCCCCAACACCTTCGCCACTGTACTCTCCTTCTGTACCGCCTCCGGTTTTGCACTCGCTTTCGCTAGCGTCATCGCCGTCGCTTCCTCCCGTCCGTACCGGCCCGTGCTTCTGCACCGGCGCCATTCCCGTCATTTTCCTTCTACCCTCACCCCTGCCACCGCATCGATACAGCCCTGTCTTCTCCTTCTGCACGCGCTTTCGTTGCGCCACATCCGTCCCTTCCTCCCATTCGTATCCACTTCAGTACCCGCCCTTGCTTCTGCACCGGCATCATTTTCCTTCTGCTCTCACCCCTGCCACCACCACATCTATACAGCCCTGTCCTCTCCTGCTCCGCCTCCTCTTCTGCACCCGCTCTCGTTGCACCACGTCCGTCCCTTCTTCCCATCCGTATCCACTTCAGTACCCGCCCTTGCTTTTGCACCAGCTTGATTTTCCTTCTGCCCTCACCCCTGCCACCACCGCATCTATACAGCCCTGTCCTCTCCTTCTGCACCCGCTCTCACTGCACGTCCGTCCCTTCCTCCCATCCATATCCACTTCAGTACCCGCCCTTGCTTTAGCGCCAGCTTCATTTTCCTTCTGCCCTCACCCCTGCCACCACCGCATCGATACAACCCTGACTTCTCCTTCTGCTCCGCCTCCTCTTCTGCACCCGCTCTCGTTGCACCACGTCCGTCCCTTCTTCCCATCCGTATCCACTTCAGTACCCGCCCTTGCTTTTGCACCAGCTTGATTTTCCTTCTGCCCTCACCCCTGCCACCACCGCATCTATACAGCCCTGTCCTCTCCTTCTGCACCCGCTCTCACTGCACGTCCGTCCCTTCCTCCCATCCATATCCACTTCAGTACCCGCCCTTGCTTTAGCGCCAGCTTCATTTTCCTTCTGCCCTCACCCCTGCCACCACCGCATCGATACAACCCTGACTTCTCCTTCTGCTCCGCCTCCTCTTCTGCACCCGCTCTCGTTGCACCACGTCCGTCCCTTCTTCCCATCCGTATCCACTTCAGTACCCGCCCTTGCTCTTGCACCAGCTTGATTTTCCTTCTGCCCTCACCCGTGCCACCACCGCATCTATACAGCCCTGTCCTCGCCGCCGGCCCCGCTCCCGTCCATACCCGGCGCGCAATCCCCAGCGGCGGGCTGCGCGCGCGTCTGATAGGCCGCACTTCACTTCTCGGCTTGCCTCCCGGCGCCGTGCTGCTGCCGTGTGCCGAAACGAACATAATCCCCGGCGTTGAGCCCGATTCGGTTGTGTTCCCCGCCGCCACTCGCCCGGGTTTATACGCGCGAGCCGACGTGAGCGCTGCAACGCCTCCCTCCGGACTCTCCACTTGCGGCCAGTTGCGCCACGCCCCCGCGGCTCTCGTGGGGCGCTGCATGCGTTTCACCAGATGCGATAGCTCGCCTGCAACTACGTTAAGCGTCGTTTGTCTGGAAGGCCGGGGGTTGAGTCCTCGCGGTGGCGTGTTTTCGAGACTAACTACATACAGTTGGTAACAGTCTTGTTTGTAGAGTTCATAATTTGCTCGAAAAAATATTAAATTTAAATGGAAAATTAATACTAATGAAAGATATTTGAATAATTCCTGTTAAATAGAATGTAACTTTGTACGCCTAGAAGAAATGGTCTTGCATTTGAAATTCACTAGCACATTTAGTCGCTCGGGAACTAGCCGCTAGGAAGATTTCCAAGCAACAAGGTGTGTTGGTGAACTTTAAATTAAAGGCCGTTTCGTCTAGGTGTACAAAGTTACATTTTATTAAACTGCAATTATTCAATTATCTTGTAATATATTTTTCATTAAAATTAATTTTCCACTTAAAATTAATAATTTTCGAGCAAGTTATGGGTTGTACAAACAATACTGTTACTAACTATAGCTGGGGCGAATTCAGACACCGTGTGGTGCAAAATTCTAGAGATCGGCCCACTCTGATCGGTAGTATTCACGCACTGTACCTCTTTCCTGTTTCCGGCATATAAAGATATATTCCGCGTGGGATTTCGATGGCGAGTCGAGTCCAATATAGTGTTTTTGAAACGTACAATGTTATTTTAATTTAAACTTTATTGCTGTGTATGAAGTACTGTTATCTCGACTGTCCAGCTGACGACGTTGCTTTTAGGATTAACGTGCCAATATGTCACTGAGTTTTGCGTCCTCTCCAGAAATGAACGAATTCACTCTCAACAAAGTTTGGTTGACACGTTTACCTCTGCCGTGTCAATGTAGCTTAACGTATTTTTAGCACTGCGTATGGTGGACAGGTTAAGTTGAATGCGTTTCCTGTTCAATATGATTTTGGTGACACGATGATCCGAAACGTTTTGAAGTGTCCATAGGAAAACAAATTTGTGTAGTTTCGACACCAGGATTATGACCTGATCAACGCATGCCCTCAGTCAAAACGAGATATATTCTCCGAGACGTTTTTGCTATCCATAGGATTTCATTTATTGAATATTGAACTAGTACTTCTAGGATGATCCACATAGAAGTGTCCAATAGTTGTCTGCGGAACGCTTTAAATTTCACGTCCTCAGTATTTATTTTTCAATAGACGTTCAGCAGAAATAAGTCATCGACAAATTATTTCCTTTTATGTTGCTTTAAGAAAATGTTTTGAACGTGAATTCAGAAATCGTCTCTCTGCTGTTATTTATTCTGTTTAAAGGAGAATATCGCGGATTAATATAAATTTGACTGTATGAATCTCGTCTTGAAACTGTACCTGCGATCATGGGATTCAAATTTCCCACTGTGGCGGATTTTCTAGACCATCTAGATAACTAGGTTGAATTCAGTCGCTGTATGGATAGCAGTGGCTCTGACCGGTAGTTTTACTTGGTTTCTGTGATCAGTATAGATTATCACACCAAAGGGATCTGGCACCAAAGGAATCAGCGTTTACCGGCATAAAACATTCACTACACGAATGGGACTAATGACCATAACAGTTGATGGAGCCAGAAACATCAGTCTTCTAGAAATATGAATCAGTTGCACGAAATGAAGTTTAAAATTCGAAACCAAAACCTTCTTCTTTAGTTACGGTTACAGCAATATATTTTATTGTCAAATAACGTCTTCGGTTTTGGGAGTACTATTAAACGTGTTATAACTGTTCTGGCTTCGTTTTGTCGCTTCGCCAATTCCGGATTAAAACACCGGTGTTGTAAACAATGTTTAATGAAAAGTTAAAAAGTGTCGCACTGCGAGATTCCACTTTGACGACTACAACACGTGTACCACTGTTAGCGACGACGTTTCGCCATCATTCTTCTTGGGCCCTTTTCAGCTTTCAGTGCCTCTGGGACGGTGATTCGACATCGATTACAAAATATCGACCATCGTCCTAATTCGTGCAAATTCGAACATCGACCTAAAACCATCGGTATTTTTAAACGTCTTTTAAATATTGTTTAGTAACCTTTAACATTAAATTGGTGCGCGTCAGAACTGAATTTGACAGTGGACAAGTTTATTAATTTATAATTAAGATTAGTTTGTAAAAAAGTTTTATAAAACCGCCTCAGAATGTGCGAAATTCAAAGAAAGACACAGGAAATATCAGGGCGTTGGGATGATCTCGGGCGAAAGACAGACTGTTCAATGAAAAAAGTACAAACAAGCGTTTGTTTGGATAAAACACAACTTACAGTGGTACCATCCGTTATCCACTAACTGAAAACAGAGTTGTGTTAATTACGTCATTACTCAAGAATGGTTGGACTGAATTTTAATTATTTCTGTGTTGTTGGATTCATCTCCGCCCGGAACAGCAGAATAACTATTAAAATATTAAAAAATGGCGCTAGATGGCACAGTAGAATAAAAAACTAATTTTTAGCGGAGGGACAGAGAAGAGACAGAGAGAGAGACACACACACACACACAGAAGTCAGACAGACTGAGACAGGGACAGAGAGAGAAAGGGAGAGGGAAGGAGAAAGAGGAACTTGTTGAACATTCTATTGCATTTTTGCGGGTCCGCCGCTGGTATCCCACTTGCACAGAGACGTGCAGAATCTGCAACTAAACGTGAATGAGTGAGGGGGAGAGAAGGGAGAGACGGAGATAGGATAAAACGGGATGAGAGAGGGAGAGACGGAGATGGAGAGAAGGGGGACGGACAGAGAGAGAAATAGGGAGATTGAGAGTGAGGGAGATAAAGGGCAGAACAACGTCTGCCGGGTTCCGGTATTTTTTTGATATTTCAACTTGCACAAAATGTTGATGGGCATTTGTCGCCCCAAAACACGGCCCTGGAGGTGGTGGCATCGCCGCTCCGGCGGACGGCGGTCGCTGGCGCGTCGGCCGCCGGCGCGCAGCCGCCCGGCGCGATGCGAGCGCGCGCCGGAAGCGGCGGTTTCCGCCTGCGCGGCTGCTTCGCGGGCGCCGCCTATGCTGATGCGGAGAATCGAACCGCGCCCATTAGCAAGCCAGATGGCCGCGCCCGGGGTCACCTCTGCCGCCGCCGCGTGCGCCTCCCGCCCCGCCCCGCCCCGCAACGCCTTGTCCCGCTCTGCTCTTCTCCGCCCTGCCCCGCGCTGCTCCTCCCCGCCCCGCCACGCCCCGCCACGCCACGCTCTCATCTGCCCTGCTTCGCTTCGTCCCACCCCGCGCAGCTCTGCTATGCTCCGTTCAGCTCCTCTCCCCGCTCCGCCCCGCCACGCCCCACCCCGTCCCGCCCCGAAACGAAACGAACAAATATGCGATCCGGGACAGGCTTAAGTATTACGAATATTATATAATAATAATAATAATAATAATAATAATAATAATAATAATGCCAATATTATGTCGTGGATACATTGGGACTCTGTGATCTGCCGGGTATGAGGAAATTAAAACAGAAGTCTTAACTTATGTCATCGGCGCTCTAAGACTTGTTGGGCAACAAAAAGCTTCTAATAATAATAATAATAATAATAATAATAATAATAATAATAATAATAATAATATGGACCGTCCAAAAATTACGTAACGCAAATTTGGAGTATTGTCAATACCCTCTCTCCCCCTTGTAACACAACGTAACGCTGCCTCAGACCCCCTCCCCCTTTAGTGTTACGTAATTTATGGATGATCCATTATTATTATTATTATTATTATTATTATTATTATTATTATTATTATTATTATTATTATTATGACGACAATAGTAAGTCTTGCCTCCGTTCCCAATCGAGCCGTCGACGTTGCCGTATTGAATGGCTGAATGATTGTCTATTCTGGCGCCGCCGCTCTCGGCTGTCTCCCCCCCCTTTTTTTTCGCCACCTCCGAGCCGCAGAGTTGACACTTGCACAACTCGCCTCGGCGACTTCATTACGATGCCGGGAGCCGGACCTGCCGCCGTGGGGCGGGGAGAGGAAGTGGCCGACTGCGAGGTGGCGACGGTCCACTGGCCCGGCGCGCTCGCCATCTTCCTTAATTAATTCGTCGCTCGACCGGCCATCGCCGCGTTGCTGTTGGCGCCTCGATTGGTGTGATTGAAAAAAAAATGTTCATCTGGCAATAAAAAAAAATTCTCAGTAATTGTTTAAGAATTCATCTTACTGTTAGTTAGGCATGACGAAGTGTAGGTATGTTAACTGTTTAGATTAAATTAATTTTTTTAGTTCGTAGGCTTAAGGTATTCGACTTACACAAAATAATCCCCGCCTCCACGCGGGTACTATGGAGGGTACGTTACAAAACGCCGATTGGTCAAACCGTCCTGTGAGGAAGACGGGGAGTCCTTTGTGTTGTGTGTGAGTGTGTAGGCGTGGTCGTGTGGTAGGGTTGGCGAAAAATATGCAGTCATGTTGTTGGTCGAACAGGAGTTTCTATGCTATGGAGCAGTGGTGACACGTGCGTGGTTCTTGAAGACGCGTAACCAGTAAAAGTGTGTGTGTGTGTGTGTGTGTGTGTGTGTGTGTGTGTGTGTGTGTATGCATATGCCCACTACTTTAAATAAACATTCAATAAATTGGATTACATACGCCGACTTGCGTTGAGATAAGAGATCTCTTGGATCGGTATGTCCATTCTACTACATTCTCACTGTACGGCAGAGAGTAAATTTACTTCGGCAGCTTTTGCTCACGTCGTGGCTATTAGCGGAGTCTGGCATGACTCATGTGTGCGACGAGTCGTGGAGTTGCACGTTGACCAAACTGAAAAAAAAACGGTTGTAGACGGCAGTTCAGGGGAGGACCTCCTCTCTGCCCAAATGACTCGGTTTAAAATGTGTTTATCCTCTGGTCGCAGAAGTTTTGTGAGAGAAAAAGATAAATGAACGTGAATTACAGTAGTGCGTTAAGCGACAAACATTAAATTTAAAATACCAAATTCTCAGACTTATGGAATTTCACTCTGAAGTTATCTCAAGTAGTACGAAAATTTACTTATTTATTAAATGTATTCCTGGGGTCCGACCTTCACTCAGTTTCTTTGGCTGGCGACGAACTAACCAGGAATGTTGTGTTACGTGTTAATGCAGTTTTTGTTGTGAACGTTTCCTTTTATTTCCCACTCCACAGAGCACCGTCCAGTTGGGACAAGCCCCTGAATGCTCTCCCGACATACGTTCATGTGCATGTTAGTGTGTATGTATAAGAGGGGAGTGGATAAGACGAGAAAGAGGAAGGAAAGATCACGCGCGATCCGTGGCTCTTTCGTTAGGGAACTACTCCAGCAGTCGCCTGTTATTGATCGGAGAAACAAACGGAAAACTACTAAACAGAGCAACGGGTCCAGACAGCGGCTGAATTCAACTTAGCTGTAACGCTAGCGTCGAAAATCGGCCGCCATTGGGGCTCGACCCGTGGCACCTCCTGGCCAGAGTCGCTGCAGAGGGAGTGGCATTGCTGGCACTGCGCTTAACTCGGCCGGTCCAGACGGACGAGACGAGGCGAGACAGCGCGGCGTGGCGCGGGTGGCGAGGCGAGGCGAGGCGGGACGAAATTCTCGGAAGCGCCCCGGCCTGTCGCGTGCGCCCGCTGCCCGTCGCCCGCCGCCGGCCGGCCGCCCGTAGTGGGTCGATGGGCCCGGCGCCAGGGCGGCCCTGCGTTCGGGAGGCCCTCTGCCCAGCGGCGGGGCTGGCCTGGCCTGGCCTGGGCTGCCCTGCCCGTGGAGGAGGAAGGCCTTCGGCGGCCATGGCCCAAGGTCAAGAGCACTTTGGGGACGGGCTCTGCATGTGGATCCAGGGGGTCACCACTGTTCCAACTCCTGTTCGACCAACGTCATGACCATATATTTTTCGCTAAACCCCATCACACGACCACGCCTGCGCGCGCACGCACACACACACACACACACACACACACACACGCTCACACCACAAAGGACTCACAGGAAACTTGGATCCAGGGGGGGGGGCAATGGCCTAGAACAGTAGTGTCAAAGTCTGCTACTGGTAGCAGTGGCACGCCTCGCGGCACCGTGCCGTGCCACGAGCTTCTCTGCGCCTCTAGCGTCGGGAAAGGGAACTATTAGTAAAGCCGCCGTTTTACAATAGGGATGGCATTGACCTTGACAACAGTGACCTAGAATTTCCGTTTACCTTCCTTTATTTGGCAAAATTTATTTAAATATTAATTTATGTTCGAATTATGTAATTTTTTAAACAATAATATTGTATGGTAGCTTATCTACAGTACACAAATAATTTACAATATTATAACAAATTCGTTTATTACTTAACAAAAACCTACGATGGCCCCCTCCAAATGATCGCCTGGATCCACCCCTTGCTCCACGGCGATTGCGACATTACCAGGGGACGGATTTAGATGACTTAAAACACTGCCAAAAGTGATCAGTAAAATGTTTTAAAAATGCCCCAAAAGCAAAAGAAAACTTACGTAAAAAGTTTGATCGGAACCGGTTCAGATGAACAACTCAAAAAGCTTTTGGATGTTTCTGATGTAATAGAGGCTTCTTCCTTTCGCTCAAGTGAACTCAGCTTGCTAACTTTTGGTTTGAACTGATCTTTAAAAGAAAATCTCTGCCTTTATCGCGAAATCGTCCGAACTGGCAATGGCGCTGATATGCATCCCAGGAACCTGATATTAAGTACTGACAACTGCTGACATAACAAATTCTGAGAGGAAAAGAGCGAATAGGCGAAATACGTATTGGAATTCTGTGGAGAACATTTGTCTGATTTCGTAAATATTGTTTGAAGCTAGTTCCATTAAAATGGTATTAAAATCGATGAAATCAGCGAAAAATGCAAAAGTCATGTAAAAATGTGTAATTTTCTTTTCTCATAACATGAAGTTAATACTTATACTAAACGGTATTGTCCTAAAGTGAAAAGAATAGAACATTACATTACATTAAAATCCCCCCTTTTACACTACGTTTAATCACGCAAGCGATTATTCTGATAAAATACTCGCACATTTTCTTGAGCTCCGGAATATCTACCTCCACTCCTTCACTCACATTAATTAAATTAAGAATAAATACTAGCAATGAGCGTTGACAAACATCTGATAACAAGAAATGCTGTCTCGTGTAATAGAAACTATTTCGCATTGAAAAGCTGTATATTTGATAAAATAATCTCGACAAAATAATCAACGTATACTAAGTAGTACTGTAAAAGCATATCATTGGAAATTAAATTCTCGTTAATTAAAAAAAATGTGCAGTAATGGACGTTACGTGAGTCCGACTCGCATTCTGAATATGCGATGTGTGTGTGTATGTGTGCGTAAGTACACCTGCATTCCGAGTGGTGCCAGGGCGTTCCAGACGCACCGCCAGATGGACATCACCCCTGGCCTCGCTGCGACGCCAAATGCCAGCCTCTCCTACTGCCACTGCGGGGTAGACCAATGCATGGAATTGCTTCGGAGCAGGACTTCCCAACCGTTTGCCCTATAGTCGTACACCTGTGTCTGAAACGGATTTGGCAGCAACGCTTGCAGTACATTTTCTCTTGTAGACAGTTTATTTTTCTTCGTCGGTTCCGTCGTAATACATTACCGAACTTTTTCCAGTCCATTTATAGGGTGTTGTTAATTTATATACATAGGAATGAATACTTAGATTTCGTGGGGTAGCATGAAGTGAGGTATGATGATTATGATAGGATGCTAATTATCCCACCTTTTTGTCTGCCGTTAGTAGAAACTGATTCAGTAGAAAAACAGCCATGAAAATTTCACACAAACTGTGTACTAATGTCTTCTGGAATTGATCCGTAGGAAAATTGTTAATAAATAATAAGTAAAGCAATAGCACTTGTTAGTCCTTTAGAACAAGTCACTTCCCTATGAGAAGTGTCATTCAGATAGCACTTTATGAAGTTCCCCAATTTAATTCATCGACTCCGCTATTCATGTATACTTAAGTTTATTTTTCATTATCATCTCACTAGTAGAAACAGTGTTGTCTGTTTATCGGAACATTAGAGGCTTGTTTACCAAAATGCATTCGTTTTAAAAACACGTCTCTAGAGCCACTGGTGTTATTTTAGAAACTTACAAGACATTTTTTTTCTGTGTTTTGTTTTGAAATATTAGAAATAGATACATGGTTAAGAGAGGCAATAATGTTGCGGCAGAACTGTCATTAGGTAATGAATGTACAAAAGCCAGCACGGGCATTATATTAATCCTTCGTGAACCGCGTTAAATAATCCACGGCTTAAGTGCAGCTTTGAAAAATTCATCGGCCTTGGGGAAGGGAGGGCGGAGAGCGCGCTATAGTATTACGCCACGTGCAGCTGGTGCCTCGCGGGAGCGTGCCCTGGGAGAGCAGAACCCACTTTCCACCTGTTTGGTGAAATTCAGCCGCTCTCCGGAGAGGAATTCTAGTGGCCGGCTGCTCTGATCGGTAGTTTTCCGTAGTTTTCCCGAATACCGGAGCAGTACCGTAACAACCGGTCCATAGGCCGCACATGTCCTTCCTTTGCCGTGTCCTGTTCTCAGACGTTACTTACCCACACGCTCACATGCAAGTGCTTGCGATCATGCGACTTCTAGCGGCACAACGGAGAAAGACGCGAAATGCCGCGTGATATTCCATCGTGGCCTTAGGGGCCTGAGGGGCAGAGTTAGAAAAAATCGCACTGTAGTTTCCAAGCGAACGCTCTGCCCTGAATTGCATCAACCGTCTGCGCCCTTTTCCGTCGTGCGTATCCCACGCCACGACGTTGAGGGGGCGGGGCGGGGCGGAGCGAGGCGGGGCGGGGCGGGGAGGGGCGAGGCGGGGCGGAGCGGGGCGGAGCGAGGCGGGACGGGGCGGTCCGTGCCAAGCGTATGCGTCGCCGCCAGGCGTCCTTCCGTAAACAGCGCCGGGCGATTAATTGCCTCCCGCTGCGAAGTCCGGGCGACGGCGGGCGAGACTGGCGCACGCGTGGCTCCCGCCCTGGCACCAGCGCAGCTCCTAGCCTCGCCCGCCTCTGCCGCTTTTTACGTTCCCGTATACGTATTACTCTTTCACTTTACATTTGCAGACGGCAGAATTAGGAACTAATGTTTCGAATGTTAAGGCGCGAACACCGAGAATACACGAATGGCCCCGATGTCAATCAGCATCTGACCAACCAGCTGTCTGCGAAGACAGCACAAGCGCTACGGAGACAGCTGACGAATTATGCCTTTCTGACAGTGAGCTGGAGTCGCGTTTTAAATGATTAAGATAATATACAATAAAATAGATCACACCACACACTATTCACAGCATTCACGTACAATATTTTCATTTCTTTGCACTTATCTACTGCTTAATGGTTATGTTCTTGCCCCGCCGGGGTTCTGTGTGCTGCTCACCGCCATCTATATCATATTAAACGGTCAGTATATACTGCAGACGCGCGTTTCTCATTCAGTCGGCGGTGACCTCATGTAAACAGATCGCAGCGCTTCGTCTGCAAATGTAAAGTGAATGAGTAGTACGTATATAGGGAGTATAGAGAGTTATGTAATGCTGCGAGAAAAAACGGTGAATTTTCGATAGAAAAACGTTTATTACAGGGCCCTGATGACGAAAAAGTGGATAAATCCAATTGCTAAATTAAGAAAAAAGTCCTCTAACACGTTACCCACTCAAATGCTTTTTTGGTAAAAAGGCGCCGCGCCGGTAGGTGACGTTTACGATGCATTACAGAAGAGCACGTAGCTGTGCAGGTCAGTGCGTTGCCATATACGCATGTTTTCAGAACGAAAGGGACTAGTGGGCGGGGGTTGAAAAATGTTACAGGTAAGTTTTGAAAATGTAATTGCGTCTAATAATATCTCAACCGCCGGCTTTACTATAATGATCTTTGGATAATGTTCTTTGATTTATTATTTAACTTGACCGAATAATTATGTATTTACTGCCTCGCCTACTCACCCTCTTTGACGCCTCGGGGCTCAAACTACACTTCGAGAGGGTTGGTGGTGAATACTTTTGCCAATTTTGTGGGCGCGTCTGGTCAAATGGTGCTCAAAAAGGGTAAATAACGGCACGTTTTGGTGGCATTTTAATACTTGTCTCGCCTACTACGTAATTACGTACTAACGAGATTGATTGGTTAGTGATTCCGGACGCGTCGACTGCCAAGGTCATTATTCCCGTAAGTGTACCGTCGGCTAGTGGGGTTTTCCTCAACCATTAATCTCTCACCACCGTGGCACTGCCCAGTCGGGACAAGCTCTGGGCTCCCAAGACCGCCCCCCTTGTCCCGCCCCCTTGCCCCCACCCCCTTGCCCCCACCCCCTTTGCCCCCACCCCCTTGCCCCCGTCCCCCTTGCCCCCGTCCCCTAGCCCCCGCCCCACGCCAATGAAATCTGTCGCTTGTGAAGAAGTCCAATCCTATGTGGTGCATGTAAGTGAAAGTATGTGTTAGTTAAGAGGGAGGAAAGGACAAGAGGAAGGGAAAATCGCGAGTGGTCCCTAGTCCGTTTGTTAGGGTTCTGCTTCGGCATTTGTCTGGTGGTGATTGCAGAAAGATGTGGTAAAAAGAAAATATTGTAATGTTGCAGCGGAATGTGGCGATTTTCGGAAAAAATCGTATCATGGGGCTCCGATACCGAAAAAGTGCATAAATATTGTTTATATATGTAGAAAAAAATTAGTTATAACACGTTCTGTTGTGAGAATCCATGTTTTGTGGATTCTTGATTCCGGAAAATCAGTTGACGGTAAAACATGAAGAGGGGAGGGACTCTACATGTAGCCTAAACAACATTTTCTCAAAACGGTCAATGGGCTGATCTCCATCCTCTTGACCTCATAGATATCCGTACGAATTCACGAGTGTAATATAACAAAAGTCTTGAGGATTATCGCCTTGCCGTCGTATGCGGATGCCACATAATTAGAAGAAAATCTGTGCTGTGTTGATGGTGTCGATGGTTAGTGTAAGCGTCCTCTTGACCACGTCCACGCGCGTGTGTGTCGCTCCGTAGGCCGCGGTCCGCGGTCGTCGCTCCGGCAGCTTGTTTGCCGAGGCGAGTAGGCCGGCGGACGGATCGCGTGTCCGTTGTTTGTGGGGCGGCAGGTGAGGCGTGTCTCGCCCCGTCCGGCGAGGGAGGCGAGGACGGGGCGCGGGGACGGGCTGACGCCGCGCCGGCGGTTGCTAGCCGCCAGGGCGAAGACCCGCCCGCCCGCCGCCCCGCTACCCCACTAGTCCGCCGCCCCGCTCCCCACTCGCCCGCTACCCTTCTCTCCCGCAAGCCCGCTCGCCTGCCCGCCGCCCCGCCCGCCACCCCGCCACCCCACCAACCCGCTCGCCCGCCACCCGCTCGCCCGAGCCCGTTCCCCTGCCCACCCCCGCCCCCCCCGCCCCCCCGCCCGCCCCCCCGCCCGCCCCCCGCCCGCCCCCCCGCCCGCCACCCCCGCCCCCGCCCGCCACCCCGTTCGTCCGCAACCCCGCTCGCCCGCCTCCCCGCCTGTTCGCCCGCCCGCCCGAGACCCCCCCGCCCCCTTGCCCCCGCCCGCCGCCCCCCCCGCCCGCCAACCCTCTTGCCAGCCCTCCCGCCACCCCGCTCGCCACCCCGCTCGCCATCCCGCTTGCCACCCCGCTCGCCACCCCGCTCGTCCGCAACCCCGCTCGTCCGCAACCCCGCTCGCCCGAACCCCCGCCCGAGACCGCCCACCCGCCCCCGCCCCCCTTGCCACCGCCCCACGCCAATGAAATCTGTCGCTTGTGAAGTCCAATCCCTGACTGCAGATCTCATTTCTTTGTTGTCGCAGAACCGTTGACAAACAAGAAAATCCTTTAAATATTTAAACATGTGATAGTAGGTGCATTGTCTGGACTGTAAGGTGCATGATCCAGTTGTTTCCATCCAAAGACCTGTTTAGCCTTTGTGTGTGTGCAGACACATGGGAACATCGGTGGGCGGCACAATTTTCTTAAACATTTTTAAGTTCTACAGCTCGGCTCACAGACATCCCATACGGCTGGGAAAGGCGTCAAAATCCGGGCAAAGTATGTTGGAATCAGAAGCTCATGCACACTACGGTGATCGCGCGTCAGTCTCACTCTCATTCGCAAACGGACCTCATTTAAAAAATAACTTACGTATGTACAACAGCTCTTTTAACGAGCTACGGCCTTTCAGCGGCCTTGCTGGCCATGGAAAGCGTCGTGGGTAGCGAGCTCTATAACCGAACCACCGAGGGCTGATCGGATTCATGTGTAGGACGAATTGTGCAATATTCAGTATGTGCATCCGATTGAACTGCTTGAAAAGTTATTTTATATGTTGACTCCAAAACGTAAAGACGTTATTCCATAATTTTAATGTCGGTTCTCTGCACACGCTAATATATTGCGAAAGGAAAATTCCTCAGATGAATACACTCGTATTCGGCTAATTACAATTCTTGTAATAACGTTAACGTTCGACATTCTTGTTTATAAAAAAATTCAGAGATTTAAGTTATTTAAACGCTTGAATTCCGTTTTGACGTGTGGTGATGAAATAAAGTAGTTGTGGCTTTGGATATACACTTGCATGCACTCGAATACATTAAACCGGTTATTTAGGTATTTTACAGGAATGCAATGAATGAGAATGAGAGGCTATTAGATTGTTCGGTGTTCGTTTCTTCATGTCACTCTGTTTTTTTGCATGCAGTTTGAAGCGTGTTATGTTAAATAAGAAGCAATGCTCGTATGATTAGTTGACCTTCATTATTCTAATCTCGTTTTGGACTCGTCAGTTTTCATCCATCACTTTTGATGGTATAAAATTACATTATAACATGGGAAATAATGTAGCATTAATCGTGATAAAGCAACCGGATTCTTACACTGAAGTGTTGTTGCACAGTCCAAATTCCAAAGTATTGATGCAGCTGGCAGGGCATGGTGTCTTAGGTGTCATCTAGAGCAATTCAATATGCTAGATTATCGTCACACGGTCAGTCCGCAATAATATCTCTACACAGATATTACCATTATTTATAGAATAAAACTATTTCATCTGTAAATAAATTTGTAATTTTCACTGCAAATACTTATCACTTGCCCACTTTGAAGAATTATTCCATTAAAATTGCTGGAATCCGCCATATGTTGAGTACAGTTTAATCCATCTTCCGGGTTAATGAATGTAAAACATGACTACATGTAGGCACGTTTTTACATTATCACAATATTTAACATTGTCTACATGTAAACTATGTCATACAAATAATTTCAAACAATCCCGCTGGAAAAGGAGATTGTTACGTATTGATGTAGTAGGCGTGTCCATGGCAAAACGCGTTCGTGTCGCTCAGGTATAGCGAGCAGGAAGATAACTGACCAATTATTTGCCTTTTCCGTGGAAACATACCCGACGTCATCAGTAGTCACCGTAGCGTCAATTCCGTCTGTATTTGAAAGGTAGGGCGTTGCCCCCACACAACGTTTCACCTTGAGTGTACGAGTATAGTCCAGAACGAGAACGAGACTTTTTTTTAAATTCTGTGCGTTTTCGTTGACGCAATGCGTCTCGGAGCCCTTGTTTGGGCGTTGAATGCTGATATACAGTAATCCTCCGTTATTATTTTTTTTTTAATTTGTTTATTTTAAGTCGCATCAACAGCTATGGTTATTAGCGACTACCAATTTGTACAATACATAATATTTTCTTTAGTTATAAAAACAATGATAATTGATGATACACAATGACAATGATAATAACACAATGACACAATACTTTCACAATGACAATGATAAATAAACAGGAAATAATAAACAGAAAAAATAAACAGAAACAGAAACAACAAACAATAAATAAACAGAAAAATTATACAGAAAAATGTAACAGTTTTGAATCATATTTAAAAGGATTATATGTCATTTAGGAAATTACAAGATTTACAGAAATGTAGTATTTTTTTTTGATAATCCTCGGATGTTAGGATTAGTTCTTCATCATGTTCATCAATATTCTGCTCGCGTCTGTTGTCCTGAAATAGATTACAGTAGTATAGCAAATGATGGATGTTGAGAGAGGTATTGCAGGGCACACAGATGGGAGGGGGATCTCTGGTTAGAAGATGCTTGTGACTAAAATTACAATGACCAGTTCTTATTCGTGATAAGATCACCTGTTCTTGTTTAGAAAAGTCTTTGGAGGTTTTCAAGGAGTAAAAATTTCGAATTTTTTTGTGCAAATTGCTAGACTTGAATGTTCTCCAGTAGTTGTCCCATATCTTCTGCATTTTCTTTATGGAGTGTGACCACAGATCAGTCCAGTTATTATTTTTGTTAAGTCTCATCACGTTGTTTTTTCATTTATTTTTTATTCATTTTTTTATTCTTTCCCCTCTCCAGTTTCCCTGGAGAGGCGGGAATTTATTCAATTCTAGTGGCTTACAGCAATGTACTCCAGCCGGTGAGGCTTTTGGAGTAGTTGGAGGGCGGTATCTTAAATATACTATCTGTTCTAACTTAAAAATATTTACAATGCTTCTTTGGGATAGGTTAGTTTATTTACAATTATTTATTTAGTTGAATGTAAAGTTCATGTTGTAACCAGCCAGTGCCTTTTATCCCTTCGGTCAAGGACTCGGTGCCGTTGGATCCCGGGGTTCCTAGACGGTCACCCAACCAGGAACCTGCGATGTCTCGAATTCGCTTAACCACCGCGACTCGGGGAGCGTAGTTAAACGAATTCGGGTAGCGACGCCGACCAATGGGTATATTTGCAAATGGAAGTCTTAAATAACATCGTAAGCCGCGATACGAAAAGTGTTGTCCACAATAATCCTCTGCTGTTTAGTTGTTGTCTTATGCCCGATACCTTACATGCATGTCATTTTGCCTAGTCCAGACTTCAGTTCAATTGTTGCGAATGTCCCACTAGCTGCGATACCGCATTGGCAGCATCGTTTCCTCTGCAGCATTGTTGACCGGGAAATCCTAAGGTTCTAGTCCCGACGATGACGGATGACGGTAGCTATACGTTAGCTGGTATTGGTTTTGTGGTGAAATGTCGTTGGCATTTAAAATTAAATGACAACGCCTTTGATCATTTAATTACGTTAGCTGGGCCGTATTCAACCACTGTTCGGAGAAGAATTCTATCGGCCGAGTGATCTAATCGGTGGTTTTCAGTGGATTCGCGTATCATTGCCACACGAATGCTGGAGCATTTCTCACTAACAAAGAGGCATGGACCGTGCGTGATCATTCCCCTCATTTACTTGTCCCCTCACCTCATTTTACGTAATCTTACATGTACTATTGCAGGGCATTTCCTAGTGTTCTTTTCACATGACACTAAAGTGACATGAAGCTTTTTCGAACAGTGGAAAATTTGATGCCTTCCTTGTCTTCAGCAGATTTGAACCTCCGAAGAGTTTTTTAGAAAACCGGGAAAAAGCATAACTCCAGACCTGGCTTCCTTGATTCGTTAAGTGTGCTGACTAGCTCCTGTTATATTCGATGGATCACGAAAGATATTCCAAATCCAGAAAATGAATGATAATGAAATATTATAAAATTGTTCATCCATTTCATTAAATATGCAGTGGCAGATTGAAATTATTATCGAATGAAAAATTATTAAAAAAAGTATTTACTATACTATTAACTATTCGTCATCATCCGTTATCAATTATCCGTTATCATCCACGGAATGAATAGATTAAATAAAACGAAAGTTATAGTACACAGAATTTTTTTCGAAGTTCGTAGAATACAATAATCATAATCTAACATCTTATTGCAATTCTCATTTGGTTGTGTTTAAAAAGATGACTTACGATACTTATTTGAGAAATAACTATTAAACTACCTGTAGTTGATATTAAAATAACAAGATAATAGAATCTACGGGGCGGCAACATTTCAAATGAGAACCGTCCGTGGAATATACCTGTTTCGTATGCTATACACAGTCATGATTTCTTTTGCGGATTGCAAGGTCTGATAGCAAAAGGAAACTTCGTTTTGTGACCGTCGCCTCAGTAATACAGAAAAGGATCGCAAAGATGACCTTCGGTATAAGGCGTTACGGAATCTGAGTTACGTGGCGTGTGTTTCAGACGTTGAGTGCATAAAGATCAGTATAGGCAGTTAGACCGGTTCTTGAATAAAAACCTTCAGAAACACTAGACATAGTCGCGTGTTTCATTGGTTTCCGAACTGTGTGTACGCAGGAGTAGATTAATACATGAACACGAGCCTCGTGTCCTCGCTGAATAGGGCCCCTCTCCCCCCAAAAAATGTCAGATCATAATATTTAAACATGAGTGTGTTGTTTTAAATAGCCGAGGAGCTGGTTTATTTTCGTATACATTTTGATTATACATGTCTAATATTGGAATATTTATAAATTCCATATCGTATTTTAGCGGATCCTGTCATTCTTAGGGTTCCGTATGATATTCGGTCTGGTTATATTGGTAACCTTCGTTATTCGTAATTATGAAATGTGTATGCATTTCTGGATATTTCTTTCTGTATACAATTCATGTAAAGTGCCCCATGTGAACCAGGGTGGTTCGAGAAAATATTTAGGAGTGGAGGCCATTTTACAAAATTAAAGGAAACATTTTTTTAATGCTTAAAATTAATGTCTCGAATTCGATTTATAGTTGCTGAATATGCAAACTTTACAAAAAAAACAAACAATTCAGTTAAAAATCTACAGAATCTAGGAAACTAGAGGTAATACAACAAGTACTTGCTCGCTTTATTTCCAACTTTTGCTATTTTCGAAAATTCAAGAAGTTATACAAAAATGAGACGTGCGCCATTTTTAAGTGTCCAATCCTTTATTCGAGGAAAATGTTTAATAAAAAAAAATCAGAGCCAAATTTGAGAAAAGTTTGAAACTTTAAAGGCTTTATATAAAAGTACCTCCGAAATCAAAATGTTCTTTTCTCCGTCGCAGATCTTCGAGTTCTGCCAGATTGATTGGGAAACGTCTAATTTGGTGAAAGTCATCGGAACGGTTTAGGCGCTAATGTTGGTGGCACATGGACGGGTAGACTTTTTGCCGTACGCCAATTTTTCGGTATCAAGGACCCCTCAAAACGTGGATTCTGACTGCCTAAAGCAGTGGTGTCAAGGCCTCCTACTGGTGGCAGTGGCACGCCTTGTACCATGCCACGAGCTTCTCTGCGCCACTAGCGTCGAGAGACGAAACTATTATTTACCCCCGTCGTTTTACAATAGTGATGGCGTTGTCTCTTGCGGCGGGGTGACGAACTGCGTGGAGAGGCTATTTCGTTGTGGCACTCGTGCCACGGACTCCCGCTCGTGGCATCGACCTTGACAACACTGGCTTAAAGTATTAGAGGAATTAAGTATATATAGGAGTAATATTCATTCACTTCTTCGAAGAGGGGCCTCAGAATACGCCTCACCATGGTGAGCTTGGTCTCACCATGGTGAATGTCGGGGCGCCGGCGGCGACGTTGGTGACGATTGGCCGAGAGGGAGCGAGCCGGCGCCGGTCGGACTGCTCAATATTTTTTCTTTAATTCCGGGGACCCCGCCTGCGTCGAGTCGAGTCGAGTCGGGTCGTGACGGCACTGGCCGGGGTCACGGCCGGTCGGTGAGTCGCCCACGCGGCGTCCGGGCGTTCCGCGAAACACGCCCCGCCACCCCCGCCCACCCCACCCCCCACGCGACCCTCCCCCACCCCCACTCCTACCCCGTGTTCGAATAGCCCGCTCCCATAGGACTCGCTGGCCACCCACATCGGCCCCCGTTTAAGTCACTGCGATCGCTCCGACCCTAAGCGGTAACGACGCTGCTGGAAGTTGGTCCTCCAGTGTCTATAAGATTGGAAAATATTTTTAACTGGAAATTTTAACTGTGCAATTTTCAGATTTTTTTATTTGCCCCCCCAATAGGGATACTACAGTAGAAAATTTGAAACAAAAAAAAATACAAAAATCCAATTTTTAAGAGGATGTAATTGTCTAGTGATACGTTATTTACCAATGATATTTTACGAAAAGTAACTATGTTTAAAAGCACTTATGTTTTATTTTTTAACTATGTATAAAGCAGCTTTTATGTTTAAAAGCACAGAAAAAATTAATGCTGTGATTCTATTCCTTCTTTGAGTAATATTACGTTCTGAAAATCGAATTTCCTTCATTCGTGTTCCATAGATTTGGTTGCAAATATTTTTCAATTAAAAACATAGAACGTAGGTAAATAATATTTCCATTTGTAAGCCAGAGTGTACTGAATGCAATGCCTTTCAGAATGCTAGAACAACACAGAGTTGAGTTATTTAGAAAAGAGTAAATGTCTAGAAACGCGGAAAATGGCGCACGGCGTAAAAAAAAAATGGCCACCCTTTGTAAACCAGGTACAACAAAATATTAATGTTTTTGTACAGCCAAAACATAAGGAAATTTATGTACAAAATATGAAATTATTTCGAGATGGTCGAGCAGGACCACTTAAAATGGAATGACCTTCTTGGAAGTTTCTATAATATATCGAATAATATCTAAGGATCCGTCAGGTTCGATATATGGAGGTCCAATTGTATTTACAATGGGCGTGTTTGGATTTGTGCTTAGCCGAGTTTATTATTAGAGACCGGATTTTTATGTAATTACATATTTGTTGTCTTTCAACTTACCATTCACAAAACTGAAATCTTGGCAAATCATCACCATTCTAACACCATATCAATTTAGTTATTTACCTATTTTTACGTATTTAGTACTACATTAGATATTTTTACATATTTTGCGATTTTCGCAAAATATTTTTTATTATGTCAATTTTCTTCAATTTTATTACACATTTTTTGTGAAAAGTATTTTAAAAAAAATCAGATTGTTTTCCTTCGTAATTACTGAGTGCTGTTGACTTGAAGTGCGCTGTAATAAGACCCGGTGATACGTTTTTACAGTCCGGTGCGCCTGCTTCAGTTATTTCAGTGACGGAAAGTGCGAGATCATTTTCACTTTTAAGTGTGAAAAGTATTACTGGTCGCATTTCCTGACCTTTAACCTTAATTTCCGAGAAACATTGGCGATCGCCGACGTGCAATAATTCGATGAGAATGCTGTAGGTTGTATAAATCGCCCTTTCGTACGAGGGCTTTTATTACTGACGGGAAAGTTGTAACGTGCAAAATGTGCATCAGCTTCAGCTCTCCAAATTATTTTTAAAACGTTTGTTTTATTTTTAATATTTGAGTAATTTGATTTTTTAATATTTGATTAGGACATTTTTGAGTAATTTTGAATTGGTTTAATGTGTTTTAAAATTTGCGTATTTTAATATAACATATATCCGATTTTACATATTTATTACATATTCTTACTGTTTTCATTATATACTTATGTACATATTTTGACGTATCATATTACATATGTTTTCGGTGTCTAATTATAATGTCGTTCGTCGACGCTTTGAGAGAACCAGTGAACGCAATCGTCTAATCGTCTCGTGTAAGCGGTCGAAGGAGGGCGGGCGCCCCCACCCGCGGCACCTCCCTCACCCGCCACTGGCCGCGCGCTCGTCGCCCCACGCCCCCTCCGCCGCCCACGCCGGCCCTTTTCGGCGAATCCCCTGCCCGCCCCTTCCCCCACCCTCCGACCCCCCCACTCCACCCTCGCAGGGCCCCCGAAAGCTCGCCGCGCCGCCTCGTTGGCCTTGGGCGCCGCTTTCGTCACGAGGGTTGGAGCCGGGAGAGGTGGCTTGGGGCATCAACTGATGGCACTGCGGTGTCTCTTACCAGGAGGTCATAGGGTTCCACGTCGGACGGTGGCAGGATTTTCTACCACTGTCTGCAGGAGACTTCTTGTGGCCGGCTGCTCTGATCAGTAGTTTCTCCAATCAACACCAGGCGAATGAGCCCTACCAAACGAATTTAGCAAACGAATTGTGTAAATTGGGCGTTTTTTTCTGGGTTAATTTTTTTTCTTTCTGAACGAATGTATTCATTTCTTTTCTAAATAATAAACAATTTACATGTTTCTGGAATGTTTGTATGCTTCTGCAACACAAATTTGTGCATAGAAAGAATTTTTCAAGCCAACTTTTGAGTGAGTATTACAGCTCAGTTGTTCGGAATATCCAAGGCGTTTATTAGACAAAATATTCTTAAAAATTCTTAAGAGCTTCTTTCCAAAGTTTCGGCGTTCACTCCGTGGACCCCCTTTTATTACTCTAACAGTCGCCTGTAAAGTGGCAATCCCATTGATCTGGTGAAATAAAATAAAGAAAACATAAATGTTTAGAAACAAGTTGTTTAGTTGGCGATGTCACATCGAAAGTTTGTTGGAGACGCGCGAGCGACGCCAAGCGTCGTGAACTCGGGCATCGTCGTCGCGATGAGACGCCTGTATTATTTTTGAATTATCGAATAAGATAATCCAAATTTTGTTAATTGTCTTGATGTTTTTTGGCGTTTTGTCGGTTAAACTTTAATTAAAAATTAATAAATGAGACAACTTTCAAATACCCCCCCTCCCAGCGTTAACACCTGTAGTTATTAATCCGGTTTTTAGCACATCGATGGTTAATAACATCATTGGTATCGATGATTTATTAACATCAATGTTTTTAATTTTGAGCATTTGTATTCGAAAGCATTGATCTTTTGTGGACGATTTCGCAAGAAAAGTTTGTTGGATGCGTGCGAGCGACGCCTAGCGTCGTGGACTGGGGCGTCACCGTCGCGATAAAAGAATCCTGTATTATTTTTGATTTATCGAATCAGATAATCCAAGTTTTGTTAATTTTTAGCATTGTTTAGTCGGTTAAACTTTAATTAAAAATTAATAAACGGGACAACTTTCAAATTACCCCCCCTCCTAGCGTTGACATCAATAATTATTAATCCGGTTTTTAGCTCATGGATGGTTAATAACATCGATGGTGTCGGTTGTGTCGATGATTTGTTAACATCGATGTTTTTACTTTTGAGCATTGATATTCGAAAGCATGGCTGTTCTGTTGGCGATGTCGCGTCGAAAGTTTGTTGGAGGCGCGCGAGCGACGCCGGGCGTCGTGGCCTGGGGCGTCGCCGTCGCGGCGCCTAGCGCGTGACGCAGCGGCGTTAGCGGGCACTCGCGTGGGGCGCTTCGTGACCCGACGGTGACGCCGCGACGCGGCGACGCGAGGATGTTTTTGACAAACGGCGAAAGCGTACGGATATATGGGGGCAAGTGTGAAATGGGTTTAATTAATTAGAAACGAAATGCCTTAGTGGTAGTTGCGAAGAGAGTGAAGTTATGCATTATGTGTGTTTTGGTGTAAAATGCGTTGGATATATTGCGTTGACTGGACTCAAGCGTGTTTCATGGTAATTAAGGCCGGAACCACTCCTTTTAACTTGGAAATGCGCGTTCGGGGCGATTAAAATTGGCTCTATCAAATTGGCGATTTTTTACGTGCTTTCTGATCTCGATTACCTTAACAGGTACAATTCTGTGTGTCATCGCCAAGTAAATCAAACATTAAATTTGCTTTAGTTGTTTGTAAAAATAAATAAATAAATGCATCAGGAAAAAATCAACAACAAAAAAAAACTCGCGGTTCGCTCTAGTCGCCGCCGTGGCACCTGGATAAACACCCTGTGAGGCGTTCTGCAATGCCCCGAATGGCCGCTGTATGTTTTGAGAGTTGCTGGAGGTTCTGCCCTACGGTAGGTTCCAGAAGCAGGCCATGCCCTCTTGTAAATGTACATGATGTAAAAAATATTTTCAACAATTAAAAATATGATTCTACTACGTATTTTTTGTGATTGTATTTAACTTTATTAACAATTAATGTATTTTTAACACGTAATATTTTAAAGATCTTCGTTTTTAAATTCAAACTGTCCCTAATAGAAACATTGGTCGTAGTACTAACAGTGGTAGTAGTACTACATAAAAAGTTTTCTAGAAAAACTTTTAGGTGTTTTATTTTCACATTCCATTCGATTGAGAAATTCAGTTTGAAACTAATATATACTTAAATGTTTTCAAAAATAAAATCGATTTTTGAAAAAAATGTTTTCCTTTACTTTTTTCAATGGCCCATCTTTAAATATTTTCCGGGGACGAACGTGTATTACCGGCGATATGTTTAGAGGAATGAGAGCTGGACCCAGTAAGGAGGTTGTTGTCGACCTTACAGACATCACGTACCTATGATTTCATATTTTGAGTTTTCTCACACTTCTAATATACTTTTTTTAAATAAGTACGTGTGCAAACTGATGGTCGGACGTCTGTTTTATTAGTACGAAATCAACATTTTTTTATTTTAACAAATTTATAAATTTTTATGTAATTAAGAGTGTGTCAATGAAAATTGTTTACTTAAAACACACATTTTAAAGCTATTTCAACTGCTGTAAAATATTAAAGTTTATATGTTACACGTTTTCGTTGTGATATTTGTTATCTTGTGTTTGAAATACGTGCACGGGATTTCGTTCTGCCTGGACGCTTTGTAGTGCCCGACAACGCGGGACCGCAATTTTCCAAATGGCCGCGAGAGGTCGTCGACGCGTGGATTATTGTGTAGAATCACGCAACTCGCTTGTATCCGCGCAGTAAATATTTAGGGTAATACGAGCTGTAATAGGGGCTTATCTCGAAAATTCCATTTTTAAGATTAATGGGTTCAAAGCTTTTTGTCATTGTGACAACGTGTGAGCATGCTCTGGTGATATGGATGCTATCTGACTACTCACCTTTGGGTAGTGAGTGGTGTTATGTGAAAGTGCTGGAAAGCAGTCTCCACGTCCATTAAAATAAGAATGTGTGTAATGTTAACATGTCATGTAAGGCTGTACGGCCAGATATTTTTGTCGCAGAAGTAAGCAAGTCGTAGGCTTAGGACAACTTACAGAAATCTGTTTGGCGGAAATCGGGAAATGGCAATAAATTTGTAGTTTATTGTAGATGTTAATTGTATTGAAGGCAATTTTGATATCCTGCAGAGGCATTTACGTGTCTTCTGTCTTGACAAAATTGTGACGCGTTTTTGAATGTTGCAAGATGTAGCGAACAATACCGATTGCTGCTTGTGGAAGTACAATTGTTTGATTTTGTTTCCTGTGAACGATGATGAAAAGTGAACAAAAAAATCTCCCCAGCACTAAGCAATTATAAAATTTTTACGATATGATATTTTCGTTCGTACTATTTTTATGAGTTGGTGAGAGTTTGATGGTCATGCTTATTCCCTACAAAATCAGATTTCATGACCAGAACCAATTTTTCTACTAAGCAAATTTTAATTACTTTTTCGGCCTTCCATTACGTTATGGATACTAACACGTAGCTTGACGTATTCACTTGAGCATCTTAAAATAATAGAATTTAATTTCCCTTTTCGATATTCTCCATTACACTGCATGCCCCTTTTATCATATCACTACAGAGTTCTGCGTGAAATTGCCACTGCCACGTTTTTATAAGGAAAATGCGTGTATATTCGTCTTAGTCAAACCATTGATTTTTTGCGCAGAGAACAACATATTATTTACATACATCATGAGAAAAAATCATATATTTTATACTTTCAGGGTAGTAATCGAACTCTCTCGTTGAAGCACACCCTACGGATTTAAAAATGAGGCTGCAGGACGATGGTATGCATTGGTTTACGCTAGATGGGCATTTCTGAGAGCTGTTTTCTTGGGAAAAGACTGTTCTAGCGAATGAATAAGTTTCATATTTCAACTGAATGCACGTTGGAATAAATTGCAGTATGAAAAACGTCAGAGATACATAGAATTTCTGGAAACTGTTCCTAATGTTAGGCATCATAACTTCCGGATAGAATGTTGTGAATATCTCTCCGACCCACTAACATTTCCCAGCTATTTGAATTCTTGAGTTACATTTAAAATACCGCTCGCACGCACAAAACACCGAGAAACAAAGAATCAGGACCGCAGTGTGAGTACACAATTCAGAGCAAACGCTACCTGAATTCGTATTTTACGCTGATGACAAGGCTCTTTTTATTCAAACGGCGACGTCCCCCCTCTTGCAGCCGGGCTCCCAAGGCGAGTCGCACTGTACGTCAGCGGCAGGCCTCTGTGATCATGTGCTGTTAGTTACGGAGCCAAAGGGTGAAATTTCCCAATAAATCCCGGGAAATGCAATTAGAGACGGCGCGAGGGGAAGGGGAGGGGGGCGAGTAGGCGAGCGACGGCGAGGGGGGTGGGGGGCTTCGATTTTCATCCCCGTGGGTGACGCCCTTCGCTCGTGATGAAAGGGTGAGGTGGGGTGCGTGACCTGCAACGATTAGCCCCGGCCCCGGCCCCCGCCAGACCCTACGCCGCCGGTCGCCGGTGACGCAAAGCGCTTCGGACCGTCTTGCTGAGTGACATTTGACGCTGAAGATACGACGCAGTGCGTGCGTCCGGAACTCAACACGCTCGGAAGTGGAACAGAGTAGCTGTGGATAAAATTGGTTGGCGTTGAGTGGAAATAAAGGGACTCTGCAGGAATTGTTTTTAAATGGGGAAAAATTGGGAAAAATTACTTTTATTTGGGCGTATTTCAGTTGTTGGATTGCTCTAGTTTTCTTGATTTGTATTGCACGACTATATTAGACCAGATTTTTTTTATTATAGAATAACATACGAATATAACAAAATATTACTGTTTACTATAATAAATTATTTTCCGTGTTGAATTGCTGACAAGAAGGCTAGGAGCAAAAAACTGATTACTGTACTGTCGACTCCGGCTATAGTGAACTCTCGGTTATAGTGAACTTAAGTCATTGGTCCCGTTTCACTTACATTACAAATAAGCATAAGAACATTCGGTTACAGAGAACTTGAACCTGGGCTGTATTGAACGTGGGAAATACCTCCTGGAAATTAATTCCCTCCTGGAAAAGAATCTGTCGTCTGAGTGCCGCAAATTCCAAAACAAGGCAGCTTGAAAAAACATCGTCGACCTAAGGCCATAATCGAAGTGTCTCCTGACGTGAAGGTAACGGAGCCGGAATGAGGACCTTACTGATAACCTTAGGCCACTCATTTTCATATGCTACAACTGGACGCGACGACGCGCGATTGCTTGCTTCAGTTCCATAAGCTTTATTTTTGACGTGTTAATACTTTTAACAACTGCTGTTAAAACAAGAAGAATCGCACAGAAATTCTATTTATACGACTGGAACGTATATCCATAAACTTCCGAGAGGCACTTCCAACCACGAGCGGCGAACGATACTTGCGTTTTGCCACGTGCGGCTATCCCCGTGGTAGGCTGTCGCCGTGCAGTAGGTTGCCACCGTAATTGTCGTAACGCAGTTTCCCTCGACTTGTCACGTGAGAGCGCGTGCGGGGGCCGGGGTGGGAGGGGGTAGGCCTCTCAATTTAGAGAGCGAGGCGGAACGGGTGGTCCCGCGGCGCTCGCGAGCCCAGGCTCTGTACTCGTGCTCTCTCGCGCGCGCGCGCCCGCTCTCGCTGTGGCAGCGCCCGGCAGCAAAAAGGCGCGACGCGACGCGACGCGACGCGGGGCGGCCGAGCGCGTTTCTGGAAATTAACGAGCGTGATGGCGCGGCGCTGGGCGGCGCCTGTCGCCAGCGCCCGCCGCGACACACAGTGCTCCTGAACGCACGTGTCGAAGACGTGTAGAAGTAATTCGCGTTGATTTATACTTTTTATTCTGGGAAATCTTAGGTTTCTCTTATTATTTGACCGGGAGAGATGGCTCAGTGCATCAACTGATGTCACTGCAGTCCCTCTGGCTCGGAGGTCTTAGGTTCTAGTCCCGGCGGCGGCAGCTTGTCCCGGCGACTCTAGCTTGTCAACTAAGTCAAATTCAGTCGCTCTCTGGAGGAGAATTCTAGCGGCCGACTGCTCTGATCGGGAGTTTTCTGTGGTTTCCACGATCAACCGGGTAGATGCCGGAGCTGTACCCTAGAAACCGGCCCAGAACCGCGCGCGATCTTTCCTTCCTCTTCCTTGTCCTATCCTCTCTCCCCTTAAACACACACACACACACACACACACACACACACACACTGACAGGCACTACACTACTACACATGCCGGGAGACCGGTCGGTAACTTACAGCGTGTTCAGGCGGGGGCGGTGCCCCGTTGGTGGGAGATACCTGGTTGAGGAAATCCCTACTAGTCGACTGTAGGTCGGCGCCAGATCTCGCCATTCAGCGGGGAAAAGATCATCACCACCTTCCGAGAGAAAAAAAACACTTACGGGGCTAATGGCCTAAGTAGTTGACGCGCTCGGAACCATCTATCAATCAAACTAAACGCACGTGTTTAAGACGTATAGAAGTAATTCGCTCGTATTTGGGCAAAAAGGGTATACGTCAGAAAAATTGAGTATTAAATGTAGTAATTTTTCTTTTAATTCAAAACTATTTACTTTAATTGCTTGAAAGTAACTTTAAACTAACCAAAAGATTTACCTATGTATATCTTTGTATCTGAAAATTAATTATTCAACAATATCTTCACTAAATGTATTTCTTTTTGCTCTCCTGTAAAATTATGAAACAGGACTTATACCCTTTTGCCCAAACACGAGCGAATTCGCGTTTATAAAAGCATACTTATTATTCTGGTAAAATCATAGGTTCCTCTTATTATTGATTATTCAGTTACAGTCCTTTTATGTCAGATTCTAAATGTCATCTGATTATTATTATTATTATTATTATTATTATTATTTATTACTTTCAATCATTACTTTCCGGTTAGGAGCTTAGAGCTTGCCCCTCCCGGCAGGGGCGGTGCCCCACTGCCTGGAAGAGCAGAGGGGACGCAAAGCGCCAGGTAGACCGGAGCCGAATCTCCCTGTCTGGCAGCGGTGAAACACGCTGCCTCCCGTAACAGAACGTGCCCTACATTTCCAGGTCTAATGCCTTCAATCGCTTCCGCGCCTGGCAACAATAAAAAAGAAAACTGCCTGCCTCATTCGTCGGTACGCGGTTCGGGCCCACTAGGCCGTCCGCCGGCGCGCCGCCGCGGCGGGCCCGTCGCTTAGCATGCAAAGTGCACGTGTGACGCCCCGGACAGTCGACGCCCCGGCGCGTCCGGCCCTGCCCGGCGCTCCGGCGCTGCCGCCTGGGCTGCTGGAGGCGGAGGCGGCGGCGTTCGAAAGGACGAAGGGGCGTTATTCAATTACGCGTCCCACGCCGACTCGCGCGTCGCGCCGCGCCGCGCCGTTTCTCGCGTCGCCGCACACGGCCAGCGCCACCTGAGAAAGAAGGCCCCGCCGCCCTCCATCGCAGGCTGGCGCTGGCTCTATAGGGTGTTCTGGACTTCACGAAAAAAATGTGATTCGAATCACATTTGGTGCCAGAAAATTTGTAGGGGGACTATTTAATATAATTATAAAGAAACAGGGATTTTGGCAACACCATGTGTTAGGGGATTTATTTTTCTTAATTTATCAACCGGATTTATCTACTTTTTCGTTATCAGGGCACGGCAATGAATTTTTTTCTATCGAAAATCCGCCGTTTTCTCTCGCAGCATTACATAACTTTCCATATACTACGTATGTTACTCTGTATATACGTATGTATACGGGAAAGTAAAAACATTTTTTTTAAATGCCGTATTGGAAAAGGTGAAGGGGTTTATGTCTCCTCTATTTATCGCGTCGTCACACATGGCCATCGCCACCTGCAAAAGAAGGCCCAACCCTCCTCGACACGCTGGCGCCGGCTCTATAGGGTCTTCCGGACCTTAAGAAAAAAAACACGATTCAAGTTTGGTGCCAGAAATCCGTAGAGGGTGACTCAAATTTGTCTATTTTGCATGGTCCGAAACAACCTGTAGAGCAAGGCTGTCCCAATGCAAGAAGTGGGCCCAGACTTGACCGTAGTAGTCCGCTGCAGTTGCCTGCGTGCCGATCGACTTTCTCTAAACTACAGCCGATCGCCCCCGATCGCATCCCCAAGGAATGACTCAACAAGAAACGGGACACACCGGTTATCCACGAATATGTGCTGGGCCAGGATACGCCATGAGGGTGGTCCATGAGAACAGCTGTACTGCAGCGATTAGATTGCCGAAAGAGCAAGTCTCCCACCGCCAGCTCGCGGAAGAGGGAAAATTTAATGAAATTTTACAAAAACATTTTGTAATCAAAATACCGCGTTCGAAAGGGTGAAGGGGTTTTTATTCAGTTGCATGCTCTCTATTTCTCGCGTCGTCGCAATGGCCTGTGAAAGAAGGTCCCGCCCTCTTCCGCGAGCTGGCGGTGGAAGACTTGCTCTTTCGGCAATCTAATCTCTGCAGCACGGCTGTTCTCACGGACCACCCTCGTGGTGTGTCGTGGCCCAGCACGTATTTGCGGGTAACCGGTGTGTCCCGTTGCTTGTTGAGTCATTCCGTGGGGAGGCGATCGGGCGCGATCGGCTGTAGTTTAAAGTCGATTGTCACGCGAACAACTGCAGCGGGCTACCACGGTCAGTATGGGCCCACTTCTTTCATTGGGGCAGCCCTGCTCTACAGGATGTTTCGGATCATGCAAAATAGACAAATCTGATTCACCCGATGGTGGTGTCAAAAAATGATTTGGGGCAGAGTGGAGAGGAAATTTGAAGATAACGAAAGAAAATGTCACAGCAGCGACTTACAAAGGTTGTCTTTTATGTTTCTTACGTTTGTCTGGCTGTCGAAAATCTCCGAATATAATACTATTTTTCTTTTTCTCTGCGGCTACCTAAAATGGTATACGACAAACCAGAAGTTAGTGTAGGCAATGAGTGAATTGATATGTATGAATTCAAGAAGCTCATGCAAAATAGTACGTGCATAAGTTCCGGACTGTTTATGCGAGGACTGGTGTTGTAACCATGATCGTATATTCCCAATGGTTCCAGATTATTTTGAGTTTTCTGTGGGCCTGTAAGGGTTCAAAATATGGGGCAATAGAAAATGGAAACATAAAACAACTGAAAAGGCAGAAGAAATTTAAAAATATGTAATCCTGTAATTCGATTCAATATCAGAGAGCCAAAATCATACTACACTCAAATGTAATGTCCCTTTGCCTACGAATTCGAGACATAAGCTTAGTTGGTCACCTCGACTTTCCGACAATTCCTTCCATATTCTCTGTTCGTGATTCGTGCCCCTAATTTCCTCACCCGTCAGAATCACAAGTTTTGGTCAGTCTCTCTCACAGAATGTTATTTTCAACATTTATCTATAATTATTGAGTTTGAGTAGATTTTTTGTCACGTGTGGAGGTTTGTTAATGTTTCACTGAAAGAAATATTTGTCCTTTTAACTATCTTGAAATTTCGTTTCTCTTAAGAAGGAAATGCATTTAGACATTTTTATTTGATTCTAATTTTCTTCTGATATCACAATACGTATAAAAAATGTATATGATCTTGACTTGTGAAAAATCATTACTAATTCATTAATTTCACTGCTGGCAATTAGAAGCGATCCCTTGAAATTGGGTTACGACGAATTGTTCAGCTGAACGTGATTCTCTCTAACAAACGTTTTGCAAGGCCAGAATTTAGTTTATTTTTATAATTCATGAGCAAGTACTGAACGTTTTGTTAGTATAAGCTTGTATAAAAGCATGCGGTAAGAGAACGTATTTCCGGAATAAACTTTGGGAGCAGAACCGGATGTGTATTTGCATGAAAACCCGAAGAAAGATATCGTTTACGCCAAAGCACGGCTACCACGTTAATATTCTCTCAAGGTGTGCTCACTGTTTATTTTGTGTGCTTGTAGCAGTTCATAATGTTTCCCGCTTGCGAAGACGAAAACTCTTTCTGCCCAAGCGAGTTAACTTGCTTTGGGAGTTCTTGCTCCAGCCTGTTACTGTTGTGAAAGTGTGTGTGTGTGTGGAAGACTTTGTGGAAGAACAGCACAAAGCGACACACGTGGCACGTGGCAGGGGCCATCCGCTAAACGAGGCTTCGCGTTGATACTGTTAAATTATGGCCTAAAACGTACAATATTTACTTTTTAATACGTGGTAGATTACTACTATATAAATATTACTACTATATACTACTGTTTACTACGTAAATTACCAGTACATAAATATTTACGTAGTAACTACTAGTGTTATGTAGTCTACTTGTGTTACTAATAAACTACAATATTTACGTAGTAAATATTAATATAGTAGTTATCTTATAAACATTTTTAAAAATTGAAATTTTCACGTGAGTAAACGCGAAAACGACGGCATTTTGTGTCTATTATAAGATGGTAAAGAAATCATTTATCTCTGAGTGAAAAGTGTTACCCAACAAACTTGAAGATTTGTTTGGAAAATACGAGTACTATTGTATCATCGTTTTGTTTATTTGATTCCATTCTATTCCATTTATTAATTAAAGACTTGAAGTTTAAAAAATAATATTTCTTTATTAGTATATCCTTATCCGTATCTATAACGTATCCTTATTAGAACTTGTAAGGATTGGTAATATTGCAAATTGAGAGAAATAATGGGCATCAATGCTACACGCACAATCTACTGGAATCGAACGTCGGTTGCTTGCTCCGGGTCAGCAACATAGCATATTTTATGGAAGAATCGGCTAAATTGTCGACAGGGTGGCGCATGAGAAAGTATTTAAAACGGTGCTATCCCTTGTAGGTGGTGAAGAGTTACTCCTGCGGCGCAACATTAACAATATTTCATGCTTCCAGTAAAATAATAGTTTATTTCCAAAAAACGTATCGTATAACATTATAATATGGGATTGGAGAATTCTCCTCGACGTAATTCCCTCGTTTGATAACTAGAAATTAATATTAAAGACCTTTTTGTATGAATATCGTAGAACATTTTCTCCGTTTTGTAAAAATACCAATACACTACAATTTTCAGGTCAATTTGACGTTCCAACTTGCGAAAAGAGACAGACATGTTGATTGTGGTCAAAGAACTATGAGGCCGTAGATTGATTCATTGATTACTAATTCCGGGCGCATCAACTGCTAAAGTCATCAAGTCCCAAAAGAGTAGTGTGCGTTTTTTCTCGGGAGGTGACTGTGATCTTCCCCCGGCAGATGGCGAGATCCGGCGCCGACCTACTCGTCACGTCTTGCGAGGATATCCTCATCCAGGTATCTCCCACCACTGAGGCACCGCCCCAGCCGGAACACGCTCTAAGGAAGCTTCCGACCGGTCTCCCGGCATGTGTGGTAGTGAAGTGCATGTATGTGTGAAACCTTGGATTATTATAAGTCTTGTGTTCTAATAATTCTTATTACAAAACTGATGGCAGTTTCGTGAAATTTGACTCTAGATAACCAAAGTGGATGAAACGTTTTTGTACGGGCATGCAGTAGAACCATCGCTCTTGAGTCTCGCACCTCGTGCGTCGCTCCCTGCGAGGGAGCGGTAAACGCGAGGCGTTTTCTGCGAGCGGAAGGCGTGGAGGGCGGGGGGGAGGGGGAGGCGAGGGCGCGCGAGGGCGCTGGCAGGGACGCCGCGCCCCGCGCCGACCGGGCGGCCGACCGGCCGGGCGGGCGGGCGATTAGATTATCGCCCAACGCCATTAGCCCCTAACTGCATCAGCCGGCCGCCCCTACGCCTGCCGCCTCCGGCCGGAAAACTGCTCGCTCGCTCGCCCGCCCACCCGCGCGCCCGCGCTCCCCTGTCGCCCCTGGCTCGCACCCAGCCTTCGCCCTTCCCCCCGTCCTCACCCTCACTCCTCATCCTCACCCCTCGCCCTCGCCTGCGTCCTCACCCTCGTCACAGCCTTCGCCTTTCCCCCCACCATCACCCTCACTCCTCATCCTCACTCCTCGCCCTCGCCTGCGTCCTCACCCTCGCCACAGCCTTTGCCCTTCCCCCCTTCCCCACCCTCACTCCTCATCCTCACCCCTCACCTGCGTCCTCATGGCTCGCTCCCAGCCTTCGCCCTTCCCCCCGCCCCCACCCTCACTCTTCATCTTCACCCCTCGCCCTCGCCTGCGTCCTCACCCTCGCCAGCGTTTCCTCACGTGGAACTTTTGCAGACAAGGATTGTTTGTACAACTCGCAAAGGACTTCGGAAAGGTTTTTGTATTGGTATTTGGAAATTACTTTCTTCCCGAAGTGAAGAACTCGGATTAGAGCAGGGATGTCCAAATTGTAAGGCTTCAAGGGCCACAACTAAAATTGAATAGGATTTGCGTGTCATATTATCATTACTCAGGCAATACACATCTGAATTCCACGTTGTTAATCTCGGCGATTTGCCCGGTAGCTCTGAAAGGGAAGGGCAGAATGGAACCCTACGTGACACCAACCTGTACCATGGATAACACCGGCAAATCAGGATTATTTTGAATTTCTGAAATTACTAGAAAAATTCTTAAATCTTAAACTTAAATCAATTTTTACATTTAAAGGGTGTTGACCCCCTTAGGCCCCCGTGTGCACTATGCGCGCAATGTTCTTCCCCGACATGAATGCTTCCACTTTTGACTAATGACCTTTCGCGGGCCAAAATAAATGGTACTGCTGGCCGTATGCGGACCGTGAGCTGTCGGTTGGACAACCCTAGATTAGCGAATGTTTGGTCCGTGCAGGACAAACTACATCATCAGGGTCACAATTAAAATGTCAGCTTGAAGGTTGCACGGAAAAACAATTCGACCGCTGTAATCCCTAAACTATTCTTCCACGTTTGGTATCGAGAAGCGTGTGGTGTGTATTCTTCTCTTGTAGGATATTTGTCGCTTTGGACTTTTTTTGATTGTCCGTGCAACACGAAATACATCATCAGTGACGTTAATAAAATGGAAGCTTGATTTGATCGTAATATTTTAGGTGGACAGGAATATTCGGAGGGAACTAGTTTGGTGAAATATTATAGTATTTATGAGACAACGAAAAAAAAAACATTTAAAATAATCTGTCAGATTTGTACTTCATTAAAACCAATCAAGCATAATGAAGTATTAGCTCTGGCCAGTGTCGCGTCCTTTACTCCACGTCCCATTATGGTGATCTTGATCTTTTATTGCTGAAAAACAAAAAGAGATTAACCACGAAGAAGATACTCTGTTTGTATAGTACATACAGCTATCCACGCTGTGAGGAATATAAAGTATGTATGTATTTTGTTTGTACTTGGCGCAAGATCCCGTGAACGGGCAAAGGCCTACCGGCGACGTCCCTGCCTCGCGGTCATGGGTTAAGGGGGTACGTATGGTTAGCACGTAGACACCCCACGCCGTATTCCGGTCTTCTCAACCTAAGAAGTGAATTTTCTCATCGTCACACAGCAACATATACTGGGACATTGCAAGGAAAACGCACACTATAGTCTTACCTCGACCGACAATCGAACCCGGGCCTGCGTACTGGAAAGCGAGCAAGCTGCCTAAGAGCTGCCATGAGGTTCGAGGAATATAAAGAACTTGTATATAAACATGGCGTTCCGCGCTCTAAAGTATGTAAAGTAGCGGTATATAAATATACATAACATTCCACGCTGCCTTGTACATAGAGTACGCTGTAGTGCTCATTGCTCTTCAACTTTTATACCGTAGCTTGTTTATCTGACATAGCTTTTTTTTTTTTTTTTTTTTTTTTTTTTTTTTTTTTTTTTTTTTTTTTGCGCGCGCTGCTTACTTGCCATCAGCCTCCAGAGATCTGCCGCTGTATATCGTCAGTTAGCCGTTGAGAACGCAGTTCACTGTGACTTCGTACGTTCTTTGATGTTTTAAAAATTCCATTTTTTTTTACCTTTACAATTCTCAGTAGGTTTTTTATGCGTGTGATGGCGCATCAAGATGTTGCTTTTATCCTGTTTACTCTGGTGTGGGAAACTCTATTTAATTCGCTGTAAGAAAACGTAATATTATACTGCTTGAAGATCTGACGAGGCGACTTAAAATGGAGATGTTTTACCTAGCGCTGTATGTATTTACTTCCAAGCTTTTGCTGTTTTCTCAGACCGTGTACTTACCAATCCGGTTGCTCCTGGCATCTGACTATTCCGCGTGTACGACGTGAGCTGTAATTCTCGCAGTCCACACCGGGGTTGTTTTGATCTGTCGTTACTCCCTTGACTTCACAGGACTAAGCTGAACAGCTTACGTGACTCTCGTTGTTGACAGTCCCTATCCATCGCGACCAGGTTTCTTTTTAAGCGTCCATGGCGCTTGTCGCGTCTTCCATCCTTTGGATCAGTTCCTCTTTCCCTCTCACATTTTGGTCTCGCGCGCGTTCTGTGACCCTTCCGACCTCCCTCCCTCGGAATCTGCACTACCCAACACATTCCCGCCCCGAATAACTGCCCTTCGCCACTTACATCATCCGCCGCCCCCCACCCTTGGCCGACCGCCACGCCCCCCGCCCCGCAACGCTCCACGCCGCGCGCCACTTCGCTCCACCGTCTCCAGCCCTGCCCTCTCTCCGTCGCCCCGCCCACGCTGTAACATATACACTTGGTAACAGCCTTGTGTGTAATATACATAATTTGCTTCAAAATCGTTCATTTTAAGTGGAAAATTAATACTAATGAAAAATATATTACAACATAATTGAATAATTCCAGTTAAATAAAATGTAACTTTGTACGCCTAGGCGAAACGGCCTTGAATTTGAAGTTCACCAGGATATTTACTTGCTTCGAACCCTTCCAAGCGGCTAGTTCCCGAGCGACTAAATGTGCTGGTGAATTTCAAGTTCAAGGCCATTTCTTCTAGGTGTACACAGTCACATTTTATTTAAGTGGAATTATTCAATTATCTTGTAATATAGTTTTCATTAGTATTAATTTTCCACTTAAAATTAATGTTTTTCGAGCAAATTATGGACTGTACAAACAAGACTGTTACCAATTGAAGGTGTGTTCACTCCCAGTCTAAAACTGAAGCTTATGTGAGGCTAGATCTCGCATATAAGCGCTGCGATCTTTGGGTCTCATTTGGACAAGGTCGTGATTGGTCGTGATCCATTCGACAGCACTGTGGCCAGCTGATTTCAAATTTCAAATCAGTGATTTGTCGTTTCGCGGTGGAATTTGTAAAGTCCAAAACGAACAGTTACGAAAATGAGTAGGAAATATTTTGTAAAACTGTATATTAGCCACAGTTTAAGATGTCATCTTACACCATGACCCAAACCGATCGTGCAAGTGAGGAACTAGCCTCAAACTGGCTTCAGAAAATTTGCCCCATAGGCGGCTAGTTAACACACCTATATGTCTTACACTGTGGCCCCGTCCCCATTCAACCCCGCCGTACCGCACTCCATTACCCTGCCTCATAAGCCCGGCATCGTCCCTCCCACCCAACCCCGCCAAGCCATGTTACGCCGGAAGAGATGACTCAGGGCATCGTCTGAGTGCCTCTGACTGGGAGGTACTAGGGTCGAGACCCGACGGTGGCAGGATATTCGACACTAGCTAGATAGTTCTGTTCAATTCTGTCGCTGACTGGTGGAGGATTCCAGAGGCCGGCTGTTGTGATCGGTACTTTTCGGTGATTTCTCCGTTTAATACCAGGCGTATGCCGGAGCGCACCACCCTAACAAACCGGCCACAGACCGCGCGCGAGCTTTCCATCCCATTCCTTGGCCTAACCTCACCCCCTACTTCTACTTGCATTTATACCCACATAACCACACATGCCAGAAGACCGATCGGGAACTTAGAGCTTGTCTCGGCTGTGGCGGTGCCCTGCTGATGGCAGATTGGAGAAAAGCCCGCTATTCGATGGTAGGTCGTCGCCGGATCTCACCATCCAGCGGAGGAAGATCCTAGCCACCTCCCGCGATAACACATGAACTGCACTCATGGGACTAATGTTCTTTGACGTTGACCTGCACGGATTCATCAAACAATCAAAAATTAAACCATGTCTCCTCCCCAACCAGCCACTTCCCGCTACACGCATCCCCTTATTGCACCACGCTCCCTGTTCCACCCACCACTTCGTAATCTTCCACTCCCGCTCCACTCCACGCCGTTGGCTTCAACCTGGACACGCGTCGCCTTCGTTCCAACCGCCCCCGCATTCGAGCGAGGCCTCGTCCGTCATCGTCCTACGGCGCCATCCCCTCAGGTGGCCGCCACCGCACCCCTCCAGCCGCCTCCCCCCCACTTCAAACAAGCCTCGCCTCCGCGCCGACCCTCGGGCCGCCCTCTCTGCGATCCGCGACGCCCCCGCGCGGTCACTTGCCGCGACCCACGCGTCTCTGGCGCCGGTGGTGCTTGCAGGCCCAAGCCGCGTGTATTATTTGTTCTGGATTGCGCCACGCCCACGGGGCCAGAAGCCCTCTCGAGTCACCGCCCTCCGCTCGGTCTCCACCCGCCCTCTTTGCTTGCCTCAGCCTCGTTCGCCACTCTACATGTCATTACCAGGGGGTGCGACCGCGAGATCGAGCCTCGCGGAATTCCATCGCGAGATCCGGAGCCGACCTACCGTCGACTAGCGGAGTTTTCCCCAGCCAGGTATCTCCCACCAGCGATGCACCGCCCCACCGGGACGAGCTGTATGTTCCAGACAAAGTGTGATAGTGTAGTATACGTGAGTGTGTGTGTAAGTAAGGGGAGAGAATAGAAGAAAGGGAGAGGAAGGAAAGATCAGGTGCGATCCGTGGCCCGTTGGTTAGGGTACTGCTCCGGCACATGCCTACAGTTGATCGGAGCTGCCGGGCGCCAGAATTCTCCTCCAGACAGCGTCTGAACTCGTCCTAGCGATGAAGCTAGAGAGGAAAATCCTGCCATCGTCGGGACTCGAACCCTAGGACCTCCCGATCAATCAGCGTCATTTGTGATCGTACTCAACTGCGTCGCTCTCCGAGGCCCCTAGCTCCTTCGGCTCACCACCCTCGCAATTCTCACCCCCACCCCCGGCCTCCAGCAGCAGCTCATCTCCGCAGTTGGGAATAAGCGAAGTCGTTCTCGACGTGGTGGATGACGCACGTAGCAGTACATAAGTGGTGCCTGTGTGAGGGGAGAGAACTGGACAAAGAAGGGATCGCGCGAACAGCGAGCAACCGCTCGCCGAATCCTGAGGAGTGTGGATGGATCGCTTGCTATTTGCCGAGTGACGGAACATTCGGCGCTCGCCCTACCCACCGCGTGCCTGTCTTTTGGACACATCAAAGGGAGCGACCATTCGCCGAACACTTCAGCTGTTGGGGGATCGGGCGAGCAGTAGCTCGCTGCTCGGCGAGTGCTGAATGTGTGATTCCACCTTCAGGTGCGCCACCGCTGCCGCAAATCCCCTGCTCGCACAGCTTGCCGCATGCGTTCCGACTTCCACCCACGCCGGCGACCGCGCCCGCGTGCTCTCGGCGATCCAAGCGCGACCACACGCGTACGGCCCACGCAGCCCTCGCGCTGCCCGGCCCTTGCGCGCTCCCCATGCCGTCCTCGAGGACGCCTCCTCGAACTCTGCGAGCCGTGAGTGCTGCATCGTTCGTCGTACCGCGCTAATTTGTCTGCAGCACGCACCGCCCCAGCATGAGCTCTTCTCTTGCCCGTCACCTGCCTGAGGGACGCCTCCGCGCCTCGCCGCTCCCACACATTCTCCGCCAGCCCCCCCGCCCCCCTCATCACTACCCTCTACGCCTCTGTCCGCTCCGCCTCGCCACTGTTCGCCCCGCCTCTGTGCGCCCCGCGTCGCCTCTGCCCGCTTCGCCTCTCTCCGCCTCGCCTCTACCCTCTTCGCCTCTGTTTGCCCCGCCTCGCCTATACCCGCCCCGCCTTGCCTCTGCCCGCTTCGCCTCAGTCCTCCCCGCCTCGCCTATACCGCCCCGCCTCGCCTGTACCCGCCCCGCCTCGCCTATACCCGCCCCGCCTCGCCGATACCATGCCCCGCCTCTGCCCGCTTCCCCTCTCTCCGCCTCTCCTCTACCCTCTCCACCTTTCTCCGCCACGCCTCTGTCCGCTCCGCCTCGCCTATACCCGCCCCGCCTCGCCTATACCCGCCCCGCCTCTGCCCGCTTCGCCTCTCTCCGCCTCACCTCTACCCTCTTCGTCTCAATCCGCCCCGCCTCGCCTGTACCCGCCCCGCCTCGCCTATACCTGCCCCGCCTCGCCTATACCCGCCCCGCCTCTGCCCGCTTCCCCTCTCTCCGCCTCGCCTCGCCTCTGTCCGCTCCGCCTCGACTATACCCGCCCCGCCTCGCCTCTACCCGCCCCGCCTCTGCCCGCTTCGCCTCTCTCCGCCTCGCCTCTACCCTCTTCGCCTTTCTCCGCCCGCCTCGCCTCTGTCCGCTCCGCCTGGCCTATACCCGCCCCGCCTCACCACTCCCTGCTCCCTACCCCGCCCAATCAACCACGCTAACCTGCCCCACCCCGCCTCCCCCACCCCGCTACACCCACGCCGCCTGCGCCGCACCGCTTCCTCCCAGCTCGCCCGCTCCTCCCCGCCTCACCACACCCCGCACCACGCCCCCAGACCGCAACACTAGCACCGCAAGCCCTCTCCCCTCGTCAAATCTCCCCCGCCACGCCTCACCTCACCCCGCCCGACCAACCACGCTGCCTGCGCCGCTTCACCTCTTTCCGCATCCCCTCCCCGCACATTGCTCCGAACTACCCCGCCTCACCTCACCCGCCTCTCTTCTCCGGACGGCCAGACTCGCGCCGCCCATATCGCACCGTCCCTGTTCACCCGTCCCCAGTACTCCTTGTCAAGGTCCCACTTGTCCCAACCTCATCCGTCACCTCCATCTGCCGGAACCCTTCCCCTGGTTCCCTCCTCTTCCTTCCCGCCCCAACGCGCCGCCTCCGTCTTTTCGGGTCGACACGCCCCCTCAGTCGCCCTTCGCGCCGCTGTGCGCCTTTCCGCTTCCTGCGGGACGTGCGGATATTTCAGAGCAGCGTCCGCCTCCGCCTGGAGATTTCATCGCCGCTTCTGCCGATTTGCGCTTGGGCGGCGGCGGCGGCGGCGGCGGCGGCGGCGGTGGCCGCGGCGGCGGTGGCCGCGGCGGCGGTGGCCGCTTGGCGAAGCATTTCGCTCTGAGTCCGCGCCCTCGCCCCGCCCTCGCCCACGCCCACGCCTTCGCACACGTCCTCACCCTCGCTTTCGCCCGCGCCCGCGCCCGCCTCGACGCCGCTGCCCGTGTGTGCACAGCCGCCGAGGTTCGCCTCTGCCCCTACAGTGGCGCGCGGTCAAAGCTGCACGGGGGAAACAACATTGCTAGGAAAAAAAACAAACTGGGATTTGAGGATCTGGATGGCTGAAATAGGGTAACATGCGTAATCCCTTACCGGATTAGGTGGCTCAGGACATCAATTGATGTCAATGCGGTGCCTGTGACTCGGAGGTCCTAATTTTGGAGTCCCGACGAAGATGTCAGGATTTTCTACACTAGCTGCATAGCTAGGTGGGATGCAGCCGCTGTCTGGAGGAGAATTCTAGCGACCGGCTACTCTGATCGGTAGTTGTTCGTGTGTTTTACGATCTACACCATGCGAATGGCGGAGCAGTACCGTGAGGAACAGGCCACAGACCGCGCGCGATCTTTCCTTTCCATTCCTTATCGTATCTTCATCCCTTACACACATTTACATGCACTACACTACCACACGTGTGGGGGGATAATGGGGAGCTTAGAGCTTGTCCCGGCTGGGGCGGTGCCTCATTTGGTGTGAGATACCTTGTTGGGGAAAACTCCACAAGTCTACGTATTGGTCGTCCCGGATCTCACCATCCCGCTGGGGAACGTTACCACCACCTTCCGTGATAAAAACGTCTACCGCTCTTATGGGACTAATGACATTAACAGTTGATGTGCAGTGAGATTCAAATTCAGTGACTCGTATCACATATAAACAATAATTTCCTCCAATTTCCAATTTTCCAAGTGCCTGCATTGTGCAGTTTGACGTAGCATTTTCTCCTTTTCCTTTGGTTTTGAGCCACTGCGTACCGTCTTTCATCTGTAGGGGATGTAGGAGTCCTCCAGTGTTGACAACTCGTTTGGAGCCTGGTGTTCAAAAAGAAATGGACAAAACTTACATATTGACTTTTCCTCTAAAAAATGTTGCATTTTCCCCTCTAAAAAGTACATGTGTTTTTACGTGCTTTTATTTCGCTAAAATGTTTGTGTAGTTTTGCCTTGTTTGCCGTCTACTTACATTATATTGATTACATTCTTGTTCAAAACTCGAACGTGTGTTGGTTAAGGTAAGATCAAGTCGCTGGAACATAATGGACTCTGAATAGATCAGGCGCAGATCCAATTTTAAAAATGCCCCGCTTCTAACCTTTACGTTTGCAGCCAACAAGAAGGAATTCGGTTCCAAGGTAAACCACACGTATCTGAGGTTCGTAAGACCGTGCAAGTAAATTGTCCGTGGGTGCTTCGGTAGATAGACGATACAGCAAGTTTGATGACCCTACTTTGACATTCAAAGGTGCTATTATTATTGCAGAGCTTGCCTTGGCCTTGATGTAGAATGGAAAGCCTGGCTCTCCCGTTGTTCTCCAATGAATTATATTCGAGGTTATGTCAAGTATCACACCCGCATTTTAAGAATATATTGTCCGATCAGCGTCATGCTTTATTGATAGAGAGTTTCTGTTGTAAGGAAGTTTTAGCGCAACGATTACCAGTAACATCTGTTCAAGAACTCATGAAAAATATTTAATTTTATTGGATATAAATCGCTTACTACCGCTCACAATCGCTCACAATATCACTCACTACCCTTTGAAGATGAAAAAACACAACTCTTCGGAAGTTGTCAGAACGAGAAAAAGCATCGCAAGTAACGTAATTGGATGTGAGATGATTCGTATTTTCGAATTTAATATAACCCGGGCGCTCAAAAGTACCAACCACATTTCACTTTCGTCTTCGCTCCCAGGAACCATCAAAACAATGATCTCTCTGATTTTTACCCGTTACATTCATCGTACTCTAACTGACCGGATATTAGATAAATATCTGATTAGGACAAAAGTTGTCGGAATATTTGATTTTGCAGTGCTTTTGCCCAGGGTTAAAAAACTTTTTTCTTATTTTATAGTACTTTTTTGTTAAAAAAATAAAATATCGAGCACAAAACATCGATGTTAAAGAACAATGGTGCTACAACAGCACGCACTTTCTCGCATTATTTCTAAATATGTCATTTTCGAAGATTTATGTTATTCAAAGAAACTGAGACCAATGACATTCTTTTAAGCATCCCTTCTTCTTTCCGTGGAAAATTGAAAAAAATTGGAACGGTTTTCCGAAAAAAAAGTTGATATTTTTATCCACTTTTTCGTTATTAGGGCCCGGCAACACGTATTTCTGCCGAAAATTTTGCCTTTTCCGGTGCACGATTACATAACTTTTTCTTACGAAGAACTTCGTAGGACGAGAAAGTAAAAACATCGTCTTCAATAAATCGATTTTTTATTTAAACCTCCGACGGGCGTGTGGCGGCACTCAGTACCACATTCTCACAGTTTTGTTGATTTCGTGTAAATAATTGGTGTCGCACTATTGAGCTCATAGTTATTCTTCATTCATTATATTTTCAACTGGATGACGTTCAAATCACGATTTAAAACACTGCCGATCGACCGTTATTCATTAGTAATTCAAACTTTGCAACGGTTGCGGCACTACGTACCGCACGCTGTGTCATGTAAGTATAATATTTGCGTATTTTATCCATTAGAATTCTTCCTGCTGTTTTGTTATTGAGCTTTATGACACAGATTTTGGAGTACTAAGTACTAATTCAAATTTAAATGCGTTGTTGTCGAAGAAACGTTAGAAGGCACGTTTGCACCGTATTCATTCCCCTTCATGTAACACGTACCAAGACACGGAGGGAACGAGTGATGCATCATATTCTTATTAATATTGTTAATTCGTATGCTATTTAGTTAGCTATTATGAAATAAAATGCATAAAAACATAAATAAAGAATATTTCCTTTACATTTAACAAAAGTAATAAATATTGTCGCGAAAATCGAAGTTGATAAATGCGGCATGGAGTGCCGCACGTTCCCGCTGGTGAGAAATGATGGGACGCGCCCGCCGGAGAGTTAAGACAGTTTTGAAAATATCGACATCGATGTTGCATCCGTACTTTCTCTCGCGCGCGAAGCAGCGACTGCGGGACGGTGGCCTGTGCGCAGGCGCAGAAAAAGACGTGTATACGTGCGGGGACTGCGCTCACAGGCGGCCGTCGCCCTCGCCGGCGCCTGCGCAGTTTCCCGGCGTTAGCCGTCCGAGGGTTTTTGCGCGCCGCTTTGAATAGGCGAGCGTTGTGCGCGATACAGCTGCTGCTGCTTCTTCAACGGGAGATGTAAGCCATCTAAAGGGAGCATCGCCCAAAAGCGAAACTTAACTCGACCATATCCAAAATTAAAGGCTCATTTCGGCCTAATTAAATTTTCTATTTCGTAATTTTAGGCTCTTTTGGATTTCTCAAAGTGTCCTGTTAGCTTTAGTCTTATCTTAGCAGCGCCTATCTAGAAAATACAACTTGCTCTTATTGCGAATCAACGAACATGTATCCAAAATTAAAGGCTAATTTTATGATTCATGAAAAAAAAAAAAAAACCTTTCAGCTACATTTTTCAAAATATCAGGATTGTCGAAGAGAAACATTTTTAGCCTTTAATTTTTTTTTGTATAGTTTGGTTGAGTTGGGTTTTTGGGCGCTGCTAGCTTTAGATGGCTGGAGATGTATCGCGTTGATCATAATCTTGTTTTTAGGCTGCCATTAAGCCGCCTGACTACTGTTGATTTACTTTTCATTCCTATTTATTTTTTTCCTTGTTCTCATTCTTTTGCTACATCATATATTTCCGTCTTTCACCACCTCTTCCACTTTCCATTTACTAATTCCGTTTTCGTCAGTGATCAACCACTGTTTTTCCTTTCACTCAAGTCTCCTCAAACTTCTTCTTGTAATTTTCAAATTGTATAGTGTCTAATATCACTCTTCTGAAGAAGTTTCCTTTTGCTTGTGGCCTTCGCATAACTCTCTCTCTCTCTCTCTCTGTCTGTCTCTCTCTCTCTCTCCCTCTTTCTCTATCTCCCTCACTCTTTTTCTCTTTGTGTCTGACGTTTTCGCGCATCCTAAACTCGTTACTTTTTCTCTCATTTAAATATTAGATTTCTGTCCTCAATAAACTTTTTGTTTATTGCAGTTCACTATTATGACGTAGGTAGCGAAATGAATGGAGTGAGGTTCTTCGGCTGTCTTCCCCAGCTCTTGTGTAGCAATTCCCTTCGCTCCAATTCTCCTTCCAATTGAAATCGGAACGACGCGACGCGACGGGACGCGGCGGACTGCGACTCGTTGTGAGGAGACGCCCCCGGTGAGAGAGGCTCCATTCATGTTAGTCGCCAGCTGGGCTGCGCTGCTCCAGCTCTCGCCCCGCATCTCATTTGCGAGCGAGCTCCCACCCGGCCCGCCCCCGCCCCACCCCGCCCCACCCCGCCCCATCCCGCCTCGCTCCACTCGCCCCTCCCCGTCACGCTCCGTCTGACCTCGCCCTGCCCGGGCGCTCCCGGTTATGGCACTGTCCCGTCCCCCTGTCCACCTCGTCGTACTGCGCTCCTCCTCGCTACGTCCCCACCACGTCCCGCCATGCCCCATCTCGCCTCGCTTCGCCTCGCCTCATTCTCCCGTGCTCTGCCCCGCCCCGCTTCATCTCGCCGTGCCCGGTCTCTCCCGGCTATGACACTGTCCCGTCCCCCTGTCCACCTCGTCGCCCTGCGTTTGTCCCAGCCACGCTCCCCCTCGCCACGTCCCGCCACACTACTCCACACCATACCACTCCTCCCCACGCCATCCCACGCCACGCCTCACCTCACCTCACCTCGCCACGTCCCACCTCACTCCGCCCTGCCCGCCTTTCCCGGCTGTCCCGTCCACCTAGTCGCCCTGCGTTTGTCCCAGCCACGCTCTCCCTCAGTCCGTCCCCACCAGACCCCGCCACGCCACGCCACGCCACGCCATGCCCCTTCTCGTCTCGCTTCGCCTCGTCTTGTCTTCCCGTGTCCCGCCCCGCCACGCCTCGCCTTTCGTCTCTCCCCCCTCAGTCCTGCCATGTCGCGTACCTCCGCTGCGTCCCCTCATCGCCCCCGCATCTCCTCAGCATCTCCCCCGCATCGCCCCCGCTATGACACTGTCGACCACCTCGACCACCCGGGCTCCATTCAAGCTGTTTTGCGATAGTGGATCTTCGCTGCTTTCCCAGCGCGTCTCCAAGTCAACCGCTGGATCTGTATGTGCCGTGCTCTCCACAAAGGCTGTACCTCTGGCGCGACGTTCGGGAATATCTTAATCTGCATTCAGCTGCCGAGATCTTCACATTTGAGGTGCTTTGCCACTTACTTTGGTGTTTGATGTCCGGTAGCTCGAATTGTATTGCGGAAAGATTGTAAGTAAAAGACTGTGTGACCTCGTATTGTAAGTTCACATACAAATAAATTGATTTACAGTATATGATTGTACGCACGGAATTACCGACGTAACTCTTGCTGCTGTCATTATCACTACCCACAATCATCACCATCACCACGACCGGTCTGGTGGTGTAATAGCTAACACATGTGCATTCTACCTCTACAGCTCGGATTCGATGCCTGGTCTATTGACGTGGAACGTCTGGTGAACAAAGCTCTTCGCAAGTTTTCTCGGGGTTCCCTCGTTTCCCCTGTCTCTTTTTGCTCCGTCGACATTACCGCGATCTACGACTCAAGGTCCTCCGTGACTTTACTAGTTGATATAATCTTCAAAAAATAATCAACCACAAGTATCACAACCGCATCCAAGTCACTACCGTCACCACAAATATCGCAACCACGGCCACAAGCATTCACAACCACCGCCTCGACCAGAAGCAAATACAATGACTGCTACCGCCAAGATCACACGCATAACTGTCGCAACCGCCCCGACCACAAGCAATCACAAGCGCCACAACACAAGCAATCATAACCAGTGTCACGACCAGAAACAATCACAACCACTTCCACGACCATAAATAATCACAACAACCGCCACAAGCAATCATAATCACCGCCATGACCACAAGCAATCATAACCACCGCCACGACCACAAAGAATCACGACCAGAAAAATCACAACCACCGCCACAAGCAATCATAACCACCGCCACGACCAGAAATAATCACAGCCACCGCCACAAGTAATCATAACCACCGCCATGGCCACAAGCAATCCCAACCTCCACCATGACCACAAAGAATCACAACCACCGCCACGACCAGAAATAATGACAACCACCGCCACAAGCAATCATAACCACCGCCATGACCACAAACAATCACAACCACCACCACGACCACATGCAATCACTGCCACCACGACAGCAGTCACAACCACCGCCACCACACAACACCGCCACGACCACAAAGAATCACAACCACCGCCACGACCGCAAGCAATCACAACCACCGAACGCCACGACAACGACCACAACCAGTCACAAGCACCGCAACCTCACGACCACCAATATGACACCCACTGCCATTCCTCTCTCATCGCCTCCCCGCGCCATCTGCCGCCGCGGGCGCCGCCCCCCCCCGCCGCCATCACAGCCAGCTCTCGCCCTGATGCCCTTCCCATCCGTGCAGCGGCGCGGGCGGTGCTCCATTACGGGAATGGCAACTCCGGCGATGCAGTCAGGGCTCATCTGCGAAGTGCACCGCCGCCCGCGCCCTCCGCATTGACTGCCCCGCGAGGTCAAACCGACAATGCGGATGGATGCTCTCCCATTGTCGCGTGTCTCGTTTAGAAAATGGGACGTGCGAATGCTAACGAAGCGTTTAATGAGGAAATGTTTGTTTTTGTATTTTTTTTATCTACAAGCGAATAAATACTTTTGTAATACAATTTTTAGCGTTCTCATCTAGACGATTATGCCTTGTAAATGTAAAATATTGATCAATATGCGTTTTCATTTTACTGAAAAATACGCACTTATTTACATCTAAGGGCTACTTATTTATTGCTTATATAATTTCAGTTATTCAGTATTTAATGAAAGAGTATAGCCAGATTTTCAATACTTAACTTTAATTAATAATAACATTAAATGGCTATTAATAAGTTTCGTTGGGGGAAATACAAGTAAAAACGTAAGGTTTGAACGCGCAGTATTAATCTCTTATTGAACTTCAATCAGAAAAAGCGGTTCCTTCTGGTAGTAATCGGTCTATAACATTACTCTCTTATGTTGTAATCATAGACTGATGAATATGAATTTATTAAAGGATATGTTTGATTACTCGTATTTAAGGTACCAACACTACTTGTGGTTGATGTATACTTTTAGAAAAGGGCCCGGATAAACGTTGTGCGGTCGGGATCACACTCATTTGGTTACGCTACTGCAGCGCAGGACCACGCCCCTCCACCCACTCTCGCGCCCTCGCGCTAAGTGGGGAGCGAGTGGCTGGCTCTCGAGACGCGAATGCGCCGTAGCAAGAGGACATCGACCGCACCCCCCTCCCCTTCCCTCGTCGCCCAGGCTGACGTGAATCAGTGGCGCCGTTTAGACCTAGGCCGTGTGGCGCAGTTTCTCGTCGCCTATCTTTTTCACTCCACGCCCACGCGGATGTGTACGTTGCTTGAAAAACGGGTGCCAAGAAGTGCTCTCTCTACACATGTCTCTCTCTCCCCCCCTCACCCCTCTTCCCCCTCCCACTCACCTCCTCTCCCTCTCTCACCTTCTCCCTCTCTCTTCCCCTTTCCCTCTCTCTCCCCCCTCTTTCCCCCTCTCCCTCCCCCTCTTTTCCCTCCCCCTCTTTCCCCTCTCCCTCCCCCTCTTTCCCCCTCTCCCTCTCTCACCTTCTCCCTCTCTCTTCCCCTTTCCCTCTCTCTCCCCCTCTCCCTCCCCCTCTCCCTCTCTCTTCCCCTGTCCCTCTCTCTTCCCCTCTTCCTCTCTCTGCCTCTCCATCCCTCTCTCTCTCTCTCTCGATCCCTAACTGTCTATTCTTCGTAATTTTTTTATAAATAATATGTGAACAGATCTATCATAGGCACTTTCAATGAATGCTTTGGAAATAATATCGGTCCGCATAGAATCTAGAAAATAGGGTATCTGAGAAACTACCACAGGAAGACTGGTATTAGTGTGACCACCTCACACTTTTATTTCATTCAAATAGAATACTTTAAATTAAAAAAATAAATAGTTTGCGATTCAACCTTCAGGGGATTAAATTAAATCATAGTGTACGCTTACTTGTTGAATGAGAAACAAATGTTCTTCATTATAATTACTGAGAAAGAATACTTAATGGTTGCTGATAAATATCTGGGATTAGTTGAAGAGAATAGTAGTGGTAAGCCAACTAGAACACAATCTATAATCAAAAAAATCTATAAATAAATCTTTCAGACCTGCTCTTTCGGAGTCTGTAATACAGACGGACGAACAGTTATTGTTTTATCTCTTGGGAGGAAGCTCGAGATAATTGGCATCAGCCTTCTCCTTGAGAAACAATGTGTCGACTGGAGGTCGAACTGAAGTAACAAATAGTTAATATATTACAATGTGTATAACGAACAAGATAAGTGCAAAACTTCCATCCTATTTGTGTCTTAATTACCCTAAGTGTGTACACAGATTTACGAGCGCCCATTAGCATAGAAACGAGGTTTCGTTAAACCTGCTGCACTTGCTTTTATTCTAGGCGGGTTATGCAATGCACTTACGTGTTTCTTAACAGAATTTACTCGAGAACTAGCACGCACCGTCACAGCTCGTTCAATGCTCAAAAACGGATGGTATGCGTTTAAAAATCACATTCGCTTTGCTTCAGTTGAAAATTCTGACAGGAATAGTGTCAGCTGGAGTTATTAATGGCTCAGTAAGGAACAGCGTAGGTGGATTGAATGCCCTTTTTTACATTTAGTTTTCTTCTGTTTACTGGTGTTCGAATAGGATTGTTATTCTTCTGTATATTTAAGTGTCAGTAGCCTGTAACTGAAGCTTTGTAGACAGCGAGGTCCGAGGTTCGAGTCCCGATGATGGCTTATTTTCAACACGAGCTAAACAACTGGGTGCAAGCCAGCCGCTGCCTGAATGAGACTGATTGAGTTCAGCTGCCGTCAACACTCGTTTCCGTGATTTCCGCGTATGGTTTCTCGACAGACGCAGTAGTAGTAGTGCCTTTGAACAACGGGCCGCGGACCGCGTGCAATTCCTCATTCCCCATTTTATTCTCACTCCCACTTTTGGAGTCGAGTTATGCGCTGATTATCCATCTTCTTATGGGCCATTGTCGACTCCATGATATAGGAAACCTGACGTGAACAGCATTGCCATCGGAGAACGAAAAATATTGTGTGGGTGTCCTTTACTATTTATTATGTTCCACTTCATATTCAAGAACAAATATTGTTGAAAAATTATAAGAAAAGTCCTTCAAAAACTTGACACCACATTTTCTTCTTACTTTTTTCGTATAGATATTAGTGAGAAAGTTACGTAATGTTGTTTTAAGAACATCGATGTTTAATAACTAGCGGATGCCACTAAGTGTACTGTATGTCGGAAGCATGCGTCGCTGAGTAAATGGCGCGGTATGTTTGAGTGAACTATTGCGTGGACTTTAATAGTTATTTATCCGGTTTTAAACACATGGATGTTTAATAAAATGGACGGTTTTGGGTCGATGTTTTCTTAACATCGATGTTTTAATTTTGAGTATCGATAAAATTTCAAGGATAAAGAGGTATCAACCACAATAGTAGACTTTTTTTTTTACTTTGTAGAAAATTCAGCCATACACGTGTTTTGGGAGTGTTTTCCCCATCATCAGTGGCTCCAAGTAACACAGATTAAACACACATTAAATTTACATAGTGCTCCGTCCTAGGATGCCGCCATTTTGTGCATCGTACGAGGTACGGAGGCAGATATCCTAGGACGGAGCACAATGTATACTTAATGTGTGTTTAATCTGTGTTACTTGGAGCCACTGATGATGGGGAAAAACACTCCCGAAACACGTGTATGGCTGAATTTTCTACAAAGTAAAAATTGTATGTCTACTATTGTGGTTGATACCTCTTTATCCTTGAAATTTTGTCATGGAGTACCACATCTCTGCTTGCCAGCACAGAATTCAGCATCGATTAGTTGGCGATGCCGCATCCCTAGTTCTTTTCTTATCGTCTCTCGCTGGCGCTCTGTCCAAGCGGCCGCAACCGACTGCGGCATTTGGTGCAAGAGTAACCCACCCACCCACTCTTTTTCTAGTTCGCGGCCTCGGCGCCGGGTGGCGCGAATCAGCGAGCGGACCGCCCACCCACCCCCTCGCCCGCCCCCTCGCCCGCCCCCTCGCCCGCCCCCTCGCCCGTCGTGCTGCCGTGAACCACTCGGCCGTTATTTACACTCGGCGACCCGGATTGCACGAGGTGACGCGTAGAAAATAAGACATTTTACGATCGGGTATTTGCGTTCCGACTTTTCCCTCGCTTGCCAACTAGAGAACGTCTAGACGTGTAGACTGCTGCTGTGGTAACTACAGGTTGTTCGAGAAGAGCCGACTGTTGTGGGAATGTTGTTTGGGCTTTTTTAAAAAGATGTTAAAAAGAAATGTTTTGGCATGGCTCTGGGTACTGTCTATAGCCTCTGATAGGAGGCCAACATCAGGAGACGAGCACGAATTGAGAGAAATATTTCAGTTATTTCCTATATGAAGGGCTCTAGACTGAAACCAGAAACCCTTAAGAATTGCGCGAAAACGCCGATTACAATATTTTGTTAGAATGGCATCAAAAATGGTAGGGACTTTCTCCAGTTGTTCTTAACGTAACGAAATTGGGCGTCAGTGGTTCCTTTCGAGAAACGCTGTTCGCATTTCGATCACTTCATGTCGACAAACACTTTCTCGTGGCTCTTTATTTAGCATTTATCCACGTGATGCTTGTGTGTTTAGTAGCTATTTGACCGTTCTGGGTGAATGATCCCTGTTTTCATTTAAATCGATATAGTTGTTTATACTTGCTGAATCTTCAAGATGAAGCTGCATTAGATTTATCTTCCCACCGAAACAAGTCTTGATGGGCAATTTGCTAGCTTAGAAAATTAGTACTCAGCAATTTACAAAACCTTGAACGAAGCACTTCGTGTCTCGGTTGACGTTTCCTCGTTGCAGTAGTGAATCTTGGCGTGAGATGACCGAAGCACTTACAAAGTCTCACCTCATGCGCTACGTTTGTCAAGGAATTTTCGAAGTGATGTTCGAGATGTGTTAATATGAACAGGAAATGCAGTAGGACTATTATATTGTTACGTAATTATTATGATTAATGCATTTAGTTTATGTGCTGTTGTACCAACAGCAGTTTTTTCTTTCTTTCTGACTTTGAGTTAGCATTATCACCGCAGCCAGGCAGATAGACTGATAACGCCACATTAGGCGATGGAGTGGGAGGGACTTGGCTAGTTGCACGGTGTCCGCACCTGAAGGACGAGCCGGCCACAGCCTTTACGGAAAGCATGGTAAATGACCACTAATCAGAGGTTCTCTTAAACCCAACAGGTTAAGACGTAAAAATAATTATAATTCTTATGTAGGTCCAGTAATATTCAGGCAGACTCAACATTAATATATTCTTATTGTACAATCTTTCCCTATATATATATATATATATATAATATTATATATATATATATATAATATTATATATATATATATATATTAATGTTGAGTCTGCCTGAATATTACTGGACCTACATAAGAATTATAATCATTAAAAAGGCAGTCTTTGACCATTCTAATTAATATTACTCTCTACAAATAAGACGTAAAAACATACCTGCATATAGGGGCGACCAGAAGGGAGGCAGCTGGGGCGACTTACTCCAGGCCCCGACTTGATTGGGGCCCCGAATTTGTTTTTTCATTCAGAGGAAACAAAAAATATATTCATCTCTAATACAAATTTAACGCAATCAATCATTTCTGATGCACGAAGAAATACATTCTGTTTATGAATTCAAGAAGGAGGGAATTGTTTGTTTGAAATGAGGAGTCCCCGCGGATCGAGTGTCCAAGGCCCCTCATTTTCTCTGGGCTGCTTACATACATCCACACACACTGACACGTCCGTAACTAAGGCCGTTCCCGCCGGGCTGTGAGTGACCCCGATTCCCCCGCGGGCCCCGATTGCTAGTCGTCCTGTAGCTGGCCGCGGGGCCACTGGCGCGCTCCCAGCGCCGGCCCGGCCCGGCCCGCCCCGCTTGTCAGCGACCTGGGCCAACGATGCGCGCCTTGTCCGCCGCAGCCACCGACGAGCGTTTCTGCGGCCTCTTTAGCGCGCTGCTGCTCCGACGCACGGGGCTTTCAACGGCGCGGAAAGCGGACAGTATTTTTGTTTTGTTTTTGTTTGTTTGTTTCTTTTTTCTCAAAACGTTGCAATACTCATCGATCAAGGGTATGTGGTCGGCGCTGTGGCCGAGATCTCTAAAGCAGTAGTGCCGCAGTGATCTCGGACTGTGGGGTCGCGGGTTCGAGTCCCGCTTCTGGCATGTCTGTATGTGTTCGTCCTTTCACCCCCAATCGTCACCATATCGTTTCGTCCCCGTACCATAACGTGACATCCAATAGTGGTCGCTAATGACCTAGTAGTTGGTGCGACTTTAAATACCAAAATAAAAAAAAATAAAAAAAAAGGTTATGTGATATGGGTAGGTCGCGGTTGGGCCGGGATAGTACTGAGGAAAAATGAACACACACATAGATTTAGTCAATGCTCTCACCTGTGCAATGGCGTGCCCTCAAGGAAGGGTGGCGTGGAAACGGCGGCAGTTCCCTCCTCCAAATCATCCGGTCAAGATGTGATGGAGGAAGTGACGTGCGGAGGGACACGTCGCCTCGCGACTGTTATTTAACGATTCCGGGCGCGTCAAGAACTTTGGTCATTAGTCCCGTAAGTGTTGTGAGTGTTATATTCCAATAGGTGGCAGGGATTCTACTCTGTTGGAACGTAAGACCCGGTGTCATCGTGTACATCGTACATCGTCAAGAACTTTGCTCATTAGTCCCGTAAGTGTTGTGAGTGTTATATTCCAATAGGTGGCAGGGATTCTACTCTGTTGGAACGTAAGACCCGGTGTCATCGTGTACATCGTACATCGTCAAGAACTTTGCTCATTAGTCCCGTAAGTGTTGTGAGTGTTATATTCCGATGGGTGGTACGGATTCTCCTCCTCTGAAACGTAAGATCCGGTGTCATCGTGTACATCGTACGTCATCAAGAACTTTGCTTATTAGTCCCTTAAGTGTTATATTCCGATAGGTGGTTGGGATTCTCCTCCGTTGGAAGGTAAGATCCAGTGCCATCGTACACTTCTTCTTTTAGGATTTAATCTCCACTCCCGGTGAGTCTCCTAGCGCGTCACCACCCCCCAGTTGGGAGAAATTCTAAGCTCCTGACCGGTCCCCTGTCAAGTCGTTTGAAAAGAAAAAGCACCATCTTTCAAACTACTATTTTCAATATTTTTGAATCTTTTTTTTCCTCTTTTGTCCAATATTGTTTACCTTACTACGAAACGTGGGATATTATTAAGAAACTGAACGGTCCTAAATTTGATTTTGCAATGCACATTTCTCCGTAGTTGTGTGCAATCTAAAAATGCATTTTTTTTCTCTCTTTTCTGCCCATTACGTTCCCATTGCAATATTTCTCACAAACAATGTCTGTTTATTTCGTAATTGTTGGAAAATGTTTTCAAGGCGAAGCCTGCTAAGAAAAGCACTCCATCTGCATTTAGTGTCTTACAACACTGTGCACAAACGGTACTTGTTCTACTGTTACCCAAGACTTCGGAATACGTTCGTGGCAGTTTCCTTTCAACTCCCGCCAACTCTGAGACAACAGATTAATTTGCGAAGAGTTGTGGAGTAACCTAATGAGAATGGGAGGATCGCGCGCGGACAATGACCTGTTGTTTGAAGTTCTGCTCCGGAGGAAACCGATCAGGTTATTTCGCTCGTGGGATGCAGTGGTGGCGCAACTCAAAAAATACACATTTTGAGATAATGCACTGTCCAGAATTGAAGATTGGTATATTTTCTAGCAGCAACAGCAGCATATCTTACAGTTAGGTATTCCACTCACTTATGAAAGAAGTGCGAATGCAAAAATGATGAATTTCAATACAAGGTGGAAAATTGATACTCATTTATCTCAACACCTGATTTTTTTAGTTGTGCCATTGTTGCATTCCACAATGGAACGATTTGGTCTCTAGAATTCCATCCATGCGATGTGAATGAGGTAAGACGGTATGGAAAGACCGGCGCGGTATTCTACGATTTTCTTAACACTGCCCCTGACAGGAATCAGCTGTTTCGCTGCCATCCAATCGGGAGCTTAAATGTCGCTTCAGTGACGTCATTACGGTGACGTTCAAGCTCCTGATTGGATGAAAGCGTCAACAGCTGATTTCTGACAGGGGCAGAGTTAGGAAAATCGCAGTATAGAAACCGGAACTTAGGACCTCCCGGTGCGCGAGGCAACATTTCGTTGTATTGTTCATTTATTTTCAGTCAACTAGAGCTATGTAACTTACGTGGTCTTGTCTCTTTCTTCAATATTCCATCATTTGGCTGCCCTTGACCGATCGTCTGTGTATGTCCATTTTGTTCTTCGTTTTTTTGTGGTAAGATGACTCACATCGACTTCCGCAATGACCTTGTTGACATTTGGATCCCTTTTTGGACCCAATGACGGTGCACATATTTTTTCGCGCTTCATTTAAAAAATAATTACAAAATTCGTATTATTGAATTAACTGGTCTTGTGGGAACATTTCGCACCTTATAAATTATCGTTGTAAATGTGAATATAATTTGAAATTCTGAAAAACTGTACAAGCAGGGGTATGACTCTGATGATATTTCACTTTCGTATATAACCTTCCATTCTCTGTCATGTAGATGACTATGAATCCATTATCATTGAATATGAACAAAATATAATTTATACTGAATTGCAGTTTATTAGTAATATATGCTATTATTATTCTCCTCGATCCGACCATCACTTGTATTCACTTTGCCGTCATACTTCCCTCTAAAGCAACGTTGCTTAATTAAATGAAATGGAAAAGCCACCCCTCACATAACCCTTTCAATTTTGAACATTCTTCGAGTAATTAGCTCATGATTTGGATGTAACTGAATCATATTCACATAACAACGAACTCGCAATCAAACATTCCATAATGCTACATCCAATAAAGTCACAAAGCACGCCAATAATACAATTATATGTGTCAATTCACCAATACCTACTCGTCACTCGAATATCCAACTTTTATATGACAATCAATCAATGACAACTTATTTCAAATTTCAATAACATGCAGGTCTGTTTAAATGTCCAGAAAATCTCATTTTGTAGACTGCGGCTTACAGATCATAACATGAGGTTTTGGGGCATCAAACATTTTTAAGGGCTTAGAACGCATCGCTTGTGACTTGTGCGCAGTCAAGTCGATCATGGGCTGCAATTGTAGCACAACTCAAAAAAATACGAGTTTTGAGTTAATGCATTCTCCAGAATTGCAGATTGGTCTACCTTCCAGCATATCTTACAGTACAGTATTCCACCAACAAATCAATCAATCAATCAATGAGCCTTATTTTCCGTAGCGAGGCTCAGGCCGTGAGGTCTGCTCTTCCGCCTGACCACACAAATCTTGCTACGCTCCTTTCACTGTCTGGCAGAGAAAGGAGGTATCACTGGAGCGACGAAACAGGCGAAAAGAATTCCCCTCCAGACAGCGGCTGCATTCGAACCCTACGTAGCTGTGTCGAAAATCTTGCCCCCGTCGGGACTCGAACCCTTGGACCTCCCGATGAGGGGCACTGCAGTGACATCAATTGATGCCCCGAGCCTACCCGGTACATGCCCCAGATGAGACATCTGTTTACGAACAAAGCGTAATATATTTGCCAAACCTCGCACAAAGGGAAATAGTTTTGTGTCCTTTTTGTCGTACACCGGCCCTGAGTGCTCTGCCCCCGAGTCCTCAGTTCGACCCCGCACGGCGCCCTCAACCGCGAGGTTTTGCGTCGCGAGAGAGTATGGGGTTTGTACATCAGCGCCTCGTTCTCGCCCGCCGCCACTTAACGTGCGGTGGCGGGAGACCGTTGCATTGTTTGTTGTGACGGCCGCGCCTGTTTCTGCCGGTGTTGTTTGCGGGTTGCGTTCAACGTGGCATCGTTTCGCCGCTGTGTAACGATGTTCTGTTGTCGTGGAGTGAGACGTTGTTTCTGTGGGCTCTCGATGCTTTCTTTGTTCGCGCTGGCGTGCATTTTAAGTTCCGGAGTACAAATATCGTACACTCATCGGACAACTTTCGACCATCCGTCTCTCGTGGTTACACCCCCTTTCTGCCCACCGTTTGGGGCTAGTGAGGTGTCAGGGACCGTGCACACGAGCGTTGCGTTGACGCGCGATAAGTAACGCGCGTGCTTTGACCGTTTCGCATAAGATCCGTTGTTAATCTACGACGTCCGTCAACCTAACGCTCCTGTGACACAGGCCCCATTTCACGCGCCTCGAACTGCTGGTGGGAAATGGTAAAATTTTTCTTGCCCTTCTAACTTAATTAAAATCATTAAATAATTCAATATGAAATTACTTTCTAAATTGTTTGAAGTTCACAGGCGCCTGGTGTAAAAAACAAACGAATAATAAAATTTGTTTTGTCCAAGTCCCATCTGTGCTGCCATATTGTGGTTTCGGTACTTTGAGTGGCCATTCGTAGTCTTCATATGATCCAGTCTCTCCGTCCAGGCATACCTCCACATAGCCTCTCTTTATCTCACGTTGAAAAAAGAATAACCGTACCCCTGCATATTATTGTTGAATTAATTGGTTGATTGTTCGTGATTCCGGCCGTCTACTGAGGTCATTAGTCCCATAAGTGTAGTGCGTTTTTTCCATCGGGAGGTGTCGGTGATCTTTTCCTGCTGGATGGCGAGATCCGGTGCTGACCTACCGTCCACTGGCGGGGTTTTCCTCCAATCAGGTGTCTCTCAACAGCGGGGCGCCGCCCCAGCCGGGACAAGTTCCCGATCGGTCTCCTGACACCTGTGGTTGTAAAGTGCATGTTAGTGTGTGTGTGTGTGTGTGTGTGTGTGTGTGTGTGTGTGTGTGTGTGTGTGTGTGTGTGCAAGGGGTGAGAATAGGACAAGGAGGAGGAAGGAAAGATCGCGCGCGGTCCCTGGCCCATTTGTTAGGGTACTGCTCCGGCATTCGCCTGGTGTTGATCGGAGAAACCTCAGAAAACTACCGATCAGAGCAGCCGGTTGCTAGAATCCTCCTCCAGACAGCGACTGAATTCGATCTATCTTGTCAGCTTGAACCGCAAATCGACCTAGCCGTCAGCTAGAGTCGGACTCGAACCTAGGACCTCCCGATTAGAGGGACTGCAGTGATATCAGTTGTACTGAGCTATCTCTCCCAGCCTTATTATTGTTGGACCCGTGCGTCGTGTGAGCAGGCCTTGCTCCAACGTGATATGCTGCGACACGATGTCCCCGTCTTCTGCCGGCAGCTGTTGCCTCCGTCGCCGCCGCCGAACGAGTTTACCTGCGATTTCGGGTAGAAAATTGACTTTTTGGAAAATTGCGTTTCGCCACCTGAATGCGTTAAGTCGAAAATTCCATTTTCGGCTCGCTCCTCGGCAGAGCCCTGCCGCAGACAGCCGGCCGTGTACGACGTGAAAGAGGCAACCACGGTGGTAAGGTAAAATTCTACACATGCGTGCTTTGAAAATTATACTAGGTAAATGATACAGAACGTTTTATTATATTGAATAGGTTTTTGCTTAACTGTTTAATAACTCATCAAAACAGTTAAAGAGAATGTCATGATTGCATTGTAAATCCCATGGGTTACAATTAAATGACTGTATTAATTTTTAAATCATTAATTGCACTGATTTTGGTTTATTTATTTGCAATGGAATGAAATGACCGCTCAAAATAAAATATGAAAAATATTATATTTTTAATAATTGGCCGATGCATTGAGTCATTGTTGGTCTTTGACATGAATTGAAGAACTTTTTGATATTTGTTATTAATGAAATGGTGATATTTTGCTAAATTTGGTGAGATAATGTTATTGTCTTATCATCTTATCGTGGCACGTCCAGCGTGAATTTTCATGTTAAAAAGTTGTATTCGCACTTTGTACTTTGAGGAGGTCGAACTATGATTGAAGGACAGATGCAGGTTTCTCAGTTACTATGTAAGGATTATAGTTTGTAGAAAAAAATCACACTTCTTAATCCGACATTTTATTCCAATACGCTTTGAAATTAGCGCATGGGTATATACTTTTTGCAATAATCTGTAGTCACATGTACACAGAATGGTTCTGCCGTCAATGGGGTAATGTAAGTTATTGTCTGTCATTCAATGCACTATCATTTGAATTCCTCCTCATACTTATCTTTATCTCCTTTCTGTTATTCCAACATCTCCCCCTTTCTCTTACACCCTTTCACAAACCGTCAACTGTTTATCTCCTCAGATTTTTTTTAAGACTTCGTGAATTTTTCGCATGTACACAGAATGATTCTGCCGTTAATGGGACAATATAATAGACTGCTATCGTTCGTCATTCAATGCACTATCATTGAATTCCTCCTCGTACTTACCTTTATCTCCTTTCTGTTATTCCAACATCTCCCCCTTTCTTTTACACTCTTTCACTAACCATCAACTGTTTATCTCCGCAGATTTTTTTTAAGGCTTCGTGAATTTTTCGCGGCGTTTTTTCTAACGCAACCCCGGCGCGACCCGGCGTTTAAACCAGCGAGTAAAACAAACCCAAGTTACGCGCGGAAAGAGCGTCCGCGTTCAGGCGGCAGAACGAGAGTCTATTATTTCGGGCGATCCTCCGCGCCGCCGGCAGTCAACAACTGGGCTGGCGCGCTGACAGCGGCGCGTTTGCGCACGCGTGTAATCCCGGCGGTATTATCCCGGCGGGAGGGAGCAGACGTACCTGTAAACAAACTGCTGAAAATAAAGTGCGGCACGTGGATCGTAGGGGCGGCAGCCGGGCAGGGTGCGTGAGGTGGTGATGGTGGTGGGAGCGAAGGAGACTATGCGGAACCACTGGCACGTTCGCGTCTGAGAAGGAAAAAAAAACCACTCGGCCTTCTAGGTTTGTGCGCACGCGCGTCGTGGTGTGGCTAGGACTTTAGACTGCATGTGACGGGGTTCTAGGTTTAAATCCCGGACGTTTTCGTATGGATTTGGTTGATTAGCGATGCGACTCGTGGTGTGGCTAGGATGTTGGACTGCATGCGACGGGGATCTAGGTTCAAATCCAGGACGTTATCCGACGTTCAAATCCCGGACGTTTTCGCATGAATTTGGTTGATTAGCGATGCGACTCGTGGTGTGGCTAGGACGTTAGATTGCGTCTGACGGGTTTCTGGGTTCAAATGCCGGACGTTATACTACGTTCAAATCTCCATTTTCGCATGGATTTGGTTGATTTGATTGATTAGCGATTCCGGGCGCGTCAATGGCTAAGGTCATTAGTACCGTAAGTGTAGTGTAGTTTTGTTATCGCGAAAGGTGACGGTGATCTTCCCTCTTGGATGGCGAGATCCTTCGCCAACCTATGTCGGTTCATGAGGTTTTCTCTCAACCAGGTATCTCCCACCAGTGGGGCACTGCCCTAGCCGGGGCAAGATCTAAGATCCCGACTGGTCTCTCCACATGTATGGTGGTGTTGTGTATGTATGTGTAAGTTTGTGTAAATAAGGGATGAAGATAGATCGGAAGAGGAAGGAAAGATTGCGCGCGGTCCGTGGCCCATTTGTTTGGGTACTGCTCCTGCATTCGCCTGGTGTTGATCTGAGAAATCACGGGAAAGTACCGATCCGAGCAGGCGGTGGCTAATATACTCCTCCGGGACTCCTCTCGGTCGGAGGCACTGCAGTGATACCATGATTCCCCGAGCCACTTTTGTCGGAATGTCTTGTGAAAAGAGCGAGTTCGGGGTGGATTTTCTCGGAGTTCTGTAATTTTCCTTTCTTTGATCCCACCTTTGAATTATTATTATTATTATTATTATTATTATTATTATTCCTGAGAATCGTCTATCCATCTAACCGAGGAGATTCATCGTGTTGTGGTCAAACTCACTTTCCATTAGTGGGGACTGGGGTTCAAACCCCGGTCGATGCACATGGATTCTGTGGCGAGCGAAGTGGGTTCCGGGCAGATTTTCTCGGAGTTCTCCCGTTTTCCCCAACTCTAATTCCTCCATTAGTCCACTTTGATATCTTCTATTCAGTTTATTTACAACTCTGCTCCATTCGGAGATACATTTCGCGTTCTTAATAATAATTCCAAACGCAGTATACTATATCTTACCCAACCTTTTTTAGCTGACGCAACATAACTTAAATTACAAACTTTTTGTTCGTATTCCTTCCTCTTGTCTGTTACCTCTCTCATCCACCATTCACTCTCCCCGTCAGCCTGTTAGTCACAGTTTTGTGACTAACGTTTCCCCCAACGTGGCCTCTGCGTCTATGGAAAAACATAAATTGGAATACTTTTATGCTTGCTATACTTTTCCAATTTATGTTTCAACTACTTTGTTATTACTAATATTATCATTAAATTCCTTTCGTCATAATCAGACATTCAAAATTTCACTAGCTCCACCCGGGAATAACCATAGCAAGCATGATAACAAGCATAGGCATCGTACAGTCTGTTGCGATGATACAGTGTGTTGCGATGGAACTGTCTGCGAGATTTACTTAGGGCACTAGAATGAAGTTTTTATGGTCGTTAAAGTTCGAGGTTAGGTTTTAGGCCCCTTAGAGATCTTTAGTTGCATTTAGAGAATATTCCGTGCACCATAGGCGAAAAATATTCGCCTGGTATCTGGCAAGACCAGATACCCTGAGCATCAGTTCGAGACAATAAAATGCGTGTTGTGAGGGAGAGGAGGGGCACGAATGGGGGAAATGGCGTTGAGTGCATCTGGCAACACCGGCCCCAGTGCAGCAGTTAGGCGCGTGTGCGCCAGCGGGTGGAAGAAGTCTCGTGCAATCGCGCTTTGTTAGCAGACAGGTGCGCAGACGAAGCGGCAGGCGTCGCCGCCCGCGCTCCCACAACTACCGTCGCCGCCGCCGCCTCCGCCGCCGCCATCTCCGCCACCACCGCCGCCTCCGCCACCGCCTCCGCCACCGCCTCCGCCACCGCCTCCGCCACCGCCTCCGCCACCGCCTCCGCCACCGCCACTGCCGAATACCGGGAGGTAGTTCAGTGCATCAACTGATGCCACTGCAGTCCCTCTGACCCGGAGGTCCTAGGGTTCCACTCCCAACGGTGACACGATATTCCACACTAGCTTGTCAGCTAGGTCGAATTCAGACGTTGTCTGGAGGCTAATTCTGGCGGCCGGCTGCTCTGATTGATTGTTTTCCCTGTTTTCTCCTATCAACACCAGGTGAATATCGCAGCAATACCCTAACAAAAAGGCTGCTCATCACGCACGATCTTTCCTTCATCTTCCTTGTCCGATCCTCATCCCTTACGCACACACACACACACACACACACACCTAACATGCAACTACTTTACAACAAATGCCGGGAAACCGGTCGGAGGCTTAGAGCTTGTCCCGGCTGTGGATATGCCCCACTGCAGGGAGATACCTGGTTGGGGAAAACGCCGCTAGTCGACGGTGGGTTGGCGCCAGAGATCGCCATCCAACGGGGAAAGATCACCGCCCTCTCCCGATAAAACCCATTTACTACACTTACGGGACTAATGACCTCCGAATTTGACGCGCCCGGAATCACTAACAATCAACCAGCCACTATCGCCGCCGCCACCACCACCACCACCACCTCAGTCACCGCCATCAATCCATCCTTCACCAACACCATGACCACCGCCACCATTGCCGTCGCCACCTTCTCCTCCGCTACCGTCACCTTCACCGTTTCCGCCGGTGCCACCGCCACCTGCATCATTCCTCGACGCGGCGGCTGGCGCGGGTTGGCGCGGCCCCCAGCACGCGGCGAGCGCTTGCCACGACCTACGCCAACCTTCTCCGCCCCCACCGCCCGCGCCCGCGATTGCGCCACACGCCGGCACCGTGCGACTTCGCACGGCGCGGCGCCGGCGCACCTGCCCGCCAGACTGGGTGTGGTGGAGGAGGAGGAGGAGGCAGCGGTCGTTGTTATATTGACGTGTGTTCTGAGCTATTATGGAATATAAGATCTGGTAAAATAAGTGTTTTGTATTTTTTTCAACGTCTATATAACGAACTGTGAGTATTCGTGCAAATGCAACTTATACTCGTGCGTTAATTTCACCGAAAATTTTTGAATGATGATGTAGACCGGGCTTTTCAAACGAATTGGATTCAGGGTACTGTAGGTTGGCAAGTACCCTAGTAATCGCCAGGGTTACGTCCTCTGCTCACCCGTCTTCACCTAGTACACACACGCACTCCTGTGAGCGGCCTACCGTAACTGCTAACCACCCTATTCTTCAATTAAAATATAATGTTCGTTGACACTTAGTCAGCTGTGACGGTGTCATCCAATTGCGAGCTAAAACACTACAGTGATGTACAAACTCCCGACTGGATGACCGTCTCAAATAAGCCAGTGTCAACGGACAAATGTTTCAATCGAAGTAGAAGCCTTCCCAAAACCGAGGTTGAAGAATTGAATGTGGCTTCGGTGTGACAACCCGTGTGCCTGCGGCTGCCCTGGGCAGTGGCCCTAAACCAGTGTTGTCAAGGTCGATGCCACGAGCGGCAGTCTGTGGCACGAGAACCACGACGAAATCGCCCCTCCACGCAGTTCATCACCCCGCCACCAGAGACAACGCCATCCCTATTGTAAAACGGCGGGGTTACTAATAGTTTCCTTTCCCGACGCTACCTGCGCAGAAACTCGTGGCATGCTACGATGCCGCGACGCGTGCCACTGCCACCAGTAGAAAACCTTGACACCACTGCCTTAAGCCGTCGTTTTGGGCAGACATAACGTAGGGTTAGATGCGTTTTTTAATATGGTGTGTTCTTTGCATACTCCTTAGTTGCCATTCTTTAAAAAAACTCCCCCATTTCCAAACAAAAACGATGATTTACGTTGGATATACAACTGCAAAGAACCGCCAGCTGCACTGCGTCGTGCGTCACCGCGCACAACGGAAATGATGTGTGGCTTGATATTACGCGCGAGTGCGGATGCGCCTGCTGGTTGCGTAAAGCGCCACGCGCCGCCCGGCGCTGCCGCGGCAGACGCCGTGTCTGCGAGGCGTCAGCCGCTTGCGGAAAGTTCCACCGCCACCGCCACCGTCGCTCGAGCACGAGCGCGCCCGCCCGCCCGCAAGGTTGGCGGCTGTGGCGACGCGTGTGGACGAGCCGCGTGGCGAATCGAAGGTCGGACGCAGCGGGACGCGGTTTTTAGCCGGATTGTAGTGCTATTTTTCTAACTCTGCCTCTCAAGCCCCTATGGCCACGTTAGAACCGCGTGTGGACGCTCCGCGTGGCGACCGGAAGGGCGAATGCAATGGGACGCGTTTTCGCCGGATTGTAGTGCGAGTTTTCTATCTCCGCCTCTCAAGCCCCCATGGCCACAATAGAATTTGGCCCCTATGGCCACGATAGCGTTTGGACGCTCCACGTGGCGACTGGAAGGTCGAACGCTACGGGACACGGTTTTTAGCCGGATTGTAGTGTGATTTTTCTAACTCTGCCTCTCAAGCCCCAATGGCCACGATAGAATTTGGCCCCTATGGCCACGATAGCGTTTGGACGCTCCGCGTGGCGACTGGAAGGTCGAACGCTACGGGACACGGTTTTTAGCCGGATTGTAGTGTGATTTTTCTAACTCTGCCTCTCAAGCCCCTATGGCCACAATAGAATACGTGTTTGGACGCACCGCGTGGCGATTGGAAGGTGGAACGCAACGAGACGCGGTTTCCGCCGGATTGTAGTGCGATTTTTCTAACTCTGCCTCTCAAGCCCCTATGGCCACGATAGAATGGAACGATAGAACCGCGTGTGAACGCTCCGCTTGGCGACTCGAATGTCGAACGCAACGGGACGCGGTTTCGCCGGATTGTAGTGCGATTTTTCTGCCTCTGCCTCTCACGCCCCTATGGCCACGATAGAATGGAACGATAGAACCGCGTGTGGACGCTCCGCTTGGCGACTCGAAGGTCGAACGCAACGGGACGCGTTTTCGCCGGATTGTAGTGCGATTTTTCTATCTCTGCCTCTCAAGCCCCTATGGCCACGATAGAATGGAACGGTAGAATACGCGTTTGGACGCTCCGCGTGGCGACTGGAAGGTCGAACGCAACGGGACGCGGTTTTTAGCCGGATTGTAGTGCGATTTTTCTGACTCTGCCTCTCAAGCCCCCTATGGCCACGATAGAATACGCGTTTGGACGCGCGGCGTGGCGACTCGAAGGTCGAACGCAACGGGACGCGGTTTCCCAGGACTATAGTGCGATTTTTCTATCTCTGCCTCTCAAGCCCCTATGGCCACGATAGAATGGAACGATAGAACCGCGTGTGGACGCTCCGCTTGGCGACTCGAATGTCGAACGCAACGAGACGCGGTTTCGCCGGATTGTAGTGCGATTTTTCTATCTCTGCCTCTCAAGCCCCTATGACCACGATAGAATGGAACGGTAGAATACGCGTTTGGACGCTCCGCGTGGCGACTGGAAGGTCGAACGCAACGGGACGCGGTTTTTAGCTGGATTGTAGTGCGATTTTTCTGACTCTGCCTCTCAAGCCCCCTATGGCCACGATAGAATACGCGTTTGGACGCGCCGCGTGGCGACTCGAAGGTCGAACGCAACGGGACGCGGTTTCGCCGGATTGAAGTGCGATTTTTCTATCTCTGCCTCTCAAGTCCCTATGGCCACGATAGAATATCACACGTCTTTCTTCCTCGTGCCTCTAGAAGTCGCGTGTTCGCAAGCACTGCTTGATACGGTCGCGTTCATGCGATATCTAGCGGGGCGACTGAGAAAGACGGGAAATACCGTGACATATTCCATCGTGAAGACGGGCCTTGAGGGGCAAAGTCATGAAAATCGCAGTACAGTGATTCGAAACGCGGCGTTCCGAAGTAAAACCCATTATTAGTCCTGTATGTTTGGTGCGTGTTTTGATCGCGGTAGGTGGCGGGGATCTTCGCCCCGCTGGATGGCGAGATGCGCCGCCAACCTACACGTCGACTTTTGGCGGGTTTCGTTGACCAGGTATCTCCCTTGAACATAGCACCGCCTCAGTCGGGTCAGGCTCTAAGCTGTCGACTGGTCTCCCGGCATGTTTGGTAGTGTAGTGCATGTTACTGTAAGTGTGTGTGTGACGGGTGAGAATAGGACAAGGAAGAGGAAGGAAAGATCGCGCGTGTCCGCGGCCCGTTTGTTAGGGTACTGCTCCGGCATTCTCCTGATGCTGATCGTAGAAACCACGGAAAACTACCGATCAGAGCAGCCGGTCGCTAGAATTCTCGTCCACACAGCGACTGAACTCGACCTAGCTGACAAGCTAGTGTCGAAAATCCTGCCGCCGTCGGGGACTCGTACCCTGGGACCTCCCGGTCAATGTCAGTGACATCAGTTGATGCCGTGAGTCACCTAGGCCGGTGCATCGTGGAGAGTTTCATGTCCCCTGGTGGTTGAGACACGTTTTGATACTGGTCGAACGCAACGGGACCCGGGTTTGCAGCAGCAGTGATTCCACACTCGACATTCCGAGGCAATGCCCAGAGTATGCAAATTGAGTTGGGGGTTCTGTCACTTCCTTGAGAGTTTCATGTCCCCCTGCCGGAAACAAATATATTTCAAGTAGCCTCATTTACGGTTTCAACACACTTCTATATTCAAATCAAAGAAACCGGAGGAGAAAATTTTCCCAAGAGTTATCTTAGGAATTGTTCAGACTACTCGGTACGCGGAGATGGCCTTTTTTTCACTCACGGGCATGCCTTCCAATGATTGGTCAATTTTTTAATGCCTCCAGGAAGCCCAAGTAATTTACTAGTTCGCACACGCAGAAATGTTTTTGGGCAGGAATGCCTATAGAAAAAGTTCGGAATAGTGGGTGTCCCGACCTTTGGAGGGTTAAGATTCAAAAGGAATTATATCGTTCTGCATATTTGCTGCAATATTGGCACAACACGAAAAATGAAGTTTCGAGTTAAACGTGTTTAAAGGGTTAAGTATTGGTGGAATTGCAGGTATCACATGCTTAGTAACTGGTGTATTAAGAGGTAAGAATTACTGCAAGGTCTGGTAGTACTAATAATTAAAAAAATGTTTTAAAATGAGTGTCATATCTCAACATACGTATTTTTCGAGTTGTGCCATTGTTGCGGCCCACGAACGACATTTCTTCAAAACTAAACTGGATTTCACTGATGACACCATTTTTCTCCATACGTTTCTAATTGGGAATGCGCGTCATTAAGACAGAAGTACGTGAGGTAGCGTTCGCCGTCAACCTTTTTGCTCTTCGCTCAAAGCTTGTGAACGCAGACAAATATCCCTGTTCCGCAAAACAAGCTTTCACAGACAGTTTCTTGAATATTTGGCAGCAGGTCAGAGCACGCTTATAGTTTTCAAAAATGTGTTTAAATGATCGCATAAATACACGACGTCACCAAAATTAAGCGGTACACCATTTGGCACATATCCTCTTTAATATCTAGTTTCTAGGGTCTCTTTCCTTGCCAAGTTATGAATGTTCTATGGAGGAGAAATCGCTTAGGTGAGAAAAACTGAATACTCAAAGTAGCCTACTTTAACTGATTCGCAAGTGCAAGCATTATTTCCGCAATATCTCACTGTCTTCATTGTTTTTCTTTTGTATTGTTCTTAATATCGTTTGGCAAACTAATGTGGCAACGTAGCCCCCGAATGTCTGCATTTAATCTAGAAACGTTAGAAAGAATGTTATGTGTAACAGCTGCAATTTAGATGACAGATCTGGAGAACCAGCTAGAATAATTGATATCCTGGACAATCAGAAAATTTGATATTCGTTTTAGGAAAATTTCAATCAAAATTGAATCATTTTGAAAGTAAATTTATTCTGTTTATAAATTATACAGTTTTTGTTTGCGTTTATAATTTTCTGGAATAAAATTGTCTTATTTGAATGTTTTCCTGCTTTTTGAAATATTGTATGTGGTGTTTTTTACTGGTTATTTACCGAGGAAATCCTGTTACAGAGGAAATTGATACTTTTTTGAGTCGCGTGAAGTAGTTGCCAGATTGCGTTGTGAATATCGGCGAAATTACTCAACACGATTTAAAAATAGTTCTCAGAGAAAAATATTATCGAAAATAAAATTTGCCAGCCAAGTTCACAAAACAGTATTGCGTTGTTTTGCAATAGTTGCGCATGTTAAATGCATTGACTTTTTAACGTTCTTTTATATTTCATGATGAAATGATTTCGTTTTTTATTAAATTTGTGATGCAGACATCTTACATCATCCATGGAGACACGTTTTGTTATGTTTGACATGGAAAAGTCAGGAAATTCTGAAGGTCAGTTTCAACTGGGTATACACAAATGTAGAGAATAATTAGAATTGCATGCCGTTCGTAGGCCGCCGGATCCGCGTCTATTCCCACAAGGCTGTTCTATTCTGGACCAGCCGTTTCCAAGCTGTTCTCGTGGTCGCGACACACGATGGTTTCAATGGTGAAAAATGTGGACAAAATTATTTTTTTAAATTAGAGCACGTGTGATAAGAATAACACCGCTTAGTGTTGTATACCTTCTTGCTTTTTTTGTCGTAGTTTCTTAAAAAGTTCGCAAAATGAGGGATTCTTGATAGGGCAGAAATTCAACTTATTTTGAGATATACGCTTCCCAGTAATTGTAGGTATTAAAAAATTGCATTTCTCTGTTACTAATTGTTCTTCGGCTATATTTCTTACTAATAATTAATTTAGTACTTTCATATTTGTTGAAAATATTTTGAAGTGAAGGTCCCTAGAAGCAATATTACTTTTTTACTTGTAAAATCATATTATTTATTTACAAGGGGCATTTTCGGTATTGCGAAACTGTTACAGAAGTCCGTTAGTTCAGTTTCATTTCCTACCGTTATGTTATCCCAAATTGATTTCTAATGCAAATTTATGGTTGAAGATACGGAAGTAGAAAATATCGTGCGCGGTTCATTGACCCGTTGTTCATTATTATTCTCCGGCATCCGTGTGAAACTTACCGAATGCAACCAAAGATCGGGGCAGCCGATCTCTAGAATTCCTATCCAGTCAATTGTCGGCTTCCCTCCAGATTTTCAGCTAGATGAGCAAAGATCTGCCACTATCTGAATTTGAACCTAAGAAGCTACGGATTTAATAAAATTCAAAGTTTGCCAACTATGGGTCTTATGAAATTCCCGATTTGTGGGCATCTTATTCTTAATTTTTGGCCCCCCTATAATTCTTTATTCTGTCTTTGCTATTCTCTTCTGTTTTTCTGGCCACACTACTCCTACATTTATTAAATTTTATTGAAGAAATATATTTATGCCCACATATTTCTGAATTCGGGGCACAGCTGGACGGAGCAGGAAAAGAGGGAGCAAGATGCAACCGCTCAGGAGCGTGTCAGCTCATGGAACAACGGCTCGTCTCAACGGGTATTTTGTGCGTTGCTGCCAAGTTTTCTCAGACCCATTAAGTTGTTCTATTCCGCACTATCGCGAAACCTGTCCCCGGGCACCTCTACAAAGAAAATTTCACACATTGTGATTCCGACACTTAAAAAAAAATGTTGGTCACGTCGTCGTGTTGCTGAAAAGCACTAGTTGTTGCTTTGCGATGCACAGTGTATAAACTTCATGGGGTGAAAAATTAGACACTCGTGGCAGAATCCGTAATCACATAAGATGGATTTTAGGTACTGTTTTTTCTGAATGATTCACGATTCACTATTTCATTCCACTTGACGCATTTCGTAACATATTGCACAAAATGGGCGATTGTGCGAATAACAATAATAATAATAATAGTAATAATAATAATTGTTATTATTATTATAATAGCGATATTCAATCCTCAGTGGAATTTTGGGCTTTTCCTCGCAAGGGAATGCCAGTAATAAGTACGAAATATACTCTCCCATGGCGCTCCCATGAAAGGTGAGGGAAATGGATAAAAAGAGAAGAGAATGGAATGGGAAAGATGAAGGAGAATTGGTATGAAATTCGCTCTCTCAGTCTGAATCAGTGAAAAACTACTGATTGGCAGTGACTATTCACTGACGGTGTCAGTTATAACCCTGCCACTGACAATCAGTGAATTGAACTGAATAAATCAGTGAAAATTGGGTCCAATTTTTGAATCAGTGAAACTTCACTGTTTGAATCAGTGAAGACGACTGAACGATTAGTGAGCGATAGTGGCGCGGCACTTTTACCACTGACGACCAGTGCAATGCTGGCGGTCATTATGAAAAGGTTCGCATATTCGCTGATTGTCAGCGAAACTACCCATTTCGACTGAAGATATCAGTGACTTCGACTCTTTCTGATTGAATCAGTGACAATTTCACTGATTCAGATTCAGAGAGCGTGGCCCCTTTGTATAGATGCTGCTCCTATGGCATTCCTTCTAATTTATCAACAAAATTACGGTGGCCTCCGATTTCTATTTTATATTACCTTCCTCTACCACTGATGTCAGGGGAGTAGAGCTTGTGCAGACGGGGGGAAATCCCGCAAGCCAACATTCATATCGCGACGCATCTCATTTTCCAGCAAGGAGACGCCTCCTCATGGACTATGGCATGCACTACACTTACGAGAATAATAGACTTTGACGCGCCGGACTGGGAGAGGTGGCTCAGGGCATCAACTGATGTCATTTTTGCATTGCCTCTTCTTGGGAGGTCGTATGTTCGAACCCCGACTGTGGCAGGATTTTCGATACTAGCTTGAGCTAGGTCGAATTCAGTCGCTGCCCCGAGGAGACGTCTAGCGGCCGGCTGTTGTGATCGATAGTTTTCCGTGGTTTCTCCGATCAACACCAGACGAATACCGGAACAGTACCGTAACAAATAGGCCGCGGACCGCGCGCGATCTTTCCTTCTCGTTTCTTAAAAACATTGACACTTACATGCACTACACTACTTCACACGCCGGCGGACTAATCGGGAGCTTAGAGCTCATCGTGGTTGGGGAAAACCTCAGTAGTCGACATTTAGGTCGGCGCCGGATCTCACAACCCAGCGGCGGAAGATCACCGCCACCTCCCGAAAACAATACAGTCTCTACACTTACGGGAATAATGACCTTAGCGGTTGATGAATGCGGAATCACTAATCAGTCAGACTCGCCAGTAGTCAATAATCTCTCACTCAAGCCTTTATTTTTTTTTTAAATTGAAACCCCTAGCTGTCAGGGTATGTGAATAGGTTGGTAACGTGTGGCAAAAACGGTGTTTGCTTGCTGCGCGGGCCAACGACCTGTTGGGGAAAGCGAGTTGGGCGCCCCGTGGGGCAGCGGCCCACCTGCAGGCGCGGCCGGCGCTCCGGCCCTGGCGGCTGCACCGCCCCGCTGCCACGAGACGCGCGGAGACGCCGGTCGAGAATAGCCCCCGGCGCGACGGCGCCGCGAAGTCCCGCCCGCGCGGCGGCGACGCCTCGCGGACGCCGCTTCCGGCCGCGGCCCCGCCCCCTCCCGCTCCGCCTCGCTCCCTTCGCGTCTCGGCCGAACCCCGCGCCACCCCACCTCGCTCCGCTTCCTCACCTACCACGCCCCGTCTCGCCCCGCTTCCCCACGGGCCGACAGAGCAGCCTCGCCCTATCCCGCTCCGTATCCTCATCCGCCAATGCGCCCCGCTTCCTCACCTACCACGCTCCGCCCCGTTCCGCGTCCCCACGGCCCGTCCGCACTACCTCGCACTATCCCGCTCCGCATCCTCACCTGCTGCTCCGCCCCGCTTCCACACCTACCTCGCTCCGTCCCGCTTCCTCGCCTACCTCGCTCCGTCCCGCTTCCTCACCTACCTCGTTCCTCACCTACCCCGCTTCCTCAGGGACCGACTGAACCTCCACGCCCTACCACGCCCCGCTTCCTCACCTACCACGCTCCGCCCCGCTTCTTCAGGGGCCGACCGAACCGCCTCGCGCCTCGCCCTACCCTTCTCCGCACCTCACCTCCCGTGCCCCACGTTTCTTTCTCCGTCCGCTTCCTTGACATTCCGACCGAACCTGCTCGCACCCCGCCCTACCTTGCTCCGCTTCTTCACCTCCCGCGCCCCGTCCTATTCCGCTCCGCCCTGTCCCGAGCGAATCCGTTCTCGTCCCGACCCTCTCCCTCACCTGCCGCGCCCCGCCTCGCTCCGCTGCTGCCCGCCCCGCTCACTCACCTGCCGCGCTCCACACTACCCCGCCGCTCCGCCCGAACCCGCTCTCACCCACTCCTGCTCCCTTTCCCGCCGCGCTCGCCACGCTCCGCTCTCGCCGTGCCCCGACTGCACAAGCTGGCGACACGATCCGCTCCCGCTGCGCACACGACTCGACATGACCCGACCCGACCCGATCTGCTCCCTCACCTACCCTGGTTCGGGTCACGGCGACCAGCATGTACTTCGTCTTGCTTACGAGACAAAATGGTGCGTATTATAGTTTCAAGACAGCGAAATAAAGAACATCTGGAATTCAGAAATTCTAGTTCGTTAAAACTCATTGTAGCTTCTCCCGACCCGACCCGACACGACACGACACGACACGACCCGACCCGACCCGACTCGACCTGACCGGACCCGACCCCGACTACTTCTTGCACCCGCTGCATCCCACTCTTTCAGTCTCGACCTGGCACACTTCTGTGAGGCCAAGTCGCTCTCCTGCTCTTTCCTTTCCCTCGGCCACACTCGTCCTGCCTCTCCCCCTTTGACTTCCTTTTCGCTCTGCAGAGTGCCGCTTCCGATAGGATTTTTCTCGACTCCCAGTCTCCCTCTCGGCCCACGCCACTTCCGCTCCGTTCCAGAAGGAACCGCTCCCAACTCGCCGCCGACCCCCTCCAGCTTGCGGCAAATCAGTTTTCATCTCGGTCGCTCATCGTTATCATCTCCTTCCCGTTTCCCACCCAATCAACCTTGAATTGAGTATTTTTTTTTACATGCCTCTTCATTATTCTTTATTTATATAAAAAGTTCATGGCTACAATATTGGAACAAATTGCATATTACCAAGAGTGACTTATGGCCATGATTTTATAGCATTTTATAGTAATAATAATTATCAATAGTACTATAAAGCCTTTACTCCAGCGAAATACTACATACAGACTAGTACTATATACTATAATACAAAGTACTACAGCCAAGTACTACATAGCATTTACTCCAGCTATTAAGCATGTGGGTGTGTTAGGAGTACTTCAACCGCCAGCTAATACATCCAGCGCGTTTATCTTAAATCTTCGTTTTTCGAGTTTTGCAGCCAAGAAGAACGTGATGTAAGATAAAGAGGCAATGTATGATTGTTGTAAATTGCGTTCATGTTTGGGACATCGTATATTTAAGTACATCGCGAGAATTCCTAACGTATATTAACCGTGGACAAGCTCTAGCTGCATTGTGAACATTCGTATTGGATATTAAAACAAGAAAAATTAAATGTTTTAATTGAATTTACTTCTCCAGACGTCGTTTTCCCATTTCATTTGCGTTGTTACGTCATTCTTCGGTTTGTTTGCTCCACTCAAACAAAGTGGTACATACACCTGCACCGATCAGTATCTGCCGAGGACTGCGCAACTCCGCCTGAATCAACCTTCAGTCGAACGGCGAAGTCGTGAAAATTATCGGACTTTGTGCGAATCCGTGCTCGAAGGTCACCGTGAACTGAAGTACTAATATTTGCTTACTCTTTTCTCGAGAACTGACTGTTGTATCGAGGTCTCGTTGTAAGGTGTTTCGTTGCATCCATCCTGAGTTCAAAATGCTGCTGCTGTTGCTTGAATTGTCTTGGTCGCGAGTTTTCAAAAACACGTGTCGTATTTAGAGGATGTAAATCCAATTTTGAAAAGATCTAGAAAGTTAGAAGATATGAAATAAAATGAAAATACTCGACTTGAATAATCGTCGACCGTATGTACTAGTATGTTCCAGTCCCGTCAAAGGCGAATTTTTACGCATCAGCAAAATTGCTGGATCAAAACATCGCCAGCGGGAAGCAGGATTATTGGAGATTATATCGGCTGGGGCAATGCCGGGGGAGATATCTGGATGAGGGAGAAAACACCGTCAGCAGTCGTGTAGGTCAGCACTGAATATCGCGTTTCAGCGGGGGAAGAAACCCGCCGAGAAAACTTTCCGGGAAATAACAAGCACTACACTCACGGGATTAATTCCCTAAGACCCACTCGGAAACAAATCTTTCGAAGGCTGCAATAGTTTCACAACTCAAAAAATAATTTGTTGAGGTAAATGAGTTCGAAGTTTTCACCTTATATTGAAATGCATGATTCTCGCATTCATACTTCTGCCATTTGTTGGTGGAATACTGTACTGTAAGAGATGCTGTTGGAAGGTAGACCATTCTGCAATTCTGGAGAGTCCATTATCTCAAAATTCGTATTTTCTTTGTTGTGCCACTATTGCAGCACACGAGCCAAATACTCTTTTTTCTTGGCACCAAAATAAAAATATAGAACCGTCGGTGACCCCGGGCCATCGCGGCGAAAGGTCAGCCCAGGGAAACGACCCCCCTCCCCCCCCAGGGTTCCTCCAAAGTCGCCAACTGTGCGTCTGGGTTTAGCTCGCGCGTGCCCACGCCTCCGGTTGGCGAGTTCATCATGGGCGTCTAATGACGCGCTGGCGGGCGCCAAGACAACGCCACGCCGTTCATCCGGGCGCTCAAGGAGGTGTTGTTCGCCGCGACTATTTCGGGGGCCCCGCGGACGTAGAGTCGCGGCGGCGTGAATCACGCGATGAAAGGGCCCCACTGATGGAAGCCAATGGGGGATGAAAGGGGTTGGGAAAGTGGCAAAGTGGGATAAGGGACGAGCACGACTTGGTTCTTTTCTTTTGAGGCCGGGAGTAATTGTATCGGGAAATCCAAAAACTCCCTTGGAATCACGCGATGGAAGGGCTCCGCACAAGGAAGCCAATGGGGGATGTAAAGGGGTGGGATAAGGGACGAGCACAACTTGGTTCTTTGCTTTTGAGGGCGTGAGTAATTGTATCAGGAAAACCAAAAACTCCCTTGGAATCACGCGATGGAAGGGCTCCGCACATGGAAGCCAATGGGGGATGTAAAGGGATGGGATAAGGGACGAGCACAACTTGGTTCTTTTCTTTTGAAGGCGTGAGTAATTGTATCAGAAAAACCAAAATCTCCCTTGGAATCACGCGATGAAAGGGCCCCACTGATGGAAGCCCATGGGGGATGAAAGGGGTAGGGAAGTGGCAAAGTGGGATAAGGGACGAGCACAACTTGGTTCTTTTCTTTTGAGGGTGTGAGTAATTGTATCGGGAAATCCAAAAACTCCCTTGGAATCACGCGATGAAAGGGCTCCACTGAAGGAAGCCAATGGGGGTGAAAGGGGATAGGAAAGTGGGATAAGGGACGAGCACTACTTGGTTCTTTTCTTTTGAGGGCGTGAGTAATTGTAGCAGGAAAACCAAAAACTCCTTTGGAATCACGCGATGAAAGGGCCCCACTGATGGAAGCCAATGGGGGATGAAAGGGGTTGGGGAAATGGAAATGTGGGATAAGGGACGAGCACAACTTGGTTCTTTTCTTTTGAGGGCGTGAGTAATTGTATCAGGAAAACCAAAAACTCCCTTGGAATCACGCGATGAAAGGGCTCCACTGAAGGAAGCCAATGGGGGTGAAAGGGGATAGGAAAGTGGGATAAGGGACGAGCACTACTTGGTTCTTTTCTTTTGAGGGCGTGAGTAATTGTAGCAGGAAAACCAAAAACTCCTTTGGAATCACGCGATGAAAGGGCCCCACTGATGGAAGCCAATGGGGGATGAAAGGGGGTGGGGAAATGGAAATGTGGGATAAGGGACGAGCACAACTTGGTTCTTTTCTTTTGAGGGCGTGAGTAATTGTATCAGGAAAACCAAAAACTCCCTTGGAATCACGCGATGAAAGGGCTCCACTGAAGGAAGCCAATGGGGGTGAAAGGGGATAGGAAAGTGGGATAAGGGACGAGCACTACTTGGTTCTTTTCTTTTGAGGGCGTGAGTAATTGTAGCAGGAAAACCAAAAACTCCTTTGGAATCACGCGATGAAAGGGCTCCACTGAAGGAAGCCAATGGGGCATGAAAGGGGGTGGGGAAGTGGAAAAGTGGGATAAGGGACGAGCACAACTTGGTTCTTTTCTTTTGAAGGCGTGAGTAATTGTATCAGGAAAACCAAAAACTCCCTTGGAATCACGCGATGAAAGGGCCCCACTGATGGAAGCCCATGGGGGATGAAAGGGGTAGGGAAGTGGCAAAGTGGGATAAGGGACGAGCACAACTTGGTTCTTTTCTTTTGAGGGCGTGAGTAATTGTATCGGGAAATCCAAAAACTCCCTTGGAATCACGCGATGAAAGGGCTCCACTGAAGGAAGCCAATGGGGAATGAAAGGGGTGGGGAAGTGGGAAAGTGGGATAAGGGACGTGCACAACTTGGTTCTTTTCTTTTGAGCATGAGTAATGGTATCAGGAAAACCAAAAACTCCCTTGGAATCACGCGATGAAATGGCTCTACTGAAGGAAGCCAATGGGGGGTGTAAAGGGGTGGGGAAGTGGAAAAGTGGGATAAGGGACGAGCACAACTTGGTTTTTTTCTTTTGAGGGTGGGAGTAATTGCATCAGGAAAACCAAAAACTCCCTTGGTCCAGACAACCAAATTTTACAGGAGAGAAAGTCATTTCTCTCAGTGTTCGCAGATATTATCCAGCAACCTATTAATGTTCTAGAGATTTATTCCTTATTTGTTCTACAAATACTTCAAAATTTGAATATTGCATTTAAATAATTGTTAAATATTGGATTAACACTCACCAAACAAAAAAAGAGTAAGTCGGTTTGGACCTTTCTGTAATTTTCTGTTTGTGTAATTGTGAACGGCGTTACTAATATCAGCTCAGTTCTACGAATCGTTGATGTTACCAATACATAATAAAAAAAGCAAACCCAAAATAATACATTTTTAAAAACCTATATATGGATAAAAGAAAAAGATAAGTTATAATATCCAAACAAAATAATAATTTCGCCAGACAATGTGTAAGCAAAATGAGGAAAATTGAGACTGTTGGTCGCCCTGACTTCCTCCGAGATAGTCACCATGGTGAACGTCCTTCGCTCTGGCGTCATTGCACCCCTGGGTCTGTTCAGATGAGCACAGCTACATGTACATACGTTTTATCTAATCGCAATATCGTGTGTGTGTGTACAGTACCGAGTAACCGCTTCACTCCAGAGTGTATACAAATGTTTGTTTTACGTGCATCGCCATGTGACTGATGTGCAGACTTGTTTCGGTTTTATCGAGCTTAGTAACGTGTAATTGAACACGAATCTTTTCAAAATAATTTTTTTTTTCTGTAGTAAGAGATTATGGTGATATACCCATTGGTATAACTGATAATAAACTGTTGATCCGGTTTCTTTATGAATTATATTCATTTTGGTAACTGATACACATACATTTATTGTAACATCAGATTCAAAATATTATTCTCGTCTGATACCAGGTCCCTAAAAACCTCTGTGTTGGTCATGAACTGAAGTTTTGGGTATTTTCGAATTTGGTTCGTGGCTGTGCAAATGTCCAACTATTTTTGACTCCTATTCGCAGCCAGAGATCGTCAAAACAAACGGCCTCAGTCATTTTTAACCGTATCTTTCGACGTTCTCCGGCGGAGCGGATATACTCGTAGGATTTATCTAGAAGTGGAAATGACGGAGGGTTTAATCTAGCCGGGCATTGAGCCAGGAGTGTTTTACATGCCACAACTGTGACATGGCCCTTCGAGTATCATTTTTTGTCTCGTTGAACACTCACTGAACGCGGCCTGACGCGAATCCGCGAAAGCGAGAGAGAATCCAGGAACGTGGGCCACTGTTAAAGGCCCTTGTATCGTTAGAGAGAAATATTTCATAAATTCAATCAATGTCTGTATAAACGTTGTGTCAGACCATGATGAATTTATGGCTATATTTTACAGAAATACTTAAGTCTCTCAGGACAGTCCCTTCGGCTTCATGAACCGATCAGCAGTAACAATTTAAGGAATACATTAATGTCTGTAATTGTTATTAATGTTAATAGTTTGACTTTTTTAAAACGTAAACCTTTAAACGGTTTTTGGACATTTATTTTATTTACGTTCCGATTCTCTATGCAAAAAGATCTAAAGTCCAGCACTAAAAAATATGGACGTATATTTCGAGTAAAACAAATGCACAATAATGACTGAAAACCCAGCTACAAGGCAACCTTTGTAGAATTTAACTACACTGTATTAGGAGGCCGATTGTCCGTTCTGGGATATTTAATGGCCAAAAATAATAAAAATGAAATAAAAATTAAAAAAATACTTCCATTAAAATAGGTCAAGGTCTCTTCAAGGTCACGAGCTGAATAGAGAAGGGAACATTGTCATCAAATCAGGAGCTTCAATACCAAACATTTTTAATTATAATGATGCTCGCGATAGAATGACAGTGTCCTCCTCTCTCTGTTCAGCTCGTGACCTTGAAGAGACCTCTGTTTTAATCTGAGTGTAAACGCATTGAAATAAGTCGAGCCGGTGATTCAGCAGGAACGTTCGTGCAGGCGAAGCGATTTTTACGCGCGGCCGCGCGAGGTCGGCGAGTGGGCGTCGGTGCATCGCGAGGCGGTGCAGCTGCACGCCCTCGCCCTCACCGCGCCGCGCCGCGCCGCGCCGCCGACCCGGGTAATAAGGATGTGTGCGCAGCGCTGGCGCGGTTTATCGAGGAGCAAACATTTGCCAGAAGGCGCCGCGCAGCGGGAGGGGAAGGGGTGGAGGGGGGAGGGGATTGCTCCCCGCCATGTGCGACGTGCACCCGTCTGCGCGCGCGGCGGCGGCGGCGGCGGCGGCGGCGGCGGCGGCGGCGTGGGAAGCGCAGAGCCTGCCCCCGGCGGTGGCGACCTACGCCAAGCTGCGAGGCGTTGCACCCGGCCGGCGGCGGTGCGGAGTTGCAGAGCCCGGCTCGTTCGTTCGTTCGTCCATGCGCGGCCCTCCTTGTACCACTCGCCTCGCTCCGCACCTCCTCGCCCATCTCCGCCTCACGGCTCTATTCCGTTTCTTGTCTCGCCTGTCCCAACCCACCCCGGTCCCCCGACCCAAATCTACTCCAAACGCGTATAACCGCTTTCACAGCTCCGGTCCATCCCGCTCCTCCCCGCCCCACTTCTGTTCGCCCTGCTCCTCCCGGCCCGCACCTCCGACACCCACTTCTCCCCGCCCCAATCCTACCCGCTCCTCTCTGCCCACACCTCCCCGCCCCGATTCTCCTTGCCCCGAATCTTCCCGTCCCTCTCCTTCCCGCACCGCTCCTCCCCGCCCCACCTCATCCCCGCCCAGCTGTTCCGCGCCCCGCTCCTTACCGCCTCGCTTCTCACCGCCTCGATCTTCCCCGCCCCAATCCTCCCTGCCCGCCCCTCCCCGCCCCGATCCTCCCCGCCCCGCTCCTCCCCGCCTCGATCCTCCCCGCGCCGATCCTCCCCGTCCCGATCCTCCCCGTCCCGATCCTCTCCCGCCCCACTCCTCCCCGCCCCGATCTTCCTTGCCCCGAACCGCCCCACTCCTTCGCGCCCCGCCCCTCCTCCCCGCCCTATTCCTCCCCGCCACGCTTATCCCTTCTCCGCTCATCCACGTTCCGTGCCGCCCCACCCCGCTACTCCTCTCCCATTCCCCGTTTCCCCCTCCCCACTTGCACTCGCCCCTTACCACCTTGTCTCTCACCACTACCACCACCTCCACCAAGCGCGCCATCGTCAGCATTTCCTATTTACTCACCAATTTTGATGTTCTGCCTCCGCCTTTTCCAATTCTTCTGTCGTCAGTTTCATGTACCCTGGCGAATCATCATTAACAATCCTTCAAACCATCTCCTTGTTTTCGGGTTCCTTGTTTTCACTTTAATGACAATACCTCACCTTCGCGACACGATTTCCTCTATTTCGGCCATTGTTTGAGTTCTTTTGTCTGTATCTTTGTGGCGTTCTCTCGTAAAATACTTCTGTTTCTCGTCTCCTCTTCGACTGCGTGTAAACAACGCCGTCCTACCTCAACCTCTGAGACGTTGCTCCCGTCTGCCGGCTCGGCCGTGGCTCGCCGCCTCCGCCGACTTCACGGAACTACCGCCGCACCCACGGCATCTGTCGCTCCCACCCACGCGCCCTCCAGCCCCCCTTCCCCCTGACGTCAACGCCCGCCCGTCTCTTTCACAGCCTCCACCATCTTACCACCGCCACCCTCGGCTCCTGCCGTCTCCACAGACACTGCATCCGCGCCGCCCTGCTCGTCGCCCACGTAGACTCTGTAGACGCCCCATCCTGTCCCCGTTTTCCGCCGCCATCGCCTCTGCCGTCCCCATCGCCCACCCACGTTCCACGCCGGCCCCTGTCTCCTTCACAGCCTCCACCATCTCCCCACTTACGTCTTGCCACTGCGTCCTCGGCGCTTGACACCTCCCCGGTCCCGGCCCCTGCCTCCGCCGCCCTTGCCATCCCCACTGCCCCGCCCCTCCAGACGCCCCATCCCGCCACCGCCCCTGCCGTCCCCTTCGCCCAACCCTCTCTCCTTCACAGCCTCCACCATCCTCCCCACTTACCATCTTACCACTACATCCTCGACACCTGACACCTCCACGCTCCCTGCCTCCACCGACCTGTCATCCCCGCTGCCCCACCGCTCCCGTCACACCTTCCCGCCTCCGCCGCCCACGCCGTCCCCGTCGCCCATCCACGTTCCACGCCGTCCCCTGTCTCCTTCACAGCCTCCACCATCCTCCCCACTTACCATCTTACCACTGCATCCTCGGCACCTGACACCTCCACGCCCCCTGCCTCCACTGCCCTGCCATCCCCGCTGCCCCACCGCCCCCGCCGCCCACCCCTGCCGTCTCCGTCACCCACTCACGGTCCACGCTTTCTGCTCCAATCGCACCTCCGCCGCCCCCGCCGCGCCGTCGCCACGCGCCGCCGTCGCCCCCGCCGCCGGCCTCCCGCTCGCACGCGCGCCGTTCACGCGCCCGCCGCGTGGCCGTCGTCGCTTACGCAGGCGGGCGTCCTCCCACGCGCCCACGACCGGGCGAGCACCTCGCGCAGCCATCCAAAGCTGGCAGCGCCCAGAAACCAATCTCAAACAAACCATATCCAAAATTTTAGGCTACTTTTAGGCTAATTAAATACTCAATTCCCGAATTTTAGGCTTTTAATTGTTTCGTTTTGTACAACCCTGGTTTTTGGAATTGGTACAGCCCTGGATTTTTGGACGTGGGTATAAATTATTAACTTTTCGGAAGGGTTTCAGATTTTTCCTATGGTTTTTTTAATTTTGGTGTTTATTCGTCGTCAGAAACAATGTTAATTGTTTCGCTTTCTACAGCTCTGATTTTTGGAATATAAACGCGAGGATAATTTTTGTCTAAGACCCTAAAATTATTCTTAATTTTGGGAAGGGTTTCAGATTTTTCCTAAGGTTTTTGGCTTTAGGTGTTTATTCGCCTATAAGAATTAATATTAATTGTTTCTGTTTGTACAGCCCTGATTTTTGGAATTTGAACGCGGGGATAATTTTTTTCTAAGAGCCTAAAATTATTCTCAACATTTGGGAAGGGTTTCAGATTTTTAAATGATTTTGAGATTGATTCTGGGTAGACGCTGCTAGCTTTAGTCTAAAGTGTCTTAGAGCGTGTCCTGGCTAGGGCGGTGCCCCGCTGGTAAACGGTACCTAGATGAGGGAAACCCCCTACAAAACCAACGTGTAGGTTGTCGCCGGATCTTGTCATTCGGAGGGGGAATAAATTCGCCCTCTTGCGGGAAGCATTTACTTCTCTAACTGGAATAAAGGCCGTAACAGTTCACGCGCTCGAAATCACGAAATAATCGCGGCTGGTTTGCCTCCGCTCAGGACCTCGCCTTGTTTGCCTACTCGTTGGCCTTTTTCCGCGACTAGAATTTGTTGCGATCCGCGGCGACCTTCGCCTTCCCCATGCGTATGCATGTATCATGTACTTTGTTATGTCCCTCGGTTCTTCTTTCTCCTCATTCTCACTCAGTACCACGGGAGTACTTTTGCACTATGTACGTTCTTCGATTTTTGTCTTATTTTCTTTCTCATCTCATTTCATCTCACCGCCATTCGGTTTAGTCTGGTGCTATTGTTTCATTCTTCTTTTGTTCTCTGTGTATATTCTTTTCACCATCGTGTAGTGCATAATTTATCGCCTCTTTTTATGACTTTTATAACTTATTTTGGTGTTCGGCTCTTCTTTCCCCTCCTCCTTACCATTTTCTTTTTATCGTTGTGCTTATTTATTGCATCTTCTCTTTATGTTTAATAGAACTTAATGAAAAAAACGTCCTAAACACTTTTTTTCTTCGGTTCTTCTTTTTTTCTCTTTCGTCTTCATCCACTCCTCTTCTTTTGTCTTTGCCTTCTCCCCCCTTTCTCCCCCTCCCTCCCTCCTGTCTCTCTCTCTCTCTGTCTCTGCACTCGTATCCTCTATTCCGCCTCTCCATCCTCTCTCCTCCTTTTCCCCTGTCCCGCGTTCTTCTGTTTCGTTTCGTGGCACGTCCAAATCCGTGACCTGCCTCAACGTCTGCGCTGTTGCTGCTCGCGAATGGCGCCGCCATGCCCCTCCCCCGCCTGCCTCCCTCCCCTCCGTTTCCCCCTCCCTTCCCCTACCCCGGGCGACAAGGCAAACAAGCAGAGCTCACGCGCCGCTGCAGCCTCCGCCTCCACCGCCCACGCCAGCCAAGCCTTGCCACGGGGCCGGGTCTAGCGTTTCAGCGCCAGCCCGCAGCAAACCGCTGTCGGGGAAGCGAATTAATTCTCTGTCACTTTAAATTTACTTTTTTGCGCGCAATGCCGTACCTCACTGTCAGACACTCTGGCCTTGAGAAATATTTTCTTCGTGTGGCACGAAGCTGACGGGATGTTGGCGATATTTAACTAGAGAGCCCGCACTAGACTGCACTGTGCAAATAAGTGGTGAATAATCATTTAAATATAAATCGTTCTCGAACTTTTCAAAGGTTGCACCTCTCGCACGTGAATAAAAGTTTAATGGGCCCTACATCACGCCGAAGTGTCTATACAGGACAAGTTCAAATTGTTATCTCTCTAAATTATTGAGTCATTTTAAAATTTATTGAAGAATTTATTTTAAATCAACGTAGTAAGGAATTTTTGGAAACTCGAAGAAAACATAAGGAATTTTCCAGCTAAGTGGTTAATTTCTCCTTGAAATCTTTCAATAGCCTTGTCATGTTACATATCCCTTACAACCCTTTCGCATTCCTTAATTCGAAAAATCATCAAAGATGAAACTAAAAATATATTTTTTCCTTTTTCAACACTCCTACAAGCTGGTATCGGTCCCATGACCTGAGAGCATAGAAATGTTCTCTCAGGCGTAGGAGCCTAAAATTTCCTTTGTAATTGCAAATAATGTCGTGTTGATTTTGACATATTTGGAACTCCTAGTCCCAAAGAAAATAGTTCAATTCATTTTCGGAAACTGAAGGTCACAAACCTGTTCTGTACATTCGGGCTCTCAGCGTTGCTCCGTGTGGCAAGTTCAGTAACCTTCGTTAAACTAAACGGTTTCAACGCGAGGAGCTCAGACGGGCAATGAACCGCGGAATTTCAAGAAAAAGTTCTCGGTAGAAATATGTTCGAATTATTCGTTTTGTTTTTTTGCTTCTCATCTAGCGGATTCTTCTCGCAGCCTGCGCTATGGGCACCCCTGCTGATAATGACTGTGAAGATAAGTGCAATATCCATACAGCGCGTAGGAGGCGAATGCGATGGCTTATATGTCCTTCCCTTTCCGTTCACAGCGACAGTTTGCCGTTACGTTCCTCAGGATTATTTATTTGCGTTCCTCCTCCCCCTCCCTTCTCTTCCTCCTCTCTTCTCCTCGTCCTCCTATTCTTCTTCCGTCCGAGTAATGGCAGGGATGATATTAAGAGATTATTAATTTTTCGACAACCCGCTCTCTGTGCGTCGTAACTGGCGGCCTATGTCAGTTGCGAGTGGGAACGCACGAAACGAAATCTCCAAGGCGTTACTTGCAAGCTATGTCCAATTCAGTCGCTGTCTGGTGGAGAATTCTAGCGGTCGGCTGCACAGATCGGTAGTTTTCCGTGGTTTCTTCGATCTACAACAGGCGAATGCGTGAGCGATACACTAACAAACGGGCCACGGACCGCGCGCGATCATTTCTTCCTCTTCCTTGCCCTATCCTCACCTCTTATTACCTTTACTTACACACACTTACTCGTACATACACTACACTAAAACACATGCCGGGAGACCGACGGGAGTAAAGAGTTTGTTCCGGCCGGGTCAGTGCCCCGCTGGTGGGAGACACACAGTTCTAGGGGAAAATCCAGCGGGGGTCAGATGTCAACCAACCAGCGGGGGAAGATCTCCGCCACCTCCAAAGGGAAAACATGCACTTCATTAACGGGACTAACGAGCTTAGCTCTTGACGCTCCCAGAATCACCAATCAATCAATCAATCAATCCAAGGCGTCATTATTCGCATTGAAGATAAAGGGAAAATGGCGCGGGCTCGGAGACCCGTTGAATACAGGGTATTCTTGTAGGATCCGCTCTGGCACTATGCCTGAGGTGACCAGGGAAACGACGAAAACAGTTGGTCGCGGCAGACGCTTCAAACTGATGTTTATCACATCTAGCAAATTTCTGACCTAAGTCGAACTCGGTTCATTTTTACGCTCACTGCTGCTGGTAAATTAACAATTATGATTTTTCAAATGAGATACGAAATGATACCAATCGCTACAACTACACTGTGAATGCGCTCATTTCGAGAGACTACCTTTCGGCAGTCAGACTTGGACGATGATCTAGAGCAGTGGTGTCAAGGTCTCCTACTGGTGGTAGTGGCACGCCTCGCGGTACCATGCCATGCCACGAGCTGCTCTGCTCCACTAGCGTCAGGAGAGGAAACTATTAGTAAACTCGCCGTTTTGCAATAATGATGGCGTTGTCTCTTGCGTTGGGGTTAGGAACTGCGTGGAGAGGCGATTTCGTCGTGGCACTCGTGCCACGGACTCCCGCTCGTGGCATCGACCTTCACAACACTGATCTAGAGCTCTGCGCCATCGAGCCAGTCTTGGCCACCCCTCGCCCCCAGCAAAACGCCGCAGCGCTAGTTCTGCCTGCGTCACGAGGGGAGCCGGGGGAGAGGGGGCTGTTTGGCTCTGGTGGCAGACTGCGAGCGTCGAAGCGACGGGCCGTCATTTGACTCACGAGGTCGAACACTCCTCTCCACTCCGCTTCGCGAGAGCGTTGCCATGTTTCTACGAAGCCAGAACTGCGGCCGGACGGTTCATACAAAAAATATTGAATCGATGAATCGAATGGTACGTCAAAAAAAAATTGCAAATCGAATCATCTCCCCCGGTAAGCGTCACTGTGAGCGGGGATAAGAAGAGGTTTGCAACGTAACAGTCACCGTTATCCAGATGTAGTCCTCTAATAACGAAATAAACGCGCTTGAATCGTAATATACGCTTACGTTCGACCACCAATACGTCCAACATTCAACGTCCAATACGGCCGACGGAAAGTATAATGAACGATACGTGCTCACGAAGCACATCCGTGTCATGAATTATAAGGCCGGTAGGTACCATGGTGGCTGCATCTGATATAATAAGTTTCCGCCGGGAAGGGGAGGGACGTCCGTAGACACTGGATGGTGCAAAGTGTAAAACTGGAATAATTCAATTCGATTCATCCATCATCCGAATATATAACACTTGGATTTTCGCTTAATGGAATAATTCAAAATGAATGCTTTTATCTTAAAAAATTCTCATTTCTTTTTCTGTGTATCGTAAGTCGTGAATTCAACTTCTAGGTATTGGCATTATTTTTTTTTAAGTTTTACCTTTGTTTGTGAAAGTTAAAATTTTTAATGAATTTTGAATTTTTGAGAAAAAAATCATCATCCACATATTATGTCTCCGCCTAAATCAATCTTTATTGATGACAAATGACATCAATTAGGTTTCGTTCTACTTCAACAAAAGTATTCAAAAATTGAATTGTTCATTGAAGAACTATTCTCAGAAATTAATTTTGTATTCGATTGTAAAATTGCAAAAACAGCACAGATGATGCATTCGTACTACCAACAAACCGACGATGAATAATTTTTTAAATAATGTATTCTTTATTAACTGGAATTGTACCCTTCCGTAAACCGCAACTACATCACGGAAAGGACCAGACCCTGCTCTCGAGAGCCTCTCTCAGCCATAAATGATGAGCATTGGATAAGCGGAAGATATGCTGGAAGAGAGAGCACAGAACCTCTTTACCTTGATACATTACAGCTGAACCGCATACCAAAAAAAAAAAAAAAAAGTCCACTGCGCATGCGCTGAAATTTTATTGAACTGCTGTATTCCTTCCATAACCATCGTCTGTTGCTGGCTAGTCAGTCATAACCTGTCTATACTTCGATTTATTTGTAGTGGCACTTTACGTAATTCAGCTATTACGGTGTCATCCAATCGTGAGCTTGAAGGTCACCATAGTGACGTCACTATTGTGACGTTCAAGATCACGATTCGTTGACGTCGTAACAGGTGAATTACCTCAAGTACCACTGCAAATAAATCGAAGTACAGAGCGTCGTCGTTCAACGTACTCCCCCCTAGCTCGTTATCGCTGACAGTTTATGCCCTTCAAAGCCGATTCCGCCACACACATGCGGCGCCAATCACAAGCCATCTGTTGATCGTTGCGTAGTAAGTATTGTATGTGGGTGTAACTACTCGTTGTATGGTGATAATCTTGTAATAAGGCTATTCAACATGAATAGGAATTAGGATATTTGCGAAAAACTATTTTTCGTGATTTTTGACCTCTTATATATTGGAACGCACGTATGAAATCGATCCGGACTTTTCATCCCCTTTACGAAACGTCAAGACAGAGGTCTCAGCGAAAATTCAGCTCAAGGGTATTTTTTTTTCACACATAAGGTTTTTTTAAAATCTAATTTCACTGGACTAATTGCCTTCGCACCAACTCCTTGAGCGGTCGGCTAGAAAGATATTGGAAAAGGATGGGAGACTCTTCCTTTGTGCATCGCGAGGCAAGCCACACGCTTTTTAGAATTTTCAATTGGTCAATTGGTTTCAATTTTCAATACATCTACAGCTCCGTAATTTCAGAAACGAAACGGTACAAATTAATTGCATTTTTTAAAAGTCCGAATTAATGTACACATTTTGTGTCTTCTGGATAGAAAAGTTTGAAGCAAATCGCATAATTTCTCTTATTATTCTACCCGCAAACCGGGTTTTTGACACTTTACCCTAAACACTATCATTGGACATTATATTAATGAACCGCCCATGTTCTCATAAACCCGTCAAAAAATGTTATTTTTTTCTCGTTTCTTTTCACTGTTTACTTTCATTCTTATTACATATCTTTTATAATCGTCGAGATAATGAAGTAGCTTCATGGAATGAAACTGTTTCGAATGTTTTGTGTAATTATGATTCGGTTGGGTGAACATCATACAACGGAAAATTCGTTGCGAGAGTACGAGATGCAAACTAAGTGCGTGTGTCTTCTGAGCAGTGAACTTTAACTTTTTTGTTCTTGAAATAGGCATCTACAAAGAAGTACGAATACCGTTCAGAAAGATTTATTTACTTCTCGTGATTAATGAGGATCCTGACCTAGGCGGTAAATAGAAAATGAGTGTTCAAAGCACACATCGTTCTCAGAGATTGATGTCTTAAACCGTAAAACGTATGGGCCCGTTGTCTTGGCAAAGGGATTTGATGGGGATTCTTAGGCAAGAAGCTTAAACAAGTTGCTTTCTCATGAAAAGGAATTCTCTCACATGCAACAGAAGTGTTCGTTTTTTCTAAACGATTTTTTTTAAGTACAGACGAAGACGTTTTGGGAGCAGAAGTTAATTATTTCTCTTTTTCTTTTTTATAAATTATTTCTGAAAAAAATTGAATGAGAAGTCTATTTACAGCTCGTAAAAATGAAACTAGCAGTTTTCTTCAAAGCTGGAGCTAGAACGTAATGTTCGGTACGTTAGGTAGACTACGCTTTAATGTTCGGAACATGTGGTAGAATATGTGAAAATTAAGGCAGTACAACATAAAAATACTAAAAAAAAGCTTCCAAAGGTGTGGTGGCCCGAGTTATTATTTACTCGTTCTGAACACATTTGTAATTTTTTCACATTTTAAATGTAATGAAACGAGTAGATCTAAAATACAACAACCATGCTATTGAGTATCACTTTCTTTTGAGAATTTTACGATTTTAAATATATTTGTAAAATTTGTGAAACGTATATTACAAGAAATGTTGTAGTGTTTTGTGAGGCATGTAATATTCTGAACAAATCTGCTAACCCGTTGGAAGGAACTTTTTGCCAATAAGTTGATTAATCGTTTCATTTACTTCATTCTATACATAATCGAAAAAGACATTATAATGGTTAAAGACTACCACAATTGTCGATAAAAAATCTAAATTCCATCATGAATGGTGAATTACCTAATTCTTTTTTCCGATCTAGATTTCACTGAAGGTATGTGAGGTAGACAAATTGCTATATGTTCCTTTGACATAATTATATCTTAGTCGATGCTAGATGTTCCTTTCTCAAAATTATATCTTAGTCGATTCTAGATGTTCCTTTTAACAAAATTATATCTTAGTCGATGCTAGATGTTCTTTTCGACAAAATGATATCTTAGTCGTTGCTAGATGTTCCTTTGGCTAAATAATATCTTAGTCGAAGCTTGATGTTCCTTTGGCAAAATAATAGCTTAGTCGATGAAAGATGTTCCTTTGACAAAATTAAGTCTTTGTCGAAACATGTGTACTTTGTTCCCAACAGCTTGCCGATGGTTTTGCAGCAGTATTCGTTGTGCTGTGAGTGTTACATGTGTTGAATGTGTGTGTGTGTGTCGTGTACTAACGGTGCGTTGGGGCGTGTGTGCGCAGGCGGGTGATCGAGAAGATCGACCAGACGGAGTTCGAGGGCTTCGAGTACGTGAACCCGCTGCTGATGTCGCTGGAGGACTGCGTGTGACGGCGGGGGAAGCGGCGGTGCGGGGGCGGGCCGGCGTCAGCGCGACGCGGCCGCCCCCGCGACCGCCGCCGGCCGCCCCCGGCGGCCCCTCGCAGCGGCAGCGGCGGCGGCGGCGGCGGCGGTGGCGGCAACGGCCCGCCCCCATCACAACACCACCTCCACCACCACCTCCCGCACCTCCACCACCATCACCACCACCACCACCACCACGTCGACGTCGAGGCGCTGGACGCGGAGTCCGGCGGGGGCGGGGCGGTGGTGTCGGCGGACGGCACGCCCCCGCCGCCGCCGCCGCCGCGCGGACGCGCCCCGCGGCCCCGCCCGCGCCCGCGCCCGCGCGGCAGCTGCTCCGAGGACAGCTGCGCCGACGACGAGGAGGAGTGCGAGGACGAGGACGACGAGGACGACGACGAGGAGGAGGAGGAGGAAGAGGAGGAGGAGGAGGAGGAGGCGTCGGAGGAAGCGTCGGAGGAAGGCTACCAGGACTATGCGGACGTGTCTCCGGACGAGGCCCCGCCCCCCGGCCCGCCCGCCCGGCAGAGCTCCCGTGGGGGCATCCTGCAGCACATGTTCTGCCTGCCCCTGCACTAGGCGGGAACGCGGCGGCGCGCGAGGCGGGCGGTGGGGGCGGGGGCGGCGCGGCACGCGGGGACGGACGTCCGTCCCTGCGCGTCCCGCACCGTCTCTCCGTCCTCCCACGCTCCGTCTCTCTCTCTCGCGCGCGCTCGCATCCCGTGGTAGGAAGTTTATTTTTTCGCTCGCGGAAATCTACATTCTACTTACTACTACTACTACCTTCTTATACTACTCTACTACTCTACTACTACGTATTCTCAAAACATTAGACCAGTAGCTAGCAGAGAGCGAACGGCGAGGCGGAGGAGTTAAAAACGCAAAACGACAAAAAACTATAAAAAAATATACAGTCTGAAAAAAAAATTGTACTTGCAGGAGGGGAGGCTGAGAACAGAAAGATGTTAGGTCGGACTTTTCTGAGCGAAAAAAAAAAAAGTTGACGCGGTTGCTCATTTCATTGGAGTAACAAAAAAAATTAATCGTGATTGGTCGGCGGAGGTCGGTCTATTGCACGCTCCTTGTGAACGCGTGGACTTTTCAGTCTGTCCTCGTGTCAAGTATACACATAAAATAAAATGAGTCTATGAAATATACTACAGATAAGAGAAAAAAAAACATATTCTTTCCTTGACTGCTGGGTCTAGCGCTCAACGTAGTGTGGAAGAGAAAATGGCTGCGTTTGCGATTCGTTTTGTCTTTCATGGGAGGCTGGCCTAAAACTAAGTAGCGGTATGGAGAGTAGTCTATCCTCTATACTTCTGTACAGTGATATACATTGAGAATTGTGATGAAACGATGGATGCTTGAACTGATCACACGTTTTCGTTTCCGTTTGAATCGTTGTTCGTTTGTTTCCGTTTTTCCTTTTTCTCTGGCGGCCCCGGGACGCGCAGGTGCGCGTCGCTTGGAAGGAAGGACGTCAGGTAGGGATAGTTCTAAATGAAACGGGCGCTCTCGCCAAGCTAGGGCAACCCCGTGTGTATAAAGGTTAAATGAAATATATAAATACATAACTATATATACACATAAACATGTTTATGACAAAAAAACAAATGAAAGTTCGTTCTCACGGCGGTCGGCCGCCATGTTTGCCCGCCAGTCGCCGCCCCCCTCTCCCACATCGCCGCCAACAGGAAACGATGCATTCGTCACATCCGGTCCAACATTTTCATTTTTTTTTAATATTATTTTTTGTGATGTTTTTGCGTTTGCGTTTTTTCTACTTATTTAATGTAACTTTCATTCCAAAGAGTATTGATGCTGGCTCAGAAAGTGTAGATTCTCCCCAAATGAATTGTGCGTTATGTGTTAAGGAGGTACGTAGAGTGGTGTAATTAATAATTGATTCACAGAGTTCAATAGAACCGATCAGCTTTTGTTTGGAGATACGTCCGGATCTGTTTGTTTGGGGGTTGTAGCAGTATTTTTTAAGTTAATCATTCCAAGGCATTACTCATTGTATTCATATATTTAGTATTCATGTGTATTTTTTTGCTTTTGTGTAATTTGTACTTTTCTCGATATTATTTTTGTGTTGCATTATTTTCTGTATTGTACCCTTTTGTTTGTCTCAATAAAATTTGTCTCAGTAGTAAAATTTGTTTTCGATTATTTTCTTTGGTTCGATAGCGGTAATACATTATATTTTTTTCTTTTTGTTTGTTAAATTATAGTGCGTTTCTTTATTTATATTATTATGTAAGAAATAGCATTTTAAGAGGTGCTATTTCTTGAATGATCAGTTTGTGTGTCGTTTATCTCAGTTAGTGTTGCTGTTGGAATCCAAAGGGCATGGTACGAATACGAGAAAATAATTAAATATTCCTCTCGTTGTATCGTGTTGTACATATTTAACAATCGATAAAAATGATAGTCGTCAACCTGGAAGCGTTAAGGAATGGGCGTGGCAATCGGCAGGGTTCTAGACTGAACAATTTGCGCTGAACGACAATCTGACGTTGAAGAAACCGTCACTTTAGGGGTAAAAGGTTAGTGGGTTCGCTCACAGCATTACTGCATTTCTCACCATTGCTCAAGTGAACCCCCGATTGGCCAGTGCTGAGTCTCGCTGGCCAATGGGAGTGTTCATGTCGGTTGTGGCGCGATCTGTTTGAGTGCACTGAAACTTTTCAGTTTCAGACCCTCTTCTCCGAGATGTGAGGGAAGCTACTGCAAACATCGAGACCAGTGATACTGCATTGGTCGTTTTCGTTCGGTGTGAATGATATCCGCGTAGATTCTAAATTTTATTGGAGATAAATGTAACAGAAGGGAATGTTATAAACATGTGAAACGAAAATAAAGATTACTCGCAATTATAGTTTTAAATTAAGACATTCTAGATCTTGTTGGTTAATAATTATTGATGAAGTAATTTGAGCGATATTGTCGCTTTTATGCGGCAGTTGTAGATTTGTTTTTCATTTCCTGTGAAAACTGCTTTATCCCTGGGACGTTGCTAAAGTTTCGGCGACAGCGTAGCGACTGGCTGAAGGGTTTGGATCGCGTTGGGAGGCTGGGCTGACGATGCAAATGCCTCGGTTGTTGACGCAGAGTGGTCGTTATGAGGAGGCATAAATCGAAAAAATCGGCCAACACATTCACCACATCTTGGCCTCTGATACCAATTACTGGCTCGTAATACCTTTCAACTGAGGAGCCGATATAACAGCATGTATTTCAGGTATTCTTTTGTCGATTAACAATAACGGCCCCAAACGACCACGAAGACTTCTCTAGTACTAATTCATGGGCTTTTATCCGGTATATTTTGCAATCACAAAGGGAAAAAAAATCGCGACTGCGAAACTAGAATGCTACTTGCACGCATGATGCTTGATACGAAGAAAACAAAACATTCTGCTGAAAATTACTTTACCGGGTTATAATCAAAGTAGATTTTATCTGTGTCCAAGCTTCTGAATTTATTCGTGCGTTCTACCCTATTTTCTGAAGAGCTGGCAGAAGCGCACGCGTATAATAAAAAGACAATGTCTGACGGCGAAAATAATATAAAAATAATAAATGTAGTAGATGTAGAGTACTTGTGAGCGCTGGAGCCTGTCCAACAGCGCTGAAAGTTCGCTTGCGTTCAGCCCAACGTCCCCATCCCGTTCCCTGGGATTGGCAGAAGACCTTGTACAATATACACATATGCATACTCATCTTTAGGCGGCCTACCGCCTATCCTGCAGAATAGCCTGTTATTCTTGCTGCATATTAAAGATGGTTGAAAAAGGGTGCTGTTTTTATTTCTCGACTCCTCGTCTTTCCTTTTGCCTTGTGTTCTCTCCAGGGTTTTCCAACATGTGTGTCTTGTAGCTCTAGAAATGTATTAAGGCAGAGATTGAAATGAATCTAACGGGTTTATAATTTCTAATATTCCTATTGAATTTGGATAATAGCTTTAATGACATTACAAGTTGCAGTATCAAGATGCTAATAACTTCTTTCTTTTGATAATTTGTAAAAGAACCCTGGAGAAAACGGATTAATAGTTGATGTTTCCATGTTACCATGCCTTATTCCCTACTTGCTTCAAAAGAAAGAAACTTGATATGGAGAGCTGAAACTAGAAAGAATGTAATAAGAACAATTTCAAAGTATGATAAATTCACAAAATGATTCGTAGGGTTGAGTTAATTAGGTGATTGCAGTGACTGCCACTGCAATCACGTAACAAAACATTTTAAGCAGTGAAATTTCTGCATTTATTTATCCGTAGTATTATTTTTAAATTCATATATACTTGCGAAGAAGCGTTTCACAACTCTTTCACATGGTCATGTCTTTTAAGATTTGAATGGTTGTTTATGATTTATCTAATGAACAAAATACATTGATGCACACATACATAATATTCAAGTGAATACAAAACAGTTGAACTTTTACATGGTTCTGTGTTATTGACTCATAATGGAATAATATTGGTTCATATTTTCAAATATTTGGATTGTATTTCATAATAATGGGTTCAATTAAAAATGAGGAAATCATAAATTCCTTGTTAAAAAGTAGAAGTGATGGACTAATTTTAGTGATTAGATTCCAGAATTGAAATTTCAGAATTAAATGAGCTGGAGTCCAAAGCCATATTTTCGAATTTCTGGCTTTGTTTGCCAAGAGTTGTGTGCCATAAGCGCATTATGTATTTCAGCGAAAGAAAATGTTACCAATTGATAAAAAATCTATGATTGATAATAAACATTTTGTTGTGGGAAAATTCACTTCAAGAAAGAATGCGACCTTCAGGCCATTTCGTACTTGAGCTTTTAAGCGATAGATAGCGATATAGGCTGGACCACAATCAAATAACAGCATTAGACTGTTATTTCAAAATAAAGACATTCAAGGACTTTTTAAATGTTAGTCAATTATCCACAATAAATGTCTAAGAACTTGTCTAAATATTCCAAGTTCATTAGCAATGAACAAATTCATAGAGAATTAAAAATTCCACAAATAGAAGAAACTGTAGCCAAATGAGCAAATAGCTTTTATAGCAATCTATATATATTCACAATTACCATCTTCTTTAAAATTATAAAAGAAGCAGTCTGTCTGCGTATGAAATGAAATATACATGCAATCATAGATTTGCAAGCCACTCATATTTTATGGATAGCTCTTCTAATAAAGTTACTGACTTCTCATGTAACATTACATCCCTTGACGGACGTATTGACGAATAAAAATAAATAAATTTGAATAAAAACTAATGGCGCTACAACATCACATTCTTTGACGCATTACTTCTAACTTACAATTTTTGAAAATTCAGAAAAATAGTTTATTGCTGTCTTCATCAAACAAAAACAATTCAGTATCATAATTTTGTGTTTAGCAAAACACTAAAATTGTGATTACATCCTAGCAAAGTGAATTATATTATCAGCCTGACAAGCAATTATAATACTTGGTGTCCAAATCAAATATGTATGATTAGTTGTAGTTTCATATTTCACACAGTCATATATCGTCAAAAAACATTTACAATGTAATTCAAAAGGCAATACTACTTAAACTGTATGTGACAGTCATGTTTCTCACCGATTGCTCTTTTAATTTACGTGCTATGGTTCGAGCTGCGCCTCCTAATTGGTGGTCCCCACTCTTACAATGAGTCTCATCCCTTCATCGATTTTCGCATTTGCCCCCGAGCTGCTCGCGCGCAGCTCCTGACGTCAGTGAAAGTGCAAAAGGATGTACAGGCCTGGTTTACGAGCTAGTGCTGACCACAGACAGACACGTTTTGCCATCAATCGATTTTTCTCAATCAAAGACCCTCAAAAGGTGATTCTCACTACACACCTTTTAGTTGAAGTAATTTACTGTATAGATAAACAAGATTTATCCACTTTTTCGCTTAGGTCCAGGACCCGGCAATAAATGTTTTTCTATCGAAAAATTCGCTGACTTCGGCCCCACGATTACAATACTTTCTCTTTACTAAGTACCTGAGTAGTAAGGCGAGAAAGTAAAAAAAAACAACTAAAAAAACTTAGACAATGAGAAAATCTGAACCTTAATCAAATGAAACTATCACGAAGTATGGAGACAATACAGCGAACTTACTACTCGTAAACAGGAGGCAACTTTTTGAAACAACTCCCAATTTCAATTTTTTCCTACACCAGCAACTACTCTTCCATTCCTGAATAAGGTAAGTTTACTTTTGTCTTCTCTTTTATTTTTTAGTGAAAATGCTATTCTGAATGGTATTTAATCTTAGTAGCCAATTAATCTTAGGAGAATTATTAAAATTGAGACTCGTCCGTATATTTTGCCCTTTGTAAGCCATTCCCGCCCTGGCCCAGAATTGTCTCGTAAGCCCGATGTAAGATATACCGTGCTCGTGAGTCATGTAGGCCCGGTACTGAGCGTAAGTAAAATTTGTAAGGCAGACATTTCAAGGTCGCGGGCAAGGTAACAAGCTTTCTAAGGTCTCGCGGGTACTGCGTCCAGAGAAATTGGCGCGAGATTTAAACGTAATGGTTGTTCAAATTGCTACAGAGTGGCGGTACGTCACTGGATACCTGACCCATGGCAGTGTTTTCTCGAAGTCAGTTAATAGTTATTGCCCTAAATTTAGCTATATTAATTCCCATTCTCTCTTTAAGTCAAAGAAATGATCCATTAAAGTGAAATAATACATCCGTCCGATTTCAAATCCTCAATTGAGAGAAAAAAAAATTTAAAAATGTTTCAAAAGTACCTTGGTTTTGCAATCCTGTTTACTTAAGAGTGATATAAAAGGATGAACTTTCTACGTTCAGGCTGGAAGGTTTAATAGACAAATGTTCTTCTCTGTTGAAAGCGGTGTTCGTCCGTAAGGTTTATTTATTTATTTATTTATTTATTTATTTATTTATTTATTTAGTCAAAAAACAGTAAAAACTGTATATGACGAAGGTTAAAGTGAATACTGTCTCTGTATATTTATTTAAAGCGTGAACACAGCATAATTTTATTAAAACGATTTAAGAAATTTATACCTAAAATATACATACAAAATAAGCTATAAATATTTTATATTTGATATTTATTAGGTAAAAAAACAGTAAAAACGGTATATGACGTATGGGGAAGGAGATTATCTGCGACCATTTTCTTGCGGTCCTGAATTAAAAAACTTTTAAAAACCAATCAGATTATTTGTTATGATCCTTTTGTCTGCATAAAAACCAATATTGACAAAAATATAGGCATCTGTGTAAAATTAATATAGGAAGACTTTCTCAGAAATTAAAAGGTGCAAAGCTGTGTGATTTATTGAAAGTGCGATATTTTTATTACTGCACTTTACTATAAACGGTATTTTACTGTAGGTGTAAATTAATTTCCCAATATAGTTAATTGCACAAAATAAGACTGTGCATAAAGAACAGCATTTTTCCCTGGATTTGAAATTGTAAACATTTTACTAGATTAACGGTTTTATCCAACCATTCCACTTCTGTAACATTAATTAAACATTTACATTAATGAAATAAACTCTAAATTATGAACTATTTTAATATGTTTTTGTACGATGAGGAGGTACACCAGCCCTTTTATTGCGTCGTTTTGGAAAGCCGGGAGATTGAAAAGAGTCAGGCCCCAATTAATCCGTATTACGAACATTCCACTGTATTTTCAAGCGTTCATGAACCCAAAGACTATGTAGGCCACTGCTATCAAATCGCACGTAATATCAAATTGTTAATTTAATTCTATCCAGAATTCGATATTCTGAATGTTTCTGATCAGCCCCAAATACTATAGAGACAAGAGATGACACTGCGATATGAGAAACATTTAATGCTACTGGCCCGACCAGTCATAAATATTGTGATACGAAGAGTATAAGTTTGAAAGATTTTTAGTTTTCATACAATTACGTTTCGCAGAGTGATTAAAATATTTCCGGTTGGTCGTTACTAACTTTTTTATGGCTGGGAAGATGTGTTCTGTAATTAGTTGCACAAATTCCGAAGAATTTTTTTTTCGATTCCCTTGTGATGAGAAGTTGTAAGTGCTTTAGTATATAAATACTTATCATTCTCAAATTTAATACAGATATTAAATAATCGAATAACTCTTTTGTATTGCTTCTCATATTGTACATTTACATTTATATTCCCCAAATATAAAATTTAGTATATAAATACAAAAGAAAAACATGATGATAGTCGACTAATAAGAGTAATAATAATAATAATGTAAATAATAGGTTTATTAGAAATTACAGATCTCCATAAGGTATTGTAAAATGTACTGAAATTTGAATTTGTCGCCGATTTCCCAGGTCACGTCGCCAGGTTGGCTAGTGAGCAGTTGTCTCCCATTTATAAGTATGAGAAAGGTTCAATGTGTCCTATATTGTCTCTATAATATTTGCCCATACTAGGTGTCAGGGGGAGAGGGGGCAGCTAGGGCAAATTGCCGCAGGTTCCGACTTGATTGCGACGTCGGATTAAGTAAATACTGCCCAACCCTGGTTACACACAACTCCTACAAATGTTATACTTTCATATCGTAACACTTTCATTCTTCGATTCTCTTCTGCCTGATAACGCACGGCTCACCCGTGTAGCGGATGGGTCATTTAAACTGCGACATGGAAGAACATGAGAAACATGGATCAATGCGACGACAGAAACTTAATGCCCTCCTGCGACCGGCAGCAACATTAAATGATGTAACTTCATTATTTATGCACGTCTTCTGAATTTCAGTGGGAAATATAGTTATTCAAATTTTCGTTTTCCATATTATCGCGGCAAAAAGTATTATTCTTTCATGAAGAACATGAGGGTTCAGGGCAGGAATTTATAGCTAATTTACCTTTGAAAATATATTTTATATAGGAGTGAATATTTTGTCAACAAAACTTGAAAAAAAACCGCTCTTTTCTGAATTCAAAATTCGACTAGAATATGGTTTAGGATAGAGGTCACAGAATTATGAAAACGTGCACAAAATTCACTTCTCCCCATAGCTCGTCGCACACAGTTTTTAACTGTTTTTGACGTAAATAAATAAATAATTCGGGCGATAATGGGCAAACAATAATGTTGTGAAAATACTTTTGTTGTCTGTTAAAATTCTCCATTATTTTTTTCCTTCCCAAATCCTTCCCTAAATAAATAAATAATTCGGGCGATAATGGGCAAACAATAATGTTGTGAAAATACTTTTGTTGTCTGTTAAAATTCTCCATTATTTTTTTCCTTCCCAAATCCTTCCCTAAATAAATAAATAATTCGGGCGATAATGGGCAAACAATAATGTTGTGAAAATACTTTTGTTGTCTGTTAAAATTCTCCATTATTTTTTTCCTTCCCAAATCCTCCTTAAAACTTAACTGATAACTCAATTTAACTTGAATTTACTGTGGCATATCAAATCAATATCGTCTACTCTTCGATTCTCTTTAGTTTCAATGAGGTGTCTCGTTCGTATAGTAGTGAGTAAGATATTTAAATCAAGACTTTGAAAAAAATGAGAAACGTGCGTCTCATGGAAAAAAATGTCAATATTTTCTGGGGGGAAAAAGACACCTGTGCTACATCAAGTTCATCTGGATTCATCTGAAACATTTTTAAATTCGTTATAAATGTGATTAATAAAAAAAGAAGTATCCTTGGTTGTTTTCGTTTATGGGCATACACTCTTCATTTTGTTCATTCCATGGTCCGTTTTTTAGGGTAAATACTGCTCCGGCATTTGCCAGGTATTGATCGGAGAAACCACGGAAAACTACCGATGAGAGCAACCAGCTGTTAGAATTGTCCTCCACACAGCGCATGGACTCTACCCACCCGTTAAGCGTGATCCTTGATACTAGCTTGAGGCTAGTAAAGCCGGCTGTCCCGTGTAGTAGATTTACTGCATGCAAAAGATCCTCAAGCCTAAATGAAGCCTCTGAGCTAAATTCAAATCGCCTGTTGCGTCGCCCAAGTAATACCTTCTTTCTCTGCCAGTTGGTGACAGGAGCGTAACGAAATTCGCGTGGTCAGACAGAAGAGCAGACCTCATGGCCTGAGTCTCGCCATGTAAAATAAGGCATCAATTCAATTCAATTCAGTTGATCAGAAAATCCTGCCACTAGCCGGACTCGAACCTTACCACCTCCCGGTGAGAGACTGCAGTACCACAGCCTCTACAACCAGTTTTGTCAAGGTCGATGCCACTAGCGGGAGTCCGTGGTACGAGTGCCACGACGAAATCGCCCCTCCACACAGTTCATTACCCCGCCACCAAGAGGCAACGCCATCCCTATTGTAAAACGGCGGGGTTACTAATAGTTCCCTTTCCCGACGCTAGTTGCGCAGAGAAGCTCGTGGCATGCTACGGTGCCACGACGCGTGCCACTGCCACCAGTAGAAGACCTTGACACCACTGCTCTGCAACGGATGCATTTGTTTCGTGAATAACGAGCAAGTATAACCCGACGCAGCGGAGTGTAGGGCCGCTCTGCGCTTTGTTTTGCTTCAGAAAGAATGAGAAAAAGCTGTTTGTATACTCAGTGCAAACGAAAACAGAAGCACGGATCTAGACCAAGGTCCATTATATACGACCTTCTTGTAATGTCATCTTATGTTCAACAATATCCCTGACAGTCTGTTTAAGTCACGGGTAAACTCCGACGCGTTCGATAATTGTATTAATAAACACTGATAACCATATGAAGAATGAAAGTATTTTGAGACTCTAAAAGTAACCACATATTCCATTCATGCTACTCCACAAATTCTAAAACGTGAGTATATGACTTTATTCGAATCAATGAAAAACACCCTGGAATGTCTTCTTTATCTTCCAATTTCTATAAAATACATCATAATATACTATATATGTTTTTAATCCTTAATTAGTGATCAAATTATTAAGAGCTTTCTGTGTGATTAACGTAATGTTTCAATGAAAAATTATCTAATGAAAAACTAATCGGGCTGATTAACTAGCATTACGTACTAGGTTATGCAAAAATGTTTTATTACTTTGGAACAGGAAAAATGAATGCACCAGTCTATACCAGTGTTGCGAGACGTACCAGAATCCTGGTATTTTTACCAGGATTTTTAAGAAAATACCATGTACCAGGATGAAGTCATCCTTCTACGATTAAATGCCAGGATTTTAAGTGTATGGTAATTCTTGATGTACGATTTAGCATTCTATAATATTTTTATTCAATAATTAAACACGAACAATAATACAAATAACTGTGATATTGGTTAAAATATTTCCATAAAAACACTGAGAGTGACATAGGATGGTATTTTTCCAGCACATACTGTAGGAGAAAAGGATACAACGTCTAAGTCTTCCATTTATGGTTGGACATTTTTTTCTTGCCTACACTTTTCCATTTAGTTTATTGATATAAAAAAGATATGTTGCATTTAACGAACTTTATGTGTGCGTTAAAAACATAATAGAGTTATAAACAATTTCAGCATCAATTGTCATTGATACCAGGAATCTTAGTGGAAGTACCAGGATTTTTGAAGGTTGGTACTGGGATGCACATTTAATCATATGGCGTCGCTGGTTCTCAGATACGTTTGTCTCTCTTCAGTCCTACACTTCACTTGGTCGAGTTGTACATTCGCTATCGGATGCGCGACTTTACCTTCTCCATTGCAGAGCTGCCCGCCACTTTCGGGCGCAGGATCAAACGAATCACAGGAGAGCATTAGCGGCTTCCAGGGCAGGCAATCCGATTTTAAAGCCCGAACCTCATCGGCCTCCGAAAACGTTTGATGTGTGCAGCGCCCGTTGCAAGCGCTCTGCGCCGGAAATGCAATTGCAGGCGCAATTGAATAACACATGAAAAGAGTTGACCGGACCTCCCGCAGATGATAAGGCCACTTCCTGTGTGTGTTCGTGCCGATAGTAATTGATACGCTTTGCGTTACCTTTCCGAAAAATTGGGTTGTATATTATTTAGTGTAGGGGCACACGGGTCTGGATAAGGGGTTGCGAACTGTGTCTGAATTATAGTGGAGGCGAAATCTGATCACCTGGCAAACAGAGTGCTAAAGCGAACTGTGTGCTTTGTGGAATTACTGCTTCAATCATTGACGTGACCAGACACCCCCCATTAGATGTTACTTTTTTATTACTGTTTCAAACTGTAACATTAAAATTTGGATTTTGTTGTTGTCTTTATTTACGGTCGCATCAACTTCTAGGCAATTAGCGATCACTATTGGGTTTTAACGTTACGATATCTATGATGATGTAACGATATGGTGATGATAGGGGGTGAAAGGACGAACACATAACCATTCCCGTGGTAGGACTCAAACCCGCGGCCCTTCGGTCCGAGATCGCTACGTCATTACTGCTTTAGCGATTTCGGCCATCGGGCCGGCTGGACAAATCTTGTAATAATGTTTATTATATTGTCAATGGAAATGCGAACTTTCAAAATTTGAATCGAAAGTTTAAGTAAAATGAGCGTTTCGCCTGGCTCATGGTGAGCGTGGTAGCTTTCTGTGAGGTGGTCCTGGGCTCGATTCCCGGCCAGGGAAACATTAATCTGTAGCTTTCTTATACAAGTCATCTCAGTTTCTATAACTGTGACGAAAGGAAAAGCTCAGGTAGGCAAAGTAAGTAGGTACGATGATGGGAATGTTATGCTCACCTCATGTCTCCTTTATCTTCAGGTATCCTCATCCGATAAATAAAAAGGGACCCAGGTCTCGTAACACCTCTAGCAGGCAAAAGTCGAATTAATCGGCCCCTAAATGCCGAATAACATACATGAATGAAATATTTATATTATTAAGTTATTATTGAAACCTATGAAATTCTAATGGTCCGCTTATTTACCCACTGAACGTGAATAAGAGTGATTCCACATTTTTTGCCGTAAGTATACTCACATGAAATGTAGGTTAGATTTTATTAATGCTTTGCAGTTATTCCAAATAATTCGTCCTGTAAAATCATTATATTGCGTTTTTATTATTATTTTATTACCCAGGTTTTTCTTGTGTTATTGTAGCGAAACAAAACTAAAGGTAGTTTCACAACATTATGGTGAAACAAAGAGAATCATCATTCATATTTCCAATTGCACGCTTCCGTTTTCGTTGCAGTAATTTTAAAAACGCTGTACTAAATACATAAAATGTAAATGAACTGAATGTGTGGAAATCAAATTATGTGCATCGACCAGAAAACAACTGGTTGTTCTCGAACTTTCTTTCTTTCTTTCTTTTCCTTGTGCAAAATACAGAGTTCTTGAAGACATTTTTTAATAATATAGTCAGTGAAACAAACTTCGCACAAGCGCACGAAATTAAATGAAACCTTAGACATGAAATTAAACAAGAAGTTCAGTCACGCAATGCAAACTACGGAAGAAAATGCCTTCTATTCCGCGAGTTCCGGGCCGTCTCTTCGTTTTCGTTCTCAGATCTCGCGGTTTGGGAGTTGATTCGTGAACGGGGATAGGTTAAAGGATAAGACTCTAAACGCCAAATATTTCTAAATAAATGTAATTGTGGGTCTTATCCTTGATCTTGCCCCTGTATACCGGGAAGGATAGCTCTGAGCATCAACTGATGTCACTACAGTGCCTCTGACCAGGTAGTCCTAGGGTTCTAGTCCCGATGGCATTAGGGTATTCGATATTCGACACTAGCTAGATACCTCGGCCAAGTTCTGTCGCTGCCTGGGGGAGAATTATAGCGGCCGGCTGCTCTGATCGGTAGTTTTCCATGGGTTCTTCGATCAATACCAAGCGAATACCGGCGCAGAACCCTAATAAACGGACCACGGACCGATTTTCTCTTCACATTCCTTATCCTATCCTAACTTACACAAACACACTAACATGCACTACACTATCAAACATGCCGGGAGACCAGTCGGGAGCCTAGAGCTTGTTCCGGCTGGGGCGGTGCCCACTGGTGGGAGAAACCTGATTGGGAAAACCCTGCTATCCGACGGTAGATCGGCGCCGGATCTCACTATCCAGCGGGGGAAGACAGCCGCCTCCTGAGCAAAAAACATGAAGTACACTTACGGGACTAATGAACTTAGCAGATGACGCGTTCAGAATTACTAATCAATCAATTGCCCCCGTAGATGAATCGATTCCCTCGATACCTCGAAATCAGTGAACGAAAATGCAGGACGATAGATCCATGAGAACAGTAGAACCTCGTTAACCCGGAAGTCCAGTTTTCAAGTTTTGGAAAAAATGTTGTTTAGCGAAGTAAATGAAGATTTGGTTTATAGACGACAAATCGCTATTCTCATTAGGTATATTAATCGAATTCACTTGCTAGCGATCAAGCGATGGTGGAAAGAGATGGGTGGGTTAGTCTCACGCACCGATTTTACCTCGTTCTGCGCAGCACCAGTTTGCGTCTCGAACCACGTGATCACAGCACGAGCACTTCGTTTGAAAAGTCAGACCAGACGCAGGCCACCATGTTGCATGGACAGAGAAACATTTTGAAAGTGGTACAAAGTGAAAATTTTCAATGGCAACCAAATAAAAATAACACCCTGAAGATGTACAAGATGTAATATTTCAAGGAAATGCTTCATAAATCTGTTTCAATATCTTGTAGCGAGGTAATAATTTTGGTGTCTGGCTGAATTTAAAATTCCCGCTATTAATGTGACGCAAACTGGTGTCTGAAGCTCATTGGTTGAAGTCGGATACGATGCGCAAGAGCTGTTTCATACTACCTGCCAACCCTCCCTGCGCCTCCAGCGACGGGCTCCCCGCAGAGGGGAAAGAGGGAGGGGAGGATTTATACTGCGATTTTTCTAACTTTGTCCCTCAAGGCCCGTCTTCACGATGGAATATGTCATGGTATTTCGCGACGTTCTCAGTCGTGCTGCCAGGTACCGCATGATCGCGACCGTATCAAGGAGTGATAGCGATCATGCGACGTCTAGCGGCACGCCGAGAAAGACTCGAAATGCAGTGTGATATTCCATCGTGGCCATAGGGGCTTGAAGGGGCAGAGATATAAAAATCGCACTATAGCCCTAGCATTGCCCTGGGAATTCTCAAGGCACCGGCTAGTTCATACTGATATATAATGAGTACAGTGTAAATACATATTACAATGTGATTTTAGGTGAAAGTGTACCAATAATCATTTTTTAATTTCGTTTAAAAAAGTTTGGTAAACCCATGTTGTATTTTATCGTTTATTCCTTATTCCCTGGATAACCCGTACTTTCATTAACTCGGACCGGCCCCGGTTCCAGTTGATTCGGGTTGACGAAGTTCTACTGTAATTGTTTTCCGTAGTTCAAATCTGCGTGGAAAGAAAGTATAGAAACAAACCATGCGATGAGCATTAGTTCGGGTATGAAAAAGGTGTAGATTTTGTGGTGTGAACACCGCAATTAGTACATTATGAAACGATGATGAAGTGATGGATATTAATACATGAGTGTGATATTACCACACGAGCGAGGAACGAGCGAGTATCGTAAACTTCGCACGAGTCTATTAATACCCATTACATCGAATTTCATACGGTACTTTTTCTACGACTTTTATAAGTTAAACTTTTACAATGAATAGTTTCATGGCAGTTGTTTCAGCCGAGGCCACCTAGCGGACATGGTACCTAAATCTACCCTCGCATGCTGCTAGGGAGTACTGGGCTAAACAAATAGGATCAAAGTGAAGTTACGATCCACTTTATTTTGAATAGTCTACTACGAAAAATTTTAATAATAAAACAAATTAAAACTATTGAGCATAGTATAATATCAAATACAGTTTTAATGTACACGATTGAACGAAACATTTGCTTAAACGGTTCTCAATGATTCCTTAAGTGTCAATACTTGGTTTGTAAACTTCCCTGTGATTGGTCAAGAACCTGTATCATAATGAAAACTGTATCGAAATGACTATCATTATCCAACTGGTTGCAGCCATCAAATGACAGCATTATACAATGGGAATAGAACAAAATTGTTAAACGGTTATTATCAAGTTATTTTAGAAGCAAAAGCTCATTATGATCATCCTCAATTGTAAATCAGTTTTGTAAACACGTTATTTGAATTCTTTTTCTAGGTTTTTCTTTACCAAACAATTATACAACAAGGTTTTTAGGCATAAAATTCATTGGAAATTATGCTTTGGGTATACACAAAGATGTTTTATAAAAGACGAAATACAGTCTCACAAAGTTATTAAATCTACGTACAGAAAAGAAAATAATTTAAAGTGGTTTTATGTTAATCACGCAGGTCGAAAGCCGAATCCTCGTCACCAACTTGGAAATGCGTAGCGAATAATCAACTGCGCCCTAAAAGTATTGGGTCATATACGACGCCATTCCACTCGCAGGTTCGTGTTGTCATTCTCCTCGTTCTCGCGAAAGTGATTCGATTCCTTGTCGTGAGGCACGATAAGGGATTATAGCCATAATTTATAAACATGATCACCGTCGCCCTTCCCAAATGAAACACTTCCGACATGCCTGCTCACCGGCCTAAAGAGATGCCCTGTTGCTGGCTCTCTGCGAGTTTAACCTTGACAGAACTGTGAACTGAACGACGGAGTTTGACTGAGGAAATACTTGCCAGTCTCTTTTCAACCACCGACCAGAGCACTTCGTGACTGCTCGCTCGTGCTGTATGTTTCAGTTTTATATTCTGTAGGCGTTTTCTTGGTTCGCTGACTATTTACCTCGTGTGTAGTGATATTCTGAACGTGTACGCAAACTATAAATTCCTAAAAGAAAATGTTATTTGTTCAGATTAACTTTTATATCAATATTTTGTGTTTAAAATATTTGTGTGATATCGTGTGCAAAATATTTCATAGACAATTTGTCTCTGAAGCTGTATTTAATGAGTTGGTGAAATGAAGCTGTGAAGTGTGCTTTTGTAAATCACGTAGGACTTGATTTTGATTTTGACCGCAAACCATTCGCATTTCTTCAGGATGAACGTGTGCTGTCTACAAAGTTGTGAGTAAATTAAAGAACATTTTCTGTTCATGTAGGTTTTAGTTTTTTTAAGTAGATAAATTGTAAAAGTCTATTGAATGGAGTGTATTCAGTCATCAGTTTAGTGTTTATTAAAACAGAAATACGAATATTTTTCGTACGCATTGTGTCCATTTTCAGAGCAAGCACGTGTAGTGGTCATTGTGACGTAGAAAGAAAACAATGTTTAGTTAGTTAATATGTACTAAAGCTTACATTGAATTTGTGCAAATTCAATGTAAACAACAAATGCCTAATCTTACACTATTGTGGTTTATAACATGCGCATAATTATGTGCATTCAAAGCAACTCATTAACTGCATTCATTGTTCCTTTGCATCATAGCGCAAATATATTACTCCTTGTGTATTCACGTTTGTATTGCATTGTAATTATTCCTCTCTCTTTTTGGCGTCAAATTCATGGTAAATTTATGAATGTCGACCATTATCCTTGAGTGATAATTAAGGATATTACTTTCATAACGGGTTTTATTGGTGACGAATGTGGTTACTGAAGTCATGAGATGTATACTTTCTAATAATTTGTATTTTGAATATTTTGAGGTCAACTTTGTTTTTCCAAATGGTTCCATGGTTCCAAAATTGTTCTTTGCCCTATACGTATGTTATCAGCGCACCAAGGCAACGTAAAACGACGAATCGAATGCTATTCATGTATTGTCGGATGTTAGATAAGTTTTTGAGAATCAATTTTGTCTCACGGACAACCGAAATTTTGGATGCCTTTCCTAATCCGCTGACAGGCTAGTCAAAGTACATAGTATTGCCTGACAATGCGCGCTTATGGATGATAGTACTTCTGACTCTTGAAAACGTCATTTAAAATATGAATAATTCGAAGGCTTTTCAACGTAGGTGTATATTTTATTCAAAAAAACTGTTTTTAATTATTCAGTTTTGTCTGGGTTTTGTAATTGATAAAAAACTGTGAATGCTGAATGGAATTTATGTAGTTAAAATGGCAAGAGTTAGTATTTATTTACCTTTTGACCATGCACACAAGTGTGATGTGATTAAACCAACAGACAAGAGTTAAGTAAATTAAAATATTAATTTAGAGTACATAAAAAGTATTTATCTATGGATAGGAACTTCGCCAGTTCTTATACCATTTATAGTATGTATCGAAACCAACAGAAATGTTATCCGCCCATTTACTCTTGCTGTAATATTGTTATTGTAATAAGGATTATAATAAATTAAAACTTTCGCCACAATTATTAAACCACAATTTCAAAATCTTAAAATAAATTAACCATAACATAACGTATGATAAAACAATGCTACAAATAATAGATAGCTATGTCCATAGAGGGAGTCAATCCAGATATCCATCTCCGGCGAAATGTTGGATTTATGCTACTCTTATGGATTTGAGAATCAGAGTTTGGAATTATATGTTGGAATGTTTTTAAGAAGGCAAACTTTTGCCTGATGCTTTATGGTTCTAAAATTTGGGTGAAAATAAGAAATCAGAAGGCGAATGTTTGGTAACGTCAGCAATGATTTTCTTGGTTTCATTTCGAATCGTCTGTGTTACTTGTATAGGGGACCGTTCAGTCAGAATGCAGCGCAATATTTAACAGCACAGTACACACGACTTACAGCTGTCATAGCTGATTTGACACTTTTTCTCACGATGGAAATCCACTCAAATCGTAGAGAATATTGTTTCTTTTAGAGAGAATTATGAGAATTAATTAAATATCAAGAACAACACCATGATACGTAAGAAATGGATTAAATAGAATTGTATTTTCTTGTAGCTTCTATTGGTTTAATGTGCCTTGCAGAATGATTCGATCTTCGTTAAACCGGAGCAAGATGTACTTAAGTTACATTATCCCTCCTATATTTTAAAATATTGGTTTATGAAATTCTGTCACAGACAATAGCTTAGCTCACAATGTAGAATAATTTTATATTCTATGAATTCGATATTACCAAACTAAGAAGTCATCTATGACCGCGAGTAACCATGAACTAATTTCTTGAAATTAACAAGAGTCAAGTGTTAGGTCCAGAAAATAAGAACCTAAGATAGGACTTGTTTGTCATTATTGCCAGAATAGAGTTGGATATGATCAACTACTTGGTAGAAAAGCCCATCAATGCAGACAGACTGTGAAGAAATGAAATCGTTTCTCAAGGTCACAATGATTCCTCAAACTCTCTAGTTCAGGGTCGCCAACTGGCGGCCCGCGATGGCAATGGTATTGTGGCCCACGAAAGGTAATTAGCCAAAAGTAAAAGTCCGTTTCATCCATGTGGGGAGAGAATATTGTGCGCCTAGCACACACGTCCTGCCAGGTTCAACACCCCTTTTAATGTAATAATAGGTTAAGTTTAGTTTTAGGGATTTTTTCTAGAAAATTCAGAAATTGAAAATTGTCCCTTTGGGTTTCACTGTGTTATGCATGTTTTTTTTTTATTTATTCTAGCTTGGCCAATGGCCCTCTGCAGCCGCATAAGATAAATATAATAGTAATGGATATAAACTTAGATAATATTCTAGTTTTATATATTATACAATATCGTGCTTCAATGATTTATCATGAAAAGAGGCTCATCAGTTCTAGTCTATGGGGGATCGAAAAATTCTCTTGGTAGCTTTCTTTTTAATCTTTTGCGATGAGGATTTTGCTTACCTAAATGAAAGTGAATGGCGGAAGGGATCTTTAATATTTTGGGACAGAATTTTGAGGCTAAGAGGGAGAAGTGGACGGGGATGGCTGTAATGCCAAGTTCAATATGTAACTGCGCATTTGGAATGTACCATGGAAACTTTAGTGATGGTCCGTAGGAATATATTTTGATAAATTTGAATTTTGTGGATGTTTGTTTGGGCAGCGGCAGCCCAGACTGGGGAAGCATAGGAAAGTATGGGTCGTATCATTGCTTTATAGAGGTGAGTGTATAGTGTGTTATGCGTGATAGGCTTGATATCACGCATTGTTCTGTCCCCTTCGTTTCAGAGCATCCGGGCACGCTCAACAATACGGCGAAGTAAGGTGTGGATCGCCCGAGAAATGACAAAATGGCCCGTACCCATATTAACCCTCTGGCGGACGCGTCCCATCGTTTCCCACCAGCGGGCGCGTGCGGCACTCCGTACCGCATTTATTAACTTCGATTTTCGCGTCAATCGTTATTACTTTTGTTAGGGGCTGTGAAGAAAATATTCTTTATTTACGTTTTATATATTTTATTTCGTAATAATTAACTAAATAGCATACGAAATAACAATATTAATAAGAATCTGATCCATCACTCTCTCCCTCCCTCCGTGTCTTGGTACGTGTTACAAGTCGAGAAATGAATACGGTACAAACGTGCTTTCGAATGTTTCTTGGGAAACAATGCATTTAAATTTGAATTAGTAGTTAGTACTCCAAAATTTGTGCTATAAATGTCAAAAACAAAACAGCAGAATTCTAATGGATAAAATACGAAAATATTAAACTTACATGACCCAAAGCGCGCGCGGTACGGAGTGCCGCAGAGTTCGAATTACTAATGAATAACGGTCGATTGGCAGTGTATAAAATCGTGATTTCAGCATCATCCGGTTGAAAATATAATGAAAGAAGAATAACTGTGAACTCAATACTGCGACACCATTATTTACATGAAATCAACAAAAATGTAAGAATGCGGGACTGAATGCTGCTACGCGCCCGCCGGAGGGTTAAAGTGTTAGTTGAAGCCCTTGAGGTCTTCCAAATTTGGCAACCCTGATCTAGTTGATTGGGGAACTTAACGATTGATACCAGACACCTGTCACTTAGTTCTTCTTAAATGAAATTCAGTGCTGATAGCAGATATCTTTAGGTACTTAATAATGTGTTAGGAAATAATCAACCGCACCAGAAAAAATTGTGATGGTTGATTATTTCCTAACTAACATTCTTTATAAATTATAATTAACAATCGTTTTTTCTCCCCCAGTTGTGTGGTTTCCTTAATTATACGGACAATCAGAATGAACGAATGCAGTCGACAATGGTTCTGAACAGCGTGCTTGTGGTAGCGACACCCTCTCAATTGCGCAGATATTGTCGGTCCTAATATCCCGAATGGAAGCCACGTGTTGATTGCAATTTAACCGCAAGTTACGAACAAAATAACTTAGCGAAATGAACAGACATTTAGTGCCCGTCACACATACAAAACGCCCGCCATGTCCATTTCACATATCGAGACGAACGTTGTTGCAATTGATCGAGCTACTATCGAGAGTGTTGTCTATATGTTCTCTGATGTCCACCTGCTAAACTCGGAACAGGTTTAACATTATGGCACATGCGTGTAGGTAAGTTTTCGTAATAACCCTAAAAGAGACGAAACCTGAATCAAAGGTATTTTGTGGTTCCTTGAATAGCTGGAATTCAGAATGCAATCAAAGTATTTTCGGAGCTAACTGCTTTTGAAGCGATATTTCCGTTCATTCGCTAACTCTAGCCTAATAAATTATAAAAATAGATCGTTTATCTATGTTTCTATGCAGCGAAGAAAAGGAGAATGTTGTGGGTTAGTGATTGTTTCATATATTTTATAAATAAATTACTTTCATTGTCAAATCCGATCTCTTCACAGATTCAGACCTAAGAATGAAAGGAAATAGATCAGCTATTTATATAATCCTCGCAGAAATGAAGTTAATAATACGTTATATTGGAGTGACTGCCAGGAAGACAAATTAGATTGAGAATCTTCTGCATATTTTGTCACGTGTGTTTCTTACAGCGCTTAAGCGCGAGAACAGGCCTCAAATGTGCAGTTTAAAAGAAAGGGTTGCATAAACACTGCACGCAAAGTATATTAATACAGTCGACTTCGGTTATAGTGAACGGACATTTATTATGGACCCCTCGGTTATAGTGAACTTACAGTCACTGGTCCCGTTTCATTTACATTGCAAATAAGTATAAGAAGATTCGGTTACATTGAACCTGAATCTCGGCTATAGTCAACGGAAATACAACATTCTGGAAATTAATTCCCTCCGGGAAAAGACAATATCGCCTCAGTGGGATTTTGACCCCAAAAAGGGGACTTTTTCATTGTGGGGAAAGAATGGGAGCATAAATGGATGGGGAAATCTTTGGGGATTTTTTGGGGAAACTGTTTTCATTGACAGTCGAGTTAGAAATATTTTGTTCCCTCAATTATTATGAATAAAAAAGGAACAATAGACAGCATTGTCTCTCATTTTTATGAATCGAAAAGAGAAAAATAAACAAGAGGTATAGAGAAACAGAAACATGAAAAAAACGAAGATGGCTTCGAGCAGCTTAGATGACTATGATTGGTTGTTTAGAATTATCTGAATTTAAGGAGACAATCAATGGAATCGTCAGGGAGAGCTCACGTCGTTAGTCCATAATTTGGAGAATATTTTTCGTTTTTAAGTTGGAGAATTTTCTTTCTCTACGACTACTGCAGAATGTATACATTTCTCCACGTTTTCGGATGCAGTAATGATGCCGATTCCATAAGCCGTGCGAGAATATTATTCTTGCACGGCTGTTGAGCAATCACATTCGTCTTAGTTCATTCTACACGGTAGAGGGTTCGCGCAGTCGCCTACAGAGGCGTTGCGTGCTCTGCCACGGCAGATAGTATCCATCGTAAGACACGTGAACCACGAATACCGTTCTTTAAGGTTAAGTCGCCCATTTACTATTTTTAAAATATTAATTTCAAAGTCATAGAGAAAGTATAGTCTTCTACTCGCGCAGAATGGCTATTATTCACTCTTGGAAATTCCGACACTCGCCCTTATGTCGCTCGTGTCGTAAACATCAGCTTGTGAATAATAGCTACATTCTACGCTCATTGAAGAATATACTATTCATTTGAGTGGTTATTTGGAGAAACCTGTAGTAGTGGTGGGGAAGAAGTTCGCAATACATCTGGCTACCTTGTAGCTAGCCAACGCGCCTGGAATGAACACTTACTATTCATCCTCCTACGTTTACTCCCTACCTCCTTCCCCCTTTCCTATTTGTTCATCCCTCTCCGTTATTTTTCATCCTTCTTATTACCCCCTCTCTCATCACATGTTCCTCCCTTTCCCGACGGTCTTTTTCTCCTTCCTCTCCTCCCCTGCCTTGATATATTTTTTTCCTTTCCCGAAATTAACTTTGGCAGTATGTCACGTCCGAAGTAAAATACTCGATCGGAAGGGTATTTGCATGCCGTCAAACGCAGGAGGCCTTGAGGGGCCGAGTCTCATTAGGCAAATCGAAGGGCGATTGTTCGCGCAACGCGGGGCCATCCCTTGCACTTCGCCGCAGGCCCAGCTGCAACGTGCCCGCAGAGGGGCAGGGCTCATTCACTATGGAAACGTCGACGTGCACGTCAGGACATTAACAGGTGCTTTTAGCACGAGCTTCAATGTATGGTTCGTTCAGAGCTGCAGTCGATTATTATGACTATTCTACTTCTGGATTAAAGATGTAACTAGCCGTTCGATTGATTGATTCATGTTTCCGGGCGCGTCAACTACTTAGGTCATTATTCCCGTAAGTGAAGTGCATGTTTTTCTCGGGCGGTGGCGATGATCTTTTTCCCCCGCTGGATGGCGAGATCTGGCGCCGCCCTACCGTCGACTAGCGGAGTTTTCCCCTCAACCAGGTATCTCCCACCAGCGGGGCACCGCCGCAGCCGGGACAAGCTCTCAGCTCGTCTCCCGGCATGTGTGGTAGTGTAGTGCATGTTAGTGTAAGTGTGTGTGTGTGTGTAAGAGAGGATAGGACAAGGAAGAGGAAGGAAAGATCGGGCGCGGTCCGGGGCCCGTTTGTTATGGTACTGCTCCGGCATCCGCCTGGTATTGATCGGAGAAACCACGGAAAACTACCGATCAGAGCAGCCGGCTGCTAGAATTTCCCCTAGAATTCTCCCTAGAGGAGAATTCTAGCCGGCCGCTAGAATTCTCCTCTAGACAGCAACTGAATTTGATCTAGCTGACAAGCTAGTGTCGAAAATCCTGCCGCCGTCGGGACTCGAGCCTAGGATCTCCCTGTCACAGGGACTGCAGTGACATCAGGTTGATGCACTGAGCCATCTCTCCCGGTTTAGCTAGCAGTTCGATAACTCTCACATGCTATACCCCCACCCTCTTCCTTATTTTTCTATTTCCTTATTAAGCCTGTAATATATATTTTTCTTCAAGACCCTCTTGTCCTCCGTTGCTTGTACTTTGTAATTATAACAATATAATACACCCTTGTCAATACACACTATTCTTATTTAACTTTATTATCGATTAAAGAGTAAAAAAGAAAATATATCAAGTAATTAGTAATTTCACATACAGTTGCAGATTCTACAGGCTCTGAACAGGTGGGGTAGAATCGAACATGTAATAGAAATGTCAAGAAGATCTCGTCCTGTAGATTACGGTGTGAGGAACGTTTCGCCTCAAAATTTCAGTTTTTAAGTCTCTAGAACGCTTAGTTTAGGACTAATTTAATGATACAGATTCAAAACACCCTGACGGGCTTGCGCGTTGCATTTTACATGAATATTTAGATACGTTTTTTAAATAAAGTTCTTCATATTTTTAAAGTCAAAGTGCAATTCGTAGAGTCTCATAACTACTGGACTGTAATTATAATTACTGGACTCTCATGCTTCATATCTTAAACCATATTTACAAGGAATTGTGCTACATTGTTACTTGTACTACATGTACTATATTAACATGCTACATTGTTCGGAATTCACTTAAATTCACTTAAAACTTTCTCCTGCACCGACGTCAACCTAATTATAAATATAAATTCTGTAGTTAAGATTTTCAGAATTGTTCCATCTTATTTACGATTTGCAGAATTGTGTTTAATTACTATATTTAAGTAAATGAATTTAAAAAATAAAACTGCTTTGTTACATGTATTGTATTCTGATGATGTTTAGATGACACCAGCACTATCATATTACAGCTCGTATGCATCACTTATTGAAATGTAATAAATAAAATATTCAATATTAATTGTAATTAATTCTTTTATTTCATTTGTGAAATTGTCTTGGTAAATGACACTCGTACTTTGGAAACACTTTGATAAATTCAATGATCTCTTCGTTTTTTGTAAATTTATCGACAATGTTTGAAGCATGTATGGCATTACTTACCTCAGGTTCTAAAACAGCTGAATATCGCGGAATACGTCATTGCTCTGGATAAATGCATTCTATCTCCAACTATGTGGGTTGGAGTGCCAGCCGACAAAGCCCCGGAAGTATTAGATGAAGGTTGCAGTTGGAAGTTAGGTAGAGTTTTCGCGGGAGATGTATTGCGATATAACCACTTAATATAATGTACGAATTGACTTGATTCACGAAGAAAATGACAGGGGAGTGTGAATATGAACTAGTGGCCGAAATTCGTACGTAATTCATTTAATTGTTAATGTTATTGAGGTTCTTTTGTGAAAGTGAATACCTGTATATTTATTGCTTTAAAAAAATGTTATGTTATGTCAAATGTAAGCGCGTACGACATTAACGTCTGTTGTTTGTCTTAATTCCCAGTAATATTTATGAAATTTGAAAACATAAGAAAACCTACCTATGAAAACGGAGCAAGGGGGAACTGGGTTTTATACCCCTCCCGCATGGCTGAGAATTACAAAGGAAACTGACCTCAACCACCAACAGAACTGAAGTCCTTCAGAAGTATATTGTCTCCAACTCCCTTTTTGTTTGTGTAATGTTATGCTAAATGAAAAAATAATGTCGCTACGAACCTTTCTAAAAACTAATATAGTTTACGTGCAAAAATTATTACAATTATTATTACTATTATTATTATTTTCAGGTAGAAAAACGCAAATATGGAGTAGGTATTTTTTGCACGCTAAGTTTGGAATAAAACGTTTTGAGAATATCTCGTTTTGTAGTTTAGAGCATAGAAAATCAAACTCTTGTTCCATAGGGGACACGAAAATCAGGTTTAGGTTCTAATATGCGTTGTTTCCGAGAAATGTGCGATAATAGTGCGTTTCAACCTGTTGCGGCTTAAATCTGCATGCTCTATTATTTTATTTAATTTAGTTGTACCACTTATTATGTATAAATTTTTTCCTTTCTCCACTCCTTCCCCGTATAAACTTTAACTACGCCAAACATCACTATTCTCAATGCACGCAAGGTGCTTGAAACGAGTTACAAAGTTTTCACTTCACGTATTAATACGAGTATATAGATTAATATATTTAATAGAGAAATTTGGAATGACAGAACGTTGAAGGTATACGAACAGCCCAAAACCACCTAATATCAAAGAGCTCTATTAACTTTCGACACTCTTTCAAATAAATTCGCAATATTACGATTTTTCTTCAAATAATAATCCGGGCAAGTATTACTTCTTAAAATAGAAGTTCTGATGTTTACGCCTCTTATATTCTAGCTATATAATACATTGGTTTTTTGCAAACATTGCCGGACGGACAACAATGAGTACTCCAGCCCCAGCGCACGTTAGCCAAAGTTCGTGAAATGAATGCGAATTATTTTTACTTTCTCGGTATGGAGTAGAGAGAAAGTTATGTAATGTTGCGCGGAAAAACTGCGGACTTTCAGCAGAATAACTCTCATTTAAGTCCTTGGTATCGAAAAAGTGGATAAATCCAGTTGCTAAATTTACGACCGTTAGTAGAGAAAGTATGTGCTGTTGTAGCACCACTAGTTATATGTTTGACACCTATCATGCCTCCCAACATGATTTGGCATATATGACTATCAAAATAACCCTGATCTATCAGATTTTTGTTAGAAAGTTTCAGTTGCCTTAAACCAGATGCAAGAACAAATTCAAGACATGACTTTCGTCCTGTATTAATTGTCCTCTTTCCATTTGTCTACGGCCAAATAAGAAATTACCATCGTTTACATCAAAATACCGCATTCTAGTAAATCCTCCCTTCACATATTGTATGGCTTTTTGTAGGGTTGGGAGGAACTACGCAAGTCAGAATTATTGTTGTTCTAGAAGTATTATTTTGAAAGCACTTATCGGAACAGTTTGTAAGTCCCAAATATTCCCGAATATTATCTTTATTAACTTTTGTCCTCACACAGAGAATTTGTAACGTTACTTGTTCCCTTCGTTGATTACTGTGACTTTTACGTAATCTACGTTCAGGCATGTATGAAATGCGAAGATCTGGAAGGTGGAACTTGAGGTAAATGGTAACATTCCCATCAACATGGGCTAACTTAAGAGTGATCAAGTAATAACTCCCACATATAACTAAAAGTTGAATGTACCTCCTTCATAAAACTCCCTACATGACGATATTTAAATATTCTCGATCAAAATTATGAAGGTATTTTCGACTTTATACAAAAAAATGTTACTGATGTGTCATTGCTTGTTGTTGCCTTCGTTACAGAGCTCGATAAACGCTGCACATCTTCAGAGGGTCGTGGTAACGAGTGAAATTTAAAAACAATTGAATGATGCTACACGTTCTCTTAGGAAGCAGATTGAGAGAGAATGGAAAAGGTATTACTGGAGGGAAATACGTCTGTACCACGGGCGTAAACTGGTTCTAATGATCTCGGGCCAAAGGCCCTAGGTCTTTTTGCCGACACTCGATCATTAGAATATTTATAGCGTCCTTGGTTCATAAATAACTATTTCGTAGTCAAACGGTATAAGAGTGAGGAAGAGTCTTGGCGCATAACATCACAACAAAGAGAAACAAGTTTTATAATCGCCTTTACCTAAAATAGATAAAGGTGTTTGTGGTAAAAGAATAATATAAAATATTTTTTACAAAACACTGTATCTCCATTTACATCATCATATTAATGAATAATTGTAGTAACTAAGACAAAATTTTCCTCGGGATGTTGTCTTATTTTTTCCCTCGTTTCCTCTATTTCTCATTTTACCTTTTCTCGCTATTCCCATCTTCATCATCATCTGTTCGATAGATACTTAGTAACCCCAATGACTTGGTTATTGAACCTAAATAAATAAACCTAAATAAATAAACAATGAACCAAACCTAAATAAATAAACAATGCATCATTAGGTAAAAGCTCCAACTCTCACGTGGGAAATACATCTATTGAAACAATGACCAAAACTTCACAGTCAAATTCAATATTCAATATGCGACAACTAGAGTTCCTTTCAGAAACAGTTACGAGACGATAAGCTGATTTATGAGATCGATAGGCTCATGGACTCCATAAATTACGTTTATGGAGCCTCTCCTAAAAGCACTGTCCCATTTGCAGTGCACGGAATGCGTAATCAAGACGAATGACGCGACGTTATTGCATCATTAATTTTAATACTTCTGCTGAAATGTTCGAATATGGTGAAATGGTCGTTATTGCAGTATGCACTTACTTTCCACGAAATTGTAGTTGAATTATTTACAATAAAATGTGTAATTTTTTTGAATTCGAATTAAGCGAGTTGGATGAGAGTGTTGAAATTCCGAGGGGTAGTTGCGTGTTGAAACAGTCTGATTTTCTGGTACATGTTATGATGATGTGATGCATACATATTATAGCGTTAAGTGTAGATACACCGTTGTCACAAAATAACACATACACAAAGAATGAAGGGGTTTTGCCATAAAATTAAATCTGTACGTTAGTCTTGTATATAAGTGTGTTTTTAATTTGCATAATGCGTAATCACGTTTGCAACACACTTAATCAAATTCAATTTAAAACATTTTTATCGACATTTAAGAGCTTGAATAAAACTCCAATACAATTAATAATTAGTTTTATTGGCTGTCTTTGCGTAAATATATACGATCATATATTCCACTTTAACGAAACACGTCAGGGAATATTGGTGATATTTCGTAACCTTAAACATGTGAAATATTGCTAGAAAATCCTTAAGTGTTTTTTAAATTTGCGAATAATGTTCTTAAGCATCTTTATATTTAAAACAAAATTTTTCGTTTAGAAAATAAATTTTAATACTCTGTTCAACCAAATTTCATGTTATTTTTCTTTCTTTAAGCGTTCTACGAGTGTATTTTATTTGTTATTCTTAAGTAATGTGCGTACTTCATTTTGACAAACAACATTGTGTGGCTTTGTTCGGTAGCTTGTTTGCTGCTGCGTGCCCTTGTTTGATCTCAAATGCTACACCCGAGCATTATCGAATCCCATCCCCGTCCTATTTTATAATTCCCTGCCATTCAGGACCCAGAGGTATCAGGTAATCCGTGACTCACTGATGATCAGCCTGACAGTTGCGAAATGTCGCGCAGTGTTGCACCTGTCTCCTAGCGTCACTGCTCCAGGAGACGCTCCCGGCGTGAATGGATACGTGAGGAGCGCGCAAATGCTTTTTTTTAAATTGTAATTTATTTTCAGTTTATATTACATTGTTCAGTTTACATTTTAACTGTGCAAATGTTTGATGGACTTAATCTACCTTAATCTAACTTAAACTAACTTAAAACTATACACACTACAATTCTGTAAAAATAATACAAAAAAATAAAGTGAGAGAGGAAGCAGGGAGCACCTCAGATAAGTAATTGTTCCAGGTTTGCGAATATTTTATAGAATGAATGCAGGGGATATCTGTTATTAATTCTCGTTTGATACTTGGGGTTTTTGCCCAGTTTATAGGAGGATGATGCTTGGATTTGGGGAAGGTTTGTGTAAAAATTGTGTGCAAGATAGGCTATTTGGTGTTTTATAGTGTTCATATTTAAATCATTATGCAGTTGACTGTTGCTTATGAACCATGGTGCTTTAGTAATTAATCTTAAAAATTTATTTTGGATCACTTGCATTTATTTAGGTTGGTATTGGCGGCATTGGTCCAAATGGGGCAAGCATATAAGAGTGTAGGCCTGATTATTGCTTTGTAGAGTAATAAAGCATTGGATGTGGAGAGTTGACTATGTTGGTTCAGTAAGGGTCGTAATTGAATTAGTTTAATTTTGGCTTGCTGAGTTTTTACCTCTGTATGCTGCTTCCACTTGAGTCGAGTGTCGAAATTTAAGCCCAAATATTTTATTGTTTTATTTGTTGGTGTGCGCAAATGTTTGTGCGGTGAGAACTCTGCCTGGTGTGGAGGGACGGTAACGAGCAGAGAAGTTGAGCGTGGGGGCAGGTGGGGACTGGACGGAATGGGATGTGGAGATGCTGGTGTGGATCACTCACTATGGTCCGCCTTTACCAACCAGTATAATATTCTAACACTTTTTTTACCGGGGGAGATGGCTCAGTGCATCAACCTGATGTCACTGCAGTCCCTCTGACCGGGAGGTCCTAGGTTCGAGTCCCGACGGCGGCAGGATTTTCGACACTAGCTTGTCTGCTAGGTCGAATTCAGTCGCTGTCTGGAGGAGAATTCTAGCGGCCGGCTGCTCTGATCGTTCGTTTTCCGTGGTTTCTACGATCAACACCAGGCGAATGCCAGAGCAGTACCTTAACAAACGAGCCACGGACCGCGATCTTTCCTTCCTCTTCCTTGTCCTATCATCTCCTCTTACACACACACACTTACACTAACATTCACTACACTACCACACATGCCGGGAGACTGGTCGGGAGCTTACAGCTTGTCCCGGCTGGGGCGGTGCCCCGCTGGTGGGAGATACCTGGTTGAGGGGAAACCTCGCTAGTCGACGGTAGGTCGACGCCAGATCTCGCCATCCGGCGGGGAAAAGATCATCGCCACCTCCCGAGAAAAAAACACGCACCACTCTTACGGGACCAATGACCAAAGTCGTTGACGCGCCCGGAAAAATCAATCAATGAATCAATCTAACACTTCAATAAGAATATTGTCTGTATTCACTAGTCTATTTTATTAATAAATTATATGGCCGCAGATTTTTCAACAGATAAATATGTTAATTGCAATTTTCAGGTAGCGACGTTTCGGGGTATATTTTTCTCCATATTCACGAGTTCCACGAGTGTATTTTATTTGTTATTCTTAAGTAGTGTGCTTACTACGTTTTGGCGAACAACATTGTGTGGCTTTGTTCGGTAGCTTGTTTGCTGCTGCCTGCCCGAGTTTGATCTCAAATGCTACACTCGAGCATTATCGAATCCCATCCCCGTCCTCTTTTATAACTTCCTATCATTCAAGACCGAGAGGCATCAGGTGATCCGTGAGTTACTGGTGATCACAGAAAAGGCATGAAGATGGAGAAAAATATACCCCGAAACGTCGCTACCTGAAAATTGTAATAAATATTTTTCTCTGTTGAAAAATCTGAGACCATATCATTTATTAAAAATACGGTATAATATTCGTAGTTCAAGTTTCGTGACCCTGATCCGCGGATTTGTTTCCTGAACAAAACTCGGTTTTACTAATGTTATTAATGATTGAAAGTACTAAAAAAGGAAAAATTAATAATTAAAATGTTTCTCCCCTACGTATACGAGTATACGTAGGAAAAATTAATAATTAAAATGTATCTCCCCTACGTATACTCGCAGGTAAATCTCTTTCCCCACACGTCATATACAGTTTTTACTTTCTTTTGACAAATAAATAATAATAATAATAATATACCCTTTGAATCCTAACCTAAAATTGTGTGACCGGCTGAAATGGCTAATGGCATCAACTGATGTCACTGCAGAGCCTCTATCTGGGAGGCCCTAGATTTGGAGTCACGGCGGTAGCAGAATTTCCGGCACCAGGTAGATCGAATTCAGCTGCTAACTGTAGGACAATTGTAGCGGCTAGCTGCCCTGATCGGTAGTTTTTCCGTGGTTTCTCCGATCAAGACAAGGCGTATGCCACAGCAGTAACTTAACAAATGGGCCACGGAACACGCGTGATCTTTGCCTCCTCTTACTTGTATCCTTACCCCTTGCACACACTTAGACATATATACACTACACTACCACACATGTTGGAAGTTCAGTCAGGAGCCTGGAGTTTCTTCAGGCCGATGCGGTGCCCTACTCGGAGATATCTAGATGGGCAAACCCCACATGCCGACGTGTATGTCGGCGCCGGATCTCACCATACAGAATGAGAAGAACACCCTGTGATAAAAACTGCAGTTCACTAATGGGACTAATTAAATAAACAGTCTAAAATCACTCTTTCATTTGCAATGCACTCCAGCGAAATCTCACTACCCAGCAAACAATTGCACTAATTCATACATGTCAGCAAACATTACTGAAAATTAATGTAACCGTTACTACTCGCACAAGTATTTACTTAAAAAGCCATCCGAAAACTGAACAATGAGACGAGCAGTACCAACGACCAAGTAGAGGATGACTCCTAATCTGGTCCTGATCCGCCGGCGACAGATCAACTTGCGAGTCAAATTTGACACGAGAGAGACATATTGATTCGAGTCGAGAGCGTGGTGAAACCTACAATGAAATCAACTGAAGCTGAATCGGATCAACTGAGGATCATCTTCTTGGCTGATCATTTGAATCAGGCCTACGGGTGTAAGTTCTGCCGTGATCCTGTGAATGGGTCCCTCATAGCTGTCTCGTCGGGCTTTATGAGTGCCGCATCAGCAAGCGAGGAACGTGCGAAGTTGCGAGTTTGAGTCTGGGGAATGTGGAGACTCCACCTCAGTGCGGAGCGGAGGCGAGAATTGGAACGGGGATGGGTCGAATAGTTGGGGGGCCTGGTGGGCGGGCTGGTTGGTGGACTGGTAGGAGAACTGGAGGGCGGAGTGGAGGGCGGAGTGGAGGGCGGAGTGGAGGGCGGAGTGGAGGGCGGAGTGGAGGGCGGAGTGGAGGGCGGAGTGGAGGGCGGAGTGGAGGGCGGAGTGGAGGGCGGAGTGGAGGGCGGAGTGGAGGGCGGAGTGGAGGGCGGAGTGGAGGGCGGAGTGGAGGGCGGAGTGGAGGGCGGAGTGGAGGGCGAAGTGGAGGGCGAAGTGGAGGGCGAAGTGGAGGGCGAAGTGGAGGGCGAAGTGGAGGGCGAAGTGGAGGGCGAAGTGGAGGGCGAAGTGGAGGGCGAAGTGGAGGGCGAAGTGGAGGGCGAAGTGGAGGGCGAAGTGGAGGGCGAAGTGGAGGGCGAAGTGGAGGGCGGATGGAACCCACCCCTAAGACTCTGCAAGGGTCGCGTTCGTGGCGCGGGCAGTGGGCGTTATTGAGGCGCGTGCGTCTGAGACGCGAGGTCGGGGGGCGCGGGCGCAGGTCGGAAGCGAGCGGCCGTGCGCGGGGGCGGGGCGGGGGCGGGGGGCGGGGGCGGGGGCGGGGGCGGGGCGGGGGCGGGGCGGGGGCGGGGCGGGGGCGGGGCGGGGGCGGGGGGCGGGGGCGGGGCGGGGGGCGGGGCGGGGGCGGGGCGGGGGCGGGGCGGGGGGCGGGGGCGGGGGGCGGGGGCGGGGGCGGGGCGGGGGGCGGGGGCGGGGGCGGGGCGGGGGCGGGGGCGGGGCGGGGGCGGGGGCGGGGCGGGGCCGGGGGCGGTTCGCGATGCCCGGGGGCGCCGCGGGGGGCGGCAGCTGGCTCTAAATATACCCGCGCCGCACAATCGATGGGGGCAGGCGGCGTCCCGCGGCGGCGGCGACGTCGACGCCGCCACTGGGAGCAGCCGCGAGGGGGTGGCTGGCGCTGGCGCTCGTGTTGTGGAAGCCGGACCCCGGTGATCGCTCCGCTCTCGGCCGCCATTGCCCTCCTACGCACATTTCAGCAGAGATATAGAGAGATTACCAGGGGTGGTCGAAACGATTCTAGCCTAGCATGACATGTTAGTGATTAGGCGGAAGAGCGGGCCTGATGGCCCGAGTCTCGTCACATAGTCACTATTATTATTATTATTATTATTATTATTATTATTATTATGACGACAAAAATTTCATTACAGCAATTGTTGGCCCACGAGCGGCCAAAAATGATTCAAATTTGGCGCCATCGGAATAAATCAAATATTATAACACTCCTATACCATTAATTACTAACTCACAACATACAGTTTAGACGTCGCGCGCCGTAGATAGAATAATTTTCCCCAAATTCCGCGCGCTAATTCTGAAGAAAGGAGCAGAATTACTTCTTTCTCGAGGTGCTTTGGGAGACAAATTCTTTGGCGACAGATCTTCAACTGTTTGCTCATGCTTTCAAACATGACCGTTAGGCTACAGCACTTGTTGGTCATCTGGCGAGCTATACAGCGTAGTATTATGGTTCTAGATGTTTCTATACTTCGTGGACGACGCGACTAAGGCATTGTTATAAAATTCAATCTCCACAACAGTGATTTCGTGCTGTCTACAGGAAGTCTTGAAAGGAACTTGTGCTCCATAGGAAACTAGTAATATTTTAACATCTCAGAGTAATTACCCCACGCTTCCCGAGGAATTTATTTATCACATTCATCTAGTAGATAAAACAAAAATGAATGTTATGTACAGTGAATTCACTCTGCCATGCGACTCGCCAACCACCACGCCACGCCACGCCACGACACGCCACGCCACGCCACGCCACCTACCAACCCTATTCTCACATCCCTCTCCATGCCATCTCAAACTCTCTAAAATTTCATTATCGCAACATGTCATCGTTGGTTCCTAACGAGCCACATTTTATCGTTGTGAATGAGAGGTGGGCTTGAGTGTTGGATGTGGCCAATTCAGCAGTTTCCAGAGTACGTGAGAAACCTCAGGTGCAACCGTCTGATTTCCAGTGAAGTCCGTATATTTGGGAATGATCACGACTTTCGTTCCAAGATGCGGACAAAGAGAAGACCGGCCATGAACTCGGCCTGGTGGTGAGGAGACCTCGGTATCAGATGCGCGTCTCCTAGCAACGTGGGAGCACACAACACAGTTCCTGGGACTCTCACTCCGCACCCACCGTCGGCATTGCTTGAAAAGCCACGCCCCCTCCGTCCCCGTCCCCTCCTCCCCGTCCCCTCCACCCCCTCGTAACCCCGCCCCCTCCGCCCTCCCGGTCCCCATCGTCTCCGCTGCCTCCACCGCTCCCACTGCTTCCATCGCCACAGCTCTCTCCATCGCCCCCGCTCCCTCCATTGCCTCCGCCACCACCGCCGCCCCCTGCCACCACCACCCCCTGCCACCACCACCCCCATCCCCCCGCCACCCCCTTCGCCACCGCCATCCCATCACCCCAACCACCTCTATCGCCCCCGCTACCTTCATCGCTCCCACCACCCCCATCGCCCCTGCCACCCTCATCGCGCCTGCCACCCCCATCGCCACCCCCGCCCCCATCGCCCCCGCCACCTCATCACCCCCGCCACCCCATCACCCCAACCACCCCCATCGCCCCCGCCACCCCCATCGCCCCCCGCCACCCGCCACCCCCTTCCACCCGCCACCACCCCAACCCCGCCACCCCCATCGCCCCCGCCACCCCCACCGCTACCCAGCCTTATCGGCCCCGCCATCCCCATCTCTCCCCGTCCCTCCCCGTCCCTCCCCGTCCTTCCCGTGCCTCCCCGTCCCTCCCCGTCCCTCCCTGTCCCTCTCCGTCTCTCCCCGTCTCTCCCTGTGTCTCCCCCCTCTCCCACGTGTCTCTCCATCCTTCTCCATCCTCCAACGTCCCTTTCCGACCCTCTGCGTCCCGCGTGGTCGGAGAGAGAGGCTTGATCGGAGATTTCAGGGTCTGTGAGAGAGGCGTAGGCGAAGGCGTGGCCGGAGGCGTGGGCAGAAGCGTCAGTGCGAATGGCATCGGTGTGTGTGTGTGTGTCAGCGGGCATCACAGTCGGCGAGGGAGCGATGGGGTGGCGTCGGAGGAATCGGAGGCAGCTCAGGCGGCGGGGCCGCGTCAGGCGCAGCTATCGCTGAGCCTATCCTCGCCGCTTCTGCGTCCCCTGGGGCTAACGTTGGACTGATACTGATGATTCCGCGAAGGGCAGCTGCTGGCGGCACGCACCGGCGGCCGGAGGTACAGTAGTGGCGGCGCCCTGGGGACTAACGAGATCGGGAACACCTTCCTTTGCCACAGAAGGTCAAGTAAAATTTGTCGACTTTAGGCGCAGATTGGACTGTAGCCTTTTGGAAAATGCAACGTCTGCTCTGTATAACTACACACACACACACATACACACACAGACCCAAAGACTACTCACTTGTTTCTGTATTTCGAAGAGCTTAATCCGAATCTGAAGCCATAATTGCGACGTCACTCTCCACCTTTTTGTTTTAATCGCCAAAAAACATCGTAATATTGTATTTTTTTGTTGTTTCCGGGGGTTGGTGTCAGACCCAAAGACATGATACATATTTCTCTACGTACGTCGACGCGCTGAGTCTGAAGGCAGAATTGCGTCTCCACCCTCGTTTTTTTAGTTGCGAAAAACCACCGTGAAATTGTGGATTGTCGTTTTTCGCGACGGTTTTCTGCGAATAAAAAAAATTGGAGGGTGAAGCCGCAATTCTGGTTTTAGATTCACGCGTCGAAATACATAGACAAACATGTGTTAAGGTCTTTGAGTCTTTTGGTCTTTTTGGTCTTTTGGTCACACTTTTTTGGGTGCTTGTGTTATCATTTATGTTATTTTAATAGAGAAACAAGGGCTTGGCTGATCTAGAGAATACATTGCCTACTAATGAAGAGAATGGTGAATATCCAAAATGGAAATCACGCATGATATTATACTTCTTTCGTTGTAACGTTTTGTCTTTCCAATGTGCTGCAACACTACTCATTACTGATGTTTTGTTTCAAATAATAGAGATACAATTACATTTCAAGTACGAAGAAAGAGTGATAGAGATGAAGTGATGAATAACATGTGTAATGATTTCATGTCTGGCACATTCCCCAAAAACAATTGTGAAAGAAAGATAAATATTTATTAAACTGTAATTAATAAAACAACGTGTACGTGAATCGATAGCAACAAGACAGAAGAACAGCGCGCCGCGGAAAGCCATATTTCGACGATTTTGGAAACACATTGGATTCAGTAATTTTGAAATGAAATCTAACCGTACAGTTAATTGGAAAGTAAATAAATAAACCTTGTAGTCTTTGAACACGATCGGACGACGGGTTCATTTAAATTAGGAATATGAAGATTGGAGAAAAGTCCCAGTGACGTGTCAGATGCAATAACTTAAATATAAAAATTTTATGAAGAAACCTTAATTAGGCAACGAGAGGCGTTGTAAATCGTCGTTGTCTGAATTTAATAAACATTATAGCAGATCCAAAAGACTTATAACACGTTGAATTTCCGAGATGAAGAAATATTACAAATTAATAATATCAAAACAAGTGACGAATTGGTGTATAATTTCGGCAGAGAAATTGAGCACTTTCGACGTATAAAATATCAAAAATATATGTTTGGGCCAAAAAAACTTTAACATTGGGCAAAAGCGTTAATAAATAGACGCATAGTCATGTCAAAATAACTTATATTGTGCATTTTAGAAAAATTGGGAAAACAACAATGAAAATGCAAGAATGAAATTCGCCGGCATTTTTCTATTACAAGGTGACGTGGTGAATCGACATGATTTTTAAGAATACTTCTTTCGAGTCAGGGGCGACAGTAACGTCGAATCCATGTTGGATGAATTCGAGATTTTGAGAAATTGGACTTAGACATTTTTTGTGATGAAGCGGTGCAGTGCAATGATCGAAGAGAGAAGAAGTTTTTTTTTCATTTTATTTTGACCTCTGTGCTTCGAAGTTGATCGAGCAATTTTGGACTTCGTGGAGAACATCTTATGAAGAAAGTCGGCAGAATTGGTGCGTGCGAATACATCGGCGCGTGCAAGTGGGCACGCAATTGGCACGCTGGCAACGGCGCTGTCTCGGCGGAATTCAGCAAAAGTGTCGCATTTGTGGCGTAATCATCAAACTAGATATTTGTTTTTCGAGAATACTCAAATAAATTAAAATAAACTTTGACAAGACCAGTGGAAAAATATTGAAATTTTAAAAGAACAATGCATGCAATTGTTGCCGAACAAAGCAATGCAAAATGTTAGTCTCATTTTCTTATTGTTAAATTTATAATTACGTACGTACGAGGGAAAATTTTTTAATATTATTTTTTGGTAAAAAGGAATTCCTGAACGCATAAATAATTAGAAATCAGCTGATGATTATTAGTTTCATTTGAATGTGATGGTATTTAAGTGATAACGATGTTGCCAAGCATGAGTATATTTATGTCATTATACATTGTTGCATTGTTATTGAGGGAAGGCAACAGAGGACGGTAGCGCTCCATGTTAAATGAGAAAATAAACGAAAGAGAGCGAGGTTTAAAGTTCTTTCTTTCTTTTATGACAAAAGGTGTTATTATTTCAGTATTAGAAAAACCTGTGCAATAGCGAACGTTGTTTACAGGTATTTCCCGTACGGGGCCAGCCACGATCTACGACCTAACAAAAAATAATTTATGCAACCTCGTAATATAATAACCGTAGAGATTTGATAGAAATAAAGAATTTGTGTGGCGGCAGCATCATAATTCGAGGCCACTCGATAGGAGAATCTGAGTAAATATTATTAGGAAAACGGTTACTGTGGCAATTATAGTTGAGATCAGGGTGAATAGATTAGGTGTCATAGTAATTGTCACGGTCGTACCGTGTGGTATCGCATAGCCGCCACATAACAATATTTATTAATATTGATTAATTGAAGAAAGGGAGATAGCAAAGTTGCACATGGTTGCACACACATTATTCGTTAACAATAAGATTAGTCCTAAAAAACAATCGTTGCAAAGGTGGGGTAAACACGCTTATGCAGGAAACTTACGAAACTTGACTTATCACTACAAAATTTACTTAAATTTAAAAATTTCAAAAATTATTATTTACCTGACTGCGCAAAGGAAATTTATTACAGTTCGCTTTTTTCTCTTGCATCTTATTATGTCATTTTAAAGCTACTTCTTCTTCAGCTCTCGGGATTGTTTCCGGAATTATTAACAGAGAAATAACAATGTACAGTATTAGTGATTCGTAATGTGAATTCTGAACACAATGTATCGGCCTAAGAAAACTCTTGTTTTCGTCGACTTCTCCTTCTATTTCTTTATTCTCATTTCATTTTTTTTCTGTTCTTTTCCTTTCTTTCCCTTCTCTTCTTTTCGCTTTCTTCTCAGTATCCTCATTTTCTTTTGTCTTCTCTTTCTACATATTTCCTATTCTCGTCCTTCTTCTTTTTCTCTTTCCTCTTTTTTTCTCCTCGGTGCCCCATCTAATATTAATGTAGCATCACGATTACAAGGGTCGCAGCAACACGAGCATGTAACACGTAAATGCCAAGAAAGTTGCCAAATTAAACAATTGACAGAGACAGCGATTCAAAGTAATGAATCTCTCTATCTCCTCTCTCTCTCCTCTCTCTCCTCTCTCTCTCCTCTCTCTCTCCTCTCTCTCTCCTCTCTCTCTCCTCTCTCTCTCCTCTCTCTCTCCTCTCTCTCTCCTCTCTCTCTCCTCTCTCTCCTCTCTCTCCTCTCTCTCTCCTCTCTCTCATCCTCTCTCTCTCCTCTCTCTCTCCTCTCTCTCTCCTCTCTCTCTCCTCTCTCTCTCCTCTCTCTCTCCTCTCTCTCTCCTCTCTCTCCTCTCTCTCTCCTCTCTCTCTCCTCTCTCTCTCCTCTCTCTCTCCTCTCTCTCCTCTCTCATCTCCTCTCCTCTCTCTTCTCTCTCTCCTTTCTCTCTCTCTCTGATATTGGTTTGTTCGACATCGATGAACTCCGACACTGCTTGACCGATATTCATGAAAGTTGCCACATCTAATTTTTTTTCGTGGAGAATGTTTTTGCGGTGTTCTGTTTTTTGTAAATCCACTAGATGGTGATTCAGTTAAATGCAATTCTCAATACACCTGGGCGTCATTGTTTCTAAGGATTGCGGGTCTACATTGTTGCTAAGGGTTGCGGGGCTTCATTGTTGCTAAGGGTTGCGGGGCTTCATTGTTGCTAAGGGTTGCGGGACTTCATTTTGCTAAGGGTTGCGAGGCTTCATTGTTGCTAAGGGTTGCGGGGCTTCATTGTTGCTAAGGGTTGCGGGGCTTCATTGTTGCTAAGGGTTGCGGGGCTTCATTGTTGCTAAGGGTTGCGGGGCTTCATTTTTGCTAAGGGTTGCGGGGCTTCATTGTTGCTAAAGGTTGCGGGGCTTCATTGTTGCTAAGGGTTGCGGGGCTTCATTGTTGCTAAGGGTTTCGGGGCTTCATTTTTGCTAAGGGTTGCGGGATGACGCGGGGCAAGGCCGAAAAAACAGGAGAGGACGGGCGGCGATAGAAACAGGGGGAGAAAGAGGCAGAGGAAATGTGGCACAGAGAGAGGAAGAGACAGAGGGAGGGCGACAGGGACAGGGAGGGCGACAGGGACAGGGAGGGCGACAGGGACAGAGGGAGGGCGACAGGGACAGAGGGAGGGCGACAGGGACAGAGGGAGGGCGACAGGGACAGAGGGAGGGCGACAGGGACAGAGGGAGGGTGACAGGGACAGAGGGAGGGAGAGTCACATAGAGCGGGAGCAGTAAATCTGCCGGGTTCTTCTAGTATTATATATTTTATTGCAACTTTCATAACCTAAACGTTTGAAACCAATCATTTATTTTGATCAGCTTTTGTAAGGAGTTGGCTTTTTTGTTCCTCAAATAAACGATAATCTTGTTTAAGACACGACAATCTGAGCCGTCCGTCACTTTGCTTTGTAATGACAGTTGGTTATCGCTGCCCGCGGGGCGGGGCGGGGTGAGGCAGGGGGTGAGGTTTGGAGGGGGTGGTTTGATTTGACCGCCGAGGGCTTCCGGGCAGGTACTTGATTGCTAGCCCCCGGTCACCCCGCGCGGGCAGAGGGGGGCGGCTTGTGCATATATGCAGCTCCACGCGGCATCCTGTTCGCCAGGCCCTGTGTTTGATTCCCTGCCTCTGAGAGGGGGGCCGAAGGATACGTTTACCTAAGCGACATCCGGAGTCGGACTGCTCCAACCCAGTAGAGGATCCGCGGTGGCGTGCCACGAAGCCAATCATCCCCAAAGTCAACAATTTGTCTGCAAGTTTTCGCGATTGATTCAAAATGCAGTAAAAGCCCTGTACAAGCCCGAAACCTGCCTTAATCGGAAGATTTCTCCGGTCCGTGGAGTTACACGTGAGGAAGCGAAACGGTTTTTCATTTTATTGTTTTCAGAGTCTTACCTTTTGACACAATCTGTAGTACTATTCAATACGCAATCAGTAAATTCTATTTCGTATAATTCCAATTATAGAGCTAATTTGTTTTTATAGATAGCCCAACGTTTCACGAAGTAACGAAAGATCGTGAAACGTGCTTTAAATAAAAAAACAAGTGATTTCTGTAATTGAAATAACATGAAATACAATTTGATTGAATAGTACTACAGATTGTCTTAAAACATAAGATAATGAAAACAATAAAATGTATTAACAATCAACATATATAATAAACAATATAACGGTTTTTCATGCTCTACAAGAAAAATTTAAAGCGAAATTTTAGTGTATGTATCGCAATTGGCTCGAGATATTCTTCATGAGGTGAACGCATCTGCAAGTCTATTTTAAATGATCTATCACTGTGGCACGCGATTGTCAATGAAGACAGTTTAATATTCATTTATTAGTGCTTCTTCAATAAAAACGTTGTATGTTAATGTTAATTATAATAAAGTCATGTAATTTACTAGTTTTAGGACGGACAATATCACAAGTGTAATGAAATTGACAACCTCGCATGAAACTGCAATCTTCCTACAACGGAATTTTTTTGTCCCGGTCGATTCCGGCTTATGTTTTACTGTAATTACCGTATGTAGATGTCAACACATCCGAAACATAAGACTCATAATGCTCACTGTCAGAATTCCAAAAAAAGTCTTGGAGTGGATTCCTTTCAAAGGGAGAAAACGAGAAAGGTTGAGGACATCTTGGAAGGCCGTCATCGAAACGTCAATGAAAATAGGAGATGCCTGGCGATAGAAAACGCAGTGTCTTGTACAGAGTGAGAAATTGTGACTATAACGCTAAAATTTCCCTTACTTAGTACATTTACACACAGTGTTTCACGGCAATCTAAGGCCCATCGCATGAGCGTTGGGTTGACGCGCGTTAAACAACGCGCGCCGTTGACAAGCACTGTATCTTATGCGGAACGGCCAAAGCTCTCATGTGCCTTTTCGCGTAAGATAGTTATACCACGAGGCGCATTTCTTAACGCGCGTCAAAACAACGTTCGTGTGCGGAGGCCCCAACTTGTCAGTTGAGAGCAAGATAAATCAACCACTTACAGAATTTAAAAAATGCTAATTATACAAACATTCCTGCTGGACCTTCATGCGGACTGTTACTGTAATGAAAAAACAGTAAATAATAAAATAATTTTGAAACCAGCCCAACCCAAAAGATACTAAAACCACAAAAGATAGATAAAACCATCAGTTAAAGAATATCACCTACCACACAATCTTTTTTATTTTAATGTGTAAACGTCCGATCAAAAATAGTTTTGTTATGATTTTGTGTCAAATTGTGTCGAAGATCGTTTTTTTTAAACTTCAATTACAGTAATCCCTCAGCATTCGCGAGGGTTCGGTTCCTAAAAGGCATCGCGAATGTCAAATCCGCGAATGTTGAGTCGATCTTTTAATGAAAAAACTTGGGTTAGGTTCCTGGATGTCGAAAAATTGTTTAAAAAAGATAGAAAAAATGATTAACAATTGCAAGAGAACTGAGTAGACACTACTACAAACAGAATTCACTATTAACATTCCAAATTTAAGAGATAAACCAATTTTTCAAACTTATTTCAAAGTTGAAAGTGATTGGTTATAGGATTTGGCTTATTTTTTGTTTCATCACCATCCTCATTCTAATATCCTTATGTGGAAGAGTTGATGCTTGTATTTCTCTCCAGGACGCAATTTCACTTTCATTAGTTCATCATTACGTTCGAGGGGGTTTTCTTTGCTGATTATTTCCCGAAGCTCCTCTTCAGTGAAATCATTGCAATGATAGATGCACAGATCCTGAATGACTTTTCTGTTCGTATGGCCATAACCCTTACCTCCAATTTGACGCAACTGAATTGAATTATTTTACAATTTTGTTTTTCTATTAATGTGAATTGACATTCCAAATTTGAGAATTTTGCAGAACGGCTCCAATGTCTGTCAAGTTTCAAGTTCGGTTCCCAAATGACGCTGAAAAGGTCATGAAATGTGCTCGGTAAAAAAAAGTACGACTAAAAGTCGAACTCGCGATGTTAAAACTGGTAGCATTTCTCCAGTCGCGAATGTCCGGAACTCGCGAATAGCGAATTCGCGGATGTCGAAGGATTACTGTATTTGAATCGATATTCTTTCTTCAACATCCTCTCATTCATCCCCTTCACATTAAGCACCCCTTCACCGACGTCGGACCGTGAGGGCTCTCGTCTGACATTTGCGGAGAAGTTGCGTACGTCGGTGCGCGGACCACGCAGCCGGTCCGAGCAGGCTGGTAAGGGAAGGGGAGGCGGGAGGCGACGGCAGCGCCAAATCCCCCCGCTGAGGGCCGCGAAGACCGTCGCTGGGCGGCGGCGGCCAGCGCGACTCATTACCGCCGCCCAATCCGCTCGCCTCGCCCACGCCGGAAGTGGCTCGCGCCCACTTCCGCTCGCTAATTGCCTCCTCCGGCGCCGCCGCCCCCGCCGCCCCCGCCGCCAGCCTCTCAGCCGCCTCCGTCTCGTCCATCTCCAACTCCAACGTGGGAGCAACCGCCTCTTGCAACGCTCCCGCCTATGTCGGTTGCCACCACCGCCGCCGTCATGGCCCCTCCAGTCCCCTCCACTGCCGGCACCACCACCACAGCCACGACGAAGACGAAGACGACGACCATGGCCGCCGCCGCCGTCGCCGCCGCTACCGCTACCGCTACCGCTACCGCCACCGACACCGCCACCGCCACCGCCACCGCCACCGCCACCGCCACCGCCACCGCCACCGCCACCGCCACCGCCACCGCCACCGCCACCGCCACCGCCACCGCCACCGCCACCGCCACCGCCACCGCCACCGCCACCGCCACCGCCACCGCCACCGCCACCGCCACCGCCACCGCCACCCGCCACCGCCACCGCCACCGCCACCGCCACCGCCACCGCCACCGCCACCGCCACACCGCCACCGCCACCGCCACCGCCACCGCCACCGCCACCGCCACCGCCACCGCCACCGCCACCGCCACCGCCACCGCCACCCGCCACCGCCACCGCCACCGCCACCGCCACCGCCACCGCCACCGCCACCGCCACCGCCACCGCCACCCGCACCGCCACCGCCACCGCCACCGCCACCGCCACCGCCACCGCCACCGCCACCGCCACCGCCACCGCCACCGCCACCGCCCACCGCCACCGCCACCGCCACCGCCACCGCCACCGCCACCGCCACCGCCACCGCCACCGCCACCGCCACCCGCCACCGCCACCGCCACCGCCACCGCCGCCGCCACCGCCGCCGCCAACCGCCACCGCCGCCACCGCCGCCGCCACCGCCACCGCCGCCACCGCCACCGCCACCGCCGCTCCCGCTCCCGCTGTCGCCGACGCCGTAACCGCCACCGCCGCCGTCTCCGCCACCGCCACCGCCACCGCCACAACGATGACGACGAGCTTAGCCGCCGCCACCGCCACCACCATCACCACCACGCCACGGCTGCCGCCGCCGCTGTTGCCGCGGCCAACACCACCGCCACAACGATGACGATGACGATGACCACGACGATTACGACCACAGCCGCCGCTGCCATCTCGTCATTGCCCTGACGCCTCCCCCCTACGCCAACGCCATAGCCCTCATCACCGTTTCTTTTTCCGCCACCGTCACTGTCCCCGCCATCGCCACTGTCACCGCCCCTCCCACCATCAACCCTAATTCCTGTCGTCACCGTCACCCTCACTCTTATCGGCACCCTCACACTTACCGTCATCGTCACCGTCACCTCACCACCGCCGCCAATTCACTGCCAACAAAACCATCTCGCCTCAACTGCTGTCGTCTCCAACCACTACCCCCACCTTCACTTCACCTCTCACGCCAGCGTGTTCTGCACTTCTGCCCTCGCTCCAAAGCCCTTTGTCCTTAAGTCCCCTTGCAGCCGGTGACCGCCACAGCCTGCGCCCAACGACCCTTCACTCGCTAGTATCTCTCCATAGACCATCATCTATATTGTCTACTTGGTATTATTCTACGGAAAAGAAATGCTTTGTTATTAGAAAATAGGAATAGAAATTACACGTTTTATAGAAGGCTTAGATCAGGCACATCATGGGTCGCGGGTTATAACAAGCGTACTAGAGCTCGCTGGCACTGCGTCCTGAGAAATTAGAACAAGATTTAAATGTAAGAGTTGTACAAATGCTACGGAATGTCGGTGCGTCACTGGATACCTGGCCCGTGATAGTCTTTGGGAGAAGTTACTTGACAGTTCTTGTCACAAATTTAGCTATGTGAATTACTATTTTAATAATATTTACCATTTTAACACCTTTAATTACTAATTAAAGAATTCGCCATTCAAACATATTCCGGTCTTGGTGTATAAGAGAGAATTTACTGAGAAAATAAACATCAAATAGTAATAAGTAGGGAAGAATATAAACATAATACAATTCTCGATTATTTGGTAGAAAAAAAAATCTGGCAAACATATTTTCCTATGAAGCCACAAATCGTCTTATGCCGCTTCAGCTTGCTCGTGTACACCCTTTTCTGGATTTTAAGGAGAAATGAGTGCGGAGTCAGGGGAAGTTGTCCGTGCCCGTACGTGCGCCGGGCTCCCCAGATGGGCAAGTAGCTCTTGAGGGCGCGGTTTGACGTGCCTGGCTTAGATGGACGGTAATTGTTTCCTTTTGAACACTATTCCATTAATATATTTTTAAAAGGTAGCAGGTGTTGTGGAAATCGCTGTCCAGGCTATATCGATGCTCTTCTTTCCTGTCTGCCATATCTCACCCTTTTCTATCCTTATATTTATATATATCCTCCAAGTATCTCCCCCAGCGGAGTACCGCCCCAATCGGGACAAACTCCTCAGCTCCCGTCTGGCCTCCCGACATAGATATTTATTATTTCCGCAGGTAGGTTTATGCAACCTGGTAACACAGCACGAAAATTTACATGTTACAATTAAAAATATTAATACAAGGTGACGTTCAATTATTTTAAGACAATAATCACAATAACATGGTAACAATAAAGGCAATAATGACAATAACAGCATTAATTCTAGATTTTATGACGGTCCTGTACAGATATTTTAAACTAATAAATACACAACTTTTTTAATTACACTTCCACTCCACTTCACTTAACTCCACAACACGTGCATTTCACTTCTCCTTCTACTTCTGTATTGCACTACACTTCACAACACGTCACCACATTTCAATACGAACTCTACTTAAAATATAATTATATATTAAAAAAGCAATGCATTTAATAGTATTTATCACATACTAATAAATAAAAAAATTAATAATAACAATAATAATAAAATAATAACTGTTTTAATAAGCCTAACTTACTAATTAATAAAGATTACAAATATTATTACTTAATTTACTTTTAAATCTTTGAATATCTGTAAGCAACAATTTCAAGGCTGTCGCAGGCAACTTGTTTCAGTCCGTTATTATTATATTTGTGAAGAAAATTTTCCAACATCTGTTCTTTGTGATCTGAACTGAATTGTGTGTTCGTGATTTTCTCTACTAAAGTACATGGGTCTATCGATTCGGATGTAGATCTCTTTCGAAGCTGGATAACCGGAATATGCTTTGTACAAAGCACAGTTTTGCCTTAACACTCCTAATTTCTAGAGACTCCCATTCTACTTTCTTCCTGTTGCGTCGGAAAATAGGTTTACACGCTCTTCTCTGTACTCTCTTCAAATTTTCCTTTTGTGAATTTCTATAAGGATCCCAACAAACCGTCCCGTATTCCATTAACGGACGAACTAGAGTTAAATAAGTTACATGTGCGGTAATGTAGTGTATGTCAGTTTTTAAGTGTGTGTGTGTATGAGGGGAGAGGGGAGGAAAGGAAGAGGAAGTAGTCCGCGGTCCGTTAAGGTAATGTTCCGGTATTCGCCTTGCATTAAGCGAAAAATTTATCGAGAACTACCGATCACAGCAATCGTTCGCTAGAATTCTCTTCCAGACTGCGAGCGGCTGAATTCAACCGAGCTATGAAGCAAGTAGCTATTACTGTAGCTAATACTGTAATTACAATAATTACATTTCAGTGCATCTCTAATAACTCCATTTTATTTAAATATGTTCTTGGATTAGAAAATGGGAAATGTGAATCTGGGTGTGGGTCGTGTCTTTTCTGGTCATAAGGTACAAGATCATTTACCTCGGAAAAGTTCGAAGTTCGCATCTTGTAGTCAGTGTTGTTGAAGCAGGTATCAATGATCCACGTAAAAGTAAACTCCTTAAAAAATGATCAGACTATTGCATCTGTTGAGTATCATGTCAATAGCGGTAATGAACGGTTTTCAAATAGTACTAGAACAGAGAAGTGAACTAAAGCGTTTCAGATTTTCTGCATGGACTCGACATGATATAATTATGAAAATAAACATTTTTCAAACTAAAACGTAAAAGAATTTTTCAAACCTTTCTTTTTCAGAGGGCTTTTTCCCAGCATCAGGAGATGCCAATTTTTCGTTTATCAGCACCGGGTATCCACTATGTCCCTCGTGGGGCCACATATTAGCCTTCACACTAGACACACATGCTGGCTACTTGGTCTGTGGTTAACAGACCCACAAGGCCTCAATAACACATACGAAAGACAAGTGACAAACAATCACGCCAACGGTGGGACTCGAATCCGAGACCTTCGGACCGAGGCGCTGAGTCGGCACACGCCCTATCCACCTCAACCATCCAGGTCGCCAAAACTAATTTTCAAACTTTATAACACAAAAATCCGTGACCTACTGATTTCAACCTACGAATTCCTTCCGAACGCAGATTGCTTCCTGCTGGGATCCGCTCGTCCTCGTTTTATCCTACGCCCCGGCCGCAGCCGGGCCTTCCTGCCGGGAACCGCAGGCCGGGCCTCCTTCAAACCCCATCGTGAGGCAAACGCAAACAGCAGCGCGAAGGCGCTGACTCGGCACTTCAGTTCCTGCTCCGTTGCTCCTTTCTCTTTCAAAAATTTCCTCTCCGCCGCCCCTTCCCCTTCCAGGCCCCCAACTCCCGCCTTATCCTGCTCGTCCTTCTCCGCCATCGCCCACGGCTCTTTTCACTAACACGGAGAGGACAATATTCAAAAGACTGCGGGAGGAATCGGCGTCTTCCTGAAAGACGCTGCGCGACCTGAAAGCGCAGCGTCCCTCCCTTCCTCCCTCCCCTTCTCCCTCCCCTTCTCCCTCCCCTTCTCCCTCCCCCTCCCTTCCTCCCTCCCCTCCCTTCCTCCCTCCCTTCCTCCCTCCCCCTCCCTTCCACCCTCCCTCCCCCTCCCATCCACCCTCCCTCCCTTCCTATCTCCCTCCCCCTCCCTCCCTTCCTCTCTCCCCTCTCCCTCCCTCCCTTCCTCTCTCCCTCCCCCTCCCACCCTCCCTCCCTTCCTCTCTCCCTTCCCCCTCCCTTCCACCTTCCCTCCCTTCCATCCTCCCTCCCATCCTCCCTCCTTCCTCCCCCTCCCTTCCACCCTCCCTCCCCTCACTCCCTCACCCTCCCTCCTCTCTTCCTCCCTCCCTCCCTTTCTCCCCCTTCCACCCTCCCTCCCCTCACTCCCTCACCTTCCCTCCTCTCTTCCTCCCTCCCTCCCTCCCTTTCTCCCCCTTCCATCCCCCTGCCTCCCTCCTTCCCTCCCTCCCCCCTTCCCTCTGTCGCCCTCCTTCTTCCCTCCTTCCCTCCCACTCCCACCCTTCCTCCCTCCCTCCCTTCCTCACACCTTCCCTCCCTCCACGCCTCTTTCACCAACCCACTCTCACCGGAAGAGGAGGCTCAGGGTATCAACTGAGGCTACTGACCGGGAGGTCGCAGGTTCGAGTCCCGACAGTGGCAGAACTTTCGACACCAGCTAGAGAGGTAGAATTCGGTTGCTGTCTGGAGGAGAATTCTAACGGCCAGCTACTCTGATATGTAGTTTTACGTGGTTTCTTCGATCAACACCAGACGAATGTCGGAGTAGTACCCTAACAAACGGGTAACGGACCGTGTTCGATCTTTTCTTTCTTTTCTTGTTCTAACCTCATCCTTAACTTATACACATTTACACTTTCATGCACAACACTACCACACACGCTGAGAGGACCAGTCAGAAACTCGGTGCTTGTTGCGATTGGGGCAATGGCCCGCTGATGGGAGATACCTGGTTGGGAAAACTCCGGTAGCCGGGGCCGGATTTCACTATCCAGCGGGGGATGATCATCTCCACCTCGCAATGACAACCATGCACTACACTTATGGGATTAGTGACCTTAACCGTTGACGCGCCCGGAGTATCTTATCAATCAAAAATCCAACTCTCCCTCTCTCTGTCTCTCTCTTTCTCCTCCTCCTCCTCCTTCCACTCTCACCCATCCGCTCCATATTGGCAGAACACTACTACATATAAGTATATTGAAAGTCCAGCTGGAAGCTTGGGGCGGTTTCCTGCTGGCGGCACACTTATGGGAATAATGACCGTAGCAGTTGATGCGCCTGGAGACAATGATCAATAATCCCCCTCCTTCACTCCCTGGTTTTGTCTCCTATCCACTCCCCCCCCTCCGCCCCCGCCCACCCAAAGCCCAGCCTCTCGCCCTCCCATTCTCACTCCAAACGGCACCTCACCTTTTATCTCTTCCACTGTTCTTACTTTTCTACCTCCCTTCTTCCTTACTGCTCCTAACTCCTCGTTGCCTTCCTTTCTTCTTGCCTTACTCCTCCTTGCCTCTCTCCTTCCTTACCTCCCTCCTTGTCACCCATTCTGCTTGTTTACCTCCCCCGTCCTGCCTCCCTCCTTGCTTGCCTTCCCCCTTGCCTACCTTCCTCTTTCTTTTTTCCCTTTGTCTGCCTGCCTTCCCCTTTCCACCCTCGTTTCTTTCCTTCCTTTCAAACGACGACTCTTCGGTGGCGATAAGGCACCAACCGAGTTGACGTGGAAACATGGGCACCATGACTAACGTTGTGAAAATATCAAGATAGCTCTTGTAATAGAAGTCAACGCAGGGACAATGAGACGCTGTAAGTAATGAAAAGGAAACAAGGAAACAGCGGACCAGTCTCCCAGGGGTTGATGAAAATGTAGGAATAAAAGAACGAGAAAATATTGTAATGCGAAAATGCAATGCGTCTAATGAAATGAGAAGTTTACAATGGGGAAAATGCTAATGAGGGGTATAAATCGATAAGAAAAATGACAAGAACACAACAGGCGAAGATTCCTGAAAGGATGATGAAATGAGATAGTTAAAATGACGAAAATATCTCAAAAGAAGTTTAGCTTAAATGTATACATTAGAGTAAATGGAAAATATCAAAAGAACGAAGTAAATGGAAAATATCTACTAACGAAATAAAAAAAGGAGACGCAAGTGCATTTGTATATGAAAAAAGAAACGCTAAAGTACTTGATATCAATTTCCACTCTCTAAAAACATGTGTAATGACATTCTATTACGCGCACATAAAAAGTACTAATGAAGTACATATTTTAATGGAAATGGCTAGTGTAATATTTAATGCCGATATGATATATAATAATAATAATAACAACAGTAATTAATAATAATAATAATAATAACAACACGTTGTTTTGACTGAAATTATCAGCACATGCCGATGAAATAACATAGATACAATTGAACGTGCACACTCGCTAGGGTTTCTACTACGATTTACACAAGATGGATTGCCAAAACTAACATTCTTTGCAAAATAATGCACAATAAAAAGGACTTGAAATTTCTATCCCAGACGGTAGCTATGCCGTTGTAAGTCGTAAAAATGGGCTAATGAAATCAATAAACATGATGGGAAAGACATCCGAGAGCGATGACTTGGGAGAAACAATGCAGATTCCGCTGCAGGGTCGAGGGTCGGAGCCAGATCTCTCGTTCCAGGGAGGGGGGAACTCGCCACCTCCCCGCATACAACAAGCCCATTCGAGGTTAATGAATTTTCGTAATACTGTCCGTTAATATATCTGCATAACGTAACCTCACAGAGGAATGAAAAGGTAATCTTAATGGCCGCCGGCCGTTTAGAAACTAACGGTCGCCGCCTGTTTAGAAATTAACGGCCGCCGTCCGTTAAGCAGCCAAGTGATCTTGAAACGATATATTAAAGTTCGAAAACAGAGATGACAAACAACATAAGTAACATACATACACAACATAAATAACACCTATAAAAGTAATTTTCAACAGTGTATGTAGTGAATACATTCAATTTTTTTTTGTTTTTGTGCAATTGAGTGTAACTAGCACTCCGTTGCTCGTGGTTTCTACATCATCAATAGCCAATGACACAAGTCCACCTCGTCAGCATGCCCTAAAAATACCTAAACTTACTCACTTTTTTAAGTAGCCATTTGCTTCCAGTAACAATTTTCTAATATGGTCTTACGATAAATCTTGGCCTCTGTCGCGTCGGAAGCGACAATCATATCGATTTGAAATGGAAGATGGCATTGCACTCCTACGTATTGAAAGCAAGATGTTTCTTATTTATTCTTCTCTTTTTTTCTTATAAGATGATATTACGAAAAGTATTGAACGACACACGGCTGATATCACAAATAACAGACTTGGTTGGTTTTTATCGGCCTAATAACTGTTACCGTAGCAGTTAACACGCCCGGAAACACCAAACAATGACTCTGTCTTTGGAAAAAGTATATCTTAATTCTTAGCCTGGTTTAGGTGGCTCAGAATATCAAATCGATGTCACTGCAGTGCCTCTGATTGGGAGATCCTAGGATACCAGTCCCGCCTGTGGCATAATGTTTGTAGCTAGGTAGCTAGTTGTATTTCAGTCATGTCTAGGAGGAGAATTCTAGAGGCCGACTGCTATGAGCTAGTTGTCCGCGCTCGATCTTTCCTTCCTCGTCCTTGTCCTACCCCTTGCTTGCACACACTTATAAGCACTACATACATTCCGGGAGTCCAGTCGGGAGCTTACAATTTGTCCCGGCTGGGAGGTGCCCCGCTGGTGGGAGATATCTGGCTGGGAAAAACACCGCAAGTCGACGAGTTGGTTGACGCCGGATCTCGTCATCCAGCTGGGGAAGATTACCGCTACCTCCCGCGATAGACTCATTCACTACACTTACGGGATTAATTAACAGTTGCCGCACCCGGAAACAGTAATTAATCACTGGGGGTGTCTTGAGTGTTTTATCGCCATAGAGCGCATCATTTTCCTATCCTGGTGGGGAATAAGCTTAAGCTTAAGAACAGATATCTCACAGTGGATTTATCGCATGTAGACGAAGCTGATTTTCAAGGGCCCGAAGTTGACAGTGGTGATAGATGGTCTACTCTGGTTATAGAGAACTGTCGGTTATAATTGTTAAATAACTGGTGCCATTTCTTTTACGTAAATAATAAGCACAAGAAAATAGCTTATTAGTGAACTCTTATAGTGAACGCTTATAGTGAACTCTGAACCTTGGCTAAAGTGAACGTAGGAAATACAACGTCCTGGAAGTAAATTCTCTCCTGGAAAAAATGAATCAGTTTTACAAATTCAAACACTAAGCAGCTTGGGGAAAAATATCGTCGGCAAAAAGTCGTAATCGAAGAAGTCTTCCCTGAGGTGAAAGTAGCGATCCCCACGATATCTATAGACAGTGGAAGATGCAAAATCAAGTACGGAGAGAGCACGAATCAGAGACATTACTGCTGAAAAATGAACGATGCCAACAATTGAAAATAATTATTTTTTGAAGTCAAGCGAAGTGAATGAAATTTTTAGTTCGTACTGTTAATGTAATTTGCTATATATTAATAAAATCAAATAATTAATAAAATCAATGTGGAGATATTCTATTTAATTTTCACATCATCGGTTATAGTGAACCAAAAATGTCAGTCCCCAGAAGTTCTCTATAACCGGAATCGACTGTATTTTCAATCTGCTGGTATATTAAGATTGGTCCCAAAGCTGTCTTCCTCTGAACGCCCAGACATCGCGTCCTCATCCCGATGCGGGACATCGCCCTCATCGCGTCCTCTTTCCTCCCTCCCTCCCTCTTACGCTCTGCCGCTGTCTGCGGGCGGTCTTTTTTTTTTCGCGCGTCCGCCGAAAGGACGAGGTGGCTGGGTGGGAGACGGGGACGACGCTATTCCACGGCGTGAAGGCGCTCGGCGCTGTGCCTGTGTTTTACGAGATCGCCGTCTGCCAATCCCCGTCCCTTTTCGGGTCCTCACCCCCCCCCGAACCCTCCGCCCCCGCTTGCTTTCGCCCCCGCGTCTTCCGCCAGTGTTGCCAACTCGCGGCGTCGCAGACGTTGGGTCGCTGACACTGCTCTACAGTCAGAAATCTCAGTAATTTTAATATAGATTAATATATTGTACATAAAACTCAATGTACATTTGTACATTAAAAAGAGTTTAATATATTTGTACATTAAATTAATGCATTAAAATCAGTGTAGATTTAATGTAGAGGTTCTTCCTTTTCCCCCTGCCTTTTATCACTCATCTCACGCATTCATAATCACCAGTCCATCAAGATCATTCATTCATTCATTCATTCCATATATGACCTTAAAACGTTGACTCTGGCATCCTAATGTGCATGTGTACATTAAATTTATTGAGCTTTCATGATAATTACTTTAATGTAATCTACATTAAAGTAATGCGGAAATTTCTGACAGTGTAGGTACTATCGAATTCAGTCGCTATTCGGAAGAGAAATCTTGCAACCAGCTGCTTCCTATTTCGTGGATTCTCCTGTCGAGACCAAGCAAATGAGACACGGGCCTTGCCTTCCTCATTCTTGTCCACTCTTACACACTTACAAACACTGCGCTTGGGAGACCAGTCAGGAGTTTAGAGGTTGTCCCTGCCAAAGCGGTAAATACATCTGGAAGGAAAACTCGCCAACTCCAGTGGAGGCGGCACTGAATTTCACGTGCGAGAGAAATATAAAGTTCCCTTTTAACTACACAATTCTTCAATATCCTGCTATAGAAATAGTTATTGTCTAAAAGGCCTTAACACCAGACATGACGTGCCTGCGCCGTTTGTACAAGTGTCGCGAACCAATTAGCGAATAATGAAGCAGCTACCCGAGGCGACAGTGTTATAATCGGCGTATTGCAAGCTCGTCAAGCCAAACTTGCGTGGGAGAGGACCGCTAAAACACTCAAGTCTCAAACGAGCAAACATAGCATAGATATATGTTTATTATTTCTGCTAGTAGGTTTTCTGAAACCTGGTGGCATTACACTGTACTTTACATACAATTAATGATTTGTACTTTATTATTATGAATTTAAAATTGTTTTGAAATAATAATAATAGCAATAATTCTACATGTTTGTGGCTACTTTATGTAGGCCTAGCTATTTTATAAAATAAGTGATTTTCTCTCTATTCAATAAGAATAATACACAATAGATAACACCAAAGATAAGTGCACAATAAGAATAAAAACAATAAAATATTAAAAACAGCATTTCTAAATGTTTATGTCTACTTATATGATCGTATATTTCATATATCTATTTCAACTCATTAAACATGTGATTTACTAACTACTCTACACCACGACCCACCACGACACTCCACAACACTCCACGACACTCCACGACACTCCACGACACTCCACGACACTCCACGACACTCCACGACACTCCACGACACTCCACGACACTCCACGACACTCCACGACACTCCACGACACTCCACGACACTCCACGACACTCCACGACACTCCACGACACTCCACGACACTCCACGACACTCCACGACACTCCACGACACTTCACGACACTTCACGACACTTCACGACACTTCACGACACTTCACGACACTTCACTTCACGACATTTCACATCTTTCCCATTCTAAATTTCACTCCATTTTACCACCCAACACAAACCTACAATTCTATCACGACATTAATAATCATTATATTATGTATTTAATAATAACTAAAGTAAATAACAGTAACAATGATAAATGCCTATCCTTAGAATTAATATAATGTACTATTATACAAAATATTTTTCAACTTTTGAACACCTAGAGGAAAAGGTTCAAAGATTGCCGCAGGCAACCTGTTCCAATCCGTAATACTCGTAGTTCTGTAGTAATCTCGAGGAAAACATGCACTACACTTACGGGACCAATGACCTTGTCTGTTGATGCGCCCGCAATCACTAACAATCAATCTATTCAACGTTTAGGTCGTCGCCGAATCTCGTGCTTTGGCAGGAGGGTAACCCTGCCACCTCCCGGGATTTTCATGTACTACTTTCGGAACTAATGACCATAGTAGTTGACGTATCCGGAAACAAAATAATCATGTATTCCGAGGATGCGGGCCACTTTTCCCTATTTCCTTTCAAAATTCGATAATCTATTGCCCTCTCGTCATTCATGGGGTTATTTTCTCACAAGGGTCAACGACCTCGGTCTTCTGGAGCATTCACCTACAGGACTTGGTCCCTTAATTTTTTACAGCTCGCTTCACGAAAATGGATTTTTTTTAATGAGCCATAAAGACAAACATTTTTTGATATGAAAACAGTAAAAGTCCATGTGATTTATGTCTGTCGATATTTTCCCCGGATTTCGCCCGATCTCGTTTTTTATTTCGTGATAAACGGCCGTGTGGGTTGCGCGAGTTACGGGAGAGTTGGTGGGAGAATTTTCTTTTCTTCAACTACTAAGCTGATTGGCTTTATTCCTTAGATTTCACTCGAATCTCTTTTAGGAGATGATCAGAATGTGTTAGTGTTTGTAGTTGGTAATTTTATTCGAGGTGACTCAGGGCATCAGCTGATGTCACTGCAGTGCCTCTGACCGGAAGGTCTTCGGTTCGAGTCCCGACGGTGGCAGGATTTTCGACACTAGCTTGTCAGCTAGGTCGAATTCAGTTGCTGTCTGGAGAATTCAAGCTGGCGGCTGCTCTGGTCGGTGGTTTTCCATGGTTTCTCCGATCAACACCAGATGAATGCCGGAGCAGAACCCTAACAAACGGCCCATGGACCGCGCGCGGTCTTTCCTTCCTCTTCCTTGTCCTATCCTCACCTCTTACACCATACTTACACTAACAAGCACTACACTACCACACATGCCGGGAGACCGGTCGGGAGATTAGAGCTTGTCCCGGCTGGGGCGGTGCCCCACTGGTGGGAGATACCTGGTTGAGGGGAAACCCCGCTAGTCGACGGTAGGTCGGCGCCGGATCTCGCTATTCAACAGAGGAAGATCACCGCCACCTCCTGGGGAAAAACATGCATTACATTTACGGAACTAATGACTTTTGTAGTTGACGCGCCCAGAATAATTACCAACCAATGAATCATCCAGGTGTTGGCTAAGTTAAAATGTCTGGCCCAAAAGAATAAGAAAATAGAGCAGAGGAGCAACGGTGTTTTATAAATTGGTGGTAGTTTTTTCTGAGGTTACATTACAGAAACTTTGCGTATTTTGGAAAAGAAAGATTTTTTATTGTTTTGTGTCATTTCTGGAGTAAGAGAGAAAGTATTTAGTTTTTCCTTGCGCGTCAAATACCGAGATCATTAGTGTTCTACAAGTAATCTAGTACCTGAGCCGTCATACGTATAGTGCCTGTTATATCAAGATTAACATTTTAAACCGAAACCCTCTTGCACAAAGTTCGTATGGAATCAATACATTTTGATCAGTTGCCCACACAAATGCATATACAAAGATGATGTGTGTCTTTTTTCCCGACTACTCATCTTCAGAAAGTTGGCGACGTTCGTCTCAGACACATTATAATTGTAACCTTTAATTATTGCATACAGTTGATTTGTTATAATAATTATTATTAATGTTAATATTAATATATGAATGAAGATAGATGGATTCGCTGGATGGATTCGTATAATCAATATGTTCTTTGAAAGCTGAGAATTCACTATTATCGCTATTAATGAGTTTTTGTTTTTGTAAAATCTCCGTACTAAAACAGTATTTTACAAAAAATGTGTAACAAGTATTACACAAGGTACAGAATACTTTAAATGAAAGTAAAATCTCTATTCTTCAAGATGGTAAAAAAAATGTGACCCTCACCGGCCTAATTCTTGAATAAAATAAGTTTAGATTAGAACAGCCGCTTCTGAACAAACTTCCGCGGATATAGTTTTTTTAAGTTATTGAAGAAGTTATACGGTGAAAGTACTGTTTTCTGTTATTCAATACGTAGTCATTTTTTTGAGGAATCAGATATGAAATGTAACATACCTCACCGAGCATTCTAAGGAGTAATTGATATAAAACTGTTCCGAAATCCATCGCCACTGGAAGTACTTGCTCTCGGCCTAAGAGTTTTGCTGTACAAATCACGCTATTGTCAGCATTGTTTTTCCTGGGTACGAGAGAAAACTGCACTAACTTAGAATTTTGAATCACATATTATTTGAAGATATTTTACTTTCAATACAAACAATGTGTACTAATATTCAGCGCAGAAAGAAAGAAAGAAGGTACGGATGACGAAGTCACCATAACCGATATTTAATTGTCACCATTCCCGTCACTTGAGCAGTTGGGCGTAAACCAGAAGGCCCGGGTACGAATCCTGGTCGGGCAGACCAATTGTTTGAACAAATTTGATTAATAACCTATATTGTGATATATCACTTATCTGAAATAATGAAGAAACATCTGATACAAAGAAATGCCAATGAATAGAAATATTCTGGGGCACACTGCTGTAGTTTGGTGTAGTAGTAATAGTAATTAGAAAATTGTATTAGAATCATTGCACAGTGTGACTATTGGCAAATTTTTATCAACATTTTCACGTAGAATAGTAAATGACCTTTTTATCAGTTTAGCTATCTATTTTCAATTTCCGCCTTTAAAATCCAGTAATCGTTGTACCTGCTTGTGTTATGAAAGTGTTAAAATAAATGAATATTTAATAATCATGAGATTGTCTACCACAGAGTGTACAGCCGGGCAGCTGTTCACTTGTCAGAAATTTACTGAAAAACAAGTGTGTGTGTGTGTGTGTGTGAGTGTGTGTGTGTGTGTGTGTGTGTGTGTGTTAAATTCAACAAAATAGCAGAGGACAATTATCATCAGAATATAAAGTATTGTCAACTAACAAATGAAAAATCTTATGAGAGACTAAATTTATTAGTAAACATTCTTTTTCTAGAGCAACTATTCAGTAATTCTCTTTTAACTATTTACAAATAATTATTTAAATGTTCCATTTACGTTTACAAGCAAATATTGTTTATCTATAAATGGTTGAGTGTTTGACTAGCGACTGACAAGAACATACCATTCAAGGTCAGAATAAAATTAGACGATTGTTGACAGAGAACGGCATTGCCGCATGCTGCGGGCTCTACCACGATACGAAGTAGCTATCACTTTTCCACATCTGATTAACAATAACAACAAAATCCCCAGCCCAGGCTACTCACATTTCCTGCTCACGCAGCGCACAATTAACATCACTCAGGCCCCTGTAATGACGCTCAGTTAATTAACGACAACATTCAGGGCAAACGATTCATTTGTTCTATAATTTGAGGTGGCATCTCTGTGAAGCTTCAGATTTGCTCTAGCATAGGTTATGTTGGCACAACCTCGTGATCACGACACGTCAACCCACTTCTAATTTTATATGTGGTATTGTGCTCTCTGAGTAAAGAGTGAACTATTTAATTATTCGCACGAGAACTAAAAGTAATTATTATTCTTGCAATCATTATTGTTGCAATTATTATTAATGTTGCAATTATTATTACTATTGCAATTATTATTAGTATTGCAATTATTATTAGTATTGCAATTTTTATTATTATTATTTATTTTCAACATCAAAATCATGCAAAGCACACATACGCAGCTCGTACTACATAAGAGAGGATTCGCACAAGGTAGTTCTCCCAACAAACGTTTTAAATGCACTCCACATCGTTTAGTTTTGACAACCATTTAAGATTTTTTTTTCTCCTTCTCTGAGGATTCTGTCTCTAAATGCGTAGTTTGCGATGGAAGGTATTAAGATGTTCAATGCCATCAATGCTGGTCTCTCGTGAACATAAAAAAACCATCAACATATCTCTATAAGAATAAAATGTCAAAGGTAAAATGTTTCTTGCAGTTATTTTCTATTCTTTCTTTAGCAAGATTATATGCAATTACACAATCATTTGATTGTGAACTAATTTTTAATTTGTTCTTGCATTTGTAACGTTTATGGACATTTATATTTTTAAAAAATCCATGTAACCATCGTCTGAAGAAACAAGACGCTACGATTTGCGTTGTTCTAATCAATGTTAAAATAAAAAAAAATCAGTCCAGGTCTCCCTTTAATATGAATTAACCCAACAGTCTTTCACTTATTTAGAAACATTCCTAAAGTTTTCACATGAACAGTGGGACTTATACAATTTGCTAAATGGTCATACTATGTTATTTAAATTCTGTTCTGTTTTGTTGGCATAACGCAATCCAACAGAGGAATGAAAAAAATTCTTAATAGCTGGAGTCCATTAAGAACAGTTGAAATTAATAAATTGTATCAAAATGTGGCGCATGAGTGGTCCTATTATGTCAAAGAAAAGGTATTTAAAGTGGTACTACAAAATGTATTGAATTCCATTCAACCGATATTCCAAATAATGGACTCTATTGGTTATGAACTTCAGTTACAGCCTGAGTATACAAGCTTCAACAGCGTACGTTATTTACTTTTTATCGGCCTAATGATGTTAATAACAGTAATGAGAGGATGCGATAGCTTAATTGTAGGATCCGTGGTCTAAATTCACTTACCCCTAATCCGGAATTCCAATATTCGTTAACGCACGTGCAAGTGGCGACGTGCAAAATAGGTAGGTGGCAAGTTTTCTAGGGATATAGTTCACGGGATTAGTCAGTATGAACAGTGAATCAATTAGTTTGCCAACGTTTCGGAATTTTATAATTCCTTCATCAGGGCTTACTACTATGCCTCGAATTCAAAGGTCAAGCGTCTTACCCAGCCTTCAAACGAACTCCAACAGCACAGTTGCTACAGCACATGGGTCCATACCGCGAGAAGTCTGAATCGGGCCGAGACCCGAACGCGAATGAATGAAAACATGTTATAGGGTTAGTTTTCTCTTAAGTCTCTCACATGCAGACTCAGAGTCATTCCCTGTGAATCCCACTACTCAATATCATTCTCCTGAACTGTATTGAGTCATTCTCTAAAGTGTTCACAACACAAACCCAAGATGGCAAATTTGGAAATTGAGATTAACAATAAGATCATTACGAATTGAAATAGAAAGAGTACGTGATTTTGCAGATAATTAATTTTCATTTCATATCATCCTAAACAACAGAAGGTAACTGTTGGCTTCAATCTGGTAGATTCTATTATGACTATCACATATACAGTACCATTTTCAAACTCTCTATGGAAAAACAAACTTTACTTAATAATAATTACTCACGTTCCACTATAAGTAAATCCATAAATATTAAAGAACAAAAGCAAGAGATTGCAGAAAATACAGAAAAATCAACAGGTTAAATCATTACGAAATTTTGCTTACAAAATTAATATTTTTTAAATTTAATTTTGTTTTCAAAATTAAATAATGTAATAAAGTATATCTAGATAAGACCCACAATACTTACAAAAACGCACATATCTACGTAAATATGATATAAATAAGGATATTAATGTAAATAGTACCTCTATAACCCACCATAGAACGTAGTTGAACGGTAAGATGGATTTTGATAATGTAAAAATTTTCAAATCTTATAAAAATCGCCAAAAAGATGTATTCTATATTTATTGTTAAGATAAATATTAACATATTATTGTTTATCTGTACAGTTTTGGTCAATCATATTCGTTTCAATTTAAGTTAGAAACAAATAATATGCTTCGATTCTCTTTTGATTGGGCAGGATTGATTAATTAACTGCCCATTGTGATTTTTAAAATGAAAATTTTGTAATTTAAAATAATAATAAAAACATTAACAATCATAATATTAAGTATAACAATAATAATAGTCCTTATTTCTGGCGAGGCTCAGTTCAGGCTCCTCCAATGTCTAACCATTTAACTCTTTACATTTGCCTGATTACATTTTCATAATTTTTTTTTATTTGGTTCGTATTTCTTATGTTTATTTGAGTTTATACATGTTTAAAAACATAGTTTGATTGGAGACATATGGCTTTAATTTAATTAATTTCACTGAAACTGTTTTTTTCTGATCAACTGTGATTTTAAATTTTGATGTTTCAAAAAAATTGAAATTTTTGTAATATGAAGGCATCTCTTACGTTTATATAATAGATTGTAAGCTAATTTTGAATTTGTTCTCGCGTTTATAGCATTTATAGACATTGGGATTAAAATAATCCTTGTTACCATCCTGTACTGAAACTGAAGAGACAAAACGCTAACCGTTTTGCTAACCGTTGTTTTATTCGGTTTAACCGTTTTGTAAGGACTTACAAAAGAGGGATTCTGGCTACACCACGTGATAGGCGATGTTTTTTCTTAATTTAGCAACTGGATTTATCCACTTTTTCGCTATCACGGCCCGGCAATAATTTTTTTCCTGCCGAAAATTCGCCGTTTTTTCGCGCAGCATTACATAACTTTCCCTATACTACCTATATTACTCTGTATATGTGTACGTTTTCGGGAAAGTAAAAATAAAATAACATCAACCCAGGTTTCACTTTAATGTGAATTATCCCCAAAAGTCTTCCAATCATTCAGAAAATGTATATCAGGGTTTTCCAGGAATTTCTTTTTCTACTATAAAAAATGTACTAAATTCGCAATAAAATCTTGTGTTTAAGAGAACTATATCAATGTATTTAAAATAATTTCAAACAATCTGTAAGGACGATCGCTCTTTCTTGTCAACGTGCATGGACAAGCTTGCACCGAACTTAACAATATTATTCCTGTGCAGGAAATCCGATTTTAAATCAAAAAGCTGGGCAGTTGTGACAAAGCACAGAATCCACAAGCGTTTGATGTGAATGAACTGCGATAACTGGGCCCAATGCAACGGAAATTCAATTGCATTTGAAATCAAATGAAATGGCGGAAAAGGTCACTACGATGTCATCGATGAAACCGACATTTGAACGAAGGGGCGAAGTGGTAGCGTCAATGACAGTTATGATCAGCTCTCATTTATCTAAACAATTTACTTTTGTTCTTGACGACATAAAACAAATTTTATTCTCTTGAAGAATACAAATTTACAGATACATTTTTTCACTTCTAGTACAATAATTGTACATAACATTATTAATTATTATTTATGTATCTTATAAATTGAGTTATCTGAATCTTTACGTCATAAAAATTACTCGAGATAACATGTAAGTATCAAATTATTTAAGTTATCTGGAAGATAAGTTCAAATAAACGAACACATAATTTGAAGTGTATTTTGATTGCCAATAAAAATTAGCTTTTACCAGTAATTGACTTTTTCACAGAATTTAAAATACGTGATGTGTGACTTTTTCCAAAACATTACTTTCGATTCTTATTAAATTATAGAAACAGTAAAACATAAAAAGAGACATATAAATTAAATCTCAATTATTGCGTTCAATTTTAGTTTATTTGAATATTTTACATTTTTGTCGAAGGAGGTAGTTGTATATTAATATATTTATTGTTACTCTTGTTTTATTGCCGATATGTTTCGATAAGGTTATAGTACGACATTAAAATTCATTAAATGAAATATGACATCAGGTTATAATTAAAAATACCTGCGTTGAAGAATTTATTGTTCACATTCTAATATCAAAATACTTGGCAGGCTAAGGAGGCTCGGTAACCCTCATTTCCGCCGCAGCGTATCTGACCGGGAGTTCCTAGGGTAGGGCTGTCCAACTTGGAAGGGCTTATGGGCTACATATTAAATTCTAGTTAAGCCGCGGGCCGCGCCGTAATTTGAAATGTTTTTTACACTAACTACTGAGATTATACTGAAACAAATATATATTAGTTACGACGTTTATTCAACGTACTTAATGATTAATGTACATACAAGGAGAAAATTAATATATCATTAAATAAAAATAAGATGAACTGTGCAATCGTATTGTATTTGGTTCGTATAATAATTTTTTTCAAACCCTCGCGGGCCGCACAAAACGATCCGGCGGGCCGCATGCGGCTCATGGGCCGCCAGTTGGAAAGCCCTACCATGGGGTTTGACTTCAGAGTTCCAAAGAGATTTTCGACAATAATAGCTCGGTTGATTTTAGCCACTGCCTGGAGGAGAGTTCTTCTGATCGGTTTTTTATGGTTTCTCGTAATCTTATTGATTCAGATTGACTTTTTAACTAATTAACTAATAGTTAACTTGTTTCGGCGTATCTTTTCATATTTCCCTCCCATAATTCCCTTTCATGACTCCCTCTCGTAATTCTTGTCATAAGAGAACATTTAGCACCATTCAACAGATATATTTCCCTCGTAAGCAGGACACTCGAGCCAGCTAAGTTATGCAGTGTATATCGAGCTCCATATCGAAGGTAATAATAAGCAATGACGTAATGATGGCTCTTGGGCAGAGTACTAGCTTCCCGTGGTGTGGACTCGGGTTCGATTCCCGGTCGAGGAAAAATGGAGTTGTAACTTTCCTTTCAAATCGTCCCGGTTTATTTAGCTGTGTGACGAAGAAAAACTCTGGCAGGTGGATCTTGCTAGTTACGGGGAAAGAATACATCATGTTCGCTGCATGTCTCTCTTATCTCACAATCGTGGGAATTGAATCACGCCCGAGCATGACGGACGCCGTTAGCTGGCCGGCAAATTGGGACAGTCGACCCAAAATGTCAGATACATACATACGTATCAGTAAAAAAATTAAAGGTGTTTTGCCAAACGTCCGGCCTCTTATAATGGCAAAACTTAACATCCAGCCCTTCATCGGTGAGACGAGGCAAAAATAGAGTTGTAACTTTCCTTTCAAATCCCAGTTTATGTAGCTGTGTGACGAAGAAAAACTCTGGCAGGCGGATTTTGCTATTACGGTGAAAGGAATAATTTTTTTTATTTAATAGGTAATTATAACACATTGATACATTATTTCAATTCTTTTAACTATGTGGCTAGGCTGAAGGCCTTTAAGCCATTACAGTACCTACGGGGTCCGAAGTCTTGGATGCAGATAGTTTAAACGGAGAAAGGCCCGAATGCTTTCATGCGCTATCGGGGAAGACCAGAAGGCAGTAGGGCCTCGCGTCTTCATCTTTGTCTGGCAGCACTGCCCTGACGGTGAAAGGAATACATCGTGTTCGCCACATGTCTCTCATACGTCACAATCGTGGGAATTGAATCACGCCCGAGCATGGGGGACACCGCCGGCAAAGTCGGACAGTCGACCCAAAATGCCAGATACATACACGCGTATCAGTAAAAAAATAAAATTGGTTTTGCCAAACTTCCGGGCTCTTATAATTAGAGACCGGATTTTTATGTAATTACATATTTTTTGTCTTTCTACTTACCGCTCTCAAAAATGTAATCTTGGCGAATCATAGCCCTCCTAACACAATATCGAATTTTTTTGTTGCATAGTTTTACATATTTAGTACTATATTACATATTTTTCTCTTTTCACAATGTATTTTCTTATTTTATAAATTTTCTTCTATTTAATTCCATATTTTTGATGAAAAGATGTAATTTTTTTTTAAATATCAACATTTTCCCTACATTATTGGGCATATTCTTACTATTTTCTTTACATATTTATGTACATATTTTGACGGTTTATACTACATATTTTTCCGGTCTCTACTTATAATGACAAACTTGACATCCAGCCCTTCATCCCGTCGAGGTGGGTTGGTCCACGTCCTGACGGGGGGATGCAGAGAAGGCTCTCAAGTGTTCCTTTCTCCATTTTTTCATCTTCTTGCTTCTCATTTCATGTCATGTACGTTCTTTTCACTCCTTTTTCTTCCTCACTGGCCTTCTCTGTATGCTGAACGCCCACCCATGTGTTTGCCGTGCATGGCGACCCGTGTCGGAGGGAATGTGTGTCCTGGCAGTTGAGGGACCTGTTTGTTTCCCTATCTAGTCCTAGTGCTACTGTTCGCCTTGCACTAAGGGGTACGTTGGTTACGTATTTTGGGAAACATTCCCTGTAGGTTCCAACACACTCGCTTTGGCCCCGGACTCTTCTAGACGGGCGGTCGGGAGCTAACCCACTCCCGATCAATCGGCTCGGACTAGGTCTTGTACTGAACTCCAGGGTGAGCGGGGGAATCCACGGCGGTGCAGCGCCGTGTTATTCCCCCACTATATCCTCGTGGCAACCCTGGCACTCCGATGGAGTGTCCCCTTGTTGGGCTCCGTGGTGGGTGGGGACCACGAGGATGAACCTATTCCATCTATATGGATATTTCACCTTTCCCCCCGCCCTCTTCCGCAAGGAAGAGGAGATGTGCCGAAAGAACCATTGACTTAAATAGTTTCTTTTCTAGAGAAGAAGATCGACCCAAGATGCCTCGTTTCCTCCTCATGTCATGCGCTGAGGAAGGTAAAACTTTTAAAACTGTAAGTGCTGTCCGTCTGGCGCGAGCCATAGAAGAGGCTTACGGGAAGCTCCAAGCGGTCGTGCGTCAGAGGAACGGAACGATTCTTTTTGAAGCACGTACCGACGAGCAAATAGGAAAAATTAAAAATACAAAGCAGATTGCCGGCCTCCAGGTAGTAGTCACGGTCCATCCCACCTTGAACCTGTGCAAGGGCGTGGTAAATCACGAGGACTTTGCTTCAGAAACGGAGGAAGATCTTCTAAACTTTTTTAAGACCTATGGCGTGACTCAGGTGTACAGGATCGGAAGGAAGGAGCAGGGGAAAGTGATCCCTACTTCTACCCTGATCCTTACTTTTGACCGACCATCTCTCCCGGAGAGGATCGTTACCGCTTTCTACAACCTCCGTGTGCGGCAGTATGTGCCGAACCCTTTGCGCTGCTTCAAATGCCAAAGGTTTGGGCATACTCAGCAGCGATGTATGTCAGTAAACGCGGTTTGCGGGAAGTGCGGATCGTCAGTTCACGACCAACAACCCTGCGACAAACCACCGCACTGTGTGAATTGTGAAGGCGATCACCCAGCCAACGACAACAAGTGCCCCACGTTTCTCCGGGAAAGGGAAATCCAAAAAATAAGAGTAACCGAAAAGGTTTCCTTCCCTGAGGCGAAGCGTAGGTTCCAAACCAGGAATCCAGTGGACCTATCACGATCCTTTTCCAGTGCTGTGAAACCTAAGTCCCCGGGGGTAACAGCGAGTTGTCAAACTCACTGTACCCCAGCGGTAGTCTCACATTTCAGTTGTCAGGTGTCGCCGGTCGACTTCCCCGAAGATTCGGCGTGCATCCAAGGTGGGAAAATTATAATTCCCACAAAGTACAAAAAACCTGTCCAGAAACTCCACCAGACATCGACCACCTCAACTGAAACTTCTACTGAAATCGATCTTAAGCAGACACCGCCTCCCAGGAAAAATACGTCATCCAAATCCCCTCCTCCTCTTTCTGTTTCCGAGAATCACATCGGACGATCCTCCAGCTCTTGTAGATCTCGGTCACCCGTGTCCAAAAGTCGGGAAATCCCCCCGACACAGACGACCTTATCCAGCAGCAGTCAGGATGACTCTGCTGGTGATGAGGAACCCCACGAGAGTTCCTCTAAAACCTTTCAGAAGGTGAGAAAGAAAAAAAAGCAACCAAAGAAATAATTTCTCATAATGGCTCTCTCATGGAACTTAAATGGTCTTCGTGCTCACTCAGAAGAATTAAGATTAATAATTTCTCGCCACAAACCATTTATAGTCTGTCTTCAGGAAACTCATCTTCTCCCTCTTCATCCCCTGTCTCTTCGCGGATTTAACATCTATCGGTTTGATCAAGACGACGGACTTCGTGCTCACGGCGGCGTTGCGGTACTCATCCGCGACTCCCTGTTCTCGGAGGAACACAACGTTCGAACCGACCTCCAAACAGTGTGCGTACGGGTACACCTACCATCCTTCTCTTTTACGGTGTGTAGTATATACATTCCCCCTGGCCAAGTCGTGTCACAAGAGGAACTCGAAGATGTTTTTTCTCAGTTGCCCGCCCCTTTTTTTATTGCGGGGGATTTTAATGCCCACAATCCCCTCTGGGGTGGCACGAGGACCTGCCCGAGAGGTTCTATCCTCGAAAATATTATTGACCAGCAAAACTTAATTCTTCTGAACTCCGGGAATCACACTCATTACTCCATGGCGTCAAACACCTTCTCGTCAATCGATCTGGCACTCTGCAGTCCATCCTTATCTACCATGGTAGAGTGGACCGTACTCGATGATCTACATGGGAGTGACCATTTTCCCATTTTGGTCCACTTTAATGTCCCTGATTTAGACGTCATCTACCCTCCTCGCTGGCTATTCCATCGAGCCGACTGGAATACATTCAGCGAGAAAATTATAATGCCAGACCACTTCTCAAATAATATCGATACCTTGGTGGCCCAATTCACAGACGCCGTTCTTCGCGCAGCCACCATTGCAATCCCTAAGTCTACGTGTCGGCCACGACGCGTCCCGGTGCCTTGGTGGAATGCTGACTGTGCCACCGCGGTGCGTGACCGAAAGCAAGCACTCGCGAGGCTCAATAGGTTCCCCACCGCATCAAACCTGATCGATTTCAAAAGAAAGCGGGCCAGAGCCAGATTAGTAATACGGGAAAGTAAGACCGCTTCCTGGAGAGCCTTTATTTCTTCTCTTTCTTGCCATACCCCGCCTAAAGTAGTATGGCGAAAGATCCGACAGATCGGAGGAAGATTTTCCCCATCATCTGTCCCAGGACTTCTTATTAATGGAAATCTTATTACTTCTCCAGAAAAAGTAGTTGAGGAATTGGCCTGTCATTATGAAAATTCCTCCAGTTCCTTACACTACTCCCCTAGCTTCTTGAAAACGAAGAGTAGAATGGAGAAATGCAGATTGGACTTCTCTACCTGCCTGGAGGAAGATTATAACGCCCCTTTCTCCATGGATGAATTTTCCTGTGCGCTCACCCGTGGGAAAGATTCTGCTCCAGGACCAGACCAAATACACAACCAAATGTTAAAACACCTGCCGGAAGAGGCACGTATCTTTCTCCTCCGTATCTTCAACAAGATTTGGATGGAACATACCTTCCCTAGAACCTGGCGCGAAGCGATTATTATTCCTATTCCTAAAGATGGAAAGGACAGGACAAAGCCGTCAACCTACCGTCCAATCTCGCTCACAAGCTGTATATGCAAACTTCTGGAGCGAATGGTGAATACGCGTTTGGTCTGGCACCTGGAGCAGAGAAACCTACTTACACCCATCCAATGTGGTTTCAGGAAGAACAGGTCAACCATGGACCACCTTGTCACCCTCACCACACAGATCTCCACTGCTTTCGTGCTACGTCAACACCTGGTAGCAATTTTCTTTGATATAGAGAAAGCTTATGATACTACCTGGAGGTACGGCATTCTTCGCACCATCCATTCTTGGGGTCTTAGGGGCCGGCTCCCCCTTTTTTTAGTAGCCTTCCTTTCCTCAAGATACTTCCGCGTTCGCCTTGGTGACAGGTTATCCGCCAGCCACCATTTAGAAAACGGAGTCCCTCAGGGCTCAATTCTGAGTGTCACTCTGTTTGCCATCGCTATCAATAGTATAGCGTCGATAATCCGAGAGCCGGTGAAAGCATCGCTCTTCGTTGACGACTTTGCCATTTTCTGCTCTTCCAAGAGTATTCAAGTGATAGAGAGACAATTACAACTTGTCCTCAACAAATTGCAGCAATGGAGTGATGCGACAGGTTTTAAATTCTCCGCATCAAAAACTAGCTGTATGCACTTCTGCAGGATTTATCATCTTCATAACCACCCCGATCTTTTTCTTGGAAGCCATCTTCTACCTTTTGTGGACTCTGCAACTTTCCTTGGGCTTACTTTCGATAAGAGCCTAACTTGGCGAAATCATATACGTAAACTGAAGAGCCGATGTGTCTCACCTCTGAACCTCCTTCGCACCCTTACAGGCAGCTCTTGGGGAGCTGACCGTGTGTGTCTCTTGCGTTTGTATAGAACCCTCATCCGCTCTATTTTGGATTATGGATGTATTGTATATGGGTCAGCGTCACCATCAACCCTCCGGCCATTAAATACCATTCACAACGCCGGTATAAGAATTAGTACAGGCGCCTACCGCACGAGTCGCATCGAATGCCTCTTGGCCGAAGCTGGAGAACCATCTCTGAGCCGAAGGCGAGATATTTTATTAGCCTCTTATGGGGCTAAAGTGTCGGGACTGGTTGACCACCCTTGTCGTCGTATAATCATCCATCCAAAGTATGAGTCCTCGTACAATCTTCGAACTTCGTTACCCCATCCCCCAGGTATTAGATTACGAAATCTTCTCCGGGAATTAAATGTAGAACTTCCCACCCCTGTGAGACCCACAAGTGACCGGATCCCCCCTTGGAAACTCCTCCTTCCCAGTATTGACTTCAGACTCTCCCATTTACCCAAACAAACTACTAGTCCTCTGGTTTACCAGAAGCAGTTTCTGGATATGAGAGAATCCTATCCGGATCATTTATTCTTATACACGGATGGTTCATCGTGCAGCGACGCGGTGGCATGTGCTTTTTACTGTATCAGGGCCAGCAAATCATTTCGGCTTCACTCCAAATGCAGTATTTTCACTGCCGAAATGTGTGCAATCTTTGAGGCCCTAAAATACATTGAATCAGCGACGTTGCGGCGAGTAGTTATCTGTTCCGATTCTCTCAGCTCTCTTCAAGCTGTCTCCCGTCCTTCGTCAGACTACCTGACTTTATCCGTTCAAAGCCTGATTCATCGTCTTCTGTCCCGCCGCTATGACCTGGTACTTAGTTGGGTCCCAGGCCACGTGAGTATCAGAGGGAACGAACTGGCCGACCAGGCGGCGAAATCAGCGACTCGTAAAACTCGTATCGACATCCCTTCTGTGCCATTATCCGATGTTCAGGCTTTCTTGAAACGATCCGTGCTTAGAGCGTGGCAAACAGAGTGGCACAATAGCACTTTCAAACTAAGTGCGATAAAGAATTCTGTGTATCCCTGGCGCTCCTCATCACGGTCCTGTAGACGCGAGGAAGTTATTTTAACCCGTCTTCGTATCGGACACTGCCATTTCTCTCACGGTTTCATTCTTCGAAATGAAACTCCCCCCATCTGTGACTTGTGCCAGACTGTTCTTTCCGTGGAACACGTCCTGCTGTACTGTAGGAAATTTGTTGGCAGTCGACGAAGACATGACCTGGGCAACTCGCTACAAGTGGTGCTCGGGGATGACGATTCTGCGCTCTCAAAACTTTTTTGTTTTTTGAGAGAAAGCAGAATATATAATTTTATTTGAAAGATAACAATGTTTTATGTTGTTTTTTGGCCCCTTTACAGCCAATTTTACGTTTTAAGATAAATTTTACGCGCCCTTTTTCTATTTTCCTTCTGCCATTTCTACATGTATACTTGATGCAGAATTCGAGCCTCCTTTTTAGCCCAAGTACATGCTTTTAAACAGTGAGTAAGTTACATATGCAACACTGAATATTCTTTTCTCCAAATACTCTGGCATGGGCGCCAATGACCACAGCAGTCGAAGCGCCCTTTAAACCCTATTCAATCAATCAATCAATCCAGCCCTTCATCGGTGAGACAGATCTGCGGTGGCTCTGACGCTCTGCGTGTCACTTGTGCACCAGGTGCCCGCTGCCTGCAGAAATTCCTCCGAGCGGAGCTGGTGCCGCTGCCGTCGAGCAGATCAGAGAGACCGCAATCATTGGAACGCGCTAGCTGCGAACGGAAGCTACGCCAACAGTCGCACACTGGTGGGCGGGGGCATGACGAAGCTGTTAAGGCCGATATACACGGTACAGTTTTCGTGTAGATTCTTCATGCAGTACAGACTTTACGCTTTCTGCATGAAAACAATATGAACACGCTCATAATTTTTCGTGTAGAAAAGCATACAGTTTGACTTCAGCGCCTCTAGCGGCAGAATCGTTTACTAACGGTAATCGGCCATGTCGATTTTGTGGTTAGGTGTGTCAAGGTGCGATTGTATGAAGTGATTTGTGATAACTTACTTTTCCCCAATTCTTGCCTTCTTATTTTTCTTCTCTGTGCTCCAAATGGTTAATTAATACTTAATAAAGATCACACAGCCTAACGCACGCACTGAAAGTACCGCCACTGAAAGTACTCGGACAGCGCAATTCAGTTGTTGTTACTCGCGCAACTTTTCTTGACCGTTGGCTTGAAGAAACGCGAGTAGAGTGGGGGTTTTAGTTACGGCATCGGCCACTATATTCTATGAAGCAATGGCAACCTCTGAAATATCTGTCATATCTTCCCAACTTTCTCAATAATTTGAGTTATAATTTCTCAGGACTTCGAGGTATCTCCTGCGATGGGTCTGGATCTGTTGTGGCAATTTTTTTAGATTTTGTTTAGAAAAATACGACCAGAAGTTCTCGGTTTCAACAGTAAATATATTTTATTACGTGCCAATGATGATGTGTTTGGAATATTGTCATCAGTGCTCGTTGCGAGCTTTTGCCTTCAACTGTTTATTATTCAAGGGAGGGGGAAGGAAGGTCATTGGTCAAGAAAAGTTGCGCGGGTAATATCCGGTGCAACCCCTAGCGGCGTCTTGTGGCGATTCATGCCGAAAACGTGCAGACCGTGTATGCGCGACTTTTTGCTTTTATTCTTCTAGTTTGGGATCTTCAAGTTTCTGTACAGAAACTGTATGAGAATCTGCTCGAAAACTGTACCGTGTATATCGAGCTTAACAACGTGAAGCAGAAGTAAATACAACGGAAATATACACAAAACACACCACTCGACGGGCTTTCATTCTGTGGTGGGACGCCGCCGTCTTGCGCTCGTGGCCGCTTTCACACCGCCCAGGCCACGCTGGCATGGTTTTCCGGATGTGCAGGCTGACCGCTCGCCACCCACGCACTCCTGTTTTCCCTCGAACGAGGACAAGGCCACCCCCGCTGCCGCCGGGATGGACTGGCCCGGCGATGTATAAGAACCGCGTATCTCTTGGTTGCGGGTGGGCGCGTGTAATATGTGTATAATTGTAAGTTGTGCCTTGGATTGTTCGAGCCTGTTCCCTAGTTTCCATAGTCTTTCTGCAGCTTGCACAAAACCTTTCATGTACCCTACTGCAACTACGTATCGCCGATATAATCTAATTGATTTGAGATACGCTGAGTATCAAATGCTAATACAGTATTTTTTATAGTAATGATATTGGCGGGTTACTAATTGTTCATATTTTATAAATCTGAACTAATTGAAAAGAATGAAATATCTGTTGCAAATTGTGATGCTATGTTCTGAATCTCGCTTGGTTTTTCAGTTAGAGTATTAAAAGGTAATACAGTATTTTTTGTAATAATGATACTGACGCATTACTAGATGTGTATATTTTATAAATCTAAATGACTGAAGATGAATTAAATAGCTCTTGCGAAATTGTGAATCTCAATTGGTTTTTCGGCTTTGCTCAATGAGTAAATACCGAAAAGAGCTCTTGGTTTGCCTCTAGTCAGTAAATATAGCTCTTGTCCCCCCAACTGTCCTCCTAACTAATACTGCTCCAATCGTTAAATAAATAAATAAATAAATAAATAAATAAAAATAAATAGACTACCTAAACATAATAGACTACCTAAACAAATGTTGCAGTACAACCCAACAGGAAAAAGGAGTGTAGGAAGACCACGTAGAAGATGGTTTGAAGTGTGAAGACGGAACAGGCAGCCGCCTAATCCTTGAAGTGAAGAAGAAGAAGAAAAATAAATAGATGAATAAACAAATGGATGAATGATGCGCCTAACGTTTCAGAGGATAATATTTAATTTATTTTATACTGTTCCATTCACTTTTTCCGATTATTTTTGTCCATCATAAACTAATTTTCTTTTTTCTCCTCTCTTTAGTCAACAAACAATAACCATTCTTCCTCATAGTAGACGACATTTTATATCATTCGTTTTTTCCTACAATACTTAAAACGATTATTCAGGCTTCTGTAAAAATATCTCCACTATTGCGAGTTGGGAAGTAGAGTACAACATATGCGTCAGGGGCGGATCCAGAAAATATATCGGCGAGGGACCGGGGGAGAATTTAATTTCGGACATACATAATTTTTTTCATTTAAAAAAGTTTTCTTAAAGTTTTTAAAAATACACGAGGCGTATTCATAATTAGAATTCCGCATTGATTTTGATGAGATCAAGAATGGTAATTATTTTGGATAAATTGAGCACAATTACGGAATATATTGGCTTGTGACGCCATAGTTACTCCCTCGCCCCTTCTAATCCACCTACTGGTAAAACGGTAACGATCTAAGAGAATGCTGCCTTGACTTTGGTGAGATTTAGAATAATAATTATTTTTGGATAAATTGAGCAAAAATAAAAAGTATAAATATAATTTTATTTAAGCTCCAATGGGGTATAACCCGGTGGCAGCTAATTACAAAAACATACAAATACACATGGATGATCTTGGCTGTCCGGGTGACGCCGCGTCGAAGGCTGTGTTGCCGACGTTTCGACCATCTTGTCGTGGTCTTCCTCAGGGCTGGAATGTATTCACAGCCAAGATCATCCACATGACTCCGGCCGCGGAAGCCTACGACTTCATACAAATACACAATCTCTCAGTAACATAGAATACTAATATCAATAATAATAATAATAATAATAATAATAATGTAATATAACTAATAAATTATATACTAATTATAGTAATAATAGTAATGGTAAAATAATAAAAATAAAGGTAAAATAATGATAATAATATAAAAACTGACTGATTCATTAAACATTAAATTACATATTACGATACATTGGCTTGTGGTGCCATGTCTACACCCTCCCCCCTCGGAACCGCCGCTGGTGAATGGTAACGTTCTATTTCATAACAATGAGCACGCAAGCCGAAGTTGAACCGCAGCGCAGAGTATCTCCTCCCGGGCTGTATTGACAGCGCATTCCTGACGGAGCGGCGCACCCGCCCACCAGTGCGTGACTGTTTGGGCGGCCTCCGTTCGCAGCTAGCGCATTCCGATGACTGCGGTTTCTCTGATCTGCCCCGCGGCACCGGCGACAGCGCCGCGCAGAGGAATTCCTTCAGACAGCGGACACCGGATGTACGATGAATATGCCGGGAAACCTGCCGAACGCGGAAACGGAATAGTTCATTACGAAACGATGATGTAATGATGGGTATTAATACACGAGTGTGATACGACACGAGCGAGGAACGAGCGAGTATAGAATAGAATAGAATAGAATAGAATATTTCGTTAGAATAGAATATATCGAGTATCGTAAACTTTACACGACTGTATTAATAGCCATTACATCGAGTTTCATACGTACTTTTTCTACGACTTTTGTAAGTTAAACTTTCACATTGAATAGTTTCGTTGTTAGTTGATTCAGCCAAGGCCACCTAGCGGAGAGCCACATAAATCTACCCTCGCATGCTGCCGCAGGTGGCTGTGGTTACCTGTCCGCATGCGATGGAGTACTGCGCCAGTCATATAGGATCAAAGTGAAATTTCGATTCAATTTATTTTAAATAATATTACACAAAAAATACTAACAAAAAAGGAATTAAAATTTGAGCATAATATAATATCAAATGCAATTTTAATGTACACAATCGAACGAAACATTTGCTAAAACGATTCTCAATGGTTAATTAAGTGTCAATACGTGGGTAGTATACTTCTTTGTGATTGGTCAAGAACCTATGTCATAACGAAAACTGTATCTAGATGACACACGTAGTACGCGCTCACCCGCGTACGCCCCCGTGCCCGCCAACGCCACCGCCCCTAACCCTGTCGTGTGCACCGCTTGCGCCGCCGCACACAAAGCCCTAGCCCTCCGGAGGCGGGGAGCCCTTTCCCAGCGTAAAATCGCTACGATATTTCTCGCGCGCCCCTCCGCAGCTCATAAAAACAGCACGCGGGAACCGGTCTCGCAGTAAAAAGATCGCGCCACCGGTGCAGGAGCTGAACGCCCAACCACCAGCGCCCGCCGCACCGATCGCACGTAGGGATGTTTTGGAATTATCGATGTTTCAATAATAATATCTATGTTTTAAACATCGATACATTGAAACATGTTTTTTGAACATGTTTAAAGTCTCTGTCTCTCTCCACCTTTCTGTCTCTCTCCACCTTTCTGTCTCTCTCCACCTCTGTCTCTCTCCACCTCTCTGTCTCTCTCCACCTCTCTGTCTCTCTCCACCTCTCTGTCTCTCTCCACCTCTCTGTCTCTCTCCACCTCTCTGTCTCTCTCCACCTCTCTGTCTCTCTCCACCTCTCTGTCTCTCTCCACCTCTCTGTCTCTCTCCACCTCTCTGTCTCTCTCCACCTCTCTGTCTCTCTCCACCTCTCTGTCTCTCTCCACCTCTCTGTCTCTCTCCACCTCTCTGTCTCTCTCCACCTCTCTGTCTCTCTCTACCTCTCTGTCCCTCTCTACCTCTCTGTCTCTCTCCACCTCTTTCTCTCTCCACCTCTTTCTCTCTCCACCTCTTTCTCTCTCCACCTCTTTCTCTCTCCACCTCTTTCTCTCTCCACCTCTTTCTCTCTCCACCTCTCTCTATCTCCACCTCTCTCTATCTCCACCTCTCTCTCCACCCCTCTCACTCTCTCTCTCTTCAATTTTTAAGTTCGATGTTTTTACGTTTTCAATGTTTTGCTCATGGGTGAAAGATACCCATAATCAGAATTTTGTAATAGCAAAAGAAGTAATCATTGATGGTTGATAGTTTTGTAAGAAGGAATCATTGATTGTACCAATCTTAGTATTCTAGTAATCTTAGTATTCAATCGAAACGAACGCGGTTTGTTCTATCTTCATCGAGCTGACTACCATCTCTTGCTCGAGATGATCTTGATGTCCTAGTATTTCCTTCGACTTTCCTGAATTTCGCACATGGAAATGTCCTGGTATTTCCTTCGACTTTCCTGAATTTCGCAACTTTGCTTTCAGGTACAATTTACAATTTCACGGTGGTTTTTGCGATTAAACAAACTGGAGGCTGGTGGCGCGATTCATCTTCAGATTTGGTTTCAGCTCATCAACATACATAGACACACATTTGTCAAATCTTTGGGTCTGACAACGTGTGTGTGCGCGCGCGCGCGATTGTGGGGGGGTGCACGCGTGCGTGGCGTGCCCATTTGCCCGTGTGCGCGCGCGTGCGCGTGAGTGCGCGCATGTGTGTGATTGGTTGATTGATGTTTCCGGGCGCGTCAACTACTTTGGTCATTAGTCCCGTAAGTGTAGTGCGTGTTTTTTTCTTGGGAGGTGGCGATGATTTTCCCCGCTGGATGGCGAGATCTGGCGTCGACCTACCGCCGACTAGCAGGGTTTCCACCGAACCAGGTATCTCCCACCGCGGGGCACCACCCCAGCAGGGACAAGGTGTGAGCTCCCGACCGGTCTCCCGGCATGTGTGGTAGTGTAGGGCATGTGAGTGTAAGTGTGTGTGTGTAAGAGGAGAGGATAGGACAAGGAAGAGGAAGGAAAGATCGCGCGCGGTCCGTGGCCCGTTTGTTCGGGTAATGTTCCGGCATTCGCCTGGTGTTGATTGGAGAAACCATGGAAAACTACCGATCAGAGGAGCCGGCAGCTAGAATTCTCCTCCAAACAGTGACCGAATTCGACCTAGCTGACAAGCTAGTGTCGAAAATCCTGCCGCCGTCGGGACTCGAACCCAGAATCTCCCGGTCAGAGGGACTGCAGTGACATCAGGTTGATGCACGGAGCCATTTCTCCCGGTCATGCGTGTGTGGGTGCGTGCGTGCGCGCGCCTATGTCATTGTTAAAATACTGCGCACGGTTAGGACTTCACACTAGTGTTGTTCAAATAGACGGACAGGTGGACGCAGTGGTTTAATCTGTCGATTCTCCGAGATACGTACGATAAGGCGGGTGTGGGCGCTTCGCTGAATGCTCGGGAGCGGTCCGCGAGCAGTGCGAGGCGACGCGAGGCAGCGAGAGGCGGTCTGCTTCAGCCCGTGGCCGACAGGGCGCCACTGGACTCTCTACCCTCCCCCCAACACCAGCGTGCAAAAGCGGCCCAAGTGCCCGTGCGTGTTGTCACCTCAGCCGCCTGTCGGAATTTGCACCCAGGTGAGAATGTCTCTCATAGGGCACGTACCAGTGGCGTGGTTTAGTGGAGGCAACAGGGGGCGACCCGCCCGGAGGCAACAGGGGGCGCCAGTTTTAGGGGGCCGCAAAATTTCACAATAAATAATAAGTATCATATTTTGTAAAAAAAAATTGAACCATTTCATTTCATGTTTTTGTCGCACATACGATTCGGACCGATTGAAATGAGAACGGAATCTTTCATTTCTTATTCTGTGATGATTCCTTTGAATGAATGTATGATAATGACATCTTGCTCATTGTTGTTGTTATTATTATTATCATTATTATTATAATTACTATTATCATTATTATTATAATTATTATTATCATTATTATTATCATTATTATTATCATTATTATTATCATTATTATTATTATCATTATTATTATTATTATTATTATTATTATTAGCCTATACAATACGCTGCGTTACATAGAGATAGGGAAGTACGTTACGAGGGGGAGAGGGGGTATTGAAAATACTCGAAATTTGCATTACGTAATTTATGAACGACCCCTATGTATTAAATATTTTATTTACGATTTTTATTTATATAATTGTATGTTTCACTATCTACAACGTTGTTCAATCTTGTATACTTTATTCTTTTAAATTGAAGTACCTACAGTTGGTAACAGTCTTGTTTGTTCAGTCCAAAATTTGCTCAAAAGTCATTAATTTTAAGTGGAAAATTGAGGCATAATAATTTCAGTTAAATAAAATGTAACTTTGTACACCTAGGCGAAATGGTCTTGAATTTGGCTAGTTCCTGAGCGACTAAATGTGCTGGTGAATTTCAAATTCAAAGCCATTTCATCTAGGTGTACAAAATTACATTGTATTTAATTGGCATTATTCAATTACCTTGTGATATAATTTACATTAGTCTCAATTTCCCACTTAAAATGAATGATTTTAGAGCACATTATGGACTGTACAAATAAGACCGTTACCAACTGTAAATAAGAGGGCGGCGAAATTTTCCTCCGCCCAGGGCGGCTGACACCCACGCTCCGCCATTGGCTATTACATTACTACAGCTATTACATTATAATATTAGAGAGCTAGATTTTGGCAATTTCTAAAAATGCGAAATGCTATACCAAACTCTGGAAAAAAATATAGAAATTGTATATTTGACGTTCGGTGCAGTATATTTCTGTCTGAAGGTTTTCAAACTGCGATAAAATGCGAAATCGATGGCAAAATGCTAAATCACCTTCAAAGTGCAAAATGGTCGTGAATTTGCGATATAATTGCTAAGTTGCATTTTATGCTTTCCTTCGCGTTCGCTAACTACGGATGCCACATTGACCACAACACTTCGAAAACATTTAGTTTTACAGTGGCCAACAGTATATTAGCTGAACGATTTTTCAGTCAGTATTATTTAATTGTTACTGACAGAAGAAACGTATTAAAGGAAGCAAATATGCTCTCTCTGCTTAGACATTGCACATGTGTATTTTTTCTTTCTCGCACTTACTTCGTAAGAAGAGACATTATTGTAATCCTGCGCCAGAAAAACTCTTATTCCCGCGCCCCGGTAAAAGGATGATAAAATTTGTTCCTCTATGTAGTAAATTATGTCTTGTAACATGTTTGCAGTCAGAATCCATGTTTTGTAGGTATTTAATACCAAAATTTCGCAATATCGATAGAAGGCAAAACGTCTGTCTATGTGGTCAACGCGACCGCCCGAACTGATTTGCTCAAAAATTGATATTTCACTACAGACTTAAATGAACTCGAGGCCTTTGATCTGAAATGTATCTTGATTTTTTATGGTACTTTACTTGATGTCTCACATTTTCAAAATTTTCTCAAAAATGGCTCCTAGTATTTGGATTAAGCCTTGACTTCTGATAGGATAAAGGACGCTCAAGAGAATGGTGCGGCTCTCATTTTCGTTATAAAACCCTAATTTTTCGAAAATTTCAAATGTTCAAAATTTTTTCGCAATCTTGCTACAACTACAATATTAAAGATAGAGATTTTTTCTAAATGAAATCTGTTCTTTAATGACAACCTTTTGTGAATATAAGTAATTTTTGCGTAGTTTTACGTCAAATAAAAGCAGATTTTAACGATAATACGGTAAAAAACGGTACAAAATAGTGATGCCACACATGTCCAGCGAACACACTAAAGGATCCAAAGGTTAACTCAAAATTTTAATATTTCAGAACTTCAAAATTGGAGATAACAATTTTTGCCAAGAAGAAAAACTGTTCTAAAAAAATCCATTCTTTAAAATTCTTTAAAAAATAATTTTTTGAAAACGCGAGTTGTTTTGGGGTAATTTGTGTTTGAATTTTATGCAGTTAAAAAAATTCTCAAAAATCGCTTGAAATTTTTTCTTCATTTTTTTCCACATGTAGAACAAGGAACGCTTTGATGAATTTTCGGTAATTCTCTGAATTTTCGAAAGTTGCAAGTTTATAAATAAGGCGAGAAAGTACGTGTTGTAGAACCATTTCGTTGCCAGGGCCAAGCAATAAGGGCTTTTCTGCCAAAAATATGCTCTTTTCCTTCGCACGGTTTCAATACCTTTTCTTCTTGCTAAGAAAGGACGAGGAAGTAAAAAAATTAGTTCTTTACGAAAGTTCATACGCAATTTTTTTAACAATATGCAGTTTTCGGGTAACTTCAAAATTAAGGCAATTTTAAAACAAACATTTTCTCAAAAACCACTCCTACTTTTTAAAAATTTTCCACGGATAAAACAAGGGTCGCTTGAAAGAATGATGCAGACGATCTAATGTTTGTTGCTCTCTCAGAATTGGCGAAAATTGAGTGTTGGAAATACTAGGCGAGTCAGTTCGATTTTCAGCATCGGCCCAAGTTGGTATGCCACAGTAACTGCGTGGTGTTGCGGTTAGGCGCACGGAGCGTTAACTGGTTGGATCTGAATTCGAGTCTCGGCGCGAAAAAAATTGTTGGTTGAAAACACTACTGCACGTTCATCTAGTAGTGTGCATTAACATTGCAGTGCCGTTACAAACAAAAAGAGAAAGTATGTGCTGTTGTAGCATCACTAGTTTCTTTAATTTTTTCACAGACAGAACAAGGGACGCTTAAAATATAGCGTAGGTCTGATTTTCGTTGAACTCTCTGAATTTTCGAAAACGACAGTTTTAGAAATAATGAAAGTATGTACTGATGTAGCTTTACTGTTTTAAGTTTAATTGTACTTGGTATCAGAGATTGTGTTAGTAATGGACAATTTCGTCCTGGGAATTCAGGTCCATGTGTTATATTTGGCATTTCGTTGTGATATCTTCTTTCATTTTTATTCAGTATCTTGTAGTCGGTATAATGTAACTTTTTTTTTTAATTTATTATTAAAGTCGCATCGACTACTGAGGTCATTAGCGACTACTTTAAGTACAACTTTACAATATTAACACGGCAACTTTACAATAGATATGAAAATTTACAAATTACAATATATGTGAATATGTAGAGACAGACATTACAGGTATTTTGATGTTACAGAATTAGTTTCTAGTATCCATACCAATACACTTATTACAATTAGATTTCTTTAAGAATGTTGCTGTCTTTACAGAATTTTAATATCTTATTTTGGTAGTCGATGGATGCATCAGTTCAGGGTTTTGCTCATCTTCTAGGTATGTGTGTCTGCTGTACTGAAACATAGGACATTGAGTTAAAATGTGTTCAAAGTTAAGAATGGTATCACAGTGCGGGCAGGTAGGTGGGGGATTTCCAGTTAACAAGTGTTGATGACTGAACTTGCAATGACCGGTTCTTATTCTTGTTATTGTCACCTGATCTTTTCTTGAAAATTTTTTGGAGGTTTTCAGGGAGTAAAAATTGTTAACGTGTTTGTGTAGAGGGCTGGATTTCATGTTTTTCCAGAGGTTGCTCCACTTTTCATCCATTGCTTTCTTGATGTGGGTCCATAAGTCCTTGCAAGTGTGTGATATTGTTAAAATACTTCCTGTTTCAGGGCTCACATTTTCTTCTTCAAGACTCATTGTATTATGTTCAGGGGTTGTTTTGTAATCTGGTATCCAGGCAATTATGAGACTTCTTTTAGATTGTATAATGTCATGATATATTTCATGAATATTGTTTATCATTGGTAGGTCAGGGTAGTTATTGAGAATGATGTTTATTGCTTCAAGAGAAGTAGAGAATATGACAAACTTGTTATTTCTGAGTTTCTGTGACAATTTGAAGGCTGTCATTATAGAGCATATTTCAGCTGTAGTAGTACTAGAGTAGGAGTGCAGTCTGTTTATAATTTTAACATCTTTGGTAATTGTAGTTGCGTATTTTCCATCTCTCTTATTGGTAACTTTAGTATAGATTTTATAGGAGTCTTGGTATTTATATTCTATTTCATTAAGTTTAATTTTCCTATCGTTTTTAGCCATTTTGTTTATTTGAATAGTGTCTAGTGTTATATCTGTTACTATTTCAGGAATTGTCCACGGTGGTATACTATTGTTTCTTTTTTCCATTAGTATATGTTCCTGAAGGTTTAACTGTCTCAGAAGGTTTTGACTTTGGTATATACTGGTGAAAAGCATTTTTGTTCTTTGTAGTAATTTTGAAGTTTTGGGTAAATATCGTGGTAGATTATAGGGTTATTTGATTCTGCTGATTTGATGGCATATTTGAGAGTTAGCATTTGTCTACGGTGAGCTAGGGTTGGTTCTTTGGCTTCTATTAGGAAGCTACCAATGGGGCTGGTTTGAAAGCAACCAGTGCTTATTCGTAGAGCTTTGTTGTGTATAACATCAAGTTTTTGTAGGTCTTTTTTGCTAGCTGAATCATATAATATGGATCCATAGTCGATTTTGGATCGAATTATTGCTTTGTAGGTCATCAGCTGGAGATGTTTATCTGCTCCTCAGCTATTATGGGATATGCACTTGAGTATGTTGAGTCTTTTTTTACATTCCTCAGATAAGATTTGTATATGCCTTTTCCAGTTCATTTTTGAGTCAAAATGCATGCCTAATATTTTAATGTTTTGATAAAATTTTAGGTTATGTAGGCCCATTTTTAATGTAGGCTGACTCTCCATATTTTGTCTGGAGAACACTATACATTGGGTTTTGGAAGCTGAAAATTTAAAGCCTGATTTGAGAGACCATTCAAGTAGATTGTTTAGGGCAGATTGTATAATTTCTTGACTGGTTGTAATAGATGATCCTCTGCAGAGAATGGTAATGTCATCAGCATATTTCCTTGTGATTACCGGATGATTGATTTCAGAGCCTGCATCATTGATGGCCAACAGGAATAGAGTAACACTAAGTACAGCACCTTGTGGTAGTCCATTCTCCAAGTGTTGTACTGATGATAGGCTACCATCAACTCTCACATTAAAGGTTCTTTCTTTGGTAAAATTCTTGATGAATTGAAATATGTTGCCTTTAAGTCCATATTCCTGTAATTTTGTCATGATTATATGGGTCCACACCATGTCATAAGCTTTTTCGATGTCTAGACTCACTGCTAAAACATGTTGTTTGTTAGCAAGGGCTTCTTGGATGTAATTATCAATACTTACTAGGTGAGAGGTAGTTGAGTGTCCAGCTCTGAAACCAAATTGATTGTTGGATATGATGTTTTTAAAGTCTAGAAACCATCTGAGTCTTTTGTTAATTATTTTTTCCAGGATTTTGCACATATTGCATGTTAGGGAAATGGGTCTGTAATTTTCCGTTTTAGTGGGGTCTTTCCCAGGCTTTGGTATAGGTATAACAATAGCTGATCTCCATAATTCAGGAAATACATTTTTATTCCATATTATGTTATATATTCTTAGTAGAATTTCTTTTCCTTCCAGGGGTAGATTTTTTAAAAGAATATATGGAATATTGTCTGGTCCAGGTGAGGAGTTCCTAGTCCTGTTGATAGCAGAATTAAGTTCTTGAATTCCAATAGGGTCATTAATATGGTAATAAGTAGCCAAGTCTTGATTATTTGTAGGTTCTGTAAGGTTCTCTTGCTCTTTTTTGTGCTGTAAGAAGGCTTCTGTGTAGTTTTTTGAACTAGAGTTTTTGGCAAAGCTACATGCAATTGAATTTGCTATTTCATTATGGTCTGTAATGATTTGGTTATTTGACAGTAAAAAATGTATTTGTTTACCTTTCTTTGTTCCTTCGATAGCTTTTATTTTTGCCCATGACTCATTTATATTATTGTGTATTGATAGACTTGAGACATAATTGCGCCAGGTGTTTGCTTTACTTTCTTTTATGGTTTTTCTTGTAATAGCTCTCATCTTTTTGTATTGTATTTTATTTTCTTCTGTATTATGTTTTTTATATTTGTTGAAGGCATGTTTGGAATTTTTAAGTGCCAATTTACATTTCTCATTCCACCAATGCACTAGTTTGGGTTTCTTTGCTAAATTGATTGTTTCAGTTGATCCGTTTGCAGCTTTAGTTATGACATCGTTAAATGAATTGATAATAGTATCGATATTTTCTGTTTCTAGAAGGTCGTTAATTTTAGGTAGGTACTTTTTTATCAAATTATTATAAAGGTTCCAGTTTGCTTTGTTGTAATTCCGTCTTGGGATTACTTGATCTTGGTTATGAGTATTGGGAGTGTTGTTTATGTTTATAATAATGGGGAAATGGTCACTATCATATGGGTAGACTAAGATGTTCCATGAACATTTATAGGAATATTGGGTGGAGGAGATGGAGATATCGATGGCACTGTAACTGTTGTTACTAGTATTGATGTGAGTAGGTTCTCCAGTATTAAGAACAATTGTGTCTAGTTTATCAAAAATTTCCTCAAGCATAATTCCTCTACTGTCAGTTTTATTAGAGCCCCAAATTCGATTGTGGCTGTTGAAATCTCCCATAATGAGAAATGGTTTTTGCATCTTGTTAATAATATCAGTTACTTCTTGTTCAGCAAACTTGTAGCTATTTGGTAAGTAGATATTACATATATTAATTTGAACAGGTGACAGGATCCTTATAGCACTAACTTCAATGTTTGATTGAATAATCACTTCTTGATATGGAATATGGTCTTTAATGTATATAGCTACACCACCACTGGCATGATTGGTGTTACATCTGTTTTTGAAGGAGCAATTATACCCTTTGATATTACCATGCTTGGAGTCTTTGAAGTTAGTCTCTTGGATACACAGGATATCAGGGTGTGTTAAGTTACATAGGTACTGTATACTTTCTAGTCTGGGGTAAAAGCCATTTACATTCCATTGAAGAATTTTCATTGACTGGTGTTGATTTCTATACTGGAGTCTGTTTCAGTACTTGATTCATCTGCAGTATGAAGTACTGAGTTGATTTTCCTGATAATCCTGGTGAATCTGCCTTTTATGGTTTTGTTGGTGAGATGCGGATATAAACTATGCATCATTTTGGTGATGGATGATATGTCTTGTGAGTAGTTACTGGCTACAAGTATAGGATCATTAGCACTGAAAGAGTTCTCTAGAAAGGATTTAAATTGTATGTAAGTAAGGGGGAAGTTATTTTGAGAGTCTTCAATGATGTGTTTGATAGGGGTTATCAGCTCTTCCATATTTTTCTCTTTCTTCTTTTTTTTCTTTTTTGGCTGTTTTGAGAGGTTTTCCATATTATTTGTTTCAGTTGTGTTGCTTACTGACATGGGGGGTGAGGAGGAGTCAGTCTGGAGGCATCTTTTATTGGTATTAAGGGAGACTATGTTGTCATTAGTTGAAATTTCTTCATTGTTTTTAGCTTCACTAGTAGAGAGTAGAGATTTAGGAGGTGGTGAAAAATCAGTTGTGGGCATTCTTGTAGTGAGATCATGGTTACTTTGTATATCTGCTACTTCAGTGTTTGTTCCATTGGTTGTTGGATCTGGCAAGTCACAAGATTTTTCCCTAATGTGTTCAGATTCCATGGGAGTACTTGTTGAATTGGTAGTCTTTTGTTGATTAGAAGTATTAGGTGTAGGGCATTGTCCAGCTAAGTGTCCTGTTTGGTGACAATTAAAGCATGACATTTCATCTGTTGTGAAAAATATCCTGTATGTTGCGCCATCATAATACACAGTAGTGGATTCAGTTAGTCGATCTATATCTTCAGGGGAAACATATACTTGTCTGCGGAAACTCATAATGTGAGAGAACCCCTGTCCAGGAATACCAGCTTTAACAAATGAAATTTTGGATGCCAGTTTGATATTGTTGGTGGTGAATACATTCTCTATTACTGAGTGTGGGATGATGGGACAGACGTTTGAAATAATTATTCTTTTGTCCTTTGTTAAGAGTGGTCTCAATTTCAATTCATGGTTTTTGATTTTTATGATTTTGTGGTTGTTCGTGAGGTTATCAGCTATAGTTTGGGAGCTTAGAAAGATGCACACTCTGTTGTTTGCTATTCTGGATATGAACCTTATTTCACTTGGGTCAATAATATCGGATAAACTGTTCACGTAATCTTTAATGGTGAGGCCTTCTTGTGAGTCAATGATTATGGCCTGGTCCTTGGTGGGAAACACTTCAGTTGACATAACATTTGCGTAGGTTTTCATATTTGGTTGAGTAGATACCTGAGGTTGCGGGGTTGAGGTTAAGGGAGCCCCGATGTCCGAGGGCTCCATCCTTGCGCAGGGTAGCCGCTGCACCGGCTGACCATACACTTGATTTCAGGCACACACAGCTCGTGGAACAAGAATATTGCCACTAAGTAAATACCACTTAATTCACTGACTGAAAGACAATATGATAAAAACAGCGTTTCACTGGACGCGATCGGAGCACGATGTGTCTCGGTCGGCTGCCACAATGGAACTCATAATGTAACTTACCGTATGGGTTTTCGCGGTTTCTGGTTGACCTCGCAGCCCTTGTAATTATCTGAATTTTTACCTAGTATTTGGCGCATTCCGGAGGAGAACGTCTGCCCTTATTGCAGTCATTGATAGGGCGAACTGTATAACTGTTCATCGAATCGAAAGGGATGGTCACGTATCGTTAGGGGGTCAACTTTCTTTCGCAGGGCTTCAAATTTTCTTTGCAAATTTAAAAGATGTTCAATTTAAGAGATGTTTTTGTTATCACTTGTTTATAGATCGGTAAAGAAAATTAACAGTTTCGACACTTTCGACACTAATGTATGTTTAATATCGTAGATTTTTTGTATTTTGTGATATTTCTATTCGACGGACTTTTTGATGAACTGTATATTATCCATAGAACTGTCTTTGTGTTAAAACTACGGAAATTGTCTATTGTCTATTGTATTTTGTGATATTTCTATTCGACGGACTTTTTGATGAACTGTATATTATCCATAGAACTGTCTTTGTGTTAAAACTACGGAAATTGTCTATTCTCGTTTAATGAATAGATATGAAATATTTTAGTTTTTGTCCAAAAATGTTTTACTACCTTATGTTCACACCTGAATTTGCTGGCGTTGTTCGGTGGTCATTATTGAAGATATTAAGCAATAGTTTCTCTTAAAAATGCCATATTTAATAAAGCTTATCATATTTTGTTCAGTAATGCTAGGCGCAATAGTGAAGTTCATGAGCGTTAGGATCCGAACATTTTTTATCATTTCCATCGTTATCAAGATTACTATCTTCTACTGTTACTTCGCTGACACTTAAAAAATGTGTTTGAGATAATGTTTGGTTGTTGCTTTGCTAGACGTTACTCTTCTCTTTCACTTTTCCTCTTCGACCTCCGTTTTATTTCCTGACATGCACCTTTCCGGTTTTCCTTTAATTTTGCTTTGTTTTGTCTGTAATGAGGCATAAAGTCTGTTTGATCTTTTCAAGGAGGAGTAGAAGGGTTCTACAATGCTACTCTGCTACATTACGTTATATTATCTTTATAAATTGAGTAGTTGAAAATGACCCATTGTACTTTGTCGTTGTTTTTTACGTTAGATAATTTGTAATAGTTTATAATTACTCGAAACCACGTTTATCCACAAAGAGCTTGCATAGGTTAACACTGAACTTACGGTTCATTTGAATTTCAGTAATCCACATTATATTGTATGATTTTCTGGAGTTAAAAGTAGCAAGCAGTTTTGAATGTTTTTTTACCGTTGTTTGAATATAGGATTTACATGATAATTTATTGTTCATCAACTCTTCTAAATATTTAACTTAAATATTATTTAGCATCCATGTTAATCCAACAATATCATTAATTATTTTGGGTGGAAAATTAGTTAGCCTCGTAGCGTATTTTTTTAGATTGTGATATCTCTATTATTATTATTATTATTAACTAGGATCAAGAGTGTGCTTCACAAAGAAACTAAAGAATTAGTAGGATACAAGTTGTAAAATTATATTATTACGTATCCGTTACAAGTTATATGAGAACGCAGTTATTTCTGTTGTAGCATAATTGGTTTCTTTAAACTGTCCACAACATCTGAACATATTTTTCATCGTTTTAAAAATGAGAGGTGTGTATTAGCTATTCAAATAATATATGTTCTTTTTTAGAAATGTATTTCAAAATGTTTCCCCCTTACAAATGTATTTATATGCTGTATTTACGTAATATTTGAATGTCCGTCATATTGTATTGTACCTACCAATGTAAATCAACTCATTTTGACTGGTTCTTAAATCGCTTTTCTTAATGCTGTTAGAAAATAATGTAATACACTACTCTTTCGAGCGTTTTCTTAATCGCATAGTCATCTTATTCGTTTTGTTAAAAACAAGCATTTCTATAAGATCATGTGGGTGGAAGTAGGGAAACATTCAGAGAACATGCGAGGGAACGCATGAGGAACGTGTGCAGAAAATGCGGAAGAACATGCGAGATGGGATGTAAGGGGAGATGAAAGGGAACGTATGAAGAACGTATGCAGAAAATGCGGAAGTGTTTGATTGATTGATTGATTGCTTGATTGATGTTTCCGGGCGCGTCAACTACTTTGGTACTACTACCCCGCTGGATGGCGAGATCTGGCGTCGGCCTACCGTCGACTAGCGGGGTTTCCCCTCCCCGCTAGTCGACGGTAGGCCGACGGCAGATCTCGCCATCCAGCGGGGAAAAGATCGCCACCTCCGAAAAAAACACACACTACACTTACGGGATTAACGACCAAATTAATGACTAGGTATCTCCCACCAGCGGGGCACCGCCCCAGCCGGGACAAGCTGTAAGCTCCCGACCGGTGTCCCGGCATGTGTGGTAGTGTAGTGCATGTTAGTGTGTGTGTGTAAGAGGAGAGGATAGGACAAGGAAGAGGAAGGAAAGATCGCGCGCGGTCCGTGGCCCGTTTGTTAGAGTACTGCCCTGGCATTCGCCTGGCGTTGATCGGAGAAACCACGGAAAACTGCCGATCAGAGAAGCCGACCGCTAGAATTCTCCTCCAGACAGCGACTGAATTCGACCTAGCTGACAAGCTAGTGTCGAAAATCCTGCCGCCGTCGGGACTCGTACCTAGGACCTTCCGGTCAGAGGGACTGCAGTGACATAAGGTTGATGCACTGAGGGGACGTGTTGATGAAACTGCAGATGGAAATATGGGGGATGGTTGGGTTAACTTATGAGGGAACGGAAATGGACTTTAAACGTAGTTGGGTGAACGTATGTGGGAGGGTCCCGCATATCTGCGGGGACCGCATGTGTCCTTGTGTTAGAGAGTAGTGAGTTTTTGCAAGACGGAAAATCCAATGTCGTAATTCGTAATAATTGTCGCCAATCAGAAATAATGTATCTCCAGAAAAATAAGTTTTTGCAAGTCGTACAGTCGAAAATATACGTAAAACTTGGAGCTAGTTGGAACTGAAAATCTCTAACAGTACCTAAAAGCCATTACTAAACATCTGTGCATCTTCTGACTCCATTTATGGTTTTATAAGGATTACCAGATAGAAATATGTATAATACATGAAATCTGATTGTGGCATACGAATATGTAAAATACATGCCTTTATCTCGGAAGTAGGTCTAAAGTAGAGCTTCCAAAACCCGCAATTTGACTACGTATTTGTATTGTTTGTATTAGTAATGGGAAATTATTGCATTTATATCACTCTGTAGATAAACAACTATGTTTTCGTGACAATATGCCCTCAGTGTACACATAACCTTCCAAATTCTAAACTAATACAGTAGTTTATTCTTGACGTATATGAATCAACTTAAGTAAAACTTAACCATGAAGTTCCTGCCGTATTGTATTGAGGATATTATAATTTTAATTATTTCCATTCTTATTGTGTATTAGTGTCGAATTCGTGTTTAGTGGTGGCGGCGAAAACTACGTAAAGTGTAAGCTATGGAGACATTTGTCGTAGACGACAAATCATGAAGAATGACGGGACCAGTTAATTGAAAACCCGTCATTGAATGCCGGCGCATGCGCAGAACAATTCTCTTCAGAATTGTCGTTTTACCTCCTTCAAATTCACGACATGCAAAAACTTTCTAGTATTTCACCCTTCCCTCACATTAACCAAATCTGCGATGGGAGTTTGCTTGGCAGAATAGAATGAGCATTGTTGTGCTGTATTATTTTAAGTAGATGGTTTAAGAAAGTTACTATTGTAATTCAATATTGGTTGCAGAGATCGTGTCGGGTAATCAGCATTATCCAAAATGGGTGACCAGGAAGCCAGAATGCGGTTCGATGAAGTGGAATCAAGAATGACCGTCTTGGAGGAATCTGTGAACAGGGCAGTTGGAACCCTACTTCCCAAAGTGGATGCACTTTTGGCAGGAAGGAATGTGAGAGAAGTAAAAGTACCTAATTCTAACTCTTCCACTTCAACTCCTGCTCCTGCCCCCTCGTCACTGCTCGAGATGGCGAAAACGGGGGACTATGAGGCCCTCCTTCGGTTGTTAGTAAACACAGAAATTGACATCCAGAGAAATCCAGAGTGCACACCGAATGGGGATACTGCGTTACATGTGGCCGCAAGTGAAGGTCACGTGAAAGCCCTGGTGGTTCTTCTGGGCATGGGGGCGAAGGTCAACGCTTCAGGCTACCGACTGCGCACGCCGCTGCACTGCGCCGCCGCCCAAGGCCACCTGGCGGTCGCCCAGCGCCTCCTGTTGGCCGGGGCGCAGGTCGACGCCAAGGACGCCGACGGCGTCACACCCCTAGGCCTCGCTGCTGCTGAGGGGAGGAGAGATCTGGTTATCCTTCTTCTGCAGAAGGGAGCACAAGCAAATGAAAAAGCTGTTTCCATGGCTGCGGAAAAAAGACATTGGAATTTGGTGGAGTTGTTTCTTCAAAACGGAAGATGGTACGTTGATGTATGTACCGAAGAAGGAGAACCTTTAATAGTCCTGGCAGCAAAGGGTAATAGGTGGGATATGGTGCAATTGCTGTTGGAGAAAGGCGCGTCTGCGACGAAGTGCAAGGACGCAAAAGAGAGCGCTTTGGTGTGGGCGTCGCAGGCCGGCCAAGCAGACACCGTGCGAGAGCTGTTGATCCGCGGGGCCTTGTCAAACGTTGATCAGGTCCTCTGCGCCCTTTCCAAGTCCAAGACCGCCGCTGTGGTGTGGGCTTTCGTTGACGTTGTGCCTGACAAAGTGCGAGGGTCGTTTGGAGAATACAGCCTCAGGGAAGCCTCGATCCATGGGCACCTTGAGGCGCTTGTGGCATTGTTGGAAGCGGGGCGTCAACATACACGCAGTAGAGACCAACCACAGTACAGCCCTGTGCTACGCAGCCGCCAACGGACCGTGCGTGAAGGAGTTATTGCGGCGAGGAGCAGATGTCAATGTCAAAGACGTGGATGGAAACACTCCTCTTCATGTGGCTTCCTCAAAAGGCCGCTTGGAGTGCGTACGAGTCCTGCTGGATGGCGGAGCCAAACCTACGGAGAGGAACAATGCGGGAAAGGATCCCCTTGACGTTGCCAATTCTGACGCAGTGCGCGACGTATTAAAGCGAAGAATCACAACCATGCGTTGGCGCGCATGGTTGGGCCGCTTGTAAATCTGTCCTCACCGCAATAATCCCTCAGTGGGGCAATGGAAACAACTGGGCGACTGGACAACAGGTACAAGACAGATTCGCGAGCGGCGCTGAATAGTGTATGCATCGATTTAATTGTGGCTATGGACCCATCATGCTGTCCTTCGTCATATTAAAGTGACTACTCATTTTCTAAATTTCGTCATTTGTTAATTTTCTGGCAATGTCTGGTACTGATGTCTTAGTAACGTACTTTGAGCGATTGGACATTGTGAAAAGGATTTGATGTTCTGTTAATGCTTTAATTTCCTTTTATTCTTCGGAGACAGGTCATATGGTCTCATCATTAATCATAAACAACAAATTTAAGTAAGGATAAAGGTATAAAAAAGCAAATTTGTAAATCAAAAACTTTGAAATTGCGAAAATGTAACATAAAAGCAATATGTTATAAATAAGCGTACCGCAACAACTTCTAATTTTCGCAAAAAATCAAATTACTCCACAAAAACTGTATGTATGGAGACGTTAACTCATACAACTACTGTCGTCTCCTAAAGGACTATTGCTCTAGGACACAGATTGTTGCCAGATGTTCACGAAGAAGTTGTCATTACTCAAGAGCATCAATTGAGACCTTAAACGAGGAGGGAAAGCAAAATACAATTAAATTTTTCTGGTGGTCACAATTATAGTATAGCCTGAGACTATATATTTTTATTCTACCTTTCACTATCTAGTAATTAATTTATGAGTAAAACAAATAAGGTCATAGCAATAAAGAAGGATTCGAGATGGATTAAGATTGCCACCATAAGTAGAAATACTCACGTACGCCTATTAAATTCTGATCAATACTTCCTGGAAGTAGTGGCTCCTTTAAGAGAAAACTATTGGGAATACATGGGCCAGCCCCTCTGATCTTGAAACTCTCACCCCATTAAATCCATTGGTCTGCTAAAATCCGTAGCTATTTCTACTTACTTTGTCTTCTGAAAAAGGTAGGCATTCTTGCTCGCCTTGACCCGCCAAATGACTTAGGCCCCTCTGGCGTAAACACGATCAGAATTTCTACGTGAAATTTAGGATAAGAACAAGAAGGCGCGGTATTTTTGGAAAATTATATTATAAGGTGACAGAAATGCAGGAGATTTCAAGTGCAATAAGCTAAGGCAATATACAAAAATATGCGGTTGATTCTATGCAGATTTCTTGGGTAAGGCTGAAAGGCTCTATTTTTTAGGTCTATAGGTCTATATTTTTATGAAAGCTAACATAACCGATAATATGAGTAAATTTTGATTTGTATAGACCCTATGAAGAGAGAAAAGACAATCAGACGACTTTGAAGTTATGTTTCAAACCTAACATTCTTACGTAACTAAATGAATTGTAACTATGGATTTTTAACAAAAAACTGAAAAAATAAAATTCGTTTAAACGACAATATTTGGGTAATGAGTATCATTCGTAGATGTTCCTAAATGATATGCATTACCCGTATGGGGTCCTTCCACACAACCTACAAACTAAATTTTCTTTATCTAATTTCCTCTTCTCTAGCCCTTCCTAATCAATATACAGTGATAAATAATACGATAAATAGTATGGCGAGGTCCAGTAGAAAACGTAAAAAATAATTTCTGCAATATAACTCCAGTTGTTTGCGGTGATTCTAAGATATTAATAAAAACTACGCTGAAACTATTGACATTTAGAAATAATGTAGACGTACAAAGATCTAACGTTGAAATATAAATTTCTTTAAGAAAGTAATTTCTAACTTCAAATTTGAAAGAGTAAAATAGGTTTCAAGTTTTAACTTTTATATTTTTCAAAAATGTTTATTGGATTTATGACGTATTATTGAACTAACATTGCTCTATTCGACCAAAAACGTATTGTAGAAACATTTTTGAGTCATTTTTGAGAAAATTGTGTACACGAATTATTTAATTTGTTTTGATTTCACTAAACATGACGTGAAACGACTTATATTTTCAAGAAAAAGTTCAGAAGATGATTTAAACATCTAATTTTGAAGAACACATTTCGTTCAGAAAAAAATATTTTTCAACAATGTATGTGCATTAGAGCAACGAAAAAAAAATTATCTTTTGCAGTTTTCGAAAATTCAGGAGTTTCAGAGATCAGACATTCGCCATCTTTATATGCGGAATTTGTTGTATTCAAACTATTTTTTTTTATTTTACATCAAAAACGGTTAAAAAACTGTATGTGATGTGTTACGGGAAGATGTGAATTCTGTGTACGTTTTCATAATTCTGTGATCCCTACCCTAAGCCATAAACTGGTTGAATTTTGAATATGGAAAGAAATTAGCGTTGTTTGCAAGGATTATTAACAAAATTATTCTCTCCGATAAAATCTATTTCAAGGTTACAGATTTGGGCTCTTCACCATCATGTCATTCGTGAATAATATTTCGTTTTAATTTATTATTTTAATACTCCCTGCCGCGACAACATGGACAAGGATAATTTGAATAAGCTCCGATAACTATCGAAAAGGCCTTTGCTTTTACACTCCACATTCTGCTGATCCTCGATTTCCAAGCTCTTGTATTTAAGACGTTTCTCTGCCTCCTTGGTTACGACGTTTTGATCGCAAGGTACAGCAACATCGACAAGTAGACATTTTTTTTCTCCAAATCCCGGGCAACAATATGCGGTTTGTTTGTGGCTATCGTGCGGTCAGTTTGAATTTGTTGAACGTACAATATTGTATACAGTCTAACAGACGTCAGCGGATTTGTTGAGCGGTATAATAATAATAATTATTATTGTTATTATTGTTGTTGAGATTATTGTTATTATTATTATAATTTTAATTATTAAATTCGGAGGGACAGCCAGATTCGTCAGGGAATATTCACTGTCAAAATCCTGCACACTGTTTCGGAGCTAGTGTTGTTCAAACAGACGGGCAGACACACGCAATTGTTTAATCTGTCGATTTTCCAAGATATGTAAGATAAGGCAGGCGTGGGTGCTCCGCTGGGTGATTGTGAAGGACCCCGTAGGCAGTGTGAGGCAAAGGAAGGCAGCAAGAGGCGGGCTGTTGCAGGTCGCTGCCGCTAGAGCACCTCCGGTGCGCCATATCTCCCCCCCCCCCCCACGCAGCCTGAATGTCTACGACGCGTCGCTTGTCGGACTTCGCAACCAGGTGAGAACGTACTTCGTAGGGAAGATACGATTTCTGTTAGATTACATGGTGCGTATTGCTGTAATTTAATTTTTACTTTCTCGTATAGTTAGTAACAGTCATGTTTGTACAGTCCATAATTTGCTCGAAAATCGTTCATTTGAAGTAGAAAATTAATACCAATGAAAAATATATTACAAGATAATTGAATAATTCTAATTAAATAAAATGTAACTTTGTACACCTAGACGAAACGGCCTTGAATTTGAAGTTCACCAGCACATTTTGTTGCTAGGAAACCTTCCTAGCGGCTAGTTCCCAAGCGACTAAATGTGCTGGTGAATTTCAAATTCAAGGTCATTTCTTCTAGGTGTACAAAGTTACATTTTATTTAATCGCAATTATTCAATTATCTTGTAATATATTTTTCATTAGTATTAATTTTCCACTTAAAATTAATGTTTTTCGAGCAAATTATGGACTGGACAAACAAAACTGTTACCAACTGTACGTATTTCGTAAACTCGGAGTAATACACATCACGGATAGGAAGTTATGTAATGCTTCGGAAAATTGATTTCGAGATTTCAACTGAAATACAGGTTCGTCGTTCCCTGATGCAGAAAACGTGTTTTTAATCAAAACGTCTGTCTGTCAGTGAATAACACTACAGCCTAAACAATTACTACAAATTTGGAAAAAAATATTCCCCTTTCAATCTGAATTTTCAAGATACTTAACATGAAAGCCGTGTGGCACTTTCAAAATTTTCTCAAAAATGGCTTTAAATTTGTTCTTTAATTTTCTTATAAGAATAGAGTAAAACGCACCAATAAAGTTGGAATATATGTTTATCAAGGTTATCCTTAAGTTTTTGGAAGTTGCCAAAGTTTGATTTTTTTCGGCGTCCGCCTACTACAATATTGAAGATTGAAATTTTTTCAAAAGAAATTTGTTCTTTTATTAATGCCACGTTCCTTGTTTGGAAAATATTATTAATTTTCACGCTATTTTGAGTGAAATAGGAGAATTAAAAAAATTAAAAACAAAATTTTTATGTATAAATATAAAAATTGCCATCTTTATTCGCAATGTTTACACAATGAAGTCGTTCGGGTGTAGGAGATGACTTTTGACATTTTGCGGAAGTGAAATTGTTGATTTATTTCGCCCTTCTTGTAAATGAAATACAAAAGCTTTCTTTATATCGTAATACCTTTAGAGTCCAGCAAAACTGACAATGAAAATATATTCATATTATATGCGCAGCACATTACCTTCAGTTAATATGATCATACTTTCGTAAGCAACGTAAATGTCAGTTAATATTTCCGCCTGAATTAAATGTAAATATTTAAGTGGTTGGACGGAAGAGCAGGCCTTATGGCCTGAGCCTCGCCAGAAATAAAGACATTATTATTGTTATTATTATTATTATTAATACATTCTCTAAGCTTGTTCTTTAAACAAGAGTTTTGAACAAGACTTTTTCTTAACGTTTTCTGCGGATGATGGTAAATTCTCTGAATAACATGACAATAAGATTATTAAGTGTATATGTTTGATTTTCCAAAAATTACAAAAACTAATTTTTTAAGTATCTATCACGTGTTTTAAGTATCTATCTTTAATATTTACAATAAGGTTTTTATACTTCATTTTAACTCTGAGTAAAAGGTGTTGAAATGATGTTTAATGATATTTTTAAAAATCTCAACAGTTATGTGAAAATGACCTCGAAATTGTACATTTTCAGAAATTCTCGCAAACGGATAGAATTTTTTCTTAAAATATTTGCTACGTAAAGTGTAAAATGCACTGAACTAAATGACATTGATGACATTCTAATGTATTCTTTTGTAATTTCCAAAATTACACAAGTACATTTTTTAAAAATATCTCTCATTCCGTTAATATTTCCATTACGTACGTTTCTTATATATTATCGCATTTGTCAGTATAAGTACTTCAAATGATTTCTTATGAAGTTTCTCAATAACTAAAACATTTTTTTTGTGAAAATGAGTTCAACATTGCGAATTTTAAGAATTGCTCAAACGACCTTGTCTCAAAAATGGCTCCAAAAATTGGAATGAAAGTATTAAAAAGTGACTCCAATTTTTTCTCTAAATTTCGTCTAAAAATAGAGTCAATAACACTTAAGATGGCAAAGGCTCGATATTAACGGTCACTCCTGATTTCCTGATTTTTCAAAAATTGTCAAAAGTTGAAATTTTTCAAAATTGTCAAATATATTTTATCGATTTTTCAAAATTTCGAGTGTTTGACGTACCTCTCACGTCATTAATTTCAATCAGTCATTTTTTAAAATAGATTTTCACATTTGTAAGTACAAGTACTTCAAATTATTTCTAATGAAATTTCTCGAAAACTGATGTTTTATGTGAAAATTATTCGAAAAGTCCTAATTTTCAGAAATGCTCAATGGACACTTCCTTTAAAATGGCTTCAGATGTTTCAGTGATAAAATCCATAAAGGTCTATGTTCTCTAATATTCTTGAAGTCATTTTTGAGTCAGTCGGAAACCGTGAAATGTAGAAAAATTAATGTTTTTTATAAAGCACAATTTGCCTCATAAAAATATTACCCAAAATTAAACTAACCCTTGGAATTTATTGATACGTGCTGTAAATATTATGTTCTATAACAGTTTCTGTAGACTAGATATTTTTGTGAAAATTGGTGATTATTAAGGGCGATATGGAAATATTTGAAGCTAAAATAACTGTATTTGCATTGTTGTTATGGAAACGAATGCCGTCAAAGTTCGTCAGATACATAACTTCAGTGTTACAAAACATACTGTAGGCCGCTTTTAAATAAAAATGTCAGTCGAGTATATAATAATGAATAGTAAATAAATAGTAAGTAAAAGTAAATAAAAATGTCAGTCGAGACAAAAATGTCAGTCATACGTATATATACGGAGTAATATATCTAGTATAGGGAATGTTATGTAATGCTGCGGAAAATCGATTTCGATATTTTAACGGAAATACACGGTTTGGGGTCCCCTGATACCGAAAAAGTGTTTTTTTTAAATGTCCGTCCGTCCTTCGGTCAGTCAGTCAGTCTGTGAACCCCACTTGCGCCTAAACCATACGTACGATTTCTTCCAAAATGGATATTCCTCGGTCGATCTCGGTCCACTCGAGGCGCCGTGATTTTGAAAAACTTTCTTCAAAATTTGGAAGCGCTTTACATGGCACCCCCCCCCAGGACATTTTAAAAATTTTCTCAAAAACGGCTCCAAATTTTTCTTTAAATTTCTTGTAAGGATAGAGTAAAATACGCTTATAAAGGTGGCATAGGTCCTAATTTCACGGTTAACTCTTAATTTTTGAAAATTGCAAAAGTTTAAATTTTTTCAACCTCTTCCTACAACTACAAATTTGAAAATTTTAAAGAGATTTTTCCTCCAAATAAAATTTGTTCTCCGAAGTCAGTTCTTTCATTAAGGTCATCAACATTTTTTTTGAAAATATTAGTAATTTTCGCGCAATATTGCGCAAAATATTTGAAATTTTAAAAATTATATAAACAATATTTTCTCAAAAACGGCTCCAATTTTTTTCTTTAAACTTTTGCTAGAGATAGAGCCTAATGTACTCTATTCTTTTGTTTTTTTCACAAATTCACATTTTTTTACTTGTCTCTCAGGTCGGTAATATCTACATTAGTGGCGATTTGGTCACATTATTGTATTTATGAGTACATGTGTTTCAAATAGTTTCAAATAAAGTTCCTCGAAAGCTGAACAGTTTTCTCTGAAAATTAGCTGAAAATGCCGCATTTTCAGAAACGCTCAAAAGCAATTTACTCATGCACATTTCCAGCAATTCGTAAACACTATTGTATTTGTAAGTTACAGTGCTTCAAATGACGTCTAATGAACTTTTTCGTAATCTCAAAAGATTCCTGTGAAAAAGAGCTTCAATTTTCACATTTACACTAGCGCTTAAACGCCATTTTCTTAAAAACCGCTCCAAATTTTTCAAAGAAAATAGCCTTTCGGACAAGGTTTTACTGTTCTTTAATATTCTTAAAAGAATATTTCCGTTCTACGATTAGGGAACCGAAAAATTACCAAAATGTCAAAAAATGTAGTTTGGGCGGGGATAGATAGCATCTGACAAGAGTATGTGTCAAGTCCGAATAGCTATATACCCAAGACCAGACCTGCACAGCATTTTGCACTTTCACTGACCTCAGGAGCTGCGTGCGGGCAACTCGGGTGCAAATGAGAAAATCGATGAAGGGTGGGGATGAGACCCAATCTAGGAGTGGGGTCCACCAATCAGAATGCGCAATTCGAAATATAGCGCGTAAATTTAATGAGCAATCGGCAAGAACATGACGGTCATATACAGTTCAAGTAATATAGTCTTTTGTATTATATTGCAAATGTTTGTTCTGGATATATGACAGGGCGAAATATGAAACTACAACGAATTATACATATTAGATTTCGACACCAAGTATTTTAATTGCTTGTAGGGCTTATAATGTAATTCGCTTTGCTACGATGTAATCACAAATTGAGTGTTGTGCTAAACACAAAATTGTGATACTGAATTGTTTTTGTTTGATGACAGCAATAAACTATTTTTTTAACTACGTTTAATTGAATAAGAAGGTTCTCTCAAAGCAAAAACATATTGTTCTTAAAAAAATCATGATTATTTTCTGTTCTAATTTTTGACAAGAGTGTAGAGTCGTTAACGACATCATATAAAAATATAAAGCCCTTTGCATTCTACTTAACCAATACCCATGATTATCTTATGATTGTCCGTGACATATCGTGACAGAAGTTTGCTCGTTGATATCTTTTATTCAGTTTCATAATGGGGAAAAATGGTCACAAATGTGCTATTAAACATTACCCTTCTTGGAATTTCCACATATTCTATTTTTATGTCAATCTTGATGTGAGAGATTGCTCTCATGAATTTGTTCATTTTTCTATGATTTGGAGATTATATCATTCCTGGTGAACAATCAATTATTAAATTGGAATTTTGTGTTAAACAGAATTAAATAATATTTTTCTTATATATAAGCATATATTTTAAAGCTATTGCTTTAAAATAATGCTTAAGAGTCACAATGAGCATGTTATTTTCTTTAAAAAAATTAGAAAATGAAAATACATACAGTGGTGGATACAAAGGTGGATATACAGTAGTGCACAGAACGTAAACAGTGAATTATGACCCTGGTGACTTGAAATACTAGATATAATCCATTTAAACAAATGGGCATATAATTTTGAAGCATGGATCATTAGACGCCCAGGCATTCAATCTACGCGCCGCGTCGTGCTACGTCATACTTCTCCCCTCCCCGCAAAGCTTCCTTCTCCCCACTACTTGCACTTTCGGCGCTGCCACGGGCAGGCGAGCGGCTCGCAAGTGCAGAATGCCCGCAGGAGCAGGCGTTGTGCAGGTCTGCCCAAGACCAAAGGAACTAGAAACCTAATACGGGAAAGTCGGTTCCATTCCGTAGCACCACTAGTTATTATACGTTTCGTTGCTTTAAATCACAAAACAGTTAAGTTAATTTATATTTTTTGTAATCAATGAGATCTTGAATATATCAATTAATCGCCGGTTCTCGCATCGGCTATTCACCCCCATCGCCCCTTGGTCATCATTGAACCCCTTCCAAATTTCATGGATCCCCAGCGGCTACTGACCGCGCTGGAACCCCTGAATTAGAAGATGGACGAAAGAAGATCCGCGATCAGAAGAATGCCACGTGTTTTTTCCCACATATTTATTCCTATTCTAAGGATTAGGAAGAGTTTCACCCTCACCCTGGTAGACCAAATATAAGAAAGGAATTCCCCTGCTAGAATTAAATGTGTGTGTTTTCAGTTCAAGTAAATGCTGTATAATATTATAATATAAATAGGATTTTAACTAAGTTAATGTGTTAATTAAATATGTATTGATTGCAGAGACCGTATCGGGTAATTTACATTTTCCAAAATGGAGGACAAAGAAGCTAGAACGCGGTTCGATCAAGTGGAATCAAGAATGTTCGTCTTGGAGGAAACTGTGACAAGAGCAGTTGGAACCTTGCTTCCCAAAGTGGATGCACTTTTGGCAGAGACTAATGTAGGAGAAGTTCGAGTATCTCACTCTGTCTCCTCCACTTCAACTCCTACCCCTCCCACCTCGTCACTGCTCGAGATGGCGAAAACAGGGGACTATGAAGCCCTCCTTCGGTTGTTAGCAAATATAGAAATTGACATCCAGAGAAATCCAGAGTCTACAGCTAACGGGGATACTGCGTTACATGTGGCCGCAAGTGAAGGTCACGTGAAAGCCCTGGTGGTTCTTCTGGGCATGGGGGCAAAGGTCAACGCTTCAGGCTACCGACTGCGCACGCCGCTGCACTGCGCCGCCGCCCACGGCCACCTGGCGGTCGCCCAGCGCCTCCTGTTGGCCGGGGCGCAGGTCGACGCCAAGGACGCCGACGGCCACACGCCCTTAGGCCTCGCGGTGGTGGAGGGGAGACAGGATGTCGTGACCCTTCTGCTGCAGAAGGGAGCACAATTGAGTGAAGAAGTAGTTTCATTAGCTGCAGAAAATGGTCGTTGGAGTTTGGTGGAGTTGTTACTCCAAAACGGAAAACTGAACGTTGATGTATGCACTGAAACAGGAGATCCTTTAATAGTACTGGCTGCCAAAGGCAAAAGTTGGGAAATGGTGCATCTGCTGTTGGAGAAAGGTGCGTCTGCGACCAAGTGCAAAAACGCGAAAGAGTGCGCGTTGGTGTGGGCGTCGCAGGGCGGGCGGGCCGACGTCGTGCGATCGTTGCTGCGTTGCGGGGCCGCGGCGAACGTTGAGCAAGTGCAACAGGCTCTGCTGAAGGCCAACGGTGCCTCTGTGGTGTGGGCCTTCGTAGACGCGGTGCCTGAGAAAGTGCGCGGAAAGTCTGGGTGGTTGGGACTCCTGCAAGCCGCATTCAAGGGCGATTTAGGAACGCTGGTGGCGTTTCTGGAAGCTGGCGTCAATGTAAACACGTTAGACAGCAATCACGGTACAGCCCTGGGCTACGCAGCCGCCAAAGGACACTTACCGTGCGTCAGAGAGTTGTTGCAGCGAGGAGCAGATGTCAATGCCAAAGACGTCGATGGAAACGCAGCACTCCATGGAGCTTCTTTAAACGGCCACATGGAGTGCGTGCGCGCTCTGTTGAACGCTGGAGCAAACCCAATGGAGATGAACAATGAAGGAAAGGTTCCTGTGGAGGTTGCTGGTTCTGACGGAGTGCGTGACCTGTTAAAGAAATCAGACAAAAAAGTGGGGGGTTGGCGGATGTGGTAAACACCGGTAGTATAAATTCTGTGGTGGCAGCAGAGATTTTGTGGTAATCCATGATAAAGTTCCAAGGATAAAGAGATATTAACCACAATAAAGGATAATTTTTTTTAATATTTAGAAAATTTCGTCATACATATGTTTCGGGAGTGTTTTTCCCATCATCAGTGACACTAAAATAGAAAATTCAGTAAACAAGTTTGCAAAATGAAAATTACAAATGTACATAAACCTATTCAGCTTGAAAACTAATTAATTAAGATATTTACCCAAGCAACACAGATTAAACACCCATAATTAAATGTTGGTGAAGTGCTCCGATCCAGTATGCCGCCATCTTGTGCATCGCACTTGGTTCGGGGACAGACTGAAGGAAAGGGAGGGAGGAAGAAAATAAGAAGCTAGTCAAATAAATAAATTTAACATTCCCGAAAAACACTCCCGAAACATATGTATGACGAAATTTTCTAAATATTAAAATTAGTGGTGCTTCCAACGCACATACTCGCTCTGCTTCTATACGGTCCTTATTGCTATTCCACTACTCCATAAACAAGCAAAAGTGTACTATACCAGCAAACCATTTCGGTACCGAGACCCGACAAACGAAACTCAAATTCTACGAACCGGCACTTATACCACTACGCAACACCAACACGGCCTCTGTCGAACAGAGCCATAAAAGAATAGAACCGACCTAGAAAATGGTAAATGCATGATTAAGAAACAATTGATACGATGGTAATACCCTTTACAAATATAAGAAGAGAGATCAAAAATTGTTAAAACTTAAAAATTTAAACAAATATATACAGACATTTCCACTACATTTATCGCAATTATTTATATTTTAGTCAAAACGTAATTCTATCAATTTTATCATTAGGAGCCGGTAATTTTCAACATGCGAAAATCATGTCTTTCAAACATGACCAAGAAAGGCAGCGATAAACCTAATTACGAAGTATTCGTAAGCCTAGAAATTAATAATAATTTCTAAACCGTTAGGGATTGAAAGTTTATCGCATGCCTTCTGGTTATATTGTATTACAATTTAGCGTTAAAATGCTCATAATTTTACTTAAATTGGTTCATACAGATATATACTAGACAACTGTTCATTTGATATGTCATACGCTTCAGAAATCGAATAACAGAGTTGAAAAATTGTTTAAAAGACGCAGTTAGGGAAAACACAGACAAGTCCTGTCTATTTATCTATATTGAATCTATTCGTGAGTAGAAGTACTTCAAATGATTTTCAATAAAGTATCTACACTCTTCAATGTTTTTTTCCTGCAACATCACATTTATCAAATTAAAATTCCCCTCGGGGGATCGAACTCGGTACCTTCCTTATTGAAGATCTCAACCCGAAGGTGCATTAACCAACCGCGCTACGAAACCGACTTGCGGAACAACTGCTTATATTTCAGTCAAAACGTACTTGTATCAGTTCTATAATTAGGAAGCCGGTAATTGTCAACATGCGAAAAACATATCTTTCAAAAAACATGACCAAGAAAGGTAGCGGTGAACGGTTTACTCCATATAATTTATCCGATGATCGGCATTTGGAAAATAACTACTGCGAGAAAGTATGTGCCATTCTATAGCACCACTAGTTTATTTATATATTTACCTTCCCTTCTTACACACGTGCAGAAAATTTTAAAAAAATTTGGAGCGGTTTTTGAGAAAATTTTTTTTGTAAATTTGAATCGCAATTTACGCAAAAACTATTCGTTTTTTCCAAAAAATTGTACATGACCTTATTTGAAGTGCTAATTTTGTGCAACCGACTTTGCCTGAGGCGAAAATCTCTATCCTCAATTTTGCAGTTTTTAAACAGTTTTTTGCAATTTTCGAAAAATAGGGCCTATCAACGAAAATGATGCCTACGTCATTCCCTTCAACGTTCTTCGCACTATTCAACAACAAAATATAATCAAAAAATTTGGAGCCATTTTTTTTTTAATTTAGAAAATCTCAAAATGGGCTTCATGTAAAGTATCCTCAAATACTAAGATATCGGTTTCAAATTCAAGAGGCTTTGAAACGAGTAAAAACCATCTGGGAATATCAATTTTGAAGAAAATCGGCCGAACGGTTTAGGCGCTAGCGTTGACCACAGACTGACAGACGGACGGAATGCCGTCAATCGATGCCGTCAATGAAGAAGCAACAAATCATGGATTTTGACTACACCACGAGATAGAGGATTTTTTTTCTAAATTTAGCAACAGGTTTTATCCACATTTTTGTCACCAGACCCCTGCTATAAGAGATTTTCTGGCGAAAATTCCCCGTTTTCCGCCGGACGATTACATAACTTTCTCTTCTTACGAAGTATTCGTAAGGCGAGAAAGTAAAAACATTGTATCCTTTATTGTGGTTTATATCTCTTTATCCTTGGAACTTTACCGGTAGTATCTCATCACTGTAGTAATCTTTCACCATCCAGATTAATGCCGCAAAAACTAGCATTAACAAAATTCAAATCTTCCAAAAATACTTCCTAAGGATAATCATCAACGCCCCCTGGTTTGTTACCAACGACCAACTCCACAAATAACTATCCATCAAATCCATAGCCAACCATATCAATTATTTCGCCTCCAATGAATATTTCTCCGTACCACATATCCCCACATTAAATGCACTCAACCTGAGCCGAAATTCTACCCAACGAACCGGAATCCAAATCAAATTTCTTTTCGACATATTTCTGAAAAAAATTCTCTGAAATTGACCATTATCAGAGGTGTCTAATTGGCTTCCTCGCCCATGTATTAGATTAATCATAGTTTAAGTTAGTAATAACCATAAAAACATATGCCTAGTATGATTTACTTATCTATATTCTAATCAACAAGAAAATAAAATTTAAAAGTAAAAAAACTGCAATATCCCTCACAAGAAAGCTCTTCGGCGATCGGGAAGAAATACGACCGGTTCAGAAGAGATTCGTGAGCGAAGCATAATGATAATTTGGAAGTAGATACTACTACAGAAATTATTATATTACCTAATTATAGTATTAATATTATGAGTAAGACAAAAAAGTTAATACAAATAAGAATCCAAGATGAATTATGGTTTCCGCCGTACGTAGGAAATACATACACGTATTTAACTTTAATAGATCAGTGAAGTAGTAGCTGCCTCGAGTGGAAACAATATTTGGTGTGTAATAATAATTAGACATCGGATGTTTAGGCACTAAAAAATCGCCATTTAGGCGGCTAAAAAGCCACTGAAAATGTCAAGAACAAGGAGAAAAAAGGCACTGTCATAAATTACACTCACAATCAAAGTAAAAATTATTTGTAAAACTCCACACATATTGACAACTCTACTACATTTTATTCTTAATAGTTTCCATTGCAATATATTACCAGTAACGTTTCAAGGATTATAATTTCAAATCTGCAACGATTGGGAGACAAAATCATTTTGAATACAGGGAAGGATTTCTGAACAGCTACTGATGTGTCTGACATATTTTAGAAGTCCAAAATTAGCAACACTGAAACGTTCTGGGAATTTACATTTATTTCCACTCCAAAGGTGCCCTCGGTGTATTCTCAATCGACCATTTTATCAGAACATGGCTAATATTTATGAAATAGGGAAATGGAGAAAAATATGTTTGTATACTTTCAGGAATTCTCTTATTTCGAAATACTAGTACATGAATTGAAGGTTTCGTAATGAATGGTCAGGTTGGACCATGGACGATTTTATGATATCTTAGCATTGTATATAAAAATAAAAACGTACAATAATTCTAAAGAAAAGGCATTTATGCAAAAATGGCATTTATGCTAAAATAAGCAAAAATAAGCATTATAAAACTTCGTCATATGTTATCATTTGTCATGATTCGTGCACATATATTATCACCCTTTAAATAAGTTCGCTAGAAAAAATAGGCATTTCCCTAAACATCCGATGTCTAATAATAATTAATATAAAAATAAGATTATACATTTCAATTTCATGCATAATTGTGTTCTATTTTTTACGTTGCAAACTTTTTCATGAAAACGAATTTTCCTAGTTAAAAGTGGTTAACTCTTTTGGTATTACTTACTCTTCACTTTATTTCTTCCTTTTTTTGTCTCCGAGTATTCAGTACTGACGGTCTATTACATGAATTCCGCGGAAAATAAACCATGTTGTTAAAAATGGGCGGAAGATGAAAGAGAGAAATATGCAGGAAATTAATAGATGCCACATATTTTAAACATTAAATGTTTAGTGTGGTGTGATCATTAGTCAGTAATTACATCCATTACATTGCTCAGAGAATATTGTATAATAAAATGTTGGTGCTTTCACTTATTTCTAAACACCGTATATTTGTGCATATTCTCCTGAAAATAAAATTATATAATTATTTTCTTGTACACATTGTTAATGAGAGTTAATATTCAATAAATGATGTATAAAATTGTTATTGTTACTTTTAACGTTCTTGATATTTTTTATGTTATTCTTGTTATTTTTTCTCCATTTACTACTAAATTAGTTTAGTCTTGTTTAAATATAAAATCTATTCCAGGTTACAACCGGCTTCCTAAGGAGCAGATCTGGTGGCTGTGTATGCCTCTAAATTAGTTTAAGCAAAATATCGACTGTTCAGGAGAATTATATGTCTTGTAAAAACTTGTCTGAATTCGCAGGCCATTGTTTTGATTGGGATGTCAAATTGAATGTCTTGAGAGTTCAGACAACTTGTTACATACTTTTGCGATCCCAGAGATACGGTAACTAACGGTATGCCTGTTTTTTCTACACACATCCGATTGATCTCTATTTCCAAACCATTGTATGGCGGTCCCACGCCATACTAGGTTGTGGCCGTGTGGCGCAATAAATGTTGGTCATAAAAAGGTGAAAGTGTTATCATTTTGCATGCGTGGTACCCTCTACCTGCCTACCAACGATCGCAATCCGCCACGCCCTTCTGGGTGCAGCTTTTTTTATGAAGATGAATGTACAAGTTAAAAAGTTAAAATTGACTTGTGATGTAATGTTATGTGATGTACTAGTGATGTACTTACATTACACTTACACTACAGTCTGGTGAATAAGTCAATAATTGTAAAGTCCTTTTTTTTATTTCGCAGACACAAAAACGTCTTTTCTCGAATACTTGAAAAACAATTTTTTTAATTTTCGTATTATCCATCAATCTAACTTAGAAATGGAAATACTTACGTTTTGAAGGTCGGCAAGTCGAAAAATTATTGTGCATAAAATGATGACAAAATCGTGATTCATTATTGATATCATTATATCTTGTGATGGTAAAATCAGGGATTCAAAGTGGCCAAGACAAAATTGAAATTAATTGACCTTGCTCTGAAGACATCTCACAAAATGAAAATAATGTTGATTTCGTTGTAACAAATGCCTAGATTCAATACCTTCCTATGTTTTAAAATTTATTTTATTTAAAGTCGCATCAAGAGGCAAGGTTTTTAGCGACTGCAAATATACATGTAATACTATAATTAATACAGGATTGGATAACATAGTGAAAATACAATTTAAACAAGAGTGAAACAGTAATTTACAAATGACAGACTTATAAATCGTCATACACTTTTAATCATTTACGTATTATTAATATTTTTTCTTCAACGTCACTGGAATGTAAAATATTTTCAAGATTATCAGTCTTTTGGATTGATTGGCGTTCACTGATATATTTTGTACATGATTGAAGGATATGGACAATTGACAGTTGTTCGTTACATGATTCACATTTTAAGGCAGCTGTGGAATTTAACAGATGTGAGTGAGTTGGCTTGGTGTGTTCAGATCTGATTCGAGAAAGTGTCACTCGATCTTTGCGATTGAGTTTTTTTTGTTGGTTTGTAGTTTATGGAAATCATGAATCATTTTATGTATACTGATTATTTTGCCCTCTTTCCAAGTCTTATTCCATGGCTTTTTTATTATCCTGATTATGTAACTCCAATTATCCTTGATGGAGTGGTCAATATTGTGGACATTTTTCCTGACTTGAAATCCACGAGAAAAGTTGGGATACCTTCCTATTCAACGAGGAATATTCTCAAGATTTTTTTCTACGATACAAAGGCAGAGATTCAGATGTAATCAAGCTCTTAGACTGAACATTACACTCACAACAGCGTCGATAACTTTGATAATATTTTGGGCTTTATCATAGTGATATCTGTTCCCTTTAGGCGATTGATTTCGGTTGATTGCTCTGTATTGGGTGTTCTTATCATCTATGATCATTTTTGGCGCAGTACATTTTGTGGGAAGAGTCGGTCGTAAAAATTCCCTCCAGGTGAGGTGGAGTGTTTTGGTTTATTGTGTGCACATTGCTTTTTATAGTGTTATTTATTGTTATTGTTTGTGTGTTAAGTGGAGTATTGAAGTTTGCTATTCTTTAAGAGATGTAAATGGATTCAAAATTACCCTTTTTGAGGAATATGACTTCAAACTTTATTAAAAATATGATTTGTATAATTGAAATTGTGAGTTTTAGATACGCCTATAATTCGGATAACAATACATTCTTTAATTTCGCCGTCTTCTATTTTTTTCAGAGCTATTTTGTGATCTCATATTATAAGATTATTGAATAGCATTCTTCGTTTTATTTTTTAGAGATTATTATTATTATTATTATTATTATTATTATTATTATTATTATATGTGGTATGAACTATCACCTTTAAATGTTAATAATCACAACAGATAAGCTTAATAGATATATAAATGACGAAAACATATATAAATTAGATGTTCAACTCTTTACTTCAGGTTAACTCAGAATAATTTAGATATTGATTGAACATCAAACTTCAGACTCACAGAATATTAGTAGCTTTCAGCACTAAGAACGACTCACATTCTACTATTATGGCGTTGATACAACGGCACAATATTTTCCTATTTATTTTCGTCTCTACGACAATATCTCTAATAGCAGTGATTTTTTTCTGCATTCAATTCCATTTATCAATATTATATTTTTGAATCATTTCATGCTTTTCAAAATATTCGTAGTTTTCGAATAATCTTGAATTATAACATTTGAGTTATTCAGATAATGTCTGAAGTGTTATTAGCAGCAGCTGAAGTGAAGTATTATAAGTTCCAATATTACAACATTACCAATAATATAAACGTTACCAATAATACGAGAATTAGTTTTCTAATGAAGCTTCCTAGAGTCCCAAAGTGAACGACAATACGTCAAAATTTTTTTAAAAAACCTGAGTACTCAAAAATTGTATTTTCCAAACTTGCAAATTTGAATCTCCTGCGCATGGTTTGCTGGGGAGAGGGACGAGAATACCGAGAAATTAGCAGGACACAAACATTATGTTACGTAGGATTAAAACTTGCAAATACTACGATTACGTACGTGGTGTTGTGGTGCTACTAATTTCCATTAACCAACTTCTCAAATATATTTTACATCGTCTTAAGAATTGAATATTTATTATTGAAGCAATTTGAATTCTTTGATGGAAGTGCATTCGAAAAACGTATTTCCTCACACACAGGGTATACCCAAATAAGGGGGAGGGGGAAAGTGACCCAAAACAAATCGAATATCGCTATACTAATATGAAAGAGAATAAAAAATGTCGTAGATTCCCAAGAAATCGGCCTTCTAGGAAAATATGTTGCAGAGATACAATGAGAAACGTGTTTTTCATGTTTTATTCTTTCTCACCTTCTATTGCATGTATCACACTAAAAGAATTAGCGACAGGAGACACATAGGTGAATTTGAAGATATTTTTGTCAACGAAGTTTGGTGCCAAATTCAAACAGAAAAAGAAAATTGGAAATTGATTTTCGACATAACATTGGAGTAGCAATGCTTGCAACATCTCAGTATTTGTCCCCTGGAACGTCTAATAACATTCTATAACATATTTTTTTCATGTTTTTAAACAATGTGGACGAAAAAATAAAACATGAAAAGCACATTTCTCATTGTATTTCAGCAATAAATTTCCCTCGGAGGCCTATTTTGTGAGAATCTACATTTTTTATTCTCTTTCATATTAGTTCGCAATTATCGATGTTTTGGGGGTACTTATTACCCCATTATTCGGCTATATCTTTCCCAGATTTTTTTCCCATAGAAAAGAATGTTGTATTATAAGAACATTACAGACGCACACTTAGAACGTAGTGCATTGTTTAATGGATCCTTGGTACATGGTGTAATGTAATGGTTTAATGTAATGTAAAGAGAATAGGGCGCCCGAAATGTGTGTCAAAAACTGACAGTCAGCTCTTAATCGGAACTCTTAATCGGTGAGACTGACAGGATCGGATGGAATAGGACAGGACTGGAGGAGGGGCTGGCACGCAGGTAGGTCAGGAAGGATTATCTAAATATCTGTTTTTAACCACGACAAGTGTTCAAAACATAAATGAGGCGCGATATATCTTAACGTTTTATGTCAAGAAATCTCATAATAACATATCAAACATAAACGTTGCATTAAAGACGATTTATTTAATTGGACTTTGATGTCTACGGGTCAAATTTGGTAATAAAAATAGTTAAAAATATTGTGAAATTTCATACAAAAAGGATGAAGCCATGAACGTTTAACAACGTTCGCCATAAATTAAAAAATTCAACATCAAGTTATTTAAGTTCTGAGATCATATTTCTACATCAATAATCTTGTTTGATACTCACCTTATCGGCCTACTTCTTTACAATACAGTCCAAAAAGTATGGTAAAATTCTTTCTAGTTTATTCAAATATATGTGTATTGCACTGAAGTTGAAAGTGTATCAGCCTTCTAAACGTAGCCACAAACATAAGTTTTTAATGTAAACTATTATAAATTTGACTGTCCGAAATCTTGCTGGATCTTTTTGAACTTAAAAATCTCCTTATAGAACTATAAGTTTAACTGAGTGAGCAATTAACGCGCACAGATATAGCACAGCAAAACATAACACTTTGGGCTGCATTGACACGATTCGCGTTGAAAAATACATTCTATTTTCTCTTACTCTCTGAATCTGAATCAGGGCAATTGTCGCTGATTCAATCAGTGAGAGCCGAAATCATTGATATCTTCAGTCGAAATGCGTAGTATCGCTACAATCAGCGAATACGCGAACCTTTTCATAATGACAGCCAGCATTTCAATGGTCGTCAGTGGTAAAAGTGCCGCGCCACCATCGTTCACTGATCGTTTAGTCGTCACGTTCAACTAGTTGGCACAGATTTCACTGACTCAGAGAAGCTTCACTGATTCAAAATGTGCGCCAAATTTTCACTGATTTGTTCAGTTCAATTCACTGATTGTCTGTTTATACTCAGTTAGTCACGGTTATAACTGACGCCGTCAATGAATAGTCACTGTCAATCAGTGGTTTTGCACTGATTCAGACTAAGATAGTAGTTATTACTTCCTGTAGAAGGGTCATTGGTTTAGAAAGAACACCACCCACCCACCAATCATCGCGCAAAAATAACCTTAATTTCAGAGGAAAATTAAGTTGATTGAAGAGTTCGTATTTGGCTGCGTTAACGTAATTTCAAGAAATGCGTAATCAATGTAATATCAAAGCAGTTCACATGTTAATTCAATGTGTATTCGTTACAGAGACTGTGGTATTAAGTCTGATCTACGCAGAATGGACAGCAATGAAGCTAGGATGCGGTTGGATCTACTGGAATTCAGGTTGTCTGTCTTGGAGGAATCTGTGAACAGAGCAGTTGGAACGCTCATGCCAAAACTGGATGCTCTCTTGGCTGGAAGAGAATTAGCATCTGGCTCGTCCACTTCTGCCCCTGAGTCCACATCAGTCCTCGAGATGGCTAAAACAGGGAACTACGAGAATCTCCTTCGGTTGCTGGTAGACAAGGCGATTGACATGAAGAAAAATCCAGAGTGCGCAGCGAATGGGGATACTGCGTTACACGTGGCTGCCAACGGGGGACACCTGCTAGCCGTGGTCGTTCTTTTGGGAGCGGGGGCGAAAGTCAACGTTCCCGGCCACCGACTGCGCACGCCGCTGCACTGCGCCGCCATCCAAGGCCACCTGGCGGTCGCCCAGCGCCTCCTGTTGGCCGGGGCGCAGATCGACGCCAAGGACGCCGACGGCCACACGCCCCTAGGCCTCGCTGCAGCTGGGGGGACGAGGGATCTAGTTATCCTTCTTCTGCAGAAGGGAGCAAAACCCAATGAAAAAGTATTATGCATGGCTACAGAAAACGATCATTGGAATTTAGTAGAATTGTTTCTGCAGAACCGAAAATCATTCGTTGACGTGTGCACTAAAGGAGGAGATCCTTTAATAGTGCTGGCGGCAAAATCCAACCGTTGGGGAATGGTGCATCTGCTGTTGGAGAAAGGTGCGACTGCGACCAAGTGCAAGGACGATCAAGAGTGCGCTTTGGCGTGGGCGTCGCAGGCCGGCCAGGCAGACGCCGTGCGAGATCTACTGCATCGCGGCGCGGCGTCGAGAGTTCGACAGATGATGTGGGGTCTTATGAAAGCCAAAAACGCCGCTGTTGTCTGGGCCTTCGTGGAAGTGATATCCGACGAAGTACGAGGCCTACCTGGAGAATACGGCCTCAGGGGAGCTGCGATTGACGGTCGCTTGGAGGCGCTAGTGACATTTTTAGAAGCGGGTGTCAACATGAATGCAGTCAATTCTAATCATTGTACTGCCGTCTTCTATGCAGCCAGTAACGGACAGGTCGAGTGCCTGAGGAAGCTGCTGCGGCGTGGAGCGAATGTCAATACAAAGAACAATTTAGGTAACTCGCCTCTCCATGGAGCTTCTATGCAAGGTCACGTGGACTGCGTACGCGCTCTGCTGGCCGCTGAAGCGAGCACCAAGGAGACCAACAATGAAGGGCAGACTCCCTTTCAGGTGGCTCATTCTGGTGATGTGCACGCCCTCTTGAAGAACGTTTACATACGTGAGAATATCGATTCATGTTTCTTGCCCATGTAGCAGATCTGGTGCCAACGCATTGGAAGAGGTTGAGGGAACAATGTTGCGACCGGACGGATTTTCAACCAATGCAAGCCGCTCTCTCAGTCTAAATCAGTGAAAAACTACTGATTGACAGAGACTATTCACTGTTGGTGTCAGTTATAACCCTGTCACTGGCAATAAGTGAATTGAACTGAACAAATCAGTGAAAATCGGGTCCACTTTTTAAATCAGTGAAACTTCACTGTTTGAATCAGCGAAACAGTGACAACAGCAGCACGTGAACGACTGAACGATCAGTGAGCGATGGTGGCGCGGCAGTGAAACGCTCTCGGCCATTAAAGAAAAGGTTCGCATTTTCGCTGACTGTCAGCGAAACTACTCATTTCGACTGGAAATATCAGTGACTTCGGAGCTCATGATTGAATCAGCGACAATTTCACTGATTCAGATTCAGAGAGCGGTTTCGCAAGTGGCGCTTAACGATGTACGAGCCGAATGAAGTGGATCCGAAGGGGGGGGGGGTCCACCCCCAAAAATGTCAATTTTGTTGTTTTTGTTTTAAAACTTTAATATTTGCTCTTCAAAATGCAGTTTACATCTCTGGTTTACGCTCTCTAGGAGTTGAGATATCGTTGTTGTTATAAATGCCTGTAGGGGGTGTGGGCGTGGTTCGACAGTTTGACTCTAAAAATATGGTATTCGATACATGAATTATCGTGGTGACTCTAAACGATTCAAGTGTACGGAGGAATTTAAACCATATGTTGTAAATTGAGTGTATGAGTAATGAAAATGCAGTGTGCCCAGCCACACTGCATCTTCATTACTTGGCTTACCTTGGTACTCCCCTCCAGTTAAAGCAACTCATAACTTCTACGGATCACTGGTGAATTCCACATCTACCTTTTAAAGAAGGTATATATTATGTATTGCATATTTGGGAGCATGATACCAAACTCATGTTCATTCCGGATCCACCTTGTAAAGATTGAATTATATAATGTAATGCATAGTTGAGATCACAAATTCCAAATTCATTCCTCTTGAACAGATACATGCCTAGTGTACGAAATATATAGATGTGAATAAAATATACAAACAATTTCCTGAATTTCTACTTGGACTGATCCTACATGTTCCGGACCCACCTCAAACTTCAACATCAACATCGAAATTAAACAAGGATCAACAGGAAAAGCAACATTCAACTATCTATATTATTATTATTATTATTATTATTATTATTATTATTATTTCATGACCTGCCTCATTAGTGGGTCATCTTGATGGCTGACTACATACTTTCTCGTCCCGACTATTGCATTGTGCCAGGTTTCAATTTGTCTGAGGTCTCTTCCTCCTTCCTTACGTGACACATAAAGTCTATGTACAACTTGAGGGTGGGCAACTTGAGGGTGAGCAACATAATGCATTTTTAGCAGTTTTCTGGTTTTTCGATCCATGATTCGAATTTCTTTCTCAGTCTAGTCCATTACTCCAAAACTTACTCGACTACAGGCGCCACCAAACTACTGCTGATATTTTATTCCTGGAATTCCGAGCGAACAGCAGAATCAGTCTCACTCTTCTGTAATACTCCGTGCCAATTCTTTTTTTCATTGTGTCGTTCGCGATGTTCTCAAAAATTCTTCAATGTCCAGATATTTGTAGGTTTTACCTGGCTCAAGTTCTTGAATCACAGTGTGCATATGAAGTTTAATGTTCTCTGACGTAACTTTGCCTCTCTTTAAATTGATTTTTGCACACTTGTCAGGACCAAACTTCGTGAAGATTTCAAGGAGATGTCATTGCTAAAATCATTGATGACAGCATTTGGGAGATAATCGCTTCATTCTTAGGAAAGTGTGGGGCCTCATTCTGTACTATCTCCGACTTTGCAGCCGAGGCCTGATGGACTACCGCAGCAACGTCTGTCTGCCGACTCTGTTTGTGTATTCTCTCTGTATTCTGTTTGTGCCAAAGCAGAGCAATCGCCCATTGTTTTGCAACGTATCGCCGGGTTGATTGCAAAGGCCTCTACACTCATATTCCCAATCACATAATTGCGAGAGGAGGTTACTTCGCCCTGAATAGAAATGACGAAGCCTTCTGTCTCAGCAAAAGACTGAAACAGATGGACGGACGCTGGTGGACGGAAGGACGTTCTGATGGCCCTTTTCGGACATAAACAATGTTTTTATTATCAAACACCCGTAAAACGTGGAATCTAACTACTCAAATAGTTAAGAAAAGTAATTTACTACTGTAGAAACACGTTTAATCCTCGTTTTCGATATCAGGCCCTCCCAATCCAAATTTTTCTGAGGAATAATCTCCACGTTTTGCTGCATCATTAGACTACTTTCTCTTTACTACGTAAATTAATAGGCGAGAGAGTTTAAAAGTATACGACTATATTACAAGTATAAACTTGAGGATTAAATTTCATTGAAAAACTAGTGGTGCTACAGCAGCAGATACTTTCTCGTATTATTACAATGCTGTCGTGATGTACGACGGGGCGCCCATATTTTTTTCATTAATTTCAAACATAAATTACGCAAAAACTACAAACATTTACAAACAATTGTACATGACCTTTTTAAAGAGCTAATTTTTTACTACAGACTTTGTCTGCAGCTAAAATGTCAATCTTCAATTTTGTGGTTTTAATTTTTTTTTTGCAATAAAAAAACGAGCCATACCCGAAAACGGTACTGGCTTCATATGTCCTAATTACATATGTGGAGAAAATTTAAAGAAAAAACTTGGAGCGGTTTTTGAGAAAAAAAGCGTGAATATCAAGCGCAAATTACGCAAAAACGATCCTTTTTTAAGACATTGTACATAACTTTTTTGACAGAGCTAATTTTAGCAGATTTTGAGACAAAAATCTTTATCTCCAATTTTGTAGTTTAAAGTTAATTTTTTGCAATTTTCGAAGATAATGGAATTTAACGAGAATGAAACCGGAACCATTCTCTTAAACGTCCTTTGCACTATTCAACAAAAAATGTAATAAAAAATTTGGAGCCTTTTTTTTATTTTGAAAATGGGCGAGGGGCTTCTTGTAAAGTTAAAATATCGGTTTCAAATTCCAGGGGCCGCGACATCAGCCAGAACAATTGGGGAATGTCAATTTTGGAGGAAATCGGTTGAACGGTTTATGCGCTAGTGTTGTGCACAGACGGACAGATAGAGACTTTTGCCCTCAATAAATTTTTCGGTATCAAGGACGCATAAAATATGAATTCTCACTTCACCACGTTTTAGAGAATTTATTTCTATATTAAGCATCTGGATTTATCCACTTTTTCGTTACCAGGGCCCGGCAAAGAGATATTTTGTTTCGAAAATTTGCCGATTTCCGGCGCAAGATGACAATACTTTCTCTTCTTACATTAGTAACGGCGAGAAAGTAAAAATCTCTGGCTTAATGTTAGAGGTGTATGACAGGTTCAGATTTAAATTTGAACTTTCACAATGCTGTGTAAAGGACCAGCATGAGAGTGAATTTTGACATGGCAGTTGCATAGAATTTTGTTATAATTGGAAAACAATGGCCTGTTCAGTTTTTTACCAAAGTTCAACAGGCAGTAGTATAAGTGTAAAACATCAGTACAAAAACTTAAAATTGGACAATTTAAAAACAAAAAGTTAAAATTGTTTCGGACAATTTAAAAACACTTTGTTTAATAAACAATCTGACTTAAAAATTGAATCACGTATGTTTGGAAGCTCGACAAGTCGAACATTATTATGCCAAAATGATAAGAAAATCGTTATTCATAATTGAGACATTTGTATCTTGTAATGGTAAAATGAGGAATTCAAAGTAGCCAAGACAAAATTGAAAGTAATTGGCTTTGCATTGAGACCAATACCTCTCTAAATTCAAATAATGTTGAATTCGTCGTAACAAATCTCTAGATTCAATACCTTTCTAACTAAAATTATTCCAAAGTTATTGTTTTCTTCGATTCAATGGACTGAGATTTAGAGATAACCAATCTCTCAGGGTATGCATTATACTCGTGACAGCGTTGATATCTTCGATAATGTTTGCACTTTATCATAGAGCTATCTGTTCCATTAAGGCGATTGCATTCCATTCTTTGCACTGTGTTGGGTTCTTATACTGTTCTAATCGTGTTTGATCATTTTTGGCGCAGCACATTTTGTTGGGAGAGTGAAACTTAAAAATTCACTTCAGGTGAGATTGAGTGTTTTGATTTATTGATTGTCACATTGCTGTTTATATTATTGTTCATTGTTATTGTTTGCACGTAAATGGTGTATTGAACTGTGTTACTCATTAAAAGATATATATTCTTATTCAAAACTACGTTGCTTGGGGATTATGGTAAACAATTTTTTTTTTAAATCTGATTTATTCTATTAAGATTACGAGTTTTGGGCAGGCTTATAATTCGGATAACAGTTCATTCTTTCATTTCATCGTCATTTAATTTTTTTCGAGCTCTATTTCGTAGTAAGATTATTGAATAATTACTATTCTTCACATTTTATTTTTTAGAGATTATTATCATTATTACAATATTATTGTTGTTAAAATATGATTGTTATAACATTATTATTTTTGCAATATTAATATTATTACAATATTATTATAATTTGTAATTCGAACTATCTCTTTTAAATGTTAATAATCACTACAGGCAAGCCTACTAAATCTACAAAAGACAATAACATACTATATAAATAATTTTTTTCCTTTTTACTTTAGGTTAGTTCGGAATAATTAAGATGTTGATCAGACGACAAATTTCTTTAGATACACTGAAAATGACTCGCATTCAGTATTACCAACGACTCACATTCCGCGATTGAGGCGGTGATAAAGCAGGTCAAAATTTTACGATTTGTTTAAATTCTACATCTTTTGTGACTGATTTCTTTCTTTATTCAATCCATTTCTCAACATTAGATCTTTGAATAATTTCAGTACCCTTTTTTACTTTCACACATTACGAAGTTATTTTTTAATGTTGATCGATTTGCGTTCATAGTTTGAGTTTTTACCTGAAGTGTTTTTAAGAGTGGGTGAAGTGAAGTGTTGTAGATTGGAATATTATAATTTTACGTAATTACCAAAATTCGAGATGGGGCGGCGTCTGGCATGTTTGAAATATCTGGTGTTAACTCTGAAAGACAATAAATGAGGCGCAAAATTTCCTTTCTTTTACTGTCAAGAAATCTCAAAAAAAACATGTTGAATACAAAAGTTACAATAGCGATACAATTTATTTAATTTCTATGATAATGAGTTTAGTAATATAGAGTTAAAACTTTTGTGAAATTCCGGTTTGCTGTGTCCAAATGAGTCAGGTGTGGCTTGTTTTGAATTTACACCTGTTAATATTCTACATTGTTTGACTATTGTCCTTACTGAACGATGAAAAGTATTTTTAATTTCCTGTATACGTGCGTATACACGGAGTGATATACGTAGTATAGGGAAAGTTCTGTAATGCTGCGCGAAAAAAGGCCAATTTTCGAGGGAAAAAATTAATTGCCGGACCGTGAAAACGAAAAAGTGGATAAAACCAGTTTCTAAATTAAGAAAAAAATCCTTTAACACGTGGTGTAGCCAGAAACCCTGTTTTCTAGGTACTCGATACCGAAAAACCAATTGAAAAGAAAACGTCTGTCCGTCTGTGAACACTGCTAGCGCCTGAACCATACGTACGATTTCTTCCAAAATGGATATTCCTCGCTGGATCTGATTCTAATCAAAGCTTTGAGATTTTGAAAAAGATTCATTAAATTTGGGGGTACTTAATATGAAGCCCCACGGGGATTTTCAAAATTTTCTCGAAAACGGCTCCAAATTTTTTTTAAAATTTCTTCTATGAATAGAGTAAAATACACTTATTTACATGGCATAGGTCCGATTTTCACGGATAACTCTGAATTTTTGAAAATTGCAAAAGTTTAAAATTTTTACGGCGTCTTTCTGGAACTACAAAATTGAAGATAGAGATTTTTCCTTCAAATAAATTTTTTTCTTCATAGTGAGTTCTTTCTTTAAGGTCATCTACATTTTTTTGTTCGTATTTTTCGCGCAATATTGCGTGCAAAATGTGCAATTTTAAAAAATTACAAAAACAAGATTTTCTCAAAAACGGCTCCAAATTGTTTCTTTAAACTTTTGGTAGGGATAGTGGTAAATGAACTCTATCAGATGACATAAAAGCCATATTGCTCTATAGGTTGTTTTTTTTTTCAAAAATTACAAACATTTAATTTTTTTTACTTGTCTCTCACGTTGTTAATATTTACATTACCGGCAATTTATACACATTGTTATATTTACGAGTATATATGCTTTAAATAATGTCAAGTAAGGTTTCTCGAAAACACAACCGTTTTCTGTGAAAAGTAGCTCAAATTTCGCCATTTTCAGAAATGCTCAAACGCCATTTTCTCATACATGGCTGCAAAATTTTTTTTGAAACGTTTGTAACGGATAATGATAATTACACTCTTTAATATGACTTAAAGTTTATTTTGAGTTGTTTTTTTTTCAAAAATTATATAAATGTTATTTTTTTAAAGATCTCTCACACCTTTAATATTCACATTGCCAGCAATTTGTAAACATTATTGTATTTGTGAGTGTAAGTGCTTCAAATAACTTCAAAAAAACTATTTTGAAAACTCAAAAATTTTCTGTGAAAATGAGCTTTAAATTTCGCATTTTTAGTAGTGCTAAAACGCCATATTCTCTTAAATGGCACATAAGTTGTATAGGAAAATTGCCATTTACGGCTAGGTTTTTGTGTTCTTTAATATTCTAATATTAATATTTTCGTTCTACCAATAGGAAACCGAAAAATTGAGAAAATGACTTTTGGCGGTGATAGAGCTGGCAAGAAAGAGTATGTGGCAATTCCGAATAGCTAGCGAAAACCCAAGGAAATAGAAAACTAATACGGGAAAGTCTGTGCCATTCAGTAGCACCATTAGTTCCAATTGAAGCAGCACTCACTAACGAGAAAGACAGCCCCTTTTAGAACTAAAAAATGTACTATTTGAGTTAGCAAATACATAGTCGGGAAGCTATTATGCAGCAAAGCATCACAATTCGATCTGCGTTGACACGATTCGCGTTACCTTTTGCCCTAGATACTCTTTCCTATAGTAAGTTTGTTAGATTAGAGACGCATCCCCCATGCGCGAGAAAATAACATTTCAGAGGAAAACCAACTTGTTTGAATTTTTCGTATTTGGTTGTGTTGATTTTATTTCCGTAAATGCTCATTTATATCACTATCAAAAGTATATCAACGCAGTTCACATGTTAATTTAATGTGTATTCGTTACAGAGACTGTGGTAGTAAGTCTGATCTACGCAGAATGGACAGCAATGAAGCCAGTATGCGGTTGGATCTACTGGAATTCAGGTTGTCTGTGTTGGAGGAATCTGTGAACAGAGCAGTTGGAACGCTCATGCCAAAACTGGATGCTCTCTTGGCTGGAAGAAGCGAGAGAGAATTAGCATCTGGCTCGTCCACTTCTGCCCCTGAGTCCACATCACTCCTCGAGATGGCTAAAACAGGGAACTACGAGAATCTCCTTCAGTTGCTGGTAGACAAAGCGATTGACATGCAGAGAAGTCCAGAGTGCGCAGCGAATGGGGATACTGCGTTACACGTGGCTGCCAACGGGGGACACCTGCTAGCCGTGGTCGTTCTTTTGGGAGCGGGGGCGAAGGTGAACGCTCCCGGCCACCGACTGCGCACGCCGCTGCACTGCGCCGCCGCCCAAGGCCACCTGGCGGTCGCCCAGCGCCTCCTGTTGGCCGGGGCGCAGGTCGACGCCAAGGACGCCGACGACCACACACCCCTGGGCCTCGCTGCGGCGGAGGGGAGGAGGGATCTAGTTATTCTTCTTCTGCAGAAGGGAGCAAAACCAAATGAAAAAGTATTATGCATGGCTGCAGAAAATGGTCATTGGAATTTATTGGAATTGTTTCTGCACTACCGCAGATCTTTCGTTGATGTGTGTACTAAAATTGGGGATCCTTTAATAGTGCGGGCCGCAAAATCGAACCGCTGGAGAATGGTAGAAGTGTTGTTAGAAAAAGGGGCGTCAGCGACCAAGTGCAAAGACGACAAAGATTGCGCGTTGGTGTGGGCGTCGCAGGCTGGCCAGGGGGACGCCGTACGGGAGCTGCTACGTCGTGGAACCGCCTCAAACGCAGATCAGGTGAAACGGTCCCTTCTGGCGGCCAAGAACGCCGCTGTAGTATGGGGTTTCGTAGACGTGGTGCCCGACAAAGTACGAGGAAAACCTGGAGAATATGGCCTCGTGTACGCTGGACGTCATGGTCGCTTGGAACCGATGGTGGCATTCCTTGAAGCAGGCGTCGACGTAAACGCAATGGACGGCAACAATGGTACCGCCCTCTCCTATGCAGCGTGGAAAGGTCAGCTAGCGTGCGTTAAGGAACTCCTGAAGCGGGGGGCAGATGTTAATACAAAGAACAATTTAGGTAACTCGCCACTTCATGGAGCTTCTATGGAAGGCCACGTGGACTGCGTACGAGCTCTGTTGGACGCTGGAGCGAGCAGTACGGAGACGAATGATGAGGGAAAGGTTCCCCATGAAGTGGCTTATTCCCACGATGTGCGCATTCTCTTAAAGTAGGCGTTGCCAAACATAAGGGCTAGTGAACTTGGAACGGTTGTATTGATTGATTGATTGATTCGTTCGTGTTTCCGGGTGCGTCAACTACTTATGTCATTAGACCCGTAAGTGTGGTGCGTGTTTTTTCTCGGGAGGTGGCGATGATCTTTTCTCTTCTGGATGGCGAGATCTGGCGCCGACCTACCGTCGACTAGCGGGGTTTCCCCTCAACCAGGGCCACCAGCGGGGCATCGCCCCAGCCGGGAGAAGCTGTAAGCACCCGACCGGTCTCCCAGCATGTGTGGTAGTGTAGAGCATGTTAGTGTAAGTGTGTGTGTGTGTGTATAAGAGGAGAGAATAGGACAAGGAAGAGGAAGGAAAGATCGCGCGCGGTCCGTGGCCCGTTTGTTAGGGTACTTCTCCGGCATTCGCCTGGTGTTGATGTGGGAAAGTATGGAAAACTACTGATCAAGAATTCGCCGTTAGAATTCTCCTCCAGACAGGGACTGAATTCCACCTAGCTGACAAGCTAGTGTCGAAAATCCTGCCGCCGTCGGGACTCGAACCTAGGACCCCCGATCAGAACGACTGTAGTGAAATCAGTTGTTGCACTGAGCCATCTCTCCCAGTGGTCCGTTGGAAAGTCAGTCGCCGCCGCATTGATTCCTCATATAACTTAACTAATAAAACTTAACAAAAAAATACACCGGTAATGTGCGCCAACTGGGAAAATAACGCCGTTTCACCACTCCTTAAGAGCAATCGAAAAGCAGCCAAATGAGGACAAAAAATCAATGAACAAAGTCAAGATTAATTCTCGCGGGCGCCCACAAATAAGACAATCATAAGGGTAAACCCGTGGGAACAATTACAAACAAGGCTCCTGAAGACGGCATCACGGATGCCGTCCACACTGGAGCAGGCCGTCAAACTGAACAAGCCAAATGAACCCCCCCTCCATCATCACGATTCCTCGTTACAAGTGGTTGTGGAAAAAATGTTTTGGCCTGACAGATTTAACAACCTGCGCAAGCCTGGCTCGCGAGCGCCTCTTGACGGTGTATGGGCTGAATTATATAGGGACCAGAAGCCACTTTGTTCATTTTGATTTTTTTCAGTTGGTAGTGTTAATATTTCAAATCAAACAAATAAGAGCTTACACCCTAAGAATTCGAGATGGATGAAGAGTACAACTGTAAGGAGGAACATCATTTTTATTTGGTTAATTCGTTCATACAAGGGATTTTCACTGTTAAAAATACCCAACACTAAGGCAATTACAGATCCTTCGCCCTAAGTCGCCCTAAGTTTTAGTCTTTCATAACCTGTCATTCAACCCAGACGGTCTCTTGTTATTCGGGAAAGAAACCACGGTATCACTGATTTTGGCAGGACCTGAAATGGTTGAAACCTGCAGGAGACGAGTACATTAGAAATATTTTTCGTAATGTTTGATTATAATATATTAAGCATTGTCTGTGAATAACTGAATCACAAGCTGATATTGACAATAATTCTGGTGGCTGAGCTCCTTTCCAATACTTTGTGTGCATTGTGTGAAAAACAAAAGCATGAAAATAATGAATTCTATATCCTTGTTCATAGAAATGATGTCTAATAAATGCTCTATAATGCTGCTGTAACTACTACTGCTATATTACATATTATTATTATTATTATTATTATTATTATTATTTTTCCTCTAAATCACGACTTAAGATGTTATGTGTCGGCTGAATATAAAATCTACTCCAGATTGCAACCAGCTACCTAAGGAGCAGATCTAGGGACTGTCGGTGCCTCTAAAATACTTTGCGCAAAATGTGGGCTGTTCCAAATAAAGCAATTTCTTGCACTTCCCAGTCTTTTGGATTACCTGGGAGTTTAGACAAGTCTTTCCCAAATTTTGCGGAACAAATCCCAGAGCTCCGATAACTATCGGTACGACCTGTGCTTTTACGCCCCACATTCGGCTGATCTCGATTTCCAAACTCTTGTATTTAAGACGTTTCTCTGCCTCCTTGGTAACGACGTTTTGATCGCAAGGTACAGCAACATCCACAAGTAAACACGATTTGTTCTCCAAATCCCGGATGACTATATCCGGTTTGTTTGCTGCTATCGTGCGATCAGTTTGAATTTGTTGGTCGTACAATATCGTACACAATCCAACAGACGTCACCGGTTTCGGTGAGTGTTCGTACCACTTGGGGCATGTGTTCGGAACTTCGAGGGCGGTACAGATCTGCCAGTGGAGGTAGCTACACACCCTGTCGTGTCTTTTCAAGTATTCGGTCTTTGCTAGGATTGGACAAGCTGAGACAATATGATCGATGGTTTCTACGTGTTCTTGACAAATGCGGCATTTATCATCTTGGGAAATTTTGAGAACCGCTTTATCATAATGTCGTGTTCTCAAGGCCTGATCTTGGGCAGCTATTACTAGTGCTTCCGATTCTGGCTTCATTCTTCCCCTTTTAAGCCACATAAATGATTGATCTTTATTGATCTGCACCTTGTCCATTCTTTTTAGATATTGTCCGTGGAGTGGTTTGTCTCTCCACGATTTCTTTAAAATTTTCTGTGTCTCAAATTTCATGTTAAGTAGCATCAGAAGTTCAGTGTCTCTGTCATTCTGGTTGTCTTGCATAGTCTTGTTCGCAATGCTTCTTGCTACACTTACAATGCCTCTTTTTCCCATTCTTCGGTCAGATTTCATGACCTGCCTCATTAGTGGATCATCTTGATGTCTGACTACATACTTTCCCATCCCGGTTATTGCATTGTGCCAGGAGGCTTCAATTTGTCTCAGACCTCTTCCTCCTTCCTTACGTGACACATAAAGTCTATGTACATCAGCTCGGGGGTGGGCAACATGATGCATTGTAAGCAATTTTCTGGTTTTTCGATCCATGATGCGAATTTCCTGTTCAGTCCAGTCTACTAGTCCGAAACTGTATTCGGCTACAGGCACCGCCAAACTACCTATTGCTGATATTTTATTCCTTGAGTTCAGAGCGGACTGCAGGACAAGTCTCACTCGTCTATAATACTCCCTGCGAATTCTCTCTTTCATTGTGTCGTTCGAGATGGTCTCACATTCTTCAATGCCCAGATATTTGTAAGTTTTACCTGGCTCAAGATCTTGAATCACAGTGTGTCTATCAACTTCAATGTTCTCGGACGTGGTCATTTTGCCTCTTTTTAAGTTGGCTTTTGCACACTTGTCAAGACCAAACTTCATGCAGATGTCATTGCTAAAATCATTGATGACAGACAGCATTTGGGAGAGAATCGCATCATTCTTAGCAAAAATTTTAAGATCATCCATGTAAAATAAATGTGATACAGGCATTTCATCACCATGGAGCTTGTAACCAAAGTCAGTGTGCGACAGCTGTCTTGATAGAGGAATCAAACTAATGCAAAACAGCAGAGGGGATAGTGAATCTCCTTGAAAAATTCCCCTGTTAATCTGAATACTTCTGGTTTCTACTACTCCCTTTCCGCTGTGGATTAGTAACCTGGTACTCCACGATTTCATACTAGCCTTGCAAAACTCAGCAAGTCTAGGATGAAATCGATAGATCTCCAGGGTCTTCAAAATCCAATCGTGTGGTACACTGTCAAAGGCCTTCTGGTAGTCAATCCAAGCCATGCTTAAATTACGTTTTCGTTTCTTTGCATCATTCAAAATTATTTTATTCAGAAGCAAGATTTCCTTACAGCCATAGGAACCTTTACGACATCCTTTCTGTTCAACTGGCAACAGATGGTTCTTCTCTAGGTGCCTATACATTTTGTCAGCAATGGCTGCAGTTATAAGTTTGTACATTACTGGCAAGCAAGTAATTGGCCTGTAGTTCTTCGCCAAAGAGCTGTCTCCTCCTTTGGGTAGCAAATACGTAATGCCGCGAGTGAGCCATTCGGGGAGTTCGTTAGGGTTTTCTAAAATTTTATTAACAGCCTTTGCAAGATAAAAATGTAGTGCTGTTAATTTCTTAATCCAATAAATCTGGATCTTATCAACCCCAGGGGATTTCCAGTTTCCCATATTCTTAATTGTTTGGCATAGGTCCTCTTTCGAGAATCTTTGAACCTGTTCCACTGTTTCCACGAGTCCATTGGCAGCATCAACTTCAGATTGGAGCCACGATGCGTCTTTGTTGTAGAATCTGGTTTCCTCCCAGATTCCTGCCCAAAATGTTTCGACGTCATTTTTTGAAGGAGGGGCAGCATTGCCATTCGGTTTTTCAGTCAGACTGCGATAGAATCTCTTCGCGTCTGTTTCAAACAACCGGTTCTGTACACGGAAATCGATTCTACGTTTGTACCGTCTTATTCGTTGAGCCCATGCTTGGATTTTTTCTTTTAGCTTTTCAGCTACCATTAGCCTTGTTGTGTCATTGTCAATTAGGTATTTTTGTTCAACATGGAGTATTTTTTGTTGAACTTTATACGTGTGGTTTGACTTAGAAGATGCCTCGGCTAGGAGTGATATTTCACGCCGTGTGTCGGCTATCCGTTTCATAATTCTTTTCATCCACGGAGGTATGGAGCTTTTTACTCTGTCTGGCTGTCGGCCATCGGTGTTCTTGGCTGGTCCCAAGATTATCTGAGTTACTAGATATCCAGTTGCATACACGATGTGATTGATTTCAGAAATATATAGATCTCTACTTGAGGTCTGTACAACCTCATTTAAGACAGAATTCGCTGTTTCTATCACTCTCTTAGCTTTAGCATTTTCGTAAATTCTCCTCAACGGTGCACGAGATTCGAATGGAAGTAGACGAACTCGTTCTATCTCGCGTCGGAGGAGGTCCCGCATCATGTCCTTATCGTGTGACTCATGGCCAGATGAATTTTCACCACTGACGGATGTTTCATTTGGAAGAGATGAACCTTGAAGTGGATCATCGTTTTCAGGGATATTAGATGGTTCTCAATGTTCGTCGTGTGGTTGGTTTGATTGATGAACATACTCTGCGTTTCTCTGGATGTCTGCAAGTTGTTCGGCTGTGAATTTTCCACTGCTGAGTATGTATCGTCGTTGACTGGCAAGCTTCTTTGAGTCTAGGGTAGGTCTCATATCTGGGTTCCGCTCTCTCCATATCTTAAAAACTTCTATTTCTGAGACCCCATTTTTCGCTTTTGCATAGTAAAAGCACCACATCACCTCCATTAATTCATCCCGGGTCCATCTCTGTCGATGGCTTCGAGCTACTGCCGGCTCTGGGTCCCTGGGACTAACATCCGTGGGATGGCCAGATGTCGACAAGGTGACATTAGCTCGGTTCCTGAGCAGGTATGGGACATTGGTAGAACAAGGCACGTTAAGGTTCATTACATTGCTTGTTCTATCCATTTTTCTCATTGGTTTGAATTGAAGATTCGCAGGACGCAAGTTCGAGTTCACAGATCACACTTAACCCTTGGGTTGTTTCCTGCCATCCGTTACTGCGACCCACAGTGGCCTCGGGGCATCCCCCCGCAGGGCCCAGCAAGGGGTCCCTCCGATCGCCAGTCGGCATTACTAAACCCTACGGGATTTTCACTGACTGCTGAAGGCAGCCTCCTTCGCTGGCTAATGCAAGGTTCGGGCCTCCACTCTAATCAGTGGCCTGGTGTGCCAACCCAGTTTCTCTCCTGTACCCTCGATGGGCCGACAACAGGAAGTCCAAAGGTTCATGACCCTTCCCTCTCTACTTACTTCCCACTCTCCTCAAAATGGAGTACTTCTTCGTCGGACCCCTCACCTTCAACCTATTCAGCAAGGGAGACCCTACCAGTAGCTAGGCTACCACTGACATAGCTCTCAGGCTCATGGGGGTACTCAAGCTCCACCACCAACTCCAAGGTCGTGTACTCCCTAGGTGGAGTTATTATTATTATTATTATTATTATTATTACTATTATTGTTATTATGATTCATTGTTTACTTAAAGGGACCAGGTACAACTGATTCAGGTGAAATATCAATTTTCTATGCATTTTGATTCCCTATAATCTAAGGAGTTTGAGAGTAGTTTTTATTGAGCTAAAATCTCACTAAAATTGGTTTTTATGTACATTGTGATACACTGCACTTAAATGAACATGCCCTCTTCTTAGGTTGACTTCTTCAAAACATGAGTTTGACTGTTGTTACTCAGCTACAAACACCAACTACTTTCTTTGCCTGAAGATGTAATGGATGTAACCTGTGCGTCAAGATTTTGCAAAAACGGATTAAAAAATGTTTACATGGGAAAGCTCAGAATGTAAATGAATCGTTCAGTAATTTATTAAGATACTAAAAGGAATCTTTGTAGCATTCAGGACATTAAATATGTGAGTCCTTGAGGCAGTTCCAATATTTGCTTCTAACATGTGCTTCACGTAGTTATTCATGTGCTAATTTGTTAATTCAATTTTAATATTATATAGCCACTGATGATGGGAAAACATTCCCGAAACACGTGTATGGCTGAATTTTCTGTGTACAGATAGAGAAATAGAACTTCCAATGATGTAATGGGGGAGCTGGTAGCTACGAATGTGATACAGAGATTCAAGTTCTAATTTTCTCGCTGCATCTCTGCAAAAACACAATGGATTCCTCTTGTTAGAAGATTTATATGAAAGAATCAGTGATTATTGAATAAATAGTTAGGCTTCACCTCTATTGGGCGCGGGGAGAAACAGTTTCAGCTAGCGAAACAGTGGTTAACACTTCAACACCAATTTAATGCCGGAAAATCGTAGTGCGCTCTTTCAATTTTTACGCGTTGCCAACTGTCTCGAGTTTAAATCCAATTGTCACGGCACGCTAATACACACGCACTCATACTTGCTTCCATATGCCGAGAACACGACTGCTATGAAATCACTGTTGTCCACAAAGTAAAATCCTGTAAACGTACCCTTTAAACATGATTAGAATTGGAATTTATGCTTAAAAATACAGAACAAAAGCGACTATATACAATATAAATTTATTCAGTGTAGTTATTACAAAAATGATTACTGTCAATTGAATGTGCGAAACAAGTGTGTCTTACACCACCCACATCTAATCAGGGGAAATGTATAACAGTCTCCTCACAGACGACGGGGACGCTTGTAATGTTTAAACAATATCCTGGAGTAAAGAACCGGTCTGGACGTTCATCGGTAAATTGTGCAGCATACCAAGCGTATTTAGTTATACTTTTGAACCTTGGAGAATAAAATTGAAAATGAATAAATGAAAGTAATTTTAAAATGCTATTGGGCTGGTACACGAAAATTAAAGGGATCGATCAGCTATTTTTGTATCGATAATTTTCTTATACAAAATCTTTCATTTCCGAAAGAATTCTCTGTCCAGGGGTTGAATTGGACTTGTACTAGGAGGGATTCTTAAAACTTCTACATTTTTCTGTTGTTGGGATTCGAGTCCAAATCAACAATATTGAGATCTTTTGCTAACGACAGTGCCCAGTTTCGCAGACTACGTCACATACTGTAATACAGTCACTTTATGGCATAAATTGAAAGTAGAGTTGATTCCGTTCTCCACTAGCTTTAAAATTTTTAGGATGTTTATCTTTGTTAATTTCTATTTCTTTTTTCCGCCTGTAAATATCCCGCTCTGACTTCACGAATGTAAACTTCTTGTTCACAGAATTCAAACATTAACGTTTCTTGCCACTATTATTGAGACAAGACCGTACAGCTTTTTCCTTGTCTTCCAACGTTAAATAACATAGAGATTTCTTTTTAGGACTTGGCTGATAATCACTAGCCTCATTTCTATCTTCATATCGATTGGTAATAAACTTCAAAAACTTTTACAAAATTTCACATCTATGAAAAGATTATACTACACTATTGTAACACACGCCAGCATCAAGTTAAGTATTGATATTTCTGTCCTATGCGCTTTCCTTATTTACACTAAGGAGACTAAGGGCAGAGCGAAGATAATCTCTTTTAAATGTATCTATATCTTAAACCAGGCTTCAGAACGAAAATATGTAAAAATTAAATAATTGAAATTAAATTTCTAACTACGAAACATTTTACTGCAACACTATTTACAAACTGACTTTTCAACTCACATATTTTACAATAGGAAACTAACTGGGCGAATATAGGTAATAAATGCACAGCTTGTGTATTTCGGGGCACGGTGCGTTCCGAACTGAACTGTTTTCAATCTAGCGAACTGCCACGCACAACCGTTCAGTTGGGATCCTAGCAAGCAATAACAGTACAACTTGAGTCGATCGCTGTCACACCGCTCTCTGCAGTAAGGGTTGTCCACGTCGTCAGCAAAAACAGTGCGGCCAAAACTGACCAAATTCATATTTTTTTCAGGAACTGCCTGTGCCAACTTTCAGCTAACTTTTTACAGCTGTTTTAAACCGTAAATATCTTTCAAAAGAAAAAAAAGTCAGGCCAGATTTCAACCTGAACCTGTTGAAAGATCCCTTGATAGTCATTCATAAACTGTAACTTAATTTTTTGTTACTTGAACATATTGGTTTATCTCTAGAACAAGGTTATAGTCATAAGTAATATCACAGCACGAGTGATATTTAGTGTGACTATTTCACGAATAAACACATTACATGATTTAAGGGATAATTCAAATCACAGGAATTACGAAAAAGAGAAATATTACTCAAAATTACAACCGAAAAATGAAAATCTTTCATTCAGCTCCGATTTATCACTGCCTCCTGGAATAACTTATAATCAAGGTACATTTGAATAACAGTTTAATGCAGAAAATTATTTCAAATATGTTTCAATTTTATGGTAATAAAACTTTCAAAAAACAATTATAACAAGGCTATTTACAAGAACATTTATTAAAAGCACAATTATTGAAGTTCTAGGAAGTTGATTTCCAAAGTCTTGGCCTTCCGTAGAAGTATTTAAAATGGAAGATGTACAACATGAATTAGAAGCGGAATTCGTCAATTCGAATGGATTGAACACACGTACATACTAAATAAAGTATTTTCCTGATTAATTTTGGTTGTAACGTTCCATATAGTTTTGAGAGCATATTCTTTGTACTCTTCACCATCTAATATTCGTATATTAATTGCTAATTGCCACGTGTAAGTTCTTCATTTGTAGTTTGTGCTTTCCATTTGTATTTTCTTTCTTCACAAAATTCTTGAAATAGCTTCCCAAAGCTTTCTCTGTTCCTTGCGCTGTTTTTCGACACTGAATCTTTAATAATAGATTATATTTCAGAGTTTTAAACATTACCAAAACGTCACATTTTAATATATTGATGCTCACAAGCTATACTGAACCTGAAACAATTGCTATCGTTATCTTAGAAAGGTAAACAGAGTTTTTACAGGGGTAAAAAAAGGTAAACAAAGCCATGGCGATAAACATCTGGGATTGGTTTAATTTGAATAGAGACACTACCCAGTTACTTCTGTGCTTCTACGTAAGTAAGATTTAGTTCTATCAGTATTGATAAAAATAGAGCATTTACATTAAATGTTTGAATGATACACTAGCGAAAATTAATATTTAGAAATTCAAAGTTTCCTTTTATATTTGCTGTTGGCTAAACATACAATTATTCAAGATATACCTATAATCAATTTGGCAAAACTACCACCAAATGCTGCTAAAGTTAAGATATGAAATACATACTGGCTACAGAATCGTTTAGTAAATACCATATGTATACTCACTAATTTTGATCTAAAAAATCATGTAAATGTTTGAAAAATCTGTTCCTAATTTTAACAGGAACTTATCGTTCAATTACATTCAAATACCTGAATAACAAGTCCGTATCGTTATAGAATCCACTTCGCAAATTCTTATTTTCTTTGTGAGTAAATATGAAAAACCAAGCAGTGTATAACCAAGTAACTTTGTGAATAATTGATTGTAGTACCGTGCAATTAATCCAAAAAACTACCTAACCTCAACATCTGAAGTAGAAGTTTCCCCCTACTCCGAATTGTTCAATACAATCTGCATATTGTTTGATAAACAGTTACACCATTTTGAGCGTCGGGTTTGGGGGTCAGGGGGAGAGAAGATGGTAAATTAGCCGTTTGTATAAGTTTTTCTTAAATATTTCGAAACCTATGCGGTTTAGCGCAAAATGTGTCATATACATGAATAATCTACATTAACTTGCAAACAAGAACAAGCATAATCTTGCTAAAGTGAACGGTTCAGGAATTACGGAGGGTGTCAAAGTACCACACTCTTTTGAATTAACACGTATTATGTCATGTAAATTTACACATATTAGAGGCGATTACATCTGATTTTTACTGTAAATATGGTTGCATATACAGCCAAATATGTTTATCTTCTAAAGAAAAAACTCCAAAAGCTGCCGTTGTCAAAATATTCTGATTAAAATTATATAATTATATATATATTAAATACTACACAGCTAATATTTTTATATTTTAAAATCATTTATGTTGGAAAGATATTCATTCTTAAAACGACCTTGTACAGAGAGTGTTCAGAGTGGGTATCTCCGTGTCACAGGTTTAGATGGCCTGGGCGTGTGGAAGCCTCTTTTCATTTAAAAGTAGCCCCCCCTTGAGAGGGTGGTGAGATTGTCGTTCCTTCAAGGGCTACTAACATACCACTGGCCACTAAAATCGTAATGAGCTTTAACAAGACACAATCCTGTATCAAAAATAGTTCCCTAAGTGATAATGTCATATTTTTCCCCAAAAATCTAGAAAATACGAAAAATGTATACTTTTACACTCTCTGTAACTCTGGAACCGTTCACTTAACCGAGATGTTGCTTAGGACCATTTTTGTTTCCACGTTAGTGTACATTATTTTTGTATATGACAGTTTTTGCGCTAACCCGCATAATTTTCGAAATATTTTTTAAAAAAACTGATAAAAACGGCTGATTTATCAACTCCCCCCTGACCACCAAACCCGACGCTCAAAATGGTGTAACTTTTTACCAAACAATATGTGGATTGTACTGAACAGTTTGGAGTTGGAGGGGAAACTTATACTTTGGATGTTGAGGTTTTGGTCTATTTGCACCGTACAATTGGGAGCACTGTAGAGAAAAAATTCTATTTACTTTAAAATTTAAAACAACAAAATCCTCTTTTTCAATATAAAACTTAATTTAAACTAAAGTGTATATTGTGTTGCCGAAATTGATCTTTTTCAATGGGAAGGGGCACCAAATGGAGCAGGCATAAGTCAAAGACAATCGAATTATTAATTTATATATATTAGAACATCACATTCTGTTTTAATGGAAGATTTGAAATTTATTAGCGAATGTAATTTGAAATGTTTGTGTAAGTTGTATTGGTTATTGCGTGAATATGGGCTGATCTTGTTAGTGTTTGATCTCAGAGAACATCGAGATATTTTACTGGAATATTACTTTTTCTCCATGACACATTACAGTTATTGAGTGTCAAGGCGGGAGGAATTTGATGTCGGTGTAAAGAAAATATTTTAACTTGCTATTTGTCAGTGTTGAGTTTTATTCTCCATTCCAGTTTTGAAATTCAATGAAATTCAAATTGCTTTGTGTATTATCAAAAGCTTTATTTATATCGCAATGCAAGGTAAATAGAGCTGTGCCATTAGCTCTATTTGGTGTCGCTGTTTTGGTATCACTGAAGTTGGCATAACTTACATGTATGTACTAAATGATGCAGGTGAAAGTCGGAGCATTGTGATACTTCTACATTCATTGACTTTTCATAAAACAAAGTTCATTTTTACATAAAATTGTCTACCTGTTAGAAAGATTTCAGTGATTTTTAATAGATTTTGGGATACGCCAAGATGTATTAATTCATATATTAATCTGGTGTGCTAAACTCTGTCAAATGCCTCGGTTCTATCAAAGAATAGTCCAATAGTGTACTATCTGCCAAAAAAATCAGTAAAACGGAGAAGTTAGTGTTTGGTGAAATGATTTCTTTTAAATATAAATTGCTCGTCTGATAGGGCTTTAAGTTTCTCGTCTAAGAGCTGCATTATAGGTAGCTGTGAGTTTTGCAATGTTTCGAATATCTATTTCTTTTAATATTTTATTATTTATACGGTCAAAACCTGTTGATGTTGATTTTTAACGTTTTATAACAATAGTTAATTTAAAATTGTGAAATAAATTCTATTTTGTTTGGCACTGTGAATAAAGGTATTGCCATATAATCTACATTTTTGTTGCACAAAATATCAGAAACAAGATTATAGTAAATGTATTTTTGGGATCATCAGCTATTGTATTTCTCTGAAAAAAATAGTTTCACTTTTCCCTGCAACTGCACACTTATTTTTGGTTGCATCCCAATGCACATTGGGACCTGGCGGCCCCCGACGAATTTTATTGTTACAAAAGATTTAGAAAATTATGTATAACTCAATAGTGTGTTATTGTATTTTATTTTCGTTTAAGAATGCATTAAAAAAGAATGCATGCAAGAAGAAACACAAAAATGAAAAATTAAAATGTAAAATGTATGATGTTTTTAAACTTCTAATATTTCTTCAGATTTTAACAGTATAATTACGAATACACTTTGAAATCATCACACAACAATCAGATAGAAGAAAAATGTGAATTCTCATTGTCACATCGGAAAAGCATTATAGGAAAAATAGCATTTCTATTTTATTATTTGTTTGCGGATCAATCAGAAAATGCGCATTGGGTTCCAATAGACCCTACCTCACAGAAGAATTAGTTTCTATTGTATTGGCGCCAACTGAGACTAAGTAGTATGAGGGCAAGATAACGCTGTAGTTCAAATTTACGTAAAGCGCCATGCACCTGTCGTCAGAAATGTCCACACCTTCTGAATATCAAATGTTGATAGGATCCAGTAGATCCCAGTGTGCAGTTGTAGGATTAAGTTCTTCAATTTTTGATTTTTCTCTTGTTAAACATTTTTAGTAGTTTGCCACATTGATCTAATGTTGAAATGTATTTGACTTAATATATTTTGATATTTTTATAATTATACTGCTCTAAACGATATTTAATTAGTCTTGATATTTTGTTTACTTTTATTTTAATATCAGACGTTCGCGCATTTTTCTTTAATTAAATTTTGTAATTCAATTTTAATTAAACTTCATGGTATTTGATTTTTATTTGTCACAAATTGTCCTTAGTAAGTAATTGTAGATTGTTTGCAGGATAGCTAACGGCAATGTTTCAACTTCAGAGTATAAATCTTCTTTATTTTTATTACTTAATCATTTTCAATTTATTGATAATAATTACTCATTGAATTTATTCTAGTTTGTACGTCCTGTTAAGTATACTTGTTGTGGAATTTTCTCTGTTACTGGGTTGAATGAGATTTTGATTGGTAAATTATGTGATTCTAAATCTGTCAAAATGTGTTGTACTAGATGAAAGTTTAGATTTTTTGCTATTATTATATCTAGAATTTCAGGTACAATTTTTAACGTTTTTAAACTTTAAACTAATTTTAACAGTTTTTAAAAGGATATAATGATCCCAAGTGACAAGAACACTTAAGTTTTGTTAAAATTATGTTCGTGATTCTTGGAGTTTGATACCTTGCAGAGTAGTAGAATTACAACCCCAAGATTCATTTTTACAATTTAAATCTCCGATTAATAGATTTGAATGATATTAAATATTTCGTTATATTCAGAAATTGGGAATTGTTTTCTTGGTGATTTGTACGCAGCAATTATTACATGTTCATTACTTACAGTACTAAATTATTACAAGTTCATTAATTTGTCCGCGATTGGACATTTATATTGTTCATTCTTTATCGCGTTTCTAACGAATATTGCAACCCCACACATTTCTAATTAATATTGCGAACAGTTTCAATTAGTCTGACTTTTCAATAGATTTTATAACATGGTATTGTGGTGTATTTAGTGTACATCCACAAATATAAATTGTTGATTTTTTGAAAGCATTACCATTGCTTTAAATTCATTAAAAAATAATTTTAGTCGTTCAGGTTATTATCCCATTTTCAAAGGTTTTCACATCTTTTTAAACTGAAAATAAATATTAAACGATTCAGCAGTCAGTGCTGCATGAGCCTGCTGTTATTTATGACTAGGTGTCTCTACTAGGGGGCTAAACTACTGTGTTTATTTAACCTAAAGTTCAGTAATTATTTTATTCTTGATCGTATACTAGTCGATAGCATACGAAACGTATTGTCATGGTGCAGGAAGATTTGTGTGTCACTAAAACCAGCCCAAATAACTTTTTTGTGCTTCTATATATAGTAAATTACATTCTTGATTTAGCCTTGTGCTCGGCATGCTAGTTCTGTGGATCTTTGATACCGAAAAAGGGGTGCAATTTTAAATTTTGAATGTTCTTCGCTAACTTAAAACAACAATTACGGACACTTCCTTTCCAAAATAGCTCAATATTTTTTCTTTATTTTCTTTCTTCATTTATTTAATTGCTCGAGTAGAGCAATATTACATGTGAAAGTGATTTCACGAGAGTTTATTTTAATTCAATTTGTATTCATTGCAGTGTCAGTTATCAGATCGTCACGTCTGCAGAATGCAGTCAGGAAATACCGGCGGAGAAAAACTGAAAGATGTCTCCGCACATTTGAATTTAATGAAATCTGAAATGTCCGTCCTGGAGCAATCGGTGAACAATGCAATTAGAACCTTGGCGCCCAATGCGGGTACTCCTTTGGCAGGAACAAGTGTTGGAGATGTGACGCACGTTACTGCGTCTATTGATGCCACTACGTCCATGTCATTACTCGAAATTGCTAGAAGGGGAGATCATGACGCCCTATTGGGGTTGGTAGCGGACAAAGGGATGGACTTCCAGAGAAATCCCCAACGCACCGAAAAAGGAGACACTGCGCTGCATGTGGCTGCAAGTGGAGGACACGTGAAAACAGTGTTGGTCCTTTTGGGAGCGGGGGCGAAGGTGAACGCTCCCGGTCACCGTCTGCGCACGCCGCTGCACTGCGCCGCCGCCCAAGGCCACCTGGCGGTCGCCCAGCGCCTCCTGTTGGCCGGGGCGCAGGTCGACGCCAAGGACGCCGACGGCCACACGCCCCTAGGCCTCGCTGCGGGGCAGGGGAAGAAGGATGTAGCGAACCTACTTCTGCAGAAAGGTGGAAGTCCTGATGAAATGGCGATTTTTACGGCTGCGGAAAACGGCCATTGGAGCTTAGTCGAGTTGTTTCTACAGAACGGAGGCTCATTTGTCACATTGTGTAGTAATAAGGAAGGACATCCTCTGCTAGTGCTGGCTGCCAAAGCAAACCAGTGGGAAATAGTACATCAGCTGTTGGAGAAAGGTGCGCCTGCGATCAAGTGCAAAGACGATAATGAGTGCGCGTTAGTGTATGCGTCGCAGGCTGGTAGGGGTGACGTCGTGCAAGTGCTGCTGCGTCGCGGGGCGGCGTCGAACCCTCAACAGGTGATAAACGCTCTCAAAGTGTTCAAGAACGCCGCTGTGGTGTGGGCCTTCGTGGACGTGGTTCCTAGCATCGTGCGAGGAAAGTGTGGAGGATCGGGTCTCGTGTACTCCGGATGGTCCGGTTGCCCGGAGGTGCTAGTGGCTTTCCTCGAAGCAGGCGTCGATATAAATTCTACAGTTAGCGATAAAAGTACAGCCCTGTCCTACGCCGCCAGGAACGGTCACATAGAATGCGTGAAGGAACTTCTACAACGAGGGGCAGATATCAAAACCAAGAACAGCTTAGGAAACACACCACTCCATCAAGCTGCTTTACACGGCCAAGTGATGTGCGTGAGAGAACTCATAGATCGTGGCTCGGATATAAATATAAAGAACAATTTAGGAAATACACCGCTCCATGAAGCTTCTTTACGCGGCAAAGTGGAGTGCGTGAGAGAACTCATGGATCGTGGCTCAGATGTGAATGGGAAGAATAATTTAGGGAGTACACCACTCCATGAAGCTGCTTTTAGCGGTCATGAGCAGTGCGTATGGGAACTCGTGAGGCGTGGTTCTAATGTAACCGCAAAGAATAATTTAGGAAACACACCACTTCACAAGGCGTCTGAGAACGGACACTTAAAGTGCGCGACCGCCCTGTGTGACTTCGGAGCGAGTTCTTTGGCAACGAACAATGAGGGAAAGACTCCCCTTGATTTTGTTGTAGAAAAAGATGTTTTGATGCGCCAATTCTTTGTTAAACGCCAAGCTCGTGAGCGGGGCTTGACGGGGCAGGAGTCGAAATAAAAGACGTTCAGAAAAGAAGAATGTGCATTTTTATTCAAGCTTTTGCTAGTATTTCCTCTCGCGAATAATGCATTAAGAAACGAACGACAATGATGCATTAGAAAACAATTATTTAAAAAGTGTTTTTTATCTATAGATTTCAATGTTTGCGAATAATTTATTCTATTATAATTGGAGAAATTATTCGCAAATATTGTAATTTGTCGTAATTTCCGTTCTTTTGGTGTGAGAGGTTTGTACTTTTTATACAGTGAGTGTCTGAAGTATTGGAACATCTCGGTAACTTCAGAAGATGTATAAATTTCAGGTGTAAAATGAAACACAAGTTAAATAATTTAGGTCGCATTGAAAACAGTTTCTATTTGACAATTGTTATCAGCAAAATATACGTAACTTACTGGGAAATTTAAAACAAGTATACATTTATTCCAGAGTTTCCTGCGCGAAACACGTCCATGGTACACACCTTAGTATCATGCGAACTGCACTTGATGAAATGCCTATTCCAGAAGCAAGTTTTGTACCCCTTCGTTTTGGATATACATTAATATCGCGAAAAATATTCTTATGTCACGTTAATTCAGCAACTGTGGCTGTCCACTCCTGCGTTTGTCATTGTTTCCGAACACAGTACGTTCTCATATTTGCAAGGTGTTCCAATATTTTTACACTCACTGTAACTTCTCTTTTCATCCCCCAGAGGAGTCACGTCAGTATTTGCTACCGTAACGTATATAAAATACAATATTTGGAATAAGAACATTAAATTATTTTTTGATTTTTCAGCTTAATTTCCAGATTATCATGTTAACAGGTATGCGATGAACATGTGAAGGAAAATGCATGAGAAAACTGCAGCTGAACGTGCGGCGAACATTTAAGAAAACACAAGTGTCCAGAGAGGAAGTGACGAAACTTCGAAAATAAGGTCTTAAGACAATTTTAACCAAATTTTGTCTAATAATCTCCTTCAATGATCCGAATGGGTGCGCCACAATAAGCACTCAAAAATTGGTTTGAAAAAGTAACTACTACTACTGCTGCTGCTACTACTCTCTCTCTCCCTCTCTCTCCCCCTCTCTACCCCTTTCTCTCCCCCTCTCCCTCCTCTCCCCCTCTCCCTCCTCTCTCCCCTCTCCCCCTCTCTCCCCCCCGCTCTCCCCTCTCACCTCTCCCCCCTCTCTCCCCCTCTCTTTCCCCTCTCTCTCCCTTTCTCTCTCCCTCTCTCGATCTCTCTCTCTCACTCTCTCTCGCTCCCTCTCACTCTCTCTCGCTCCCTCTCGCTCTCTCTCGCTCTCTTCCTTAAAATCCGCAGATTTAGGCCATTGCGGACGTAAAGGCTATCCAAACCAAGGACATAGCGACGTAACCATCAAGGACAGAACAGAGACCTCCGCAGAATATCAGTGATGGCTTGCATTGATGATTTTCTGCGTCAAGACCTAGGGCCTTGTTTCAGAGCGCGCAAATACTTAGGTCATCAGCAGGGCTTGGATTCTGAAGACGTATTCATTTTATTAAGTAGCAAACTTGTAAATGAATGTTTATCACGACATATAGAAAATAGAAATGAATAGTTATCGTGTCATTTTTTTGTCTTTTCTTGCCATTTTTCAATTAAGTCATTTTTCTGGACATTTGCGTCGTTTTTACGTATTTTGTTTCATTTTCGTATTTTTTGGCAGTGAATCATTCATGAATTTACAATGACACACCAAAACAAAATTTGTATTGTATTATCAGTTTCTGATGAAATTCACTACTGCAGTTGACTCTGTTTTTCTGACACTCAAAATTACACGGATCTTCGGTAACTTCCTAGACCTTTCAAAACTGACAGTTAAAAGATCGGAACTAATGATTACATTTCATCCTAACATACTTTATATTTAGGTCATCACACAGATAAGGGGCCATCCATAAATTGCTAAGGACGGGGAAGGGGGTTTAAGGTAGTGTTACGCTGCGTTACATACGGGTAGGGGATTATTCGATTAGTATTACGTAACACAGATATTGTTCGAGCACGCAAGGTATCATAATTAATTAAATTAATTTATGCGCATCTCATTACAATTAAGCCACTTGTACAAACTTTCATTTTGTATTGATTCCACTACAAAAGTACTTTTGCCAACGGCTCGCAATTCACAGAAAGACTGCATCCGCTGGGGCGCCCCCATTACCCATCCTCAGAATTGCCTGTAACGTACTTGAAATCTGCGCAATAACTTACTAAAACGCCAACTGCATAAAGCACCCTGTAATTCCTAATACTCAAAATCTTACAATTTTAAATAATTTAACTACAAAATTAAATTACAATCTTCGTTATTACATAATACGCGCGCGCCTATTGGCCATCGACAGTTTCGGCGGCAACCCGGCCTGATTGCGTCAGGTTGCGCGTCGCACAAAAGTTAGTTACAACGTTCCTTAACATCAAAAACTAGATAAAAAATAGTCTGAATAGAAATGCGTAAAAATTTCGATTTCCGTTTGCATTTAAATTACGCGCAATTGATAAATCTTGTAGATAATTCTTGAGATAAAATGGAGAGTCATTTCTGATATACGACTTAATCTAGAATAGCACGATCAGTTTACAAATTTTCTGCCAAAACGCACGAAAAGAAATTTTGACTTAGTCGCTTGAACAAACATAAGCCCGTCATCAAATTTCGCGCGGCTTCCTGCTCCGCGTTCACCAGCCAATCAGAGTGACCGGTGCCGAATGAATGTGCAGTTTGCTTGCATGCGGCCGGACAGGCCATCATTGTCGACCTGACGCTGACACTTCGCTGACGTCACAGTTGCACGCCCAGACCTGTCCCGCTCGTGGGCCACACAGCATCGCACAGTGGGCTGAAACCGGAGACAGCTTCTTCTCTCTTCTTTAGAAAATAGATGGAGAACTTTATCAGAACATCGATACATCATCGAAAGGTTTTCGATGTCGATGCAAACGTGGATAAAACACATTGATGCTTAAAATATCGATGTTTTAAATCTGATAAAACATATGTTGTTTACCCGTCATGTTTCCATTTTTAATTAGAGTACTTAAATAAATTACCGATACATGTTATTGTTGGGTCACGTATAGATAGTACGTTAATAATAATGATTATAGAATGCGCGTCTCCCTTTAATAAGGAAATAAAAAATAAAAGCCAACGTGTTTTGCTATTATTCCATTATTTCATTTTCATTCATAAATCATCCAAGTAAAATGTCCAGTATCTAATATACATAATACGTAAATATTAGTTTAGAGTATAGTATCCTCCTTAAAGCACTCTCTTACTTTAATTTTCTCGTCAATATTGAATACAGACAAGATTGAAAATGCAGTTTAACTATATTACTACGTACAAAATAACCGAAATATAACGCAAATATTTTTAAAACATCTATGTTTCTGGAAAAATATGTCGATCTGAATAAAAACATCGATACTAATAAATCAATGTTTCTGGTGGACAATATCGATATTTTAAAAACATCAAAATTTTTTTCCATCCCTTCGTAGAACACTGTGCGGCGGGCACCTCGAGGCGGCCTACGAGCTGCTGGAAGGGCCGGCCCGTTAGGACACAGGGCTTCCCCTTCTCCTCCCCCTCTTCCCCCACCCCCTCGCGCTAGGCGACGAGCAGGTAGCGAATACTCACTTCGTGTCACAGTGCTTTCGAGTCTGCGGCCACGGAAGCAAGGTGGGGCGAACGTGTTTTCTGCCTCGCTTGGACCATCTCTCGTACGTTCTATTGTAAGTACAATGCCAAATTGTTGAGTTTATTATACAGGTGTCTGGAGAGGAAACGTCGAATTTTCGAAAATGAGCTCTTAAAACAATTATAAGCATATTTTGTCTAATGAACTACTTTCCGGATGGTTGAGCCGCTATGAGCACTCAAAAGTTGGTGTGAAAAAATGATTTTTATGTAAAATTATACATTATGGAAGCATAAAAACACTCCAGAAACATGTAAATTGTTTATTATTAACAAAAGAATTTAATATATTTGCTCAGACAGAAAAATTAAGCGAGAAATAAAAAAGCAGTCTAATTGTGTAAATTGGGGGCTTTTTTATTTCTCGCTTAATTTTTCTTCCTGAACAAATATGTTTATTTCTTTTGTAAATAATAAACAATTTACATTTTTCTGGAGTGTTTCTATGCTTTTGTAATGGAAATTTTTGTCTAAAAATCAATTTTTCAAACTAACGTTTGAGTTCTTATTGCAGCTGTACCATTCGGAATATACACGTAGTTTATTAGACAAAATATACTTAGAATTGTCTTAAAAGCTTATTTTCCAAGTTTCGACGTTTCCTCCCCGGACACTCTGTATGTTTTAAAATGTTGAAGGGTTTATTTAAAAGTTATGTATTCAACTTTATATTTCATATAAACACTTATCTTCTAGTGGAGATTGAAGGGGTCGTCCATAAATTACGTAACGCTTAAGAGGGGGGTGAGGATACGACGCAGCGTTACATAGGGCTAGGGGTTCAAAATTCAATGTTACGTAATGCTGATACTTATTTTTAAAATTCTGCAACATTCGCTGAAATAATTCATTGTATTTATTCAGTCTTACATTAGAACTTTATAATATTAATAATCTAAATTAAAAATATAAATAAATAAAATATGATCCGTAAATTGTTGCAATAAATGGAAATATTGTTTCATCAACTGCATATTGATTAAAACAGTTACATTCACAACTGATATATAGAATCGTAGAATCCAATTTATTGGCCCAGAAGACTCGAGATCCATGCGTCATTCACGACGGCGTGTGCACGGCTGGACACAAAATTTGTCTCCCATCGTCCTTCTTTCGTCCAAAAATTGTTCCGAATCGTATTGTTAGGTACATTCCGCATCAACAACAAATTCTCACTTAAATTATCATAAATTTTAATACGTAACAGAAAAAATAATTAAAATCGATGTTACTGCTTTATCATTTTATTTTTACTTCTTTAAATGGGGAGGGGAGAGGTTTTCGTAAGCATTTCAAAGGGGAGGCTGGAGGTTCTCATTATGAGTACTTATGGGCTCGTTACTGGCGTGAGAGGGAGTATTCAAAATATTCCAAATTTGCGTTAGTACGTAATTTATGGACTGCTATTTCTAAGCCATTTCATTTTTGGCTGTGTACACGCAGCATACATTTTGATATTTTTAATTTCTATTAAATTAACTCATCAGGAAAGTTTGCCGGTCAAAATTAATAATTGTTCATGTGCTATTTAAGGTGATGTTTAAATGAAAATGATTTTATTTACTAGATAAGTAAGTTACTCATAATATTTACATATTTGTAGAGGAGGATGGCAACATCATTCTTGTTACTTACCTAAATATTAATGGTATTTATGAATAATAATAATAATAATAATAATAATAATAATAATAATAATATAAGAGTGAAATAACGTACATACGTATATAATCTTTTTTTTTCAAAAATATACGTCAGAATAAGAAAACCGGACCGGGAAGGTTTTTTTGATACATTCTACTAGGCCTGTGATTGTGGTGTATTTAAAGACAATTCCTCTGTTTATAATACGCTAGAAGAAGTTGGTTTTGTATCATTTATGAGACATGGTCGGCCCAAAACACCGTACATGTGTTGCTGCATAATCATGTCCATCTAATCATCCTCCCCCGTGTGCATGAACATAAAACATATTTATGGCTAAATGTACCGAAACTGGTTCAATATATGTCCACCACGCGGCAAAACCAAAATACGCAAAAATTACGTTATTAATAACGTTTGAATAAATGGTACGATTTTCGATCCGTAAACGTCATTTGACTCGCCTTTGATTTAGAATTGACGTTTTGAAGACCTTAAAAAAACAACTCTTTTTTACTTTCCCGTATACGTACGTATACACGGAGTGATATACGTAGTATAGGGAAAGTTATGTAATGCTGCGCGAAAAAATGGCCAATTTTCGGCGGAAAAAAATTAATTGCCGGGCCGTGAAAACGAATAAGTGGATAAAACCAGTTGCTAAATTAAGAAAAAAAAATCCTCTATCTCGTGGTGTGGTCAAAATCCATGATTTGTTGCTTCTTTATACTTAAAAATCGATTGACGGCATTCCGTCCGTCTGTCCGTCTGTGGTCAACGCTAGCGCCTAAACAGTTCGGTCGATTTTCTTCAAAATTGATATTCCCCAGTCGATCTGATTCTAGTCAAAGCTTTGTGATTTTGAAAAAGATTCTTCAAAATTTGGGGGTACTTTATATGAAGCCCTCCGGGGATTTTCAACATTTTCTCAAAAACGGCTCCAAATTTTTTCTTTAAATTTCTTGTATGAATAGAGGAAAATACACTTTTTAACATGGTATAGGTCCGATTTTCACGTACAGCTCTGAATTTTCGAAAATTGTGAAAGTTTGAATTTTTTTCGGCGTCTTTCTCCGACTACAAAATTGAAGATAGAGATTTTTTCTTCAAATAAAATTTGTTCTGCATATTGAGTTCTTTAATAAAGGTCATGTAAATGTTTTTCACAATTTTGGTGGTTTTCGTGCAATATTGCGTGCAATATGTGCAATTTTAAAAAATTACAAAATCAAAATTGTCTCAAAAACGGCTCCAAATTTTTTCTTTAAACTTTTGGTAGGGATAGTGGTAAATGTACTCTATCAATGACATAAAAGCCATTTTGGTCTATCGGTTGGTTTTTTCAAAAATTACCAAAATGTAAATTTTTTTACTTGTCTCTCACGTCGTTAATATTTACATTATCGGCGATTTTTTTTACATTATTATATTTACGAGTATATATGCTTTAAATAATGTCAAGTAAAGTTTCTCGAAAACAACCATTTTCTGTGAAAAGTAGCTTCAAATTTCGCATTTTCAGAAACGCTTAAATGCCATTTTCTCATATATGGCTGGAAGATTTTTCTTGAAACTTTTGTAACGGATAGTGCGAATTACACTCTTTAGTATAGCGTAAAGTTTATTTTGAGTTATTTTTTTGTTTTTTCAAAAATTACATAATTGTAATGTTTTGAAACATCTCTCACATCTTTAATATGCACATTACCAGCAATTTGTAAAGATAATTATATTTGTGAGTGTGAGTGCTTCAAATAACCTCAAATAAAGTATTTTGATAACTGAAAAATTTTCTGTGAAAATGAGCTTCAAATTTAGCATTTTTAGTAGTGCTAAAACGCCATTTTCTCTTAAACGGCACATAATTTTTAAAAGAAAATTGCCATTTACGGCTAGGTTTTTGTGTTCTTTAATATTCTAAAATTAATGTTTCTGTTCTACCAATAGGAAACCGAAAAATTATGAAAATGACAAAAAAAATGTACTTTTGGCGATGATAGATGGTAGCTGGCAAGAAAGAGTATGTGGCAATTCCGAATAGCTAGCGAAGACCCAGGAAAATAGAAAACTAATACGGGAAAGTTTGTGCCATTCTGTTTCTGTTTTTTGACAAATAAATAAATAAAATAAATACGGTCATGCTTAATTTTTTCAAAATACGAGTAGTTTTTCTTTAATTTTGTGACAAACGTAATAGGCCGCTGTAAATTTACTGCGCTTCGGACAGCTGGATGCGTCGTAAATTAGAATGTGTAATTTTGTATATTATTTCTTTCTTCGTTTCTTACATTCGAACTTTGTTATAGACTTACACATTAATATTTTAGAAATTGTTTATTTTGAAATATTTGAAATAAGTAAAAAGAATTAATAGCTCTCAGGAATAGCGACAATGCAGGGTCTGCAACAATGGAATTCACTTTGCGCTCGCGAATATCTGTGAATTAGTGTCATTGTTGTGACCTAATGGAGCTGTATGAAAAGGAGTTATAATTGTCTAATTTATGTTGATATTTGCAGGCAAATATTTAGTTTTGCACCAAATGCTGTACCATTTGTAGTGAGTAGAGAATTTGTTGCATGGTTTTAAAATACTCTTCCCTAATCATGGCCCAATGGAAGGCATTTCTATATTTCCAGGGTATCAGGCTTCTTTTTCCAATACAGGGTTACAAAACTTTTTTATTCTATTTTTGTGAAGTAGAATTCACATAGTTCTGACAACACTGCAATGGAAATAGTGAGTTCCAAGCGAAGATGTTAGTAGCGCATAAAGTGCAATATTACAGTACTACTTAGCTGTTTCCTCTAATACGGGAAAGTAAGTGCTGTTGTAGCACCACTAGTTTTTTACACACTGAATGTAGCCGCCTTGTCTATGTGGCACCAATGGGCGGCACGATGACGCGGGCGAGAAAATATATAAAGTAGGAAGTGCCGTTGTTGCGTGGCTCAGTCTTACTCTTACGAGTATGTATTGCAGTAAGTAATCTCTGAAGTATGAAAATGTTTGTTGTGGGAATCGACTTACGAAGTTTTATTCAGTAACTTCAGTTATTGTCCCGTATTTTCGGAAGTGTTTTACTCTTTATCATGCAGAGCTTTCATGATTGTTCTGTGGTTCTAAGTTTCGCTTTCCTGCGCAAAATGTCAAGTTCTTCCCGCAGAGGTTGTAAAAACTCACCGGGCTGATTTTGTTACATCTGTGGCGTGTTATGGTTAAGTCTCAGATTAGATCGATGAATGATGTCGTCAGGGAATTATATTATTTTTATTTTGACTGTAAGATTGAGGATCAGTGTAAAAGATGGGCTGAAGACCTGGCTTAAAGGATCCAAAAAAAGGATGCCTTTTGCTGTTCCGATGATATGAAGAGAATCCCGGGATCACTATGGCGTTTTGTTTCTGTATGACGGAAGTAACAAGAAGAAACAGTGTGCCATCGAATATTAAATCTTGCAATCCGCGATCAGACCAGTGCCTCATGGAGAAAATTTACCTGCACCTACTCCTCCGAACGATTGGGAAACTATTGCAACACCTACAGGAACCGATGAGGACATTTACTCAATATCTGCAGATGAAGAACTGAGAGATAGTCCCTTCCACTTAAAAGATGAGACTTATTTCATCCTTGAATATGAATTGAACGATTTAGCAAGAGACTTACAACTTTCGAAAGAGAAAGCTTAATTCTTGGGTGCTAGACTCAAAGAATGGAATTTACTGTCTCCCGGAACTACTTAACACTCAGCATAGGAAAAGAAGCCTTCTTCAAAATATTACAGAATGGAAGATTCCCTTTGCGTATATACGGACATCAATGGCCTGATGAATGAGTGAGGAATCCAACGTAATCCATCTAATTGGTGTCTTTTCATAGATTCATCTAAGTACAGTCTGAAATCAGTTTTGCTTCATAATGGAAATAAGCTGCCTGTGGCACACTCTGTTCCAATGAATGATACTTACGAGGATCTCACACTCATTTTAAATCGTATGAAATACAAAGATATTGTCTGGCAAATTTGTGGACACGTAAAAGTATTTGCAATATTATAATGTCCAATGTCTGGACCAGACCAATGTCTGGAAGGTGGATTTACAAAGCTTTTTTGTTTTTTGTGTCTGTGGGATTCAAGAGCTACTGGAAAAATTTCTCACAAACGGAGGGACCCCCAGAGAGTAATTTAAGCCCGGTACCAACAATGTCAAATATAAGCCTCTGATCGATCCAGGCAAGGTACTGCTTCCAACTGCACATTAAGTTGGACCTCATGAATTTCTTAAAGGATTAGACAAAGAAGCTGAAGGATTTAAGTATCTTAGTGTTTTCCGAAACTAACTGGTTTGTATACATCTGTGAACATTATACCTTATAAACTATTCTGAGTATGTAAATGCTAAAGTATAGTGCTAGTAAATTAACTGAATAAATAGTTTTTTAATTGTTTAAATTTAATAAATTAATTTATAGAATTTTAAAAATTGATTGTCTTTGACACAAGTGACAAAACGAAATTGATTCCCTTTTTGCAGTCAAAACAACTCACTCTCCGGTACTTTGAAGACAGCTCATTATGCCTATTATGGTAAATTTGGCAACTACGCGTTACACAAAAATACGAGCTAATCCAGTAAAACGGCTATTATATTCGTATTCAGCGACCTAAAATTGGTCAGAATCAGTGAGTTTTGTTTCTGTAACGTTTCAAAAGTTTAAAAATGTCGGCCAGTGTAATTATTATCACGTTGCTGTTAATAAATCGATGAATCAGACATTACTTCCCTCAACATAATCCGTATTACAGTTCTGTCTCTTAAGCATGCTGGACACAATCGCTTAAAGAGACGTTTTGTCTCCTGGCTCATGCCTCAGCCCATCTCGCCCCACCCCACCCCACCCCACCCCGCCCCACCCCACCCCACCCCGCCCCACCCCACCCCACCCCACCCCACCCCACCCAACCCAACCCCACCCCACCCGCCCTGCGCAGCGCGAAAGGATTCCGGCGTGTGAGCTCTATACCTGCCCGCCTAAGATCTTGAATGGGAAAAACACAGAAACAGGAAAGCTGCTACAGCTTATGACCTGAGGGTCGTCTCCTTCTCTCTTGTCTAGACATGCCAGGCACTGCTGTCTTGAAGGGTGACAAAGAGACGCGGTTGCCAAATTACTAAAACAAGAACAAGTGCTCTCAGACATGGGTTGCGCGTTATGCTAAAGACTATATATATTTATACTATATATATATATATATATATATATATATATATATATATATATATATAAAGACTACTCATATATGTACTTGGACCGTGAAAAGTATACCGTCCCGTGAACGGGCTCAGACCTACCGGCGACGTCCCTGCCTCGCGGCCGTAGGTTAAGAGGGTACGTGTGGTTAGCACGTAGACACCCCACGTCTTCTCAACCTAAGAAGTGAATTTTCTCATCGTCACACAGCTACATATACTGGGACATTGCAAGGAAAACGCACGCTATAGTCTTGCCCCGACCGGGAATCGAACCCGGGGCTGCGTATTGGAAAGCGAGCACGATGACCAAGAGCTTATATATATATATATATATATATATATATATATATATATATATAATCAGTATATATCAGTATATATACATACATACATTACGTAATTATTTAGACCATAATAATATATATTATCATACGAACACTACAAAAATATTATAGAATATAATAAATATGCTTATTATTTAACAAAAATGTATAATTCCCCCCCCCCAATCGATTATGGGCTGGATCCGCCCGTGGGCCCCCTCCCCCAGGCCCTTGCCAAATTCATTGCCGTCACGTGCGCGCGGCCGGTCACACGGCGCCTGGGCGTGCGGTGGACACTCACGGATATTACTGACGGGATTTTTTACTTTCTCATATACGTACGTATATACGGAATATAGAGTAATGTAATGCTGCGAGAAAATACGGCGGATTTTCGGCAAAAAAAATTCATTGCCTGGCCCAGATAACGAAAAGGTGGATAAATCCAGTTGCCAAATTAAGAAAAAAAACCTAAAACGTGGTGCAGCCAGAATCCCTGTTTTGTGGGTCATTGATACCGAAAAACCAATTGAAAGCAAAACGTCTGACTGTCTGTGAACAACGCTGGCGACTAAACCGTTCAGCCGATTTTCTCCAAATTTTATATTCGTCGGTCGATCTGACCGATCTGGTGGCCCCTTGAATTTGAAACAGATATTTTAATTTTGGGGGTTCTTTAGATAAAGTCCCTGGATCATTATCAAAGTTTTAAAAAAAATGGCGCCAACAATGTAGACTAAATTTTGTTTTTGGATAGTCTGAAGGTCGTTTAAGAGAATGGCGTGGGTTGGTTGAAAACTTTGAAAATTGAAAAATTCCAAAAAATTTTCGGCGTCTTGCTAAAACTACAAAGAAGAAGATGGAGATTTTTCCTTCATATGAAATTTGTTCTCCAAAATTAGTCCTTTCTTTAAAGTCATGTACATTTTTTTGATAATTTTGCGAGCAATTCCTGTACTTTACTGCATGTCTGAGTACATGAGTTTGAAGTTTCAGATTTCTTATGAAGTTTCTGGAAAACCCAAAAGTTTTCTTAAATCTCAAAATTGAGCATTTTCAGATGTGTTTAATTCTATCTTCATTATTGTGTTTGTAGGAAAATGCCGAACAATTTTTAATCTTTTGCAATTTTCAAAAATGTAGGGAGTTCTCCGACAATGCGACCTACCCCATTACTATATGCGTCTTTGGTTCCATCAAAGTGGATAATTTTATAGCAAAAATTTAGTGGAATTTGTGAGAAATATTTGAAAATATTATTAAGGTTTCATGTAAAATACTCCCAAAATCAAAATATCCGCTTCAAACTCAGAAGAGCACGCATTCCTGAAAATGGTTGTGGCCTTCACATCCATTGAATTCTTCAGGCTCTTATTTGTTTTTATTTTCTCGTTACCGCTTACGCAGTAGAGAGAAAGTTGTGTTATGCAACGCAAAACCCCAGCGAATTTTCGGTGCAAAAACTCATATCACAGGGCCCTGGTAACGAAAAGTGGATTAATCCAGTTGTAAAATTTAGAAAAAAAAACTTTAACTTATGGTGTTGTCTGAATATATATTTTGTGGTACCTTGATATCGAAAAAAACGATTGTCGGCGAAACGTCTGTCTTTCTGTCCGTCCGTCCATCCGTCCGTCCGTCCGTCCGTCCGTCCGTCCGTCCGTCCATCCGTCCGTTCGTCCATCCGTCCGTCCGTCCGTCCATCTACGGACTGTCAACTATGCTAGTCGCTAAACCGTTAAGTGGCTGAACCGACTTTCTCCAAAATCGATATTTCCCAATCGATCTGGTTGATGTCGCGGCCTCCTCGAATTTAAAACCAATATTCTAATTTTGGGGAGTACCATACTTTACGTGTAGCCCCTGGAACATTTTCAATTTTTTCCAAAAAAATAGCTCCTTTTTGATTAAATTTTGATGTTGGGTAGTGTGAAGGACGTTTAAGAGAATGGTGTAGGTCTCATGTACGTTAAAAACACTGATTTTTCGAAAAGTTGGAAAAGTTCAAAATGTTTTCGGAGTCTTCCCATAACTAAAATATTGAAGATAATTAAAAATAGATTTTGAAAGGTCAAGTACTATTTTTCCAAAGTTTGAATACTTTTTGTCTACTTTTTCGTTAAAGTATGTTCTAGCAAGTACGTGCTGTTTTAACACCACTAGTTATCATCACCTTTACATTTGGTAAGTCAGCTATATTTTGCGTGGCATTCTGCCTATTAAACATTTATAGAAATAATGCAATCACAAAGTGACTTAGTCATTCGTAAACACTAACTTTATTTTTTTTGTTACTTAGACTTATTCAATTATCTCTAGAACAATGTTTAAAATCAATATAAATGGTAGTGTAAATCTTCATTCTAATTTTTTTTGTTACTTAGACTTATTGAATTATCTCTAGAACAATGTTTAAAATCAATATAAATGGTAGTGTAAATCTAAATTCATTACATCATTTCGTTTTCGCAAACTAACTACAGTAACCCCTCAACATTCGCGAGAGTTAGGTTCCCAAACAGAATCGAGAATGTTAAATTCGCGAATGTTGAGTCTATCTTTTAATGAAGAAAGATGAGTTAGGTTCCTGGATATCGAAAATCTGATTTAAAAAGAAAGACAAAATGTGACAAACAATTGCAGTAGAATTGAGTAAGTGCTATTAGGAACACGATTCACAATTAACATCCCAAAGAGAAGAAATAAAACAATATTTGAATGTTTTCAAAGTTGAAAGTGATTGGGTATAAGATTTGGTTATTTTTTGTTTCATCACCCTCCTGGTTGTTCTAATATCCAAATCTGGAAGAGTTACTGCTTCTATTTCTTTTAAATTTCCAAGTTATTTCCATGTTCGGATCATGTTCGAAGGCCCATTCCAATAGAGCTTGTTGAAGTTTCAGAACGCCATTAACAGTTTTTACACTGAAGTTGCTCCAGGACGCAGTTTCGCTTCCGCTACTTCATCAATACGTTCGAGGAGGTTTTCTTCGCTGATGATTTCCTGAAGCTCGACTTCAGTCAGGTCATAATAAGGAGTGTTGCACAGATCCTGATTGGCTTTTCTGTTCATGTGGCCAAAAGCCTTACCTCCAATTTGACCCAAAGGAATTTTACAATTTATTTATTTATTTACGTCAAAAACAGTTTAAAACTGCGTATGACGAGCTATGGGGAGAAGTCAATTTTGCGCAATTCTTTTAGTGTGAACTGACATTCGAACTTCAACATTTTTGCAGAACGTGAAACTTTGAGCTCTGTTGTCTGCCGAGTTCATTTTCGAGATGACGCTGAAAAAGGAAATGAAATGTGCTCGTTTTCAAAAATAATTACTAGGACCAAAAGACGCTCTCGCGAATGTTGAAGACGCGAATGTTAAAACCGGTAGCACTTCTCTAATCGCGAATGTTCCGAACATGGAAATAATTTTTCAGCTTTAATGTGTAAATAATCTGAATTACTCTTGACAGTCCGATATTTAGTAATTTTATTTGCACTCATTCAATACTTACTTCACAAAGCTCAGAGATAATACCCAGTTCTTTCTCCACTTTTCTGTACGTAAGATTTATTTCTATTAGTATTGATAACTGTAAATAGAGCATTTACATTGAATGTTTGAATGTTTCAGTAGCGAATTCTAAGTTTCCTTTCATAGATGCTGTTGAATAAATATAAAATTACGCAAGATGTACGTATAATCAATTTGGCAAAACCACCATCAAATGTTGCCAAAGCTAAGATATGAAATACCTTCTGGCTAACTAGTTGTATAGTAAATACGGTATGTGTACTAATTTTGATCTAAAAAATCATGTAAATGTTTGAAAAAACTGTTGCTAATTTGAACAGGGACTAATAGTTCAATTGCTTTCAAATACCTGAAAAAGAAGTACGTGTAGTAGTAGAGTCCACTTCGCAAATACTTATTTTCTTTCTGAATAAACATAAAATGCAAGAAATGTAGTAGTCTAGACAAATGGTAGAAAATAGGGGACCGTTTCGATGTAGTTTCGAATTTTGGATCCTATTTGTTTTTAGGGTCGCTGAACACGAATATCAGGATTTTCAACAAACATTTTGCTCGGAAACAGGTTTTTTTTTTGCAAAAAATGTATTAAAAATTCGATATTTTACAGTTTTTTCAAATAACTGGAAAACCATCCACTTTTCGTAAATAAAGATTTTATATTAAATTAAAGAAGATAAAACTACCTACATTGTATGTCCTTTTTTCTCCAGCGTACCATTTAGCCGCTAGAGAAACGCGAATTTTAGTGTTTTTATGAAGAAAATTGTGAAAATGATATTCATCCCATTTTACCACAATCACAATGTAGCTCAGAAACTACACATTTTTCGTGATTATTGAACTTATATGAAATGAAAGATTATAAAATTACCTACATTTTAGTACTTGGAGGTTCTGGAGGTTCTTTGATAAACAGTTGCGCCGCTACCGCGTGTCTTACCTCCCCTCCCCCTAATACTTGGATGTTACTGTGAGAATGGCACCTCACTTTCCCTCTCTCACTAACTCCTATACGTAATTATAATTAGTGCCATGCAGTACGTATAGTTGCCTGCTACTAAATATGACGGCTGTTGAATCACTCCAACTGAATAAAACAAAGTTGGTACTTAACAAGGTAAAACGAAAATTAAATATTTTCGAACCCGATGCACCTCACCTTCATCGACGCATCTTTTTGTTTGACGGCCCTAGCTTTCATCGTCATTTGTTACATAGAAATATTAATTTTTGGTCAGAAGTGGTAGTGCTAAATTCACTGAATACCATGACATAAACGCCGTATTGAAGCGTTCTTTGATTTATATAAAATGAATTATATATATACATATATATAGAGAGGGAGAGAGAGTTTTTAGTTATAAGCCGTTTTTGAGAAAATTTTGAAAATGTGTGGGGGGCTTCATGTAAAGTACCCCCAAATTTTGAAGAAAGTTGCTTTCAAAATCAATGCGATTCGAGGGGAACTAAATAAACGTGGGAATATTTATTTTGGAAGAAATCGTACTTATGGTTTAGGCGCAAATGTATATACGTACGTATACGAGAAAGTAATAAATATTAAATGATTCAGCATTCAGTGCTTCACGTGCCTGCTGGTATTTGTGGCTAGGTGTCTCTGGTAGGCGGTTAAACAAATGTGTTTATTCCAACCTAAAGTTCACTAATTATTTGTTACTTCTTTGTATACTAGTCGATAGCAAAGGAAACGAATTGTAATAGTGCAGGAAGTTTTCTGTGTCACTGAAAGCCCAATTGAATTTTTTGTGCTTCTGTATGTACTAAATTATATTTTCCAAATACGTATTGTGCTCGGAATCCTTGCTCTGTAGATCTTTGATATCGAAAACGAGGTTGTCGGCCAAACGTCTGTCCGTCCGTCTCTGCGAACAACACTAGCTCATAAACCTTACGAAGTATTTTCAGCTATATTGATACTCCCCGAACTATCTAGCTGATGTCGCAGCCTCTTAAAATTTAAAAAAACGCAATTTTAAATTTTGAATGTTCTTCACTAACTTAAAACAACATTTAATAACATTTCTTTTCCAAAAGGATCAACATTTTTCCTTTATTTTCTTTATTCATTTATTTAATTGCTCCAGTAGGGCAATATTACATGTGAATGTGATTTCACGGGCGTTTGTTTTTTTAATTTAATTTCTATTCATTGCAGTGTCAGTATCAAGTCGTCTCTTCCGCAGAATGCTGTCAGGAGATATCAGTGTAGAAAAACTTAAAGATATATCCGCACACTTGGATCTAGTGAAATCTGAAATGTCCGTCCTGGAGCAATCGGTGAACAATGCAATTAGAACCTTGGTGCCCAATGTGGATACTTCTTTGGCAGGAACAAGTTTTGAAGCTGTGACGGAAGTCTCTACGTCTATTACTGCCATTCCGTCAACGTCATTGTTCGAGATGGCTAGAAGAGGAGATCATGATGCATTTTTGGGGTTTGTAGCTGACACAGGGATGGACTTCCAGAGAAATCCCCAACGCACCGAAAAAGGAGATACTGCCTTGCATGTGGCTGCAAGTGAAGGGCACTTGAAAACAGTGTTGGTCCTTTTGGGCGCGGGGGCCAAGGTCAAAACTTCCGGTCACCGTCTGCGCACGCCGCTGCACTGCGCCGCCGCCCAAGGCCACCTGGCGGTCGCCCAGCGCCTCCTGTTGGCCGGGGCGCAGGTCGACGCCAAGGACGCCGACGGCCACACACCCCTGGGCCTCGCTGCGGGGCAGGGGAAGAAGGATGTAGCAAACCTCCTTCTGCAGAAAGGGGCACGCCCTGATGAAATGACGGTTTTTACGGCTGCCGAAAATGGTCATTGGAGTTTAGTCGAGTTGTTTCTGCAGAATGGAGGCTTATTCGTCACTTTGTGTAGTAATAAGGAAGGACATCCTCTGCTAGTTCTGGCTGCCAAAGCAAACCGGTGGGAAATAGTACATTTGCTGTTGGAGAAAGGTGCGTCTGCGACCAAGTGCAAAAATGCGAAAGAGTGCGCGTTGGTGTGGGCGTCGCAGGCTGGTTGCGCCGACGTCGTGCAAGTGCTGCTGCGTCGCGGGGCCGCGGCGAACGCCAAACAAGTGAAATGCGCTCTCAAAGTGGTGAAGAACGCCGCTGTGGTGTGGACCTTCGTGGACGTGGTTCCTAGCATCGTGCGAGGAAAGTGTGGAGGCTCGGGTCTCGTGTATGCCGGATGGTACGGTCGCCTGGAGGTGCTAGTGTCTTTCCTCGAAGCGGGCGTCGATGTAAACTCTACAGCTGGCGATAAAAGTACAGCCCTGTCCTACGCCGCCAGGAACGGTCACATAGAGTGCGTGAGGGAACTTCTACAGCGAGGGGCAGATGTCGAATCAAAGAACAATTTAGGAAACACACCACTTCATCAGGCTTCTTTACGCGGCCGAGTGATGTGCGTGAGAGAACTCATAGATCGAGGCTCAGATGTTAATATAATGAATAATTTAGAAAATACAGCACTATGTGTGGCTTCTTTTAACAATCATGTGGAGTGTGTAAGGGAACTCCTACAACGAGGTGCATTTGTCAAATCAAAGAACAATTTCGGAAACACACCACTCCATGATGCGTGTTTACGTGGCAATGTGGAGTGCGTGAAAGTACTCATAGAGCGTGGTTCAGATGTTAATGCAAAGAATAAATTAGGAAATACACCACTACATGACGCTTCTTTTAGCGGTCATGTGGAGTGTATAAGGGAACTTGTGTGGAGTGGTTCTAATATAAAATCAAAGAATAATGTAGGAAACACACCACTCCACAAAGCTTCTGAGAACGGACACTTGAAGTGCGCGGCCGCCCTGTGTGACTTCGGAGCGAGTTCTTTGGCAACGAACAATGAGGGAAAGACTCCCCTTGATTTTGCTCTGGAAAAAGATATTTTGTTGTACCAATTCTTTCGTAAACGCCAAGCTCGTGAGCGGGGCTTGACGGTGTAGGAGTCGAAATAAAAGACATCCAGAGACTAAGTATGTGCATTTTTATTCAACCTATTGCTAGTTTCCCCTCTCGCGTATAATGAACTAAGAAACGAACAACAATGATGAATTAGAAAATAATGATTTAAAAAGTGTTATTCATTTACAGACTGCAATATTTGCGAATAATTTCTCTCATTCTAGTGGGAGAAATTATTCTCAAAAATTGTCATTTGCAGCCATTTACACTTTTCTGAGAACTCCAAGCGTCTTATAACATTTCTTCCTCCAGATGTGCTACATCACCATTTACTACCGAAATATATAAAATATAATTGGTAAAAATATTGAAATTTATTTTTTGTATTTCTGGCTTAATTTACAGATTAACATATGCACCAATGTGCGATGGACGTGTAAGGCAAAATGCGTGAGAATATACAGGTGATCATGGGGTGAATATGTAAGGAAATATTTCAAATTGTCCTTAAACGCTATTTACATTGAAAACTTATAGCATATCTTACAAACTAGATAGTTACGAACTAATACAAATTTACTGTGTCTTACATCCAAACTTATTCTGTCACCGAACTCTATTTACATTTTTTATCCTGTGCAACTTAAATTTCAGTTTTAATGTTCGAAGCGCTTCTGCTACTCTGCAAAATCAAATTCTCATCTCTTTCTAAAACTTCCTACTAAATTATTCAGATATTTTCTTACATTACTGTTTTACCGAATTATTACTCGGCTGGTGTGAAAAATTCATAGTTCACAAATATTGCCTATCCGGTGATCGAGATCGCTAAATCTGTAGTGCCGTGGCGATCTTGGATCGAAGGATCTTTGGTTCGAATTACGCCTCGGGTATGGTTGTGTGTGTTTCGTGATTGTGTTTTGTCTATGCTTGTGTGTCTTGTGTGGTTAGCGTCAGGAAGAGAACCCGGTCGTAAAACATCCCAAATCTTTATAAAAACGGAGTGTACGAAAATTAATATAAAAATAAACCGACCCCATAGTAACGGGAATAATAATAATAATAATAATAATAATAATAATAATAATCACAGTTTACAAGTTTTGATGTGTTATGAGGCACACATATCGACCATTTAAAGGAAAATACATTCACTAATCACAAACATTTTAACAATAATCAATTGAAAACGAACACAAAAAATAGTGTCAACATCCTGTGTGAGCTAATGGTGTTGTTCATGTTCACTCTCTTTTACTTACCTCTTCGCGTTTATCTTTAGGAAATTTAAACACTGAGGTAAGTACGAGTAATTATATGATCCATTCCAATATTTAAACGCTGAGGTAAGAACGAGTACGAGTAAGTAAACTATTGCTAGTAATTCCGAGTAGATACTGCTACTACATAAATAGTAAACCACGAGAATAAACATTCCTTGCTATAGTATTGTTTCAATATTCCACACCTGAACCACTGAACTCACTAAACTCCATCTCCAAAACACCATCTTCAATGGCCATAAGAATCATATAGTTTCATCTTCAATGGTTCATATATTTTCTCTATTTGATCTCACCAAATAAACACATTGTTTATCCAAAATTCTTACCATGGAAACATATTTGGGTCATTCCACGCAAAATCGGACGAATTTGTAGGAAAATTGACCTCGATGTCTCATATCTTTCTGATAATGTTTTTACAGGTTCATGAAAACAAACTATACAACACGTATTTTTTTAGTTTTGCTCAAATACATATATTTTCGTCATTTTATTTTTTTAAATTTTCCGTAACTTCATACGCACTGACATGTATAATATTTTGTATCTCAAAATCATTTTAAAATCTCGGTTTTGAGTTCATCTTAAATCAAAGCTTATATCTGTACATTTCATGAAATTTATCTTATTGTTTATGAAATTTTGTTTTGTAATGTTAATTTTTTGTTTATATATTTTTATTTATAAAAAATATTAATTTTACCACGAATTAAAAATCTGGAAAAAAATGAAAAGAAAGTTCATACTTTCTTCTAAAGGACTGCGAAATTTCAAAATGGCTTCTGTTAAAATAACTTTTTGAGAATTTTTTAAATCTGACCTCGTTCACAGCGCCGCGGGAACCTCATGCGCCCGTCGTTGTATGTGCCGCTATCGAATGAAACGCAGGGGAGAACTAGCTTCACAACAGGAAGATAAGTGGAAATGTTCACTTACCAATGAGTTTTAAAGTTAATATTCCAAAACATATAAAATATTAAGTTGTAACTTGGATAATATGTGCACTTTCTTTCAAGGAACATGTTTTAATTATTTCTTGATCTTCACAAACAGGAACAAAGGAATGTAACGAACTTGTACCACGTAGCCATTTTGTTGCATTTCTACGGCTTTAAGTGAATTCTTTCTTCTTCATGATCTTCATTGGTGAAGAAGAAAAACATTATGTTTTGTATGTTTTTGTGCCCAGTCATAGAGCTTCTTGGGAGTCATAATCGGATCATGATGTACTTGAATCGTTCAACGTGAATCCACTGCCGATACGTCACTCTGTCAATTATCATCTCTTCAAACTTTTCCTGCAACATTTTAAGTCGTTCTAGTCCAGGACATTTGTCACACTTTTTAAAGTAACAGTCAGCTCATGGAGCGTCAAAAATAACTTTTGTTAGGTAGTACCGACAATCCTACAATGCATTAACATCATCTGTTAACTTTGCGAGACGTCCTCCGTCAAACATTAACTTTACTCGTACGTTTTCGTGATATACACAAACACATACTGTATGTGTACCGTTAGCTCCTGGTAAAATGCAGTGTTTCAGTCTTAATTCAGCGAACTTTGAAAATCTGACCTTTAGTTGCGGAGACTTTCTTCAAAATGTCGGTAGGTTTCTTTCATGTTGCTCAGTATAATCCTCTTTTGTTTGTGAATCTATCCCTCACTCTCTCTCTCACTGAAATAAAATATTTTTTTCCTTTATATATTCATGACACGATTAACGTCTTTTGAACAATAAAAAGCCACCACACATGGTGTACAGAAGCGACGATAGCTCTTCTGGATTTCACAAGTGAAGTTCACAATATTCCTTTGTTGCTAGTTGTTTTGCAACAGTTATCAAGTGAGTAGATGCATCGAAATGTTTTTTAACTTTAGGAAAAGACCAATCTTTGAAAATCGTTAAAATTTTAATTTTTATCATCAGTAGTTTCGTATCTTTTTCCAATTCTTCTATGATGTATACATTTTCTTGTTCTTCTACCTCTTCTATATCAAATATTCCTTTCTCTAAGGTTCGTCTTATTTTTTCCACTTTTCGACGAGGATATGCTTTTTGACTCAGTTTCATTTTTCCCAATAGGTGTTTAACCTAACATCAATATTGTTAAACTTTTTTTCAGATGAGAAAATTTTAGTCTTGGCTGGCGCAGCTTCTGCTTCACTAGGAGATGGATCACCATTATCTCTGATTTCAATGTTCAATTACGAATGATTGTCTCTTCTCAATTTCTACTCTGTTGACTTGTACCAGGTTTGCTGGAAAATGTTTCAATGGTACCTTTAGAAGTTTAACTTTCATTTTATAAACCATTTTGAAGTTCTCCATCTGTATATGCTACAAATTTTCAAGTTCGGCGTAATTTGTAAGTATTGTGTTGCCCAACTTTTGAAGGATACTTCGTATTACATGTCTTAAATTTTTACATTCAGTACTACCAAACTTTTCTAGATTTAAAGGATTGAAACATAAATCAAACCGTATCTTCATTGTACCTACCATCTTCAATTATTTTTTGTCGCTCTCCTAGAAAGAAAGAAGCACATGGGCACTCACACACGCGTCACAAACGAGGATATTATTTGCACTGTGTCACACACTCTTGGATGTAAACTGATCCAAATGTTTGTATTGCTTGGTCGACTTCCTTTCATTGCCTTGGGTGGTAAACGACCTGCTAACATCGATAAAAGGGCATGGACAGTGTTGCGCAAGGCCGCACGTCCAGTGGAGGAAGACACAGGGAGCATTGACAAAGCGGTACGGCAGCGGCGGCGCGCAGCGGCGGTTGAGAAAATACTCTGCGCTCCCTTGAATATTATTTTTACTTTTCCGTATACGTACGTATACACGGAGTGATATACGTAGTATATGGAAAGTTATGTAATTCTGCACGAAAAAATGGCCAATTTTCGTCGGAAAAAATTAATTGCCGGGCCGTGAAAACGAAAACATGGATAAAACCTGTTGCTAAATTAAGAAAAAAAATTCCCTAACACGTGGTGTAGCCAGAAACCCTGCTTTCTAGGTCCTTGATACCGAAAAACCAATTGAAAGGAAAACGTCCGTCTGTCTATCCGTCTGTGAACACTGCTAGCGCCTAAACCATACTACGATTTCTTCCAAAATGGATATTCCCCGGTTGATCTGGTTCTAGTAAAAGCTTTGAGATTTTGAAAAAGATTCTTCAAGATTTGGGGGTACTTTAAGTGAAGCCCCCCGGGGATTTTCAAAATTTTCTCAAAAACGGCTCCAAATTTTTTCTTTAAATTTCTTGTATGAATAGAGGAAAATACACTTTTTAACATGGCATAGGTCCGATTTTCACGTATAGCTCTGAATTTTCGAAAATTGTGAAAGTTTGAATTTTTTTCGGCGTCTTTCTCCAACTACAAAATTGAAGAAAGAGATTTTTTCTTCAAATAAAATTTGTTCTGCATATTGAGTTCTTTAATAAAGGTCATGTAAATGTTTTTCAAAATTTTGGTAGTTTTCGTGCAATATTGCGTGCAATATGTGCAATTTTAAAAAATTACAAAAGCAAGATTTTCTCAAAAACGGCTCCAAATTTTTTCTTTAAACGTTTGGTAGGGATAGTGGTGAATGTACTCTATCAATGACATAAAAGCCATTTTGGTCTATCGGTTGGATTTTTCAAAAATTACCAAAATATATTTTTTTTTACTTGTCTCTCACGTCGTTAATATTTACATTATCGGCGATTTTTTTCACATTATTATATTTATGAGTATATATGCTTTAAATAATGTCAAGTAAAGTTTCTCGAAAACACTACCTTTTCTGTGAAAAGTAGCTCAAATTTGGGCATTTTCAGAAATGCTCAAACGCCATTTTCTCGTATATGGCTGCAATTTTTTTCTTGAAACTTTTGTAACGGATAGTGCTAATTACACTCTTTAGTACAGCGTAAAGTTTATTTTGAGTTACTTTTTTGTTTTTTCAAAAATTACATAATTGTAATTTTTTTGGAAGATCTCTCACATCTTTAATATGCACATTACCAGCAATTTGTAAAGATGTTTGATATTTGTGAGTGTAAGTGCTTCAAATAACTTTAAATAAAGTATTTTGAAAACTCAAAAAGTTTCTGTGAAAATGAGCTTCAAATTTCGCATTTTTAGTAGTGTTAAAATGCCATTTTCTCTTAAACGGCACATAATTTTTTGAAGAAAATTGCCATTTACGGCTAGGTTTATGTGTTCTTTAATATTCTAAAATTAATATTTTCGTTCTACCAATAGGAAACTGAAAAAATTAAGAAAATGACAAAAAAATGTACTTTTGGCGGTGATAGATGGTAGCTGGCAAGAAAGAGTATGTCGCAATTCCGAATAGCTAGCGAAGACCCAAGGAAAAACTAATACGGGAAAGTCTGTGCCATTCTGTAGCACCACTAGTTTTACGTGAGTTCTAAAACAGAAGCCATTTTGATAATTTGCAGAGATGAAGATGAAAGTCTAAAGAATTTATTGCCCTCGAGTTTAAAAACAAAAATCATGGGGATCATCTTCAAAAACTCGTTTTAAAAATTATAAACAATTTAAAAAACACAATATAAAAATATGCAATTATTTATAAACACTTGTTGAAAGATTGATTCTTTAGCTTTAATTTGAATTCAAGTTTAAATTTTTACAAGCAATACATTTGGAGTAAAAAATCATTAAACGTTTCAACATTGGAGAAAAATTAATATATTTCAATAATTGTAACTTCAAAAATAATGTATTCTCGGCTAAACAAAAAAATACGTGTCTCTTACTTTTCGTAATAGATATTGTAAAAAAATATTAGAGAATTTGAAACACTTCAGGTTTTTTTCTGTCCGGTTTTATGTGGAATGACCCATTTCTATTTCATTTCAGCTGCCAAATCGTAAACGCGAGAAGACTCAAAAATACACAATTTCGTTAATATTTACGATTTTTTATCAAATTATTATAAGACTATATTTAGAGAATTTAGAGATCTAAAGTGATGGTTTACTTTTTTCTGTACAACAAATATTTTTGTACTGTAATTCAATTTTTTCTTTCAAACTTCTTATAAGAATAGTGTTAAATGCTCTGAATAAGAAGACATAAACGTTATTTTCATATATTCTTATCATTTTACCAAAATTACCAAATTTATTTTTTAAATACCGCCCATATCATTAAATTTTACAGTTTCGATGAATTTCATGGTTTAATATGTTGTTAACACAGAAGCTTGAAAGTATATCTAATGATAGTATTTAAAATCTCATAAGTTTTGCGTATTTGGGAATATGTTTAATTTGCAAATTCTTAATGCACATTTTTTTTGTCTTTTGGCAATTTAAGGTAATGCACTCTAGCTAAAAATGCGTTACTAAAAACACGTCAAACAAAGCGTGCGAAATTCCAGTTTACAATCGCGAATTTTTTGCAGATTTCGAAAATAGGAGTTTCCGAAAATGGGAGCATTGCCACTACTTTTTCAGTTCTTTACTGCATAGAGGACACGTTTCTAATGTTAGAAGTTAGAAATATTGTATGAAATTTCAAAATTGTTTTTGTTTCACGAATAATTTGCCCCAAAGGCGGCTAGTTGATACACCTATGTATCTTACACTGTGTTACTGTGCTCCTCCGGTTCATCCGACGGAAAAAAAACGGAATCGGAGGACCTGCTACACTCGTTCACGCTCAGTTTCGTGGGCCAATCAGAATGTACATACGGATCTATTGCCTCCGGCTTCAGCTTGATGTGTGACGCGTGGGAATTAAAATTCCAAGCAATGTTAGGGGTGAGACGAATTCGTATGCTTCCCTTTTCCAATTTGCGTCTTTACTACAATGACTATTTCACTCATGTCTGTCCGCGTCGTAAGTAGCCAATGGTAAGCAAAGATATATTCAAATTAAACCAATCCCAGATGTTTATCGCTATCAGCTTGTTTACCTTTTTTTTATCGCTGTAAAACCTTTGTTTACCTTTTTAAGATAACGATAGCAATTGTTTCACCTCCAAAATAGCTTGTGTGCATCAATATAATTTTAAAATGTGTCGTTTTGGTTATGTTTAAAACTCTGAAATACAATATATTATTAAAAATTCAGTGCCGAAAAACAGCGAAAGGAACAAAGAAAGCGTGTGGAAACAATTTCAAGAATTTGTGAAGAAAGAAAATACAAATGGACAGCTCAAACTACAAATGAGGAATTTACACATTTTAGGCAATTAATATACGAAGATAAGATGGTGAAGAGTACAAAGAATATGCTATTAAAACAATGTGGAACCTTACATCAAAAATTATTCAGAAAAATACTTTAATAAATATACACGTGTGTTCAATCCATTCGAAATCGACGAATTCCCCTGCTAATTCATCTTGTACATCTTTCATTTCAAAAACTTCCACGGCAAGGCAAGACTTGGAAAACAACTTCCTACAACTTTAATGATTGTGCTTTTAATAAATTTTCTTTTAAGTAGCCTTGTTATTATTATTATTTTTCGAAAGTTTTATTACCATAAAATTGAAACATATTTGAAATAATTTTGTGCATTAAACTGTTATTCAAATGTTATTGATTATAAGTTATTCCAGAAGGCAGTGATAAGTCGGAGCTGAATAAGGTTTTCATTTTTTGGTTGTAATATTGAGTAATATTTCCCTTTTTCGTAATTCCTGTGATTTAAATTATCCTTTAAAATCATGTAATGTGTTTATTCGTGAAATAGTCACACTAAATATCACTCGAAGTGCTGTGCTAGCCGGTAAATTCACTCCTCGCTACGCGAGTCGTGAATTTACCGGCTAGCACAGCACTTCTCGTGATATTACTTATGATAATAATAATAGTACTATAATAATAAAATAATAATGTTATAATAATAGTAATAATAATAGTACTATAATAATAAAATAATAATGTTATAATAATAGTAATAATAATCTGTCACATCATGCAGCTCATATCATGAACAAGTGAAATTATATACTCTTACTTCGTATTGCTCAGTATAATTTTATGATATTTATTAGAAATCACCATGTTAGAAATCATATCCTCGAGAAATTAGAGAAAGGTCATGGACGTGCCTAGAAGACAATATTTCGGGCGACGAGGCATGAAGGGTAAACAGAGCTACATCGAGTAAGAAGACTATTTTCCTCATGCATCGGATGTATTGATCAGAAATTCCTGCCATTTTATGAGCCTGTCGCATTATGAACATATCACTATCTGGTTCATAAAGATACCCGAGGTAGGAAAATGTGAGATATTTGAATTTCGTGGTCAAGAACCAACCGGGGGTCACTGGGAGGCTCCGATTCAAAGGGTCCGTATATTTAGCGAGTGTCTTGGCGTCCGTACTTATTTTCCAAAATCAGCAAATTGTCCGTATTTTCGTGTTACAAATAGCGATCGTCTTTTCAAGCACCGTAAACTAATATTTTTTTCTAAAGTTACATTTGCTAACTTTATTTACTGCAATCTTTTCGACATTAAGTTAGCGTACTATGTGTAAACGTTGCATCGTGATTCTTAGCATGTTTAAAATTGACAATTTCTATTTGTCTGAGCTTTGTACCACACTCCTTATCTATTAAGCCTTGAGCGAATATTCTAGGAGAATTTTAGATTTCACAGTGTGGTAGAAATAAACAGGAAGAAACAAGTTATCTCTTCCATGCATGACTTGAGCAAAAGTGTGTCAAGTTCAGCATAGTTTATGCATTACGTATCGAAACAGTGTTTGGTGTTTCCTGTGTGGTATAATGAAAAAAAGGTGTACGTATACTGCTGAATGGGAGGCGAAATACAAAACCGTCAAAAAGGGTCGCATTGCTGAGGAAGCAGTGTTTAGTTTGCAAATTATGAACGTATGTATCTGTTAAGCCGTTGTTTTAATAAGTCCTGGTTTTTAAACTCAACTGTCCGTCTTTACGCCAATTCTCATCTAGTAACCCTAGGCATGCATTCTGAACAGTGTTGCCAGATAGTCTTAAGCAATTCCCCCAAGATAGCGCTGTGAAAACCCCCAAAACGACAAAAAAAAGAAATTCAAAAAAATTATTATTTCATGTTTAAAATGTATGGGGAGGTACGGAAAGGAAAGAAATACGAAAAATATTATTAATTGTATATGATGATATTTATATTTTATAGCTAACTTGTTAGTTACAGTCAAATTGAAACAATAGTACAATTTTTAAATAAAATAAATATGTTATATTTCATTTTCATAAATAAATATTGTTCATTTATTTTGCTCTCTAGTGCCAAACGTACCATTCATGATACAGGGCATATGTATTACATATGCCCTGACATGAATGGCAGTAATGTAATACATATGTTTTTATTATAGTAAACTATCTCATTAAATAAAGATAAGTCCATCGTCTAAGACAAAAATCGAGAAAAAATAATTCCGGACACTAATGAGTTAAAATAAACAACTAGTTTAAATGCTATTTTTAAATACAAAACAGATGTTCCATCCTGTAACACGTAGGACCTACGAGTCACAAAACACTGACATAAGTGTTGTTACTTTAATTTCCAAAAAAAATGGATTGCTGACTGTACACTCAGCTGTCCATTCCTATTTGAGACATCTGTTCTTGAAATTTATATTACAAATATATTCAAAATCAGTTGCAACAGTAAAGATTGACCAGGAAAAGTAAGGAAGTTGCCGAGCAATTTAATCTGAAATAATAGTATGCAAAATGAATCCTCCCCTCTCCAGAAACTACAGCCGTTATTTCAAGTCTTAAGTTATCAAATTCAACGTAAGTCTTTCGCTTCCCACCGAGGGCTCAGCCTGCTCAGGCAGCGGTCCCTTCTCCCAAAAGTGAAAGTCTTTCGCTAGAAGCCGGTTGGGCGGGGAGGGGCTGCCTTGGCCGTCGTGGGGCGCGTTGCTGGGGCCCTTGTGCAAGCCTGCTGTCATTTGAGTTTGTATCATTGGCGAGTGTGATTTCACAATATAACACAAAATTAACATTTTAAGAACTCAATGAAATCCCCCCAAGGAAACCCCGAAATAAATTTGCTCCCTAAAAACAGCCCTAAAGACCTAAAAAAACTAAATTTAAAGGAAAAAACCTAATCTGGCAACACTGATTCTGACCTATGCGAGCGCCCGTTGAAAGCTCCCACTATGTACAATAGTATTACTTTAGCGTGGCCGCTCAAGGTCGTGGTCTCAGAACTACCGGAAGAGTTCATTCCTCAAACATAGCTGTTTTGGGGGAGCGCGTCCTTTCCCAGCACGTCTTGATAGTCCTACTCCAGTTGTGTAAACATTGACCCTGACTATCTGCGAGGTGCATGCTTCCAGTTGCGTTTCCTACTAGAGTGGAGCATTTGTACGTGATTCGGAAGTTGTTTTAACTGATTATTGTTATGTTAGTGATTATTGCAATGCGACCGGTTCAGAGCAAGTTGCATATGGGAGAACTTCACAGTCAGAAACGTAAAGTAGTTGCCAAAGTATATAATTTTATGAAGAGAGAAGCAAATGGTGTAAAAATGTCACAGCATTTCTTAAGAGAGTGGCAGATGTTACGGGTGTTTCGGGATGACGTATTCGCGGGCTTAATGAGAAAATGAATTCTATTGAACTTAGGGAATCGTGTTCATATTCAAATTCTACTAAAGAGAGGAAAAGGAAGAACGTGGAATCTGCTCTCGAGGGTTTCAACGAGAGTCATTCGCCGCACAATTATTTATTGCACTATATCAAGTAATGGTTATTTGGATAAGGAGCAAACGATAGAAATGCTAGTAATGATAGGAAACGGGAGACAGAGGAAAAGATTAAGATGATGGCGGCAGAGCCGCGCCGTCACGTGAATTTAGTGCTTCTCGACTACCGAACGAAGACACTACAGCAAATTAATTTCCAAGTGAGTTCGCTAGCACGTGCGGTGCGAATGTTTTTGGAATGGGCCGATGCGCGAAAGTCGCCTCCTGGCTCCCTCCCCACCACTTTCAGGTTCCCCCTCTACTCGCGAATCCCGGCGGCTACGCTAGAAACATTTAGCTGTACCGCAGGGTTGCGCTGTCAGGCGCGCCGAGTATGACGTCACGCAGCATCCCGCGTGGCTGGTCAGTAGGGCAGGGCACTCCGCTCCCTCGACGACAGCGTATACTGCGGTTTTCGTAAGTGTGCCCCAGACAGAAATCAGCTGTTGACGGTTTCATCCAATTGGGAGCTTGAACGTCACCGCAATGACGTCACTGTAGCGAAATATAAGCTTCCGATTGGATGGCAGCGAAACAGCTGATTCCAGTCGGGGGCAAAGTTACAAAAATCGCCGTGTAGAAAGGGCGACCCGTTAGGACGCAGGGTTCCTCTCCTTCCCCTCCCACTACCCCCTCTCCAGCGCTAGGGGACGAGCAGGTAGCGAACACTCACTTCGTGTCACAGTGCTTTCGAGTCGGCGGTCAGAGAGGTGAGGAGTCCAGGGGGCGAACGTTGTGTCTTTCCTGCCTCGCTTGGACCATCGCATCTTACGTTGTAAGTACTAGACTCAGGCAGTAGGGTTTAATAGAATATTTTTGTAATTATTTTATTTAAACGTTTGGTTTTCAATTTAATATTTCGTAAATATTCCTCTTTTCATGGTGTTTTTAAGTAGTTTTTTTACCGTTCTATTCTACGTACATTTTGACATTTATTTCTTTTAAATTAACTCGTCATGAACGTTTGCCAGTATATTTACTAATTGTTCATAAACTGTTTGCGGTTACCTTTAAGGCTAAATGTACCGATAGTACTTCAAGATGTCACTTCCACGTGGCAACACCAAAATAAACAAAACTGACTTTACTAATAATGTCTGAAGAAATGGTCCGATTTTAGCGTTGTAAGCGGCATTTGCCTCGTTTTAATATAGAATTTACGCTGTTAAGCCCTCATTTTTTTAATGACTTTTCATTCTTTCAGGAAGAAATTTTTAAAAATTGGGGCTCATACGGCGACCGAATTAAATGACGTATCGACCGTCGAAATCGGATGAATAAGTGCGTTGTAAAGTGAAAGTTGGGTGCGTGAGCGCGTTGCCTTCGCTCCCCTCCGAGTAAGGCCTCATTCACAATGCAAACTTAAACGTAACGTAATGCTGTAAACTTAGCCGCAAAATTTACACGTAAAAACAAGCGTTCACAATGACGAACGTAAGTTTCGCCTGAACCAATCAGAATTCAATGTACTGAAACTTGATAGATTCGTCTCTAACATGGTGAAAAGATCTTTCCACCATGGTTTCTAGCTTTTTCTTCGAGATTCCTATCGATTTGTCTTTATATAGATGCGAGTAGATGTTGTAGTAGTGCTCACATTTCCTTCATCTTATAAACAAGGATTCTCATGAACCAAATTCATGAGTAATTCGTCGGACATAATTAGTTTATTCGCCATCTCAGGCAAAAGTCACAATAAAAATAGTCCAAATTTGAATTCACTACACGCATCGAAAGCATTCGTAAACTAGTTCTCTACATTAAAATAACTATGACATAACCACAAACTACCTGAACACAATCTGAAATCGAACTTCCATAATGCTCTCTGATTGGTCTTCGGTAGAATTCCGACGTAAACTTAACGTAAAAGCTTGGATCTTGCGAACTCTTTGAGTTTACGGTCTTACGTCAACGGTTACGTCCAGGCATTGTGGTCTCGCTTAATAACACATTTTTAGGTTTTGCGGCTACGTTACGTTTACGTTTAAGTTTGCTTTGTGAATGAGGCCTAAGGACGTTGCGATTCTACCGATTCCATTCCAGAATCGATCCTCTTCTTTCGATTCCTGTGGAATTATTCTTTCATCTGTAACTTCATTCTTTGTGCACGTCTTCTGAATTTCAGTGGGAAATATAGTTATTCAAATTATCGTTTTCCATATTATCGCGGCAAAAAGTATTATTCTTTCATGAAGAACATGAGGGTTCAGGACAGGAATTTATAGCTACTTTACCTTTGAAAATATATTTTATTATATAGGAGCGAATATTTTGTCAACAAAACTCGAAAAAAAACCCTCTCTTTTCTGTATTCAAAATTCGACTAGAATATGGTTTAGGATATAGATCACAGAATTATGAAAACGTGCACAAAATTCACTTCTCCCCATAGCTCGTCACACACAGTTTTTAACTGTTTTTGACGTAAATAAATAAATAAAATCGGTATTCGATTCCTTTGCTTCCGGTTCTTGATGGAATCGATTCCATAAGGTAGGAATCGAATCAAATGAATACCTTCGTTTTTTTTAAAAAAAATATGCATATTCCTGCGCTTTTGTTGTAGTTTTCAGGTTTTTTGTCGTTTGCTTTTATGATTAATGCAGTCATTAGTTTATTATTAATTTTATAGGAGTCCATGTGTTTGAATTCTACCTTCTGATTCGTTCAAGAGATCAAACCGAACCTCTTCGTTCAAATTTCATTTTTAGCATTTCAATTAAAAAAACAACCTTTTCGTGTCTGGATCGTGCGAAGTTATGTTTTTTTGAATCCGTTACAATTTGGTTGATTAGTTTATACTATTGTTGGTTTTAATATTTTATGTTTTTCATTCATGTTCTATTAATACATTGTTTCATTGTACATTCTGTTATTTTATTTCAAATGCATTATTTAATTTTTAACATTTTCGGACACGTACTGAATTATTATTGTTATTAATATTTAATTAACTTCTGGTTGTGTTGTATTAAATAGTAATTGCTCGATTCCGGTATCAATAACTTCATTGAATGGCGTTCTCATTTGATTCGATTCCTTAGGGAATCTATTCTTTTCTTTCGATTCGATTCTTAAATCGAATCCATCGTTTCGATTCTGGATTCCTTTGCAGGAATCGATCGTCCCTGCCTCCGAGGCGCGGCTACAGGTGGACACGCGGGGGGTGGGGAGCATGGTGGAAAGATATAGGTGAGTTACTCGGGTGCACCGATTTTTGCTCATTCTATGCAACACCGGATTGCGTCACGGACCATAGCATGGGCCCTTCGTTTGAAAAAGCAGACCAGATGTTGATTGCCTTGTTGCATGGAGAGCGAGAAACATTTTGAAAGTGGCATAAAGTGACAATTTTCAACAGTGACGAACCGAAAGTAACACGATGAAGGTGTACAAGATGCACTATTTAAAAGAAATGTCTCGTATATACTATCCGTTTCAATGACTCGCAACATGATGATAATGATAAGTTTGGTACTGGTGTCTGAATCTCATTGGCTGATGCTGGATGGGATGCATAATAGCTCACCCATGTCTTTTCCTGATGGTAGAGAGGCAGGCTTCTTTCTCCTGTGGACTAGTGATGTGACATCGAAGCCGATATAAACATCGATTTTTTTCATTAAAATATTGATGTTTTAAACATGGATGAATTGAATTTGATGTTTTTTGAACATGAATATTTTGTGTTCGATGGTTATTCGTGGATGAAAATTTCTTATAATCACAATTTTGTAAATGTTGTTATAAAATGATACTGATGGTTCCACTGTCTGTTAATATATTCGAACCACTCAAAAGCGGTTTGTACTACCTTCAAGAAGACTATCCCCTCGCCAGAGGTGGTCCTGATACCCAGGTATTTTCTTCGTCTTTCCTCGTATTTCGCACATGTAGAGGCGTTTTTTAACCATTTTTTCAGTTAAATTTTAATTATAAGTTAATGTACATCGCCAATGTCAAGTTAAATTTTGTTGCTCACGAATTTAATGTTAGACGGTCACATAATCAGCTGTAAAACGACGACGTTTAAAAACATTGATGTATTTTGTTTGATATTATTAGCATCATTGTTTTAAGTACGTGCGGGCAGATCGATCGCCAGCTGAGCCCGATGTACTGCATCAGCTCACATGTCTCAGTAAGTGCATGGAGAGAACGAATCCCTACATCGTTATATTTTTAGTAATTCAGTTTAACTGAAAACGAATTAAATACTTCCGTAACCCTCAGAATATTTCTAACTGATCTCGTCTATGAAAAAAAATCCCTATACCCGTTTGAGGGCTTTGTTCTGTGAACCTCATTACCAAAAGTGAAAGATACCCCCATCTCAATCAGAGTTTTGTCTAGTTTCACTAAATTATTGAGCAAATGCTGAGATGGCCCCTTGTTTTGCTTCTGAACATAAATGTAGCTTCACTATGGACACGTTTTGTTGAGTTCTCCTTTTGCCTGTAGTGGTAGGAGTAGAACTGGGGTTGAGTGACTATTTTGTTAGCAATTCACAAAAATCAAATCTGCAGTTTGTTTACTGTTGCAAATAAGTTTTCCATAAATCGGGAAAGAAAATGTCTAGTTCTTCAAAGGTTCCTAATCTCGCGCTTTTTTAAGTTTATTATTTATTGTGTTTGTTTTATTTTTTAAACTTTCGAGTATTCATATTTAAAAGATCTTTCAACTATATAGTTATGTCTTATACATCTTTCAATTATTTATAGTTAAAATGTTGGAAAAGTGTTCTGGAACTCAAGAAAATGAGTGCAGACGATCTTCTCCCCCATGTGATCAAGGATGAGCAGGAAAACATTGTCGAATCAAAATAAATAATTTGTTACTATTGCGTCTCACAGTGCCAATGTCGTAATCAAAGTGTATAATGCAAATGTACAAGAATAACAGATGTACCTAAACGATTGAAGAATCAGTTTATTCAGAATCACTCCTCAGTAAACAACAGGGTCGTTATACAGTTACACAAGGCAGTTCTGAACGCGATAGTGCGATTTTTTTGTAGCTGCCTCTCAAGGCCTGTCTTCACGGCGGAGTATGTCATGGCATTTAGCGTCCTTGTCGGTAGTGCCGCTACATGTCTCGTGATCGCAAGCAGCACTTAATACGGTCGCGGTCGTTTCACTTATTGCACCGATTTTAATATCATTTTCATGGGATTTTCTTCAAAAAATGTTTACAAGACGCAACAAGTGTTCACCACAGAAATCATTACTAGCCTATTCGATTTCTTGGTTCATGTATTATAATGTTAGCCGTTGTGAGTTTTACGTAATCTAAGGTTCCTGTGACGCCTATTGGCGCCATTGTCAGTTCGGCGGATTGCGCGATAAAAGCAAATATTTTCTTTCAAAGAACAATCCAAACCAAAAGTTCGCAAGCTTTACACTTCAACAAAACGAAGAAGCCTCGAAGATTACATCAGTAACATATTCAAGAGCTTGAGTTGTTCTTCTGAAGTGGTTTTGGTCATATTTTTACATTTTTCTTTGTTCTTAGGTCATTTTAAAAACATTTAAAGAGCATTTTATTGATCATTTTTGGCAATGTTTTAGGTCATCAAAATCCACCCCCTAGTTATTAGATCTGATATTATTTGATAGTCATTTCTTAATATTTTTTTACGTTTCCGGCCACTATTATTTGGTGTATGTCTATCTAACGAAATTATTAAAAATACTCAAACCAAGAACACTCCCCTGCGTGAATGTTAAAAAAGCCTCCAAGAAATGAAAGACTGGATTTTGTTAAAATATTGTAGGTAAGTTGCAATTTCAAAGGATGAAATATTTGTTTATTTCAACTTTTTATGTAGTTTTAGTAAACATAAAAGAAAATTTTATTTCAGTATTAATAAGGGGCTGCACTGACGTAGTTTTCACAATCAGTGCAAGTTTCACAATCAGTGCAAGAGTGATCTCAATATTATAGCTGAATGCACAACTGCAATTATTTGAAATGCTGAAAATCGTGACGGTCGTTTGTCATTAGGCTGGCTGCGGTGATCGTCCACCTACAGATTTACCTACGGACGGACAAACGTTAAAAAAACACTTTTCGGTATCAGGGGACCCCAAAACGTGTATTTCCCTTGAAGTCTCGAAATCGATTTTCCGCAGTATTACATAACTTTCCCTATACTACGTGTATTATTCCGTATATACCTACGTATACGGGAAAGTAAAAATCGATTGACGGCAAGACGTCTGTGGGTCCGTCAGTCTGTCTATTAGCAACGCTAGCGGCTAAACCGTTCAGCCGATTTTCTCCAAAATTGATATTCCTTATTTAAATTGTCTGCTGTTGTGGACACTTGAATTTGAAACCGATATTTAATTCTAGAGGGTGCTTTACATGAAGCCCCTGGGACATTTTCAAAATTTTCAAAAAAATCCGTCGTTTTTGATTAAATTTTGTTGTTGGATGGTGTGATGAGCGTTTAAGAGATTGGTCACGTCTCGTCTTCCTTGAAATGCCTGATTTTTCGAGTCTTAAAAAAAATTAAAATATTTTCGGCGTCTTCCGCCAATTGTAAAGATACATTTTTTCTTAATGAAATATGTCGATAAAGAAGAGATCAAATAAGGTCATGCTGAATTTTTTGAAAATGAGTTCTTTTTGTGTAATTTGACGACAGACGTAGTCTCAGGCTCCGAATTTACTGCGCTTCATGAACGAAATTTCAGGCAATTGGATGCTCCGTAAGGTAGAATTTGTATATTACTTCACATTTCTTTGTTCGTTTCTTACATTTGAGGTTTTGTTATAAGTTCACAAGTTAATCTTTTACAAATTATTTAAAACCAATTTGAAATATATGAAATAGAAATGTCTATAATTCTGGAAATATCAGATTGGAATGCAACAATGGCTCTGCAACAATAACTAGTGAGCTAATTTCTGTGAATTACATGTTATTGTTGGGATATTATTTACCTTTATAATTACAGTTGCAATTTTTTTGTGCTCCGATAAATTACGTTCTTAGATACGTATTGTGAACAGATTCCTCACCCTGTCGGTCTTTGACACCCAAAAAGTGGTTTTCGAAAAAACGATTTTTCGTCCGTCTGCCTGCGAGAAAGATTAGCGCATTAACAACGTTCTCTTCAGCAACTGCGCTATTCCCCGATGGATGTAGATGATGTCGCCGCCCCTTGAAATTGAAAAGGCTATTTTAAATTTTGCGAGTACTTTATATTACCCTTAAACATTAAAACACATTCAAATGTTTTTCTACAAAGTGTTTCTTTCTTCCCGCAAATAGGCAGCTTTGGACCACGTGCACATGCTCCTTGCACTTACAGGGGCTCCGTAACATTGTCTCGGTGGCAGGTACATATAATTACTCGAGGGATCAGCATTTAGCAGAATCCGATTTTTATCCAAGGTTGTTAGCCCTGGGGGTTTGGAAGATGAAATGATAAAGAGGTGTGAATGGACGACACCCACATACAGACATACACAAACACACCCATGCCCAAGGAGGGACTCGAACCCGCGATCCTTTGGTCCGAGGTCCTGTATTCCTGGCTTAGTGATTTCGGCCATTGGATGGAGTAAATATTTCTTAATTTTATTTATTTTCTCCAAATATTTGCTCCAGTCTCCATTTATTATGATGATATATCAGAGTTTTGTAATATTTCAAATGTTTATTTCCTCAATCCTTTCCACCAACGACAGAACTGATTTTTTAATGGAAGGATATTTTACGATTTGCATACGTAGGTATTTCATGTAGTCAGATGTTCCAGAAAGGAAGAGTATTTTCCAAACAATTATGTCAAATCTAGGATGCGAATTAATTTCTTGTGTATGTATTTGGTTTAGATACTTTGGAGTAGATTAATATTACATCTGAATGTTATTTCATAGCAGTTCGTACTTTAATTCACTTTGTATTCATTGCAGTGACAGTGTCGGATCATCTCTGCTGTACGTTTAGTGAAAACTGGGATGTCCATCCTGGAGCAATCGATGAACAATGCTGTTGGAACCTTGGTGCCCAATGTGGGTACTCCTTTGGCAGGAACAAGTGTTGGAGAAGTGACGTCACTGAGAACCTGTGCGCCTACTGCCGATACCATGACCACGTCATTGCTCGAAATGGCTAAAAGAGGAGATCATGAGGCCATTTTGGAGTTGGTAGCAGACACAGGAATGGACTTCCAGAGAAATCCCCAACGCACCGAAAAAGGAGATACTGCGCTGCATGTGGCTGCATGTGGAGGACACTTGAAAACTGTGTTGGTCCTTTTGGGAGCGGGGGCCAAGGTCAAAACTTCCGGTCACCGTCTGCGCACGCCACTGCACTGCGCCGCCGCCCAAGGCCACCTGGCGGTCGCCCAACGCCTCCTGTTGGCCGGGGCGCAGGTCGACGCCAAGGACGCCGACGGCCACACACCCCTAGGCCTCGCTGCGGGGCAGGGGAAGAAGGATGTAGCGAACCTACTTCTGCAGAAAGGGGCACGTCCTGATGAAACAGCGGTTTTTACGGCCGCAGAAAATGACCATTGGAGTTTAGTCGAGTTGTTTCTGCAGAACGGAGGCTTATTCGTCACTTTGTGTAGTAATAAGGAAGGACATCCTCTGCTAGTGCTGGCTGCCAAAGCAAACCGGTGGGAAATAGTCCATCTGCTGTTGGAGAAAGGTGCGTCTGCGACCAAGTGCAAAAACGCGAAAGAGTGCGCGTTGGTGTGGGCGTCGCAGGCTGGTTGCGCCGACGTGGTGCAAGTGCTGCTGCGTCGCGGGGCCGCGGCGAACGCTAAACAAGTGAAATGCGCTCTCAAAGTGGTGAAGAACGCCGCTGTGGTGTGGACCTTCGTGGACGTGGTTCCTAGCATCGTGCGAGGAAAGTGTGGAGAATTGGGTCTCGTGGACGCCGGATGGTACGGTCGCCTGGAGGTGCTAGTGTCTTTCCTCGAAGCGGGCGTCGATATAAACTCTAAAGCTTGGGATAATAGTACAGTCCTGGCCTACGCAGCTAGGAACGGACAAATAGCGTGTGTGAGGGAGCTTCTGCAGCGTGGAGCAGATATCAAACAGAAAAACAGCTTAGGAAACACACCACTCCATCAAGCTTCTTTTGGCGGCCATGTGGAGTGCGTGAGGGAACTTCTATGGCGAGGCGCAAATGTCAAAGCAAAGAACAATGTAGGAAACACGCCACTCCATGAGGCTTCAATATATGGTCACGTAAAGTGCGTGAACGCCCTATGTGACTTCGGAGCGAGCACTTTGGTGTTGAACAAGGAGGGAAAGACACCCCTTGACGTTGCTGCACGGTTTATTGCTCGAGATGTTGAGATGCGCCGGTTCTATCTCGATCGCCAGTCCCACGAGCGAAGCTCGTCATTGTTTGACTTGGAATAAAAGTTCAGAGAGGAAATATATGCATTTTTATTCAACTTTCGATAGTATTCCCTCCCACATATAATGCACTATAGTCCAATTAAAATAAGTTGATGATTAACAGTTGCAAATGGAAGGGAGGAACGCTTATAATTTGCGTACCACTGACCACGTGCTCCCGGGACACGAAAATAAACATTTGAAATAAATACTTATTAAAGTAACCAAATCATACACTCATATTGTACGAAGCTACTGCTTCATAAGCACAATTGTCAATCGCCAACTTATTTTAATCGGACCAGGAATGAGTAACAATGATAAGTAGAAAACTGTATTTTTAAAAAAAGTGTTATTTATTTATCGGTAGCAGTTCGGGGGAATAATTTCATCCATTATATTTGTTATTTCGGCTCTTCTGTGTACTCTAAGCTGCTCTCTTTCCGTCCTCCAGGGTAGCTTCATTCACAATTGCTGCAGTAAAGTGTATAACATTTCGTAATAAGAAACATTTAAATTAAGTTTTTGATTTTCGGCGGGGACACTTTGGCAAAAATTTTCAAAAAAATCAATTTTTATTTTATTATCTCTTATTTTAGTTTGAACTTTCAAAATTATTCTGCAAAAATCCCAGCCTCCGAATTCATCCCGAAATGCCATTTGAAATTTAAATACCTCTGCACTGCACTAATGCCACGTCCCTTTTCAATGCGTAGACCGACGAAATTTGACGTTTTTCATGTAGATTTTTGAGATTTTTTGAGTCATTGAACAGGCAGTTGAGAGAGAAATCATAGAAGGCTATCTTTGTACAGGCAAACGTATTTGGTTAGATCTAGAAGGCTGTGACGGTTTTCTATGTACGTGTTTACAGGTGTTCATGAGTTTGTTGTATCTGCGCTTATCCTTACAGTTTTCGATTGGTAATTCTGTGTAATCCGCTTATTTACCGTGAGTTTGGTATTCCAATAAAATTGAAAATGCTACGAATCGGCAAAGTGTTTAAAAATTGTATCTAAAAACGTATAATGAATACAGACGTAATGAAGAGTGTTGAGGTTAGGGAACTCAAACGTGTGAGTGCCTCAGAGCAAAAACTTGGTTCTGGGATATCACCAGTATATAAAACAATTATTATAATTCATCGTTCAGGATTATAGACATTGCATTGCTATCAGAAGCAATTACAGGAGCATGCCAGTGTTCCAGTTGTGGTGAGAAAAAATTGTATATATTTGATAATGATGAAAAGAGGGAAGGTATTGCTTGCAACTTACAGATTTTGTGTAAGAATTGTAAGAATAGCACTTCATTCATGACTTCGCAATCAAAAGGGGGGTTTATGAATCTAACATTAGATTTATATATGGACTTAGATGCATTGATGCTGGAAGGGAAGCAGGAAATTTAAATCCTGAAATTTCAATTTCAGGATTTCAATTTATGAAATTGAAGCAGGAAATTTATGAAATTTATGTTGTCATGAATATGCCTCCACCTCCACTAAGATTTACTGCAACGAACTAGCTATTATTACGTGCAGTGCAAGAAATGGCTGAAGACAGGATGTCTGAAGCTGTAAAAGAAACTATACTTGACAATGAAACTATTGAAAGTGATGGTAGTACTCCTACAGATCTGTCTGTTTCATGCGATAGTACATGGATGAAAAGGGGACATACTTCATTGCATGGTGTATCTACTGTAATTAGTGTTACAAGTGGAAAAGTTTTGGATATTCAAGTGATGTCAAAATACTGCTTTGTATGTTCATTACAGAAAGTGTACCAGAATAAGGAAGAAGAGAAGAAATGGAGAGAAGAACATGCAAGTAATTGCAGCAGAAATTACAGTGGGTCTAGTGGGGGAATGGAAGCAGCAGGAATGAAATGCATATTTCATCGATCTACTGTCAAATATGGAGTGAGGTATGTGAACTATTTGGGGGACGCTGATTCCAGTTCGTATAAAGTGGTGAGTGAGGGCAAACCTTGTGGTGATAATTGTGAAATCAAAAAATTGGAGTGCATTGGACACATCCAAAAAAGAATGGGTGGTAAGTTGCGGAAATTAGTGGACCAATACAATACTTGGGGGCAGAAACAGATTGACTCTAAAAAGAATAGACCAACTACAGACTTACTATGGGAGTGCCATTAGAAAAAATGTTCATTGTGTGGAAAGCATGAAGAAAGCAATTTGGGCTAAATGGTTCCACTGATGACAATCTCATCCATGGTCTTTGCTCTCGATCCTGGTGCAAATTCAAAATTCAGGAGCAGGCAGGAAAGAGATACTCTCATAAAAACAGCCTCTCCAAAACAGTAATGGAAGTAATAAAGCCTGTTTTTCAAGCACTTTCCAACCCAGACCTTCTACAAAAATGTCTGCCTGGAAAAACCCAAAACCCTAATGAAAGTTTCAATGCTCTCATTTGGAAACGCTGCCCCAAAACATCTTTTGCTTCCAATGCAGTAGTGCAATTGGCATCATTTGATGCTGTTGCTGTATTTAATGATGGGAACATTAGTAGAATTAAAGTGCTGCAGAAATTCAGTTTTGCTCCTGGAAAATTTATGCAAAAGGAGATGAGGCGCATTGATGAAATCCGCATTGTGAATTCAAAAATTGCATTAGAAAAATTGCACAAATGTGCCAGGCAGAAGAAGAGGGCAAATAAAAGAGCAGCAGAAGATAAAGAAGCTGAAGAGTACAGTTATGGGAGTTATTAAAAGACAATTAACAAAAACTTTTTGTTCAAATATTAAAGTGTATTTATCTGATGATCACATTTTTTTACATTTAGGAACACTTTTCTTCCAAACCAATGAACAGAAAATAAAAATGTTTTATCCATTTGAAGTAGAAACAATAATTAATATTTCCTTGCAGTCATTTTATTTTTTGACAACAAAAAATTAACAAAGCTCAAATGTTTTGAATATTTTGTGTAAAAATTTTTTCCCGAAAATAAAAAATTCTCAAATCTTCAATAAATTGTCAGAAAAAATCTGCTGCAGGCAAATTACTCTGATATATTGGTAAGTACTCATTTCAATTTTCAATTAAATTCAATAATTTGTTCTCTCAAAACGTGTACCTCATTGTCAGCATGTTAAGAAAATTTTAATGCTTCATAACTAGTAAATTTAAGTAAGGATTGTTTTTAAAAATTCACAGAAAAACATTTATAACCTTAAGAACTAACAGAAAAAATTTCAGATTTTTTGTTCTTATAGTAAGGTAATGAGAGTGTTTTGAACTTCGAATGGTATTACTGCCAACGTATCCCCTTAATTTCCAGATTAGCATGTGTATGAATATGCAATTAACATGTATATGACCTATTGCTAGTATCCTCTCTCCTGTATAATGCACTGAAGAAGAAATAGCTATGATGAGTAGAAAACAATGATTTAAAAAGTGAATGAATAAATGAATATTTATTTATTGGCTTTAAGGTTAATTATACGCTAGTATAAAATTGTGAAATAATTAATCAATGAAATAGTCAAATCAATACAGTAACTCAAAAACAGAAACATTACAAAAACACATTAATTACAAAAAAACTTAAAATTAACAAAATTTTTAATATATTTTCATTACACTCTTAAAAAACGTTCACAGGTCATGTGTTACTGGGAGTTTTCACAAACTATGACTTTTAATAAAATTCTCTCATGAAAGACTACCAAAAAATATTCACATACGCGCGTAAGATGTTTTGAATTTTTCCCTAGTGCTTCTAAGTTAAATATGAATATTATTTTCTTTGCTAAACATTTCAAAGTGCTCAGAAGTTCACCTTATTCACATTAATATCAGTTACCTGCTATTCAATTTAATTATTGAATCTAGTTTCAGATAAAGCAAATTCATTCAGATAGAGCAAATGACTGTTACTTAAAGCAAGATTTAAGAAAATGAAAAAATAATTGAATATTATTTTGATCATTTAGTCTCAATAGTTCCAGGACGTTTTGATTTTTTACCATATTATTTCTTAATGGTTCATAAATTAGGCCAAGTTTTGTAATATGTTCTAATGTTTCCTATTGATTGAGATTGCATATCATACATTTTTCTAGTTCCGATAGTTTATAGGTTATGTTTTTGAATTTTAGTTTTACGGTGTTTAAATCAGCAAGCCTAATTTGTGCCATTACTTTGATTTGTGATAATTGTATTTTCGAGTATAAATATGGTTCACATTTAGGGGATTCTGTATCTTTTATTAATTTGTAAATTGGACTGTAGGATGAGAATGCTACTCTCGTTCTAAAAGATATTATTTGTGTACAGGTTGCAAATTTGTCAAATAGTCGTCTCAATCTCACTCAAATCTAATAGATCATTAAACAATTATGAGTATCGATCGATTATGAGTATTTTCGGATGTATGACTTAGGTTAATAGTATATAGCATTGTTTCGGGTATGTATTTTCAGGAATTTGTATCAATTTCGGAAAATGCAGCATTGTTCTCTTCAGAATTTGTGTACAAGGATACATATCACAGAAAAGTTTTGATTTTTGGAGAAACGTCGTAAGAGATCTTTTAAAGCATTTGTGTTCACAAATGCAACAATGTGTATAAAATGTCCTTAAAGTAAATATTAACGACGTAAAAATATTTCAAAAAAATGGCGTCTGTGTAAGTTTTGATAAATTAAGAGAATACATCAAAATGGCGTAATTGTCATGTACTTCAGTGTGTTTAGGACTTTCCATTTAAAAATATTGAAAAAATTGCCAAATTTAAATTGTTTTCTTTAAAATATTTGTATGGTAATCAGAAGGAAAATTAAGATTTGATAACTGATCAGTTGTGTCTGTCTCACCTGTGGATGTGATAGTTATTTTTATGATAATTTATACTGCTTCGTTTGGAAATGATGGAGAATTATTTCCCTTTCAGAGCCATTTATATGATCCCAAAATTGGTTGTAGAGCCTAAATATCAAAGGTGTAGTAAGAAATGCTGTATTTAACGTGACTCTTGCAGGACGCCGTGTTTTAAAATGTACTGGCAACATATTATACATGCGTGTTCTGCGTATTGCATATCCAGGTGTTGATGGTCATTGGCGATACTGAAAAATACAAGTGCATGGAGACATTGAATAACTAATTCTCCGTTTATTTGTCAAAAAAGTATCACCATATTTGCCCTTTTAAAGTTGTTTTTTTATTTCCTAACCTTGTTACCTTCTTTTTCCACAGCTTCCAACTTTGCCTATCTCTTGGATACTGAGATACAAAACGTAAAAATTGGACATTTAGAAACATTAAAAATTTGTTATGTAAATTTCCTTCCCACATGAACTCACTAGCCTGCTTTATTTTCCCCCTGCGAATTTCCAGGAGCTCACCTTCCCTGCCAGCAAAGGTAAATCTCGTGTTACAGGCGTGTTTGCAAGCGTAATTGAATCAAGGACAAATTTGCCCCTTTCGTTCAGCTATTTTTCCAAACCAATCAGAATGAAACAATTTCCCCCAAGGGAAATCAATCGGTCCAATTGCCCTTCAGAATGCACACCAGTTCATTTTCTAACCTGCAATTCTTGAAAATAAACTGCCCGTTTTCAATATTCAATTGTGCCAGACTCTGATGTATTTTCCACAGCAGTGTCTGCTGAAATTATTCATTCTGATAGATTAGTGTAATCAAATGAATGGATGCTTATCGAAAAGCGACTCAGTGCTGGTCCTTTTCTCAACTTTCGATTAAGAGGAAAAGGAGTTTGCCTCTAGGCTACCGCTGCATCAGTCGATTTGGGAAATACATTCAACCCAGATCAGAGTCATGATAAAAAGTTCTAAGAAAATATCTGAAATACATCATAGCGTGGAGTCTCCAGTCACTGTTTTCATGTTAACTTTCTTGTCCTAAGAAATTTCACAATAATAAATTTTAAACGTAATGCGGTCGCCCGATTCGTATTGGTAGATGTTTTAAATGTTTGTTTAGGTTTAATTATCGTCTATCTGATGAAACAGATTGTAGTACCTCATGTTAGAGCGGATGGGCAGTCTAATTTACAACCTATTTCAATATTGGCAAGTACCTCAAACATAAAATAACTGTTTTCCTAGAATAATTCCAGATGTTTCAATAAGGATTCGATTGAAAAATAGTGGCAATCAATCTGGTGGAGAGAAATCGAGCGAGCTAGTGATGTGGATGCTTTAAAGCTAAACTTTGAAAATGAGTTTTACGTACTTCAAAATTCCCCCACCCCCATCGTTTCTTTTTATGAGAAATTCCTGAGAATATAATTTCAAGGATACGAAAAAGCTTATCACTTCCCACTAATAGAACCTCACTTGACACTAGACACCTCACTTGACCTGTCATTAGACCTCACTAGACGCCTCACATGCTCCCTCTTGTGGACTGGAAGACTTATTATATCTCATGGAATGTGGACTGGAAGACTTATATATTATATATATTAATATCTTGTCACAAGGGACGGGAACATACACGTACACGCACATACACTTTCACACGCACTCACAAACACACTACCTCGAAGGTTACCGTAATACGAAATAAATGATTCTTCAGTTTGATAATTATTTTCAGGATTAATATTGCTAATATTGTAAGGCCAATTGTGGACAGATCTATTAAAATCATATAATATATTTACATTAAAATATATAAAACGTGATAAAGAAGGGTATAAAATTAAATGAGTAAAATGTATAAAAAATATTTTACATACATTTTGTACTACCGTCATTCGGTTAAATATTCAAAGTTTCAACATAACATTCTTGTAGGCCCCCGGGTGTATTATTCCTTAAAGACTGGGTTAACAATACAAAATTATTAAAATTAATAATGTTAAAACCTATTCATCAAATGCGGCTTATCCCGATGTGTAATAAAATTCCTCACGTAAGTGCGTACCGGCGCCATTAATATTTTGTCATTGGTTTTAACGTTCTCCATTAGTATTAACCTCAGAAGCGCTTCAATGACATTTGTTGCCCTTATTCTATCCGAGCCGTTAGTACATCAGTCGCACTGAGAGGATTCTGAAAGGAGATCATCTAAACGCCACAATGACCTTACATAAGCAGGGTAAACGCTCAGATAATTGCAAAATATATGAACTACTTTGTTTAGGATGTACTGAATCGAAATTGTTGCAAGTAACTTTTGTGTATCACATTGGGAGTTTGGGCGAAGTGAAAATTAATGATTTGCGCAGTCGCCATCTGTGAACATAAGTTTCGCGACGGATTTGTTTTCAATTTTTTCATTTACAAAATTACTTAAATTCTCGACGTCCGGATACTATCAAAGTTATAAAAAAAATAATGACCGAAATATTGTACTTTAAAAATTTCTAAGTGCTCATGCTAAAACTATTTAATCGAGTTTTCTTCTTAAGTTTACTTTTTAAAAACAAGTAGCGGGGAGAGATCTAAAATTCTAGCTTTGCAGATATGACTTCCATTCCAATTATTCCTTTCCTTGCTTTAAGAGTAATTTAATATACTGTATTTTATTTTATAAAACGTTTTAGGGTGCATTCCAAACACTGATGCATGTCAATGTGTATGCTTTTTTTAACAAAAAAAAGCTTTTACTCATTTTACTGCTTAAAATGGGAATAGGACAGAGCAAATTCATCCTGAGAGATTTCATTTGCGGATTGCATGTGGATTTCATAGTTTCTATCGCTACATGTGCGAGTATAAACATGTCAAAGGCAGTAGTATCTCCCACTGCCCGAATCTAAAATAGAATCTTCATTCCCTTGTGTGACATCACACAATGACCTCTCTCTCTCTCTCTCTCCCTCCCCCTCTCCTCTCTCTTTCTCCCTCTCCAAAATACGCTATCTCCTGCTTTCCCTCATAAATCGATTTGCAATCTAGATTCGCAGTTTCGAGTTCATATCTTTTCACTGCTCTATACATGTTCTGCCTCTGTCCTTTACTTTCACAGTTTTTTTTGCTATCCTCACCGTTGGCGAGAAATTGAAATGAGGGATTAACTCTTGTGAGCTTAAATCATAGTATTCTCTATCACTAAGGTATTAGCATTTACAATGTATTTATTCTTGAATTATTAGCACCCAAACATTGGCTTCTATTGGTAGGCGGCATGGACAGGTAGTTCTGAAAAATGAATAAATATTAATAAAAATCAGAGAAATCAACGACAATATACGAACGGGAGACGAAAGTTACTAATTGAAAAATATATGTGGCTGATATTTTCTCCATTTCAATTTATTCCAGGAATGTGACCAGTAGTTTTGAAGTAAGAAAACACGATGTCGAAGTATTTGATTACACATTCCTTAGCGTTTTGTTACTGAATACGGAGTGGCAAACTGCGTTATGGAGCAGAGGAGCAACATGTGTGATGCAACAAATATTGTGATGAAAGATGACAATATCACAGGCCAATCAGATGACGAAAATTTGCTTGTGAAGTAACTCTTTTTAAAGCTTACACCGTAAGTAAAGCACTAAAAAACATGTTACTCACACTTTAAAAGTCAATGATGCCGATACCGCGAATGACATATATCCTTGAATCCACTCATAGCAAAATTTCTGTGCAATTTACATAAAAAAACATACGGTTACCTAGACTCACTACCCTTACCTAACTACTATAAAATTATTTCTCCTTGAACCAATAATGCCCAGTGTTTTCTTTTCATGACGCACAAATGGCCAATTCAAAGTTGCTCCTTTTGCACTAATTTGCGATTTTTATATCCTCAATAGATAAATAGGTCATTAAAAATATAATCAAGTGTTGGCATTCCAAAATACTAGATGTCGATTTAGCTTATATCACTCAAGCATTGTCCGCTCCTGACCAGGATGTATTCACGACTTTGAAGTTTCGAATCTCAGCTGTAATGTGCCTATGGTTTTAAGACAGAGGGAGGGCCACCGATTGGGGGCATATACCACTAATGTGTACCGGTTTGCTACATTTGTAACTGTACTAAATTATTCTAACAGAGCAGTGTAGAGCACTTTAGTAATATAATTTAGCAAGGTAACAATAATTTGGATATAAAAGTTGCAAAACGATAGCTCCAACAATGGCTCTGGGCACATGAATGCGACAGCAAGCATTATGAGCGCAAAATTTAGTTCGGACTTTAATGCGTTAATTAAATAATATTCAACTTGTGTTCCATTCATTCCAACACTCTAGCTCAGGGCCGCTCAAGCAGAGCAAATCGGCAGCGCGGAGCCGTGTTGTCAGCCGAGAGCGGGACACCGGAGCCGGAGCGTTGCGCGCCTTGCGATAACCACTGTCACAGTGTCCCGGTAACTCCAGTCGCGGAAACATGGAAGACCACGCGAGCACATCACAGACAAGAGCACCTACACCGACAATTTTCAATGCAGTATGGGAAGAAAAGTATCTTTTCGCCGACTACGGCAGCTATGCCAAATGTTTAGTTTACATAAAGGGTTCAATCACGTGAAGAAGTTTAATTTGCAAAAACATTATTCATTTAATCATGCTGATGAAAATGACAAGTACGCTGAAGAAGAACAAAAGAAGTTTTCAGTGTTCGAAAAACAATGCCTCACTAGAAGTAAGTTTTAGATGTATTTTGATGTTTTTATGTTGTTTTGACAGTAAAATAACACAATACAAAAGAGTTTAATTTTATTGCATATCGATAGTACAACGTGAGCGTTTCGGAAAAGAACTTCCCACAAAACCGTTTTCCAAAACTGCATCGTAATGCTGCTCGATTGTTAAGTACGTTTGGATCAACATACAACTGTGAGCAATTTTTTGCTGCTTTGAAAATTTGTAAATCCCGAATGAGAAGTACAATTACAGATCACAATCTGAAATGCATGTTACGGGTCAATAGCACCATGTCATCTCTTCCAAATATAGAAAGTACATTGCGAGAAAAAAAACACTTAAAAGGTGTAATTAGAGTATTTGATTTTGCGATCAACTTCATTTTTTAATTTTAATTTCCTTTACTTTTAGTATTTTTATTACTAGTTTATTTAATCACATTTTTTGTGCAACCTTTATAATACTTTTCATATTCAGCAGCATAATAAACTGTGTAAATTCACCGCTATTAAATTTCTTTATGTTATTGAGCACTTTTTTGCAACTAAATAATTGGCATTGCCGGCGCAATCTGCAAAAAGAAACTTTTCTTTCCATGCTGCATTGCAAATTGTCGTTTTTTTAATTTCCAAATTACACTAATACGTATATATCTAGAAACTGTTCCAATTAATGTTACAAAAATATCTTACTGTTTTTTTCTATCGTAATACCCTTTCCCAGAGCTGTGAGATTTTTTCATTCCGAACAACGGAAAATGCCCGCGTAATACCCGCAAAAATACCCAACGTAGAAATACGACGCGACCCACTGTGCCACATGCCGCCGATCGATATTTGATGACGTCATTTGCTCTTTCTGCGGCGAAAGAGAAAAGAGCAACGGGAGGATCCTCCTCGGAGCAAATGGTTGAGCGGCCCTGCTCTAGCTCTTTGTCAAGAATACACACTCTGGCCACATCTGACCCCAGGGGAAGGTTAGGCGGAAACGACATCGGTGAATGGCTAGTTTTGATTGATTTATTTATTCCTGTCGCGTCAACTACTATGGTCATTAGTCCCTTATGGGTAGAATTTGTTATATCTCGGAAGACAGGGTGTGCTCTCTTCGCTGGAACGTGATAACCACGTAAAACGTAAATCAGAGCAGCCGGCCCCTAGAATTCTCCTCCAGATAGAGACTGAATTCGACCTAGCTAACAAGCTATACTGCGACTTTTCTAACTTTGCCCCTGAAGGTCCGTCTTCACGATGGAATATGTCACCGTATTTCGCCACTTTCTCAGTCGTGCCGCTAAAAATCGCATGATCGCATCCGTATCAAGCAGTGCTTGCGATCTTGCGACTTCTAACGGCACGAGGGAGAAAGACGCGAAATGCCGTGTGATATTCCATAGTGGCCATAGGGGCTTGAGGGGCAGAGTTAGAAAAATCGCACTATAGTGGCGAAAATCCAGCAGCCGTCGGGACTCGAACTTAGGACCTCCCGGTCAAAGGGACTGCAGACGAGAGATCAAGTTTGAAGACAATCTCCGTAACGAAGCGGCAGGAACCGTGCAATTTGCAGCTGCACGAAGAAGTTGCGAGGACGAAAAGGGACCGGGAACCAACGCCTGGGTGGTGGAAAATGGCGCAAAGATGAGTGGGAGCGGAAAAGCATGATAATGCGCTCGAAATGTTAATGCGTAGAGGGTAATTAGTGGGGCCGGGCGAAGTGATAAGGACGCGGATGAGAATGATAAGAATAATGGCGACAATTACGAGCATTTTACTTCACTTCATCAAGTGGCGATGTCTCTAGTGTTCCTAGTGAAAGGAAATTCAGTTGGGAAAGATACTGTTAGTGCTAGGCAACGAATAATAATTTTATTATTATTATTATTATTATTATATTATTATTATTTTTATTATTTTTATTATTTTGCTGAGTTCGTTACCTAGCCTTGACAGTATCTTTCCCGACTGAATTCTCTCTCAGTAGAAAGACTAGAGACTTCGCCACATGAAGTGAAGTAAAGTGCCCGTTATTATCGCCATTATTATTATTATTATTATTATTATTATTATTATTATTATTATTATTATTATAATGCTGACCCCGTGGTGCAGACGCTTGCAGCAGCCCGCGTCTGCGCCGAGGAGGCTGCAAGTTCGAATCCTGCGTAGGCATGGTCGTATTTGTGATTGTCTCTGCACCCCTCATTATCATCGTATCATCTCATTATTCATAATTCAAGGCGTTAACCTTGTGTTACCAAGGGATACAGCTGTAAAAAACTGTTCCTAAAAAACTATTCCGGCGTTCGAGTCCACTCTGGGGCTTGAATCCTCCCCACGACTAACAACCTTTACAGTAAAAAACTGATTCAGCATGGAAATTCTAATTCTTCCAAAAAACGTCACGTGCACGTACCCCGGATAAAATATGACTGGGCCTCGGTGGGTACAGTTGCACCTTCGCGTGATCCTAAGATGGCCAATTCGCGACCTAATAATAATAATAATAATAATAATAATAATAACAATAATAATAATAATAATAATGGTTCTCCAAATGTCCCAAGATGATAAATGCCACATTTGCCAGGAACACATAGAAACCATTGATCGTAATGTCGTCTGCTTGTCCAATCCTAGCAAAGACCGAATACTTGAAAAGACACGATAGGGTGTGTTGTAACCTCCACTGGCAGATCTGTATCGCCCTCGAAGTTCGAAACACATGCCTCAAGTAGAACGAACACTCACCAATACTAGTAACGTCTGTTGGATTGTGTTCAATATTGTATGACCGACAAATCCTAACTGATCGCACAAAAGCGGCAAACAAACCGGATACAGTTACCCGCGATTTGAAAAAAATGTCTCAACTTGTAGATGTTGCTGTACCTTGCGATCAAAACGTCGTTAAAGGAGGCAGAGAAACGTCTTAAATACAAGAGTTTGGAAATCGAGATCAGCCGAATGTGAGGTGTAAAAGCACAGATCGTACCGATAGTCATCGGGGCTCTGGGATTCGTTCCGCAAAAATTTGTGTCAGAACTTGGATAAACTCCCAGGTCATTCAAAAGATTGGGAGGTGCAAGAAATTGCTTTATTTCGAACAGCCCACATTTTGCGCAAGGTATTGTAGAGACACTAACTTTCCCTAGATCTGCTCCTTAGGTAATTGGTTGCAATCTGAAGTAGATTTTATTTTCAGCCGACTCATAATATATTTAGTCGTGATGACTAAAAATGCAGATTAATTGCAGAATTAATAATAAATCTAACCTAATGTAGTGGAATAATAATAATAATAATAATAATAATAATAAAAATGACGATGATGGTAATGATGGAATAACAAGCCGCGGAAAGAGAGTGCTAGTGGAGTAGATGAGCACCAAATCACTATCTTCACCACGTAATTTCACTTGGAGTGGACCTCTACGTTAAATATACACAGATTTTTAACTGATGCATTGAATTTAATGTCCAAATATATTATGTTATTTTTAATGTACGAGGTTACCTTAAGTAACCCCATCTCGATCAGGTTTTTGTCCAGTTTCCCTGATCCATTGAGCAAATGCTGAGATGGCCCCTTGTTTTGCTTCTGGACGTAAATGTAGCTTCACTGTGCGCACGTTTTGTTGAGCACTCCTTTTGCTTGTAGTTCATTTACCGTTGAAATTGATTTTCTATAGCTCGGGAACAAACATTTTTCAAATAATTTTATTTTTCTAAAATAATGATTTTCTAAATTCATTTCTTCGTGTTTTTTTGTTTTTGTTTTTAATTCTGGCCCTCAAGAAAATGTGCGCAGATAAATCTCTTTCCCCACACGTCATATACAGTTTTTACTGTTTTTTGACAAATAAATAAAAGTTACATAGTCAGTCTCAAAAAAAAAGTTTAATGTACAATACATTTATCTACATTAAATTTAATGACATTTCTGACACTGCAGTTTGTAATACGTTTAGTTCACGCGCGAGTGGAAAGCTATGGTGACGGCCACCTGGACACAATACGAACATTTCGTATTTCAATGGTGGGCGTCGTCTCTGTCACTGTGCAATTCATAAATACGGTTCCGTCAGCGAATAAGCGCCTCTGACAGATCTTTCGCCGGGAGATGAGGTAAGTCACATGACCTCCGAAGCAGTCCGCATGCGGGGGTTTGTTTATGATGCGATAAGCGAGGATCAGCATTTCGGCTCGTCTGACACACACGAAGTCGCTCAGAGCCCCTTTGTGACACCAGGCTGACCCCACACGGGGCCAGGGCCGTCCAGGCTAATGCTCCACGAGGAGGCGTTGGGCCGCTTCTGCTTCCTATACTTCGATTAATAATGAATGGGCTGAAATACACACTGTCAGAGATTTTCGAATGACTTTAATGAAATGTACGTTGAAGTAATTATCATGAATGCATATTAAATTTAATGTTCACATGTACATTAGGATTCAAGAGTCAATCTTCTTGGATTTCAACAGATATCTATCTTCATGGACTAGTGGTTAGGAATATACGCAATACCTCTACATTAAATACACACAGATTGTAATTGATGAATTAGTGTTCAAATATATTAAGTTTTTTAATGTACAAGGTTACATTACGTTCCATATACAATATATTAATCTACATTAAATTTAATGACATTTCTGACACTGCAGTTTGTGATACGATTCGTTCACGCGCGAGTATATGTGGAGGAGAAAACATGTACGGAAAATAGGTGGCATGAAAATGGAGGCTTTCATGGAAGATTGTCTTATCAGTTCTTTCTAAAAACGTTCGCTTTCATCTATTCAAAGTACAACTTGTAAATGGGTTAGGGTAGGGATCCTAGAACTTGCACAGAATACCCAGAATTGCACAGAATTGCCAGAATTACGTTCACAAAATACGCTTTTCCACAGAGTGCGTCACACAGTTTTTTACTACTGTTTACGTCAAATAAATAAGTAAATAAAAACTTTGCCCTAACCGCTCGAGATACTGGGGCAGCCAACTCTTCGAACAGCCCCTAGGAGAGCCATCTAAAGCTAGCAGAGCCCAGAAACAAATCTCAACCAAACCATATCCAAAATTTTAGGCTAATTAAATTCTCTATTCGCGAATTTTAGGCTCCTCTGGATTTCTCAAAATCGTGGGCGCTGCTAGCTTTAGACTAAAGCTAGCAGCGCCAACGTAGAATCAATCTCAAAATCAATTCAAAAATCTGAAAACCTTTCCAAAATTTAAGAATAATTTTAGGCTCTTAGAAAAAAATGATCCTTGCGTTCATATTCCAAAAATCAGGGCTGTAGAAATTAACATTTGTACAGCCCAACAAATTAACATTGAATCTTATGGGCGAATAAACACCAAAATCAAAAAACCATTGGAAAAATCTGAAACACTTCCCAAATGTTAAGAATAATTTTAGACTCTTGGAAAAAAATTTTCCTCGAGTTCAAATTGAAAAAATCAGGGGTGTACAAAGCGAGAGAATCTGCTATATTTTGCACGGACTTTCAAGAAAACCACTCATATTTTCGAAAAATTGAACATAACTATTAAAAATGTCTTTAAAAATAGATTTCATTAACAGAAAAAATCTATCTTTAATTATGTAATTGTAGCTAGTGATGTAACATCGACAACAAAATATCGATGTTTCCTAGCATAAATGTTCCAAAGTAAAACATTGATGTTAAAAATTGATCGATCAAAAGCCATCGATGATTTTGAACATTTATGTTTTGTTGTATGTTTAGTAACCTTTCAGATTAGATTCCTGCTCTTAATTTGCCAGTGGTAGTCCATATTATTTTATAATTAAAATGTACCTGAAAAAACGTTAAAAAAACGCTTCTTCATGTGCGATACGCAAGGAAAAACAAAAGAAATATTAGGACATCATGATCATCTCCGGCGAAGTATAACAGTCTCTTGAAAGTGTGTAGTACATATCGTGTTCGTGTGGACCGAAAATAGACAATGGTTCTTTCAGTTTTTATTTCATATTTTCACTTTTACAAAATTGTGATTGTGAGAATTTCTTAACCATCTACAAAACATCGTAAGCGTAAAACATCGGACACAAAGCATCAATGATCAAGAAACATCGGCTTCAATACATCGATGTTTAAAACATCGACTATAGAAACATGAATGTTTTAAAAACATTGACATCGATGTCGCAACCCTAGTTGCAGCGAGGTGAGTGTAAGGCTTCACACTTAGATTTATTCATTTTGGTGTTTCTCCATAAGAAACAATGTTAATTGTTTGTTTGAACAGCTCAGAATTTTGGAAATTAAATGCTGGAATACTTTTGTCTTAGTGCCCAAAATATTATTAAATTATGGGAAGAGTTTCAGATTTTTCCACAGTTTTTTGAGTTTGATGTTTATTAGCCCGTAAGAAACAATGTTTATTGTTTCTTTTTGTACAGCCATGATTTTTGAAATATAAACGCGGGAATATTTTTTTCCAAGAGCCTAAAATTATTCTTAACTTTTTGGAAGGGTTTCAAATTTTTCCTAATGTTTTTTTGATTTTGGTGTTTATTCGCCCATAATCAATGTTAATTGTTTCTGTTTGTACAGCCTTGGCTTTTGGAATATGAACGCGGGGATCATTTTTTTAAGATCCTAAAGTTATTCTTAAATTTTGGGAAGGTTTTCAGATTTTTGAATTGATTTTGAAATTGATTCTGGGTGGGCGCTACTAGCTTTAGTCTAAAGCTAGCAGCGCCCACGATTTTGGAAAATCCAGAGGAGCCTAAAATTCGGGAATAGAGCATTTAATTAGCCTAAAGTTATGGATATGGTTTGGTTGAGATTGGTTTCTGGGCGCTGCTAGCTTAAGATGGCTCCTTAGGTGATCAGAATCCCAGTGATGATTACATTTTACATTTCACTATCTAATCACTGTTGCAAAATGACAATAGATAACAATATGTTTCCCACTTCATAAATGCTAATTCACTCGAATCCAGTCGTCCGTCGATTCTTTGAATGCGAATGACGGCCGAATGCGGCCGTCAATTCTTTGAACAGATAAAAAATAATTTGAAACTTTTCATCTGCTATGGGAGTTGCAACATTGAGTTGGCGCTGCAAAGTGGGAAACATAGTGCTATGCTGGTGTTAGGATGCACACAAGATCAGGTATTGACATGTTTATTAATATTATTATTATTACAACTATCACGAGAGCACGTTGCGATATGCCATAACTGAGATAGCAATGTCCCCTAGTGAGAAAGGCGTTGGTTGATTGATTGTTAGTAACTCCGGGCGCGTCATCTACTAGGGTCATTAGTCCCGTGAGAGTAGTGGATGTTTTTGCTCGGGGGAGGTGGTGGTGGTGGACTTCCCCCGCTGGATGGCGAGATCAAGAGACGACCTACCGTCGACTAGCGGGGTTTTCCCAAAACAGGTATCTCCCTCTGGCAGGGCACCGGCCCAGCCGAAACAAGCTCTAAGACCTCAACCGGTCTCCCGGCATATGTCGTGGTGTAGTGCAGTTAGTGTAAGTGTGTGTGTGTGTGTGTGTGTGTGTATGTGTGTGTGTGTAAGGGAGGAGGATAGATCAAGGAAGAGGTAAATATCTTGCACGAGGTCCGTTATTTAAGGTACTGCTCCGACATTCGCCAGATGTTGATCGGGGAAACCACGGAAAACTACCGATCAGAACATCTGGCCGCTAGAATTCTCCACCACACAGTGACTGAATGCGACCTAGCTGACAAGCTTGTGTCGAAAATCCTGCCACCGTTGGGACTCGAACCTAGGACCTCTCGGTCAGAGGAACTACAGTGACGTCAGTTGATGCCCTCAGCCACCTCCTATAGTAGAAAGATGTTGGTCAAGAAGTAAATATATTAAAAGTAAAAAGTATTATTTTACTACTAAATGTATTGACCTAATGATAAGAAAATTAAAAACATAATTGAAAAAAAAAATTTTCGGTTTTTTATCCAAATTAACTGACAAAATTCCTTTCTGTAAACGTTTCAGATGTTTCACTATTTATTGCGGAATAGTTCAGGCACATTGTGAATTCTATTTGTACTTCCTAAATGTAATCGATAGAGTATTTTAATGGCATGGACCACAACAATCCTCAGTAGACAAAAAGGTCAAGTGGAATTATTCATTTATTCAAAGCACTATTTATTCAAAGGGTGAAAAATAAGTTTCTGATATTTCTATTGAAAAACGGTGAGAAACATAAGTTATGTTACTGGTACCGTCATCATTTAAAACAATAAACTTTGATTCCCTTTCTTCATATTTTGTTCCGGGCATTCTTAATTTGTCAATTCGTTCGCGAGATTCGTTGCACAATACCTGTGTAAACCAATACCGTTGTAAATTTAAATATTTTGACTTGACTGAGTTGTTTGTGGCACACTAAGAATTCGGAATATCCACAATAATCCTAAAAAAATAAAGCATTCGGCAATTCATTAAAATATTGAGGGTCGACTGATTGTTCTGTAAACCACCAACTTTATCCGTTTCTCTTCGAACAGAACATTGAACAGTTACCATCGCTGGCCGCTACAGCGCTATCTCCGACGCTTTCTCTGCAGCCATGCGCTTGCTCTTTGCTTCCGATGAGATTCTTTGGACTCCCTGCAACATACTGACACAAGGAGGATACAAGACCTTTAATCTGTAATGTAAATTCGAATGTGCAACGTTGAATGTTTGCGTGGTATTGGGTGGTGATAAGATTCGACCGCATCAGATACTTTAAACGTCAACTCGCCTCTTGGTAAGTGTTAGGTTATATTATTAGATTGCGTACATTCATTGCGTAAGGTAGCATAGTTGTGGTAGTGTTGCTTTGTCAAAATTTCAGAGAGTATTGTACATTGACAATACTGTAAGTCTAACGAATACTGAGAAGCGATAATTTACAAAATACAATGGTCGACAAGGTTTTCTTCACAAGAAATCTGAATAGTGAATCTAGTGCATTTTTCATCCTCGATTCAGATATGTATTCAGAATTTTTTCATCCGGCACAGTTATTTTTGTGCCATCTACGTTTTAAAGTCTTATTTTAACATTCTCTTTGAACTGTCATAGTAACCTTTATCTAACATGTAGAGATTTTATTCAAGTTGTATTTAAGGATAATGTAATATCATGCTGAAACACCTACAGGCAATACTGTGCAGGTTCATTCATGTTTTGACAGGTCAGACCAGTTAGTCTGACATTGTGATGTGTCAATATTGAGTTGTCTTTGAACTTGTTAGCACGAATATCACTAGTGATATATTTCTTCCTTTGTGATTAGAAGGGTATTGAGTAAGCTATGTTTTAGTGTTTTGTACTTTCATCATCGTAAGAACGTGTGTGAATCATTCAGATACTTTCTGGTGTATTTGTTGTGTGCTGACGTGCAAGACTCAGAAGCGAAATTTAACGCCACTTATGAAAAAGTGTTATCAACATTACTTTGGCTGTGAAGTAGGTGATTACTGAAAAGAGCTGGGCCCCAAATATATGTTTTGTGTGTTAACACTGTTGTCTTGATAGAAAAATGGCACACGTCATATGCCATTTGCAATTCCTATGATTTCGAGGGAACCGAAGGATCATCTACGTGACTGTTATTTCTGTTTGACAAATATTAAAGGAATCTCGTATTCCTGACCAGAAAAATGTGTCACAGTCCATTTATTGAATTCTGGAAAATATATTTACCTCCATTGCATATTTTATTAGGAGGAATGAAAAATTTCGTAAAAGCTATGTATAAACTTTGATGGACTCTTGTACTTGAATTCGAAATTTCCCAATGTAAGTGATGCTAAGTTAAAATACGTTTTTTAGCACCACAAATACGGTCATTAATGGTTGATGAACATTTTGAAGAACTGTTAAATCCACTGGAAAAAGCAGTCTGGCAGTCGTTCAAAATTTTATATTGCAATTTCCCTGAAAATCATAAAGCAGAAAGCTATCAGACATAGTGGCTGATCTTCCACATTCTTATAAAGCTATGGGATGTAACATGTATTTGAAAAGTTACTTCTTAAAATCTGACTTAGACTTCCTCCGGAAGAACCTTGGGGATGGCAGCGATGAGAATGGTGAGCGTTTCCATCAGCAAATTTCTACAATGAGAAAAGAGGTACTTCTTCAAAATATTGTAAAATATTGTTGGTTGACTACTATTGGACCTAGAAGAAACATGTTCCAAATATAGACGATGTCCAAAAATCATTACCACTTTCTAGGTACAGAATGGGTAGTCAGAATGTAAGTCAGGAGTAGTATGCCATTTAAGAGTTGAATAGCCATTTACTGATTTATTCAAAATAATAAAATGTTCACATGAATATCAAACAAAACTCCTGCCTGACGGAGAAAAACTGAAATAATATTTGAATGCAGTATGAAAAATACTTCTAGAATCTGACATTTTCATTCTTGTGAAAGAAAAAAAATTCTTTTTGTAGACCAGACTCGTCTCTGACTTGTCCTACGCCACTTCGAGATCATTCTGAGAAATAATAAGATAAAAATTTTAATACGGCATTCCTTGTCACAAAATAAATTTAAGAAATGGCTCCTTAGTTCAGCATTTTTTTACACCAGCATCATCATACTAGCACAAAATGTAGTTCTAGTTATAGCAAGATGGTAGTAGGATTATCTTATTTTTGTTGAAAATGTAATGTAGGTCTATCTACAGCTTAGCCCTTCACAAGATTTCTCTCATTGCCAGAATCGAAAAGGAAATCTATAACAAATGTAAAACGTCCCTTGAATTTCTCTTCTTAAAATTTTGGTGTGAATTGTGGAATAGCGTACTGAGTGATCTTTACCGCATTTTTTACAAGTTTCATTCATTCGTCGTCAGTATCTTTCAGCTTGATTGATTAGTGATTCTGGTCGCGTCAGCTGATAAGGTCATTAGTCCCGTTAGTGTGGTGCATGTTTTACCACGGGCTGTGGAGGTGAATTTCCCCTGCTGAATGTCGAGGTGCAGGATTTTCCCCAACCAGCGGGATACAGCCCCAGTCGGGACAAACTCTAAGCTCCCAAGTGGTCTCCCGGCAAGTTGGTAGTGCAGTGCACCTAAGTGTGTATGTAAGGATGTGGTGAGGACAGGACAAGAAAGAGGGAGGAAAGATAGCGTTCGGTCCGCGGTCTGTTTGTTAGGGTACTGCCACGGCATTGGCCTGGTGTTGATGGGAGAAATTACGGAAAACTGATCAGAGCAGCCGAATTCTCCTCCAGACAACGGCTGAATTCGACCAAGCTAGGTTCGAAAATCCTGCCACCCTCGGGACTCGAACCCTTGAGCCTCCCGGTGAGTGGCACTGCAGTGACATCAATTGATGCCCCGGGCCACCTAAGCCGATAGGCAACTTTTCAGCTTTTTGCTGTTTGTGATATATAGATTATAACAAAATCTTGAGACTTTTCCTTAAGAGCTCTCTTATCGTTACCTCTAAAAGCACCTACCTCAAAACATTTTCGGGTATATTTTTACCTGGGTGGGGAAAACCACGAAAGCGCACAAGTGGGTCTGCGCCAGGTCTTACCATCCAGCGGGCTAAGAACATCGCCACCTTCCGCAATAAAAACAGACACTAGATTTACGTGACAGATTACTATTGCAGTTGACGCGCCCGAAAACACGAAACAGTCAATCAAACATTAACCCTCCATATAGTCTTGTTGGGATAGACGAACTCCACGGGTTCCCCGCTGGTGGGAAATGCGTGGTGGGGGAAACCTCACAAGTCCATGTGTAGGTCGACGCCAGATTTCACCATCCAGCGGACGAGGAACGTCGCCACCTTTCGCAATAAAAACACACTACATTTACGGGACAAATGACCATTGCTTTCAAGACTTGAACTCTTTACTGGATGTTTTTCGCTTGTAGGCTGACGAGTTTTCCTCCCTTTCTGTTTCTTAGGGGTAATTCAAAAATACGTACGCAATTTCAGCTTCTTCAAACGCTCTCTCAATTAGTAGTACTTAATAACATGCCACTGTGTTAAACAAGCTCCTTCTAATTTTTTTCTGTAACTAACTTACGAGTCAAAAAACAGTTTTTCAAAATTTAAGTTAAATCTCGAAGTGCTTCAATCTGATATATTTGTGACTAATTTTTAATATCTCCTTAACGTAAAATTAATAAACTTAAACACAGAAATGTTGTGAGTGCGTTTCTTGTTCTATCAACGTCTTCCTCCCTCGCTCTCACTCCTGCTTCCCATGTGAGAAAACCTTCATCTAAATTGCGTACGTATTTCTCATTGAATGGTCTCCTTTTATCATAAAATAAACTGTAATAAAAACTTTTGAAAGTGGTCAGGCGGAAGAGCAGGCTAATTAGCCTGAGCCTCGCCACCAATAAAGACATTTATTTTATTTTTTTATTTTTATTTTATTGCAGTTAACGCGCCCCAAAACACGAAACAGTCAATGGATCCTTATAGTCTTGATGCGGACGTGCCCCGCTGAGCGGAGATACCAAGTCGGGGAAAATCGTAAATCCACGTGTATGTCGACGCCAGATCTCACCGTCAAGCGAGTGAAGAACACAGCCACCTTCCATGATAAAAATAGACACTACATTTACGGGACAAATGACCATAGATGTTGAAACGCTCGAAAACACGAGTCAAACATCACCTCTCCGTAGTCTTGAGGGACTAGACGAACGCAGGCACTCACGGACGGTCGCCCGGGACGAAGCGGACCACAGGTGGTCATGTCCCGTAGGTGGGAGATACTTGGGTGGGAAAAACTTCGAAAGTCCACATGTGGGTCGGCGCCAGATCTCACCATTCAGCAGGCGAAGAACACCGCCATTTCCCACAATAAAAACTGACACTACATTTACGTGACAAATTACCATTGCAATTGACACGCCCCGAAACACGAAACAGTCAAACATCAACTCTTCGTAGAGTCTTGAGGGAATAGACGAACGCAGGCACCCGCAGGTGGTCGCCCGGGGTGACGCGGAGCGGGGCGGGCCGGGCGAGGCGGGGCGAGGCGGGGCGAGGCGGGGCGAGGCGGGGCGAGGCGGGGCGAGGCGGGGCGAGGCGGGGCGAGGCGGGGCGAGGCGGGGCGAGGCGGGGCGAGGCGGGGCGAGGCGGGGCGAGGCGGGGCGAGGCGGGGCGAGGCGGGGCGAGGCGGGGCGAGGCGGGGCGAGGCGGGGCGAGGCGGGGCGAGGCGGGGCGAGGCGGGGCGAGGCGGGGCGAGGCGGGGCGAGGCGGGGCGAGGCGGGGCGAGGCGGGGCGAGGCGGGGCGAGGCGGGGCGAGGCGGGGCGAGGCGGGGCGAGGCGGGGCGAGGCGGGGCGAGGCGGGGCGAGGCGGGGCGAGGCGGGGCGAGGCGGGGCGAGGCGGGGCGAGGCGGGGCGAGGCGGGGCGAGGCGGGGCGAGGCGGGGCGAGGCGGGGCGAGGCGGGGCGAGGCGGGGCGGAGCGAGGCGGGACGCGAAGGGACGCGACGGGACGCGACGGGACGCGACGCGTGGGCGCACCTAGCCACCGCTTATTGATCAATCCGTTTCGCAGAAAGCTTCGCAATATCCGCGCGTGGCGGGGCGCCCCTGGCTAATCAAACGCTCTCCCGCCCACGCGGCGCGCCCCCGCACTGGGGCACCTGCAATCATCTCGACATTCCGACAGAGGGCAGGGCGGCCGGGGCGCCGAGTGGACAATGCTCGCGCGGCGGGGGCGGGAGAATGTCGCCTTTGTGCTGCCGCTCGGTGCCGCCCCGCGGGTTGGCTCACGCCTCCGCACCTCCTACGTCGCCGCCTTGGCGCGGGTCGAGCCACCCTTCCCGGACTTCACCCGTTCGACCGCCCGGTTCCCTAGTGTACTCACGCTACGCTCTCCTGGTGCACATCATGTCCCTGCTCTGGGCTTTGACCGCCCAGTTTCCACTCTGAAAACTCTTCACTCCAGTATTCCTCATTCATGTCTCCGCAACTGTTGCCACGCCTTGCATTATCCCTGCCCAACCTCTGCTCCGCCTCTGCTCCGCCCCTGCCGTGCCCCTGCCCTGCCCCTGCCCCTGCCCCTGCCCCTGCCCCTGCCCCTGCCCCTGCCCCTGCCCCGCCCCGCCCCGTCCCTTGCCCTGCCCTGCCCTGCCCTTGCCCTGCCCCCTGCCCCGCCCCGCCCCGCTCCTGCCTATGGCCCGCCCCGCCCCTCCCCTTGCACCGCCCCTCCCCTTGCCCCGCCCCTCCCCTTGCCCTGCCCCTCCCCTTGCCCCGCCCCTCCCCTTGCCCCGCCCCTTCCCTGCCCCTTCCCTGCCCCGCCCCCCTGCCCCGCCCCCCTGCCCCGCCCCCCCTGCCCCGCCCCTCCCCTGCCCTGCCCCGCCCCTGACCCTGCCCCGCCCCTGCCCCTGTCCCTGCCCCTGCCCCGCCCCTGCCACACTCCTTCCCCGCCCCTGCGCCGTACCATATCCTCATATTCTACCCCCCCGTACTCCCCTACTCAGGAAACGCCTCCCCTCCACGACTCATCTCCTCTTAACTCCGCTGTGTCCTCGTGCCAGCCTCCCTCTGCCGGTACCTCTCACCTTTGCACCGCCACAGCCCATGCCTCGCACCCCCAATAGGATCTCCGCGTATTCCGCTCATCCGCGACGTTTCACCCCGCCTCAGCTACGGAATACGAGCCTACCTGCAACTTTCCCGTCGCGCACCGCCACACTAAAAATTTCCCTGAAAAACCTCACTCATCCACTCTCCAAAACTCCCATCTTCCACAACTCTTCCTGCCCTCGTCCCGCCATTCAGTTCTCGCCCCATCTCCGCCCACCCATTTTCCCCTCTCTGTTCCACTCTACGACGCCGCGTACCCCCCACTCGTCCACTCAGTACCTACTCACTCCACCACACTACGACGTCGCATATCGCCCACTCGTCCACTCAGAACCACTTTTAAAAGACGACATAACGCCCAAAATCTGGTCTCACCGTATCCCCGCCCAGTTGTTCTCCCATCCCATCCCATCCCGTCCCTCTCTCTGTACTTCCCACTTCGATTTCTGCCCACCCAGTTCCCACTCTGAAACAAGCGGTGCAAAAATAGCACATACTTTCTTGACTGTATTTGCACCCAAATTTTCGCGAAAAGTACTCAAATTTTCGAAAAATTAGAAACGACCTTCTTTCAAAATCTATCTTTAACGAACAGATTTCATTAAAGCAAAAATCTCTATCTTTAATATTTTTGTTGTAGGACGACGCCGAAAAAAAATTGAACTTTTGGAATTTTCGAAAAATCAGGGTTTTTATCGAACATGAGACCTGCACCATTCTCTTAAATGTCCTTCACCATTTACAATAACAAAGAAGGAGACGGGATGTTTGACGCCGGAACACGCTCTCCAGCTGGAAAAGATCACCACCATCTGTCACGATAAAAGGACATATTACACTTACGGGACTAATGATCTCAGCAGTTGACGCGCCCACAAACAAGAAGTATACAATCAATCAAAGACGTTTCTACTGGCTCTTCTTTCTCTTTTCTAAGTTTATCTGCCTCGTCTTTGGAGTACAGGCCAGGCGAGAGAGGGTACAGACGGAACATCTCTGAGAGCCCATGAATTTCAAGTGGTGCAAGGGGGCAATGCCGCCAAAAGATTTGACAGACTTGTTGACAAATGTTTGTGAGCCTCCGGCCCCTCTTCCTTTTTCTCAAGCCCCAGGTCTTTTTTAATTTTCACAAACATTGATTACCCTTCAAAAATTACAATTTAATAAAGAGGGAAAAAATTGAGATTTTTTCCACGTGTCCCCCAAAATCCCGCCCTCTTTTTACAAATACAGTTTTTGTAGGAGTTATCACCACTATCCTTACGGGTGACCCTGAAGGGGATGACATCAATTTTTATAATTATTTTAAATGATACTTAACTTGTATCGTACTCTGTCTTTTTCACTTTCGCGAGATAGTTACTATGTTTCCAAACTGAAAACTTACGCCGAGATCACAGTGGGTATTATCACGTTCGCGCGAATCCAGGAAATGGGACGAACTAAGAACCATTGTGAACTGTCGTGTTCGTCCCATACGAAACAATAAGCAATAAAAAGCTATTATATTATTGGATAATAGTTTGAACTGGACCGAACTCACCTTCACCACGTCAATAACTCATTTCCTTCTTACAGAATATTTGTACGTATTTAAAACGCATATTTTGTATATTTTTAGTCGCGTTTTTTATTTGCATGGCCGTGCATTCGCTCTCTAGTGTATTACACTGCCAGTGATTGCATTATCTCGATGAAGGGAGATCTAGTATGCGCGGGAGAGCAACCGTAAGATATCAGGCTGTGCGTTGTTGTTTGAACCACGCATCAGTAGGCAGCCTTAGTGGATGGCATAGCGCGAGGTACTTCACTACGGCGTATGAGGGGAATGTGCGTACGAGCGTTTTCGCCTGGGTGGGCAGTGCAGAGCGCTGAAGGGTGTGGAACGCATCTCCCGGCAGGAACGCACACTGGACTGCAGGGAGACTACGCGGACAAAATTGTTGAGCTTGTTCGGTTGATTGATTGATTCCCAGCAGTAATGGTCTGTAAGAGAGTACGCGGACAAAATTGTTGAGCTTGTTCGGATGATTGATTGATTGATTCCCGGTAGTAATGGTCTGTAAAGAGAGTACGCGGACAAAATTGTTGAGCTTCTTCGGTTGATTGATTGATTCCCAGCAGTAATGGTTTGTAAGAGAGTACGCGGACAAAATTGCTGAGCTTGTTCGGTTGATTGATTGATTGATTCCCGGCAGTAATGGTCTGTAAAGAGAGTACGCGGACAAAATTGTTGAGCTTGTTCGGTTGATTGATTGATTGATTCCCGGCAGTAATGGTCTGTAAAGAGAGTACGCGGACAAAATTGTTGAGCTTCTTCGGTTGATTGATTGATTCCCAGCAGTAATGGTTTGTAAGAGAGTACGCGGACAAAATTATTCAGCGTGTTCGGCTGATTGAGTGATTCTCGGCAGTAATGGTCTGTAAAGAGAGTACGCGGACAAAATTGTTGAGCTTGTTCGATTGATTGATTAATTCCTTGCAGTGATGGTCTGCAAAGAGACTACGCGGTCAAAATTATTCACCGTGTTCGGCTGATTGATTGATTGATTCCCGACAGTAATGGTTTGCAAAGAGGCGAAGACGACAGCAGCGACGGCGGCGGAGCTTTACGAACGTGTCATCATGGGAGAGCGTTCTTGGTGTACTGGTGCACGCCTCTGACTCGCATGTCACTCGCATGTGACTCGCCTGTGACCCACACGGTCCTGTCTGCCCCGCATGGTCCCGTCTGCTCCACATGGTCCTGTCTGCTCCGCTTGGTCCAGTCTGCTCCGCATGGTCCTGTCTGCTCCGCATGGTCCCGTCTGCTCCGCATGGTCCCGTCTGCTCCGCATGGTCCTCTCTGCTCCGCATGGTCCTCTCTGCTCCGCATGGTCCTCTCTGCTCCGCATGGTCCTGTCTGCTCCGCATGGTCCCGTCTGCTCCGCATGGTCCCGTCTGCCCCGCATGGTCCTGTTTGCTCCACATGGTCCTGTCTGCTCCGCTTGGTCCCGTCTGCTCCGCATGGTCCTGTCTGCTCCGCTTGGTCCCGTCTGCCCCGCATGGTCCTGTCTCCTCCGCATGGTCCCATCTCCTCCGCATGGTCCCGTCTGCTCCGCATGGTCCTGTCTGCTCCGCATGGTCCTATCTACTCCGCATGGTCCTATCTACTCCGCATGGTCCTGTCTGCTCCGCATAGTCCCGTCTGCCGCTCCTGGTTCCGCGGGGCCCGTATATATTGGCCCTCGCTTGCATGCGGCAGCACTTTTGGAGATTGTGCCGCCGAGATGTTATGCTTGCCAATGCAAGCCGCTTACCTTCGGTGTGGAGTAATGGTGGCTCGCCACAGACGAAAAGCATGAACATTACATTTCCTTGCGATGAAAATTTCTGGAGATCTCTATGTATGTCTCAATTTTATTGTATCAAGAGGTTTAGAAAATATCTTCTCCTTCATAGGACGAAAATCCTTTTTAGTGTAATGGTAAAAAAAGTTATAATTAATTTTGTCCGAATAATCACTCCCCTAGACACAGCGTTACTGGGCGTATCGAACAGAAATCCGGTTTATAGACTTGCTGGTGAATTCGTAATATACATAGAGAGGGTGCATATTAAAGCAACTAGATTTAATAAGCACTCCTAAGAAAACACGTCCTCTTGATACGAGATGACGTGCATCATGAACTGCATAAGCAGTTACCATATTAATTCATGTTTTGTTTAAATTATCAGACTGCTCTACAAAAGCAAACATACGAGTTTACCCTACATTTTTGGGCAAGATATTAAAGAGCTATATAGCACAACTTCTTGTTTTACCATTTTATAGGCTACAGTTTCACAGCTACATTTTCATAAAAATAAGGAAAGTGTATGGGGAAAACGGGCCTGAAAGGTACTACTCATATTTCTTACCAATATATGGAAACAATATTTTGATTACCAACATTGGAGATGTTTCATCTTCACAGAGCTTTTGAAGCAATACAAAATGTGAGTCAAAACGTCTATCAATGTGAACTGAAACAAAACAATATTTTCTGAGTATAATAAACAATAGTCTCTAATAATAAATTCTATACCTGTATGTATTGTATGTGCAGTCGGTCAACTCGGAACGGGGCCGATACGAGTTAACGAAAATACGAGTTATCCAGAGAATGAGGGAAAACGAAAAAGAAAACAAAGACCTACCAAATACATGTACGTGTAATGGAGTTTAAAATTATTATGGGCACACTTTCACCTAAAACACAACGTAATATGTATTTATACTGTACAATATACATCGGTACAAACACAATATCGGTACAAACACAATATCGGTACAAACACAATATCGGTACAAACACAATATCGGTACAAACACAATATCGGTTAAACAATATCTGTACAATACTGTACACCAATGGTGTCAAGTTATGCTACTGGTGGCAGTGGCACGCGTTGTGGCATCGTGCCATGCCACGAGCATCTCTGCGCAACTAGCGTCGGGAAAGGGAACTGTTAGTAACCCCGCCGTTTTACAGTAGGGATAGCATTGTCTCTGGTAGCGGGGTGATGAACTGCGTGGAGAGGCAATTTCGTCGTGGCACTCGTGCCACGGACTCCCGCTCGTGGCATAGACCTTGACAACACTGCTGTACACGATATACATCGGTACACCGACTGTCGGTGGCTCTAACACGGTCCAGAGCAATGCCAAGATCATTTTCTCTCCTCTACGGGTGGCCTGTTGCCGAAGGGGGGAGGAGAAGGTTGGCGGGTAGGGTGAGGGCAATGAACTCTCACCGCTTGCAACTGGCGAGTAATACATGAAGCAATGGCAATTTATTGTTTGCAAAACAAAACTACATTTTTATGCTATTTTTTACTTTTTTTTCTAAACTGGTCCGGGTAAACGACGTTGTGCTGTATGTAGGTATTTGGCATTTTAGGGCTCCTATCTTTTTCTTTGTTTTCGTCGTTCGTCGCAAAAAACGATAAATGTTGTGATGGTCTCATTTTCGCCGAAGAATCTGCATTTTCAAAAATTGCAAAAAATTACATTGCAAAAGTACAATATTGATGTCGGAAATTTTTTTTCTTTCTCGCGCGATTTTTTACTTAAGAAGAGGAAGTTAAAAGGATGCTGCGCGAAAAAACTGCAAATTTTCGACAGAAAAACTCTTATTGCAGGGCCTTGGTAATGAAAAAATGTATAAATCCAGTTGCTCCATTTATAAAAATAATCCTCTAACACGTGGTGCAGACAGAATCCCTGTTTTCTGAGTTCTTGATATTAAAAAATCGATTGACGGTAAAACGTCAGTCCGTCTGTAAACAATGCTAGCGGCTAAACCGTTCAGCCGATTTTCTCCAAAATTGGTATCACCAATCGGAATTTAATCGAAATTAACCAGTTAATTTTGCAATAGCCGCCATCTCTATTTAGCTTCAAATTTAAGACTCTTCGCCGAAGACTGTATCATCTATCGGGTTATCAAATCAGAGGAAAACGTAGATATTTTGCAGCGAGGCACAAATTACACTCCTGGGTAGAAACAAACTGCATGCAAATAAACAGTTCAAAGGGCAAAGCCATCACGTTTGGTAGGGGTCGATGTTATGGTGAAACAGCGTACAAAGTGAACAACAATGTCATACCTACAGTTACATCTTGCAAATATTTAGGAATACATTTAGTAAGTTGAGCTGGGAAAATCAAGTAAATTTCGTTGTGGAGAAAGCCTGGAGATTTTTACATTTCTTTATGTGGATTGTAAAGAGGTGTACGGTGAGAAGTAAAGAATTAGCTTATATGTCACTAGTGCGACCCGTGTTAGAATATGGCGCGGTATGCTGGCACCCGTACAGAATATCGTAGGAAGGTAATCTAGAAAAGCTCCAGCGCAGAGCATCAAAATTCACATTCAGGGGTACAAAAAATAGAGGTGCATGGGAGTCACTCGAAAAAAGGCGGATTAAGTTGCGACTCTGTGCTATGAATAAAGCATACAAAAGTTATCCTGCTTGGGGTGAAATTAATAGTCGTCTAGGAAAACCTACATACTCGTACTTTGGTAGAGCGGATCACGAACACAAAATTAAGACAAGAGTGCAGAAAACGGACGTTGGGAAATTTTCATTCACAAACAGAACTACTAGTGACTGGAATAGTTTGCCTGCGACAATCTTTGAATCCTTTCCTCAAAGCTTGAGAAAATTTAAAAATAAATTAGTTTCCTAGGTATTTATCTGTATTTTATGTGATTGTATTACTGTTAAGTTTCTACTGTTAAATTAGTAGTATTTCCTATTAAGTAATTTGTCTAATTGTTATTATTATTAGTAGTTGTAGTAGTATTGTCATTGTGGTTATTATTATTATTATTATTATTATTATTATTATTATTATTTTATTTCAATTCATGTAGTGCAGTGCAGTGCAGTGCAGTGCAGTGCAGTGCAGTGCAGTGCAGTGTTGTGTAGTGGAGGGAAAGAAATGCATCACAGTTAAGTGTTGTGAAGTGCAGTGCAGTGCTGTGAAGTTAAGTGCAGTGAAATGAAGTGGAGTAAAATGAATTGGAGTAAGGTTTGCGGTGTGAAATTATGTACTATTATTCTTAATTATTGTTTTTTTAATTAACTACTCTCTTGTATTTTATTGTTAATCAATGCAAGCTTCATGCATGATATGTTAAGATATTCTGCCACCAAGTAATGCTACTTAATTGCAAAATTAATAATAAATCTAATCTAATCTCTGCTAAGGAACTCCGCTGCATATCTCCTCAGGCAAACCCACCATTCGGCCTGGAGAGTTCGGTAAGCCCATTCAGCCGAGGGCGTCCAGCAAGCCGTGTGTGGCGACCGAAGATCCAAACACGCGGCCTGCAGCACCCCGGTCGCTCCCACGTGCCGAAAGGCCCCGGGGACGGACAGCTGCTCCGCCTCGCCCGCTCCCACGCCGCCGACTGCCCGCCGCCGCGCCGCGTCGACGCAGTGGGGCCGAAACTGGAAAGCAGTGGTCGCCGAACTTATGAAGCTGGTGGGCAACTATACTTCGGTTTTTCTTTCTTGGCACACGGGGGTCTGCCAATAAAATGGACGCGTCGACGCAGTGGGGCCGAAACCGGAAAGCAGTGGTCGCCGAACTTATGAAGCTTGTGGGCAACTATACTTCGGTTTTTCTTTCTTGGCGCATGGGGGTCTGCCAATAAAATGGACGCGTCGACGCAGTGGGGCTGAAACTGGAACGCAGTGGTCGCCGAACTTATGAAGCTTGTGAGCAACTATACTTCGGTTTTTCTTTCTTGGCGCACGGGGGTCTGCCAATAAAATGGACGCGTCGACGCAGTGGGGCCGAAACCGGAAAGCAGTGGTCGCCGAATTTATAAAGCTTGTGGGCAACTACACTTCGGTTTTTCTTTCTTGGCACACGGGGGTCTGCCAATAAAATGGACGCGTCGACGCAGTGGGGCCGAAACCGGAAAGCAGTGGTCGCCGAACTTATGAAGCTTGTTGGCAACTACACTTCCTTTTTTCTTTCTTGGCGCACGGGGGTCTGCCAATAAAATGGAATATCTCACGGTATTTCGCGTCGTTCTGGGTAAAAGCACGGAGTAAAAGTAACTCGGTAAAAGTTCTGGCACGAATCGAGAGCGCCGCTGGAAAACTTTGGTCCAGCCTGACGAAAACACCGATCCCCCACAATCTATCTCGAGCCACTAGTGTCGCAGTGTTCAGAACAACCATAGGCCATGACTACCTTGCCAGCCACCTGCACCGCATAGGGGTCATCGAAACCGACGTCTGTGTGCTATGTAATGGCCCAAAGATGAATGCAACACACCTTCCGATGTGCCCAGCCCTGAGTGCCAACACCAACTCGGCAGAGGACGACTTATACAGAGAGACAGCGCTGACCAGTCTATACTGGTCAGCGCGTCACCAAATGGCTAACCTGCCAAGGGTGGGCGTTAGCTACTAAGTAAGTAAGTATTTCGCGTCGTTCTCCGTTGTGCCGCCAAGAGTTGCATGAGCCGCCAGGAGTCGCCAGCACTGCTCGATACAGTCGCGATCACGCGACTCCTAGCGGCACAATCTAGAACGACGCGAAATACCGTGAGATATTCCATTTTATTGACACACCCCCGTGCGCCAAGAAATAAAAACCGAAGTATACATTATTTTCAATCGTACTGTGAGCTACCAAGAAACCAAGTCAGAACATTTTCTTTTCAAATCTTAATTGTTTATTGTCTATAAACATACACTTTTATACTAGCAAAATACGCGGCGTTGCCCTTTTTTTCATATTCAATCATTGTGCAAAAGAAAGTCTCCGTGTCTCTCTCTGTGTCTGTATCTCCCTATCTGCCTCTCTCTGTTTCTCAGTTTATGTCTCTGACTCTATCTCTATCTCTGTTTTTTTCTCTATCTCTGCGTGTTCGTGTTTCTCTCTCTGTCTTTCTCTGTATCTGTTTCTCTCTCTGCGTCTATTCTTCTGTCTCTATCTGCCTCTGCTCAGTCTACCTGTGTCTGTCTCCGTCTGCCTCTGTCTCTGCCTTTCTATCTCTGTCTCTGTGTCTCTCGTTTTGTCTCTCTTTGTTCTTCCCGGCCTCTGTGTCTGTTACTGTCTCTTGTCTCTCTCTGTGTCACTCTCTCTCTATCTTACTTACGCACGCCGTCTCTCTCTCTGTCTCCGTCAGAACTCCTTAGTCTATGTCTCCGTCGCTCTCCGTCTCTCTCCATCTCTCTTCGTCTTTCTCCGTCTCTGTCTGACTCACTCTATCTCTCCCGACCGGTTCTCTTGGGTCTTGTCCTGCGACACACTGCAACGCACAGCATCAATGAAACCCAAGTGAAGCGCAGTTTCAATGGATATTGAATGAAAATGAAGTGCAATTTTGTTCTGCAGCGTCGTGTAGTGAAGTTACAACAGAATTAACAGCACATAAACTTTCTGGGTGAAACATCACGTAGAATTGCCAACTTTCTTGGAGATCGGTCTCACGATGTTGGAATTTTATATATAGATATGGAATATAGATGAAATAGGTTTTAATAAAACTGTATACAAAAAAAATAAATTGAAATGGAATTGCACATTACAAGAAAATTGAAATATAGTTAGTTACAAATTATAAATGTAAGAACAAGTTTTTTTTATGTTGGGAGAGTAGGTCGTGACATTCGACCTACTCTCACTGTGTAAATGCTCATCAGTGAGTCTGTTTCTGTACTTTTGTGCTCTGTAGTACAATCACAGGTTAGCAACCTTGAGCATGACCGCCATCTACCGAAAGTTGCCCCCCGATCTACGAGTAGCTCGCGATTGACGGTTTGGCGGTGACCGCTCTAAAGGCTCATTCACAATGGAAACAAACATAAGCATAGAGTTAACATAAAAGTTGGGACTTCGTCCATAAGCGGACTTACAATGCGTTCACATAAGATCAACACGCAAGACGTTAACTTTATAGCTTTCAAGCTTCAATGTTCTATGTTTATACTTATGTAAGAAATAAGAAATTAACCAATCACAGTACGTTAACTCAAAATCATATATCAAATTAGTATCGAAGTCGATAGATCAAATAGAAGGCTGGTTTTCCGGATTGCGTGGTTGATTTTCGGCGGTTTTCTACTTTATTTTGTAGCATACTATCTTTTTGTAATTTAGTTTTGTTGTAGTATTTTTAGAACTGTTTAGTTAGTTGTAGTATTCATAGACGTATCATTTAGTTTTCATTTGTATTGAAGTTAAAATATTACTACATAAATTGCACCCATAGGGCATGGACTCAGTCGATATCTCGAGATCGATTCTCACATTCAACCAATAGTAAAGTAGAATGTCCCAGAGACAATAGAAAATCTTATTTCTCTTACGTTTATGTTGGACATTGTGAATCACTTATGTTTAAGTTTATGTCTTTGCGTTTTGCTTATGTTTGCATTGTGAATGGAACTTAACACCTAGAAAAACTCTTGATGGGGAAAAAATTCGAAGATATTGTTGAGGATTCATGTGGAGTATCCCCAAAAATCAAAATATGCTAAATTTCAATTTCAAGGAGAATGAGATATCAACCACAATAAAGGAGAACATTTTTTAATATTTAGAAAATTTCGTCATACATCTTTCGGGAGCGTTTTTCCCATCATCAGTGACACTAAAATATAAAAATAAGTAAACAAGGTAGCAAAATGAAAATTACAAATGTACATTAAGCTATTCAGCTTGAAAAGTAATTAAGGTACTTACCCAAGTAACACAGATTAAACACCCATAATTAAATGTTAGTAAAGTGCTCCGACCCAGTATGCCATCTTGTGCATCGCACGTGGTTCGGGGACAGACTGATGGAAAGGGAGGGAGGAAGAAAATAAGAAGCTATTCAAGTAAATAAATTTAAAATTGGCTGCCACCACAGAATTTATCAAAATATGCGTTTTGAACTCGCAGAGCCCCCGACAGTGACATCAGTTGATGCACCGAGCCATCTCTCCCGGTAGGTTATTTCTTTGAGGCCTCGCCCTCAACATTTTAGTTTTTAAGGCCCTAGCACGCCACGTTTAGGAGTTGTTTTACGATATATGCTGCCGAGTGTGTTGCGGGTTGCATTTGACGTGAATATTTAGTTTTGTTCTACAACGCCGTGTAGTGGAGTTACAACAGAATTAACAGCACATAATCGAACACTTAGAAAACACTTTTCGAATTTCTCAGAAATTAGCCAATTTTTATGTGCGAATGTTGGCGAGCCTAACCTGCAGCTATACTAGCGCCTCCTACAGCAGCACCCTCGAGCTTAGTCTCCGATTTCGATGGAGAGTCGCAGAGGCCTGCCTCGCGTGGCGACCGCTGCTCCCGTCGGCCGCGCGGCCGCTCGCGCGCGCCAGGGCGTCGGGGAGCGAGGGCGGTGCCGGCGCCGGGGGTCGAACCGGCGGTCGATGTGCAATCGGCGCTCGCGGCTGCAGCCGGAAATTGGCGGGCGGCGCTTCCGCTCTCCCTGGGGGACGGCCGCGACCCCGGCGGCGGTGGCTGCGGCGGTCGGAGGGGCGCTGAAGGAGTGGCGGTGGCAAGGGTTGTTTGGTGGGGTCGGTGGCGATGTGGTGCCGGCACGCACGAACAGGTTACAGTCGCTGAAGAGTTTGTAGAGGACGAGTATGTTTTCGAAAAACAACAGTGCGGTTTGTTGATTGATGATTTCGAACGCGTCAACCGCTTAGGCCCTTAGGGCCGTATTCATTGTCGTCACTTATAGAATAAGAAAATACTTAAGCTATAAGAAGTTACTTTTGATAAGGAAATGCTTATGCACATTTGGTATTCATAGACGATACTTAACATAAGTACCACGCTAGCAGCGTCTCGTGTGGCAACAGCGCATTGGGTGGTTCACAGCCACTTGAATTCTGCCTGAAACGTCCCATCAAGCTGGCCATGAACTATTCTTATGCATGCGTCCGTAGGCATCCGTGTGGTAACCTAACCTACACAGTTACTTAAATAGTGGTAGTAACTTAAACAATGTCTTAAATAGTGGGAAATCGGTAAACCTCAGTTAATTGTAGCTGATTTTTGCCACCAACGTTTACCAAAAATGTACTTTCGTCCGGTTAAAACGCTACCTTTTCTTAAATATTCTTGATCATTGTGCATTTCCGGAGGGTTGTACATATCACGTAAATATAGTTGCTACGAAGAAGAATGCATTTATAAACATTTTTATAATGTTCAAAATCGTAGCCCATCCATTTCTTTCACATTACGACTATTTTCAACTCACCAAGAGACGATTCACTTATCGCTATAAGTGGAAGCTGGACCTTCCTTATAGCTATAAGAAGTTCCTTATGCAAGCGGATAAGTTGCTATTATGAATTGAAAAACGTTATAAGGAACTCCTTAAGGTTTTCCTTATTATAAGTGACGACTATGAATACGGCCCTTAGTCCCGTAAGTGTAGGGCTTGTTTTTTATCGCGAGAAGTGGAGCTTATCTTCCCCTGCTGGACAGCGAGATCTTTCTCCGACCTACCCCTAGGCTAGCGGAATTTTTCCAAACTAGGTATCTCCTACGAACGGGGCACCACTCCAGCCGGGACAAGCTCTAAGCACACGACATGTGTGGTAGCGTAGTCCATGTAAGTGTGGCTATCTACCTAGTGAGAAAAGTCTGCCATTATCGGAGGAATTCTCCAACTTACTTGTCAGAGGCACTACATAGACATCAATTGATACCCTGAAAGACCTAAGCCGGTGCTGATGCGTTTGGATAAACGGAACACGTGTGATATACGCGTTTTTAATTAAGTATAAGACTTATTGATGCTTCTGGGGTATGTACTGACGATCTAGTCTCGTTAGTGTAGTGAATGTTTTATCACGGGAGGAGGCGGTGTTCCTCTCCCGCTGGATGGTGAGATCCGGCGTCAACATTCACGTCGGCTTGCGAGGGATTTCCCTCTCCAGGTGTCTCCCCAGCAGGGCGACGCACTTTCCGGGAGAAGCTCTGGGGTTCCGACAGCTCCCTGAAGATGTGGTAGTATAGTGTACTACACTTCGGTTTTTCTTTCTTGGCGCACGGGGTTGTGTCAATAAAATGGAATATCTCACGTTATTTCGCGTCGTTCTCCGTTGTGCCGCCAGGAATCGCATGATCGCCAGCACTGCTCGATACAGTCGCGATCATGCGACTCCTGGCGGCACAACCGAGAACGACGCGAAATACCGTGAGATATTCCATTTTATTGACACCCCCCCCATCCGCCAAGAAAAAAACGGAGTATATATACGTGTGTGTGTGGGGGTGGAAGTGTGTGGAAAGGATAGAACAAGGAAGAGGAAGGAAAGAGCGTGCGCGGTCCATGGTCTGATTGTTACAATACTTCTCTGACATTCGCTCGGTATTGATCCGACAAATCACGAAAAAGTAACGATGAGAGAGGACGGGCGAGAAAACTCTCCTCCAGACAACTGCTGAATTCGACCTAGATGACTCGACCAAATATCCGACCTTGCTAGAGTCGACAATCGTTACTGTCGGCACACGAACCTAGGACTTCCTTGTCTGAATCGCTACGAGACAGTGCGAATACTGGTTCTGAGCTAAGGCTGTCAGCTGGTAAATAAAGTATAAATTAAATTGAAATATGTAGTAGTAGTTATGATAAAGATATGAGTCAAGACTAGATAGATGTGATCAAGGGAGTGAGTCGTAATTGCATTTCGGTGTCAACCGTGAAGTACGATGAATTCAAGTTTGTTTTATGACAATGTGGGGCGGATTTTAATGGAATGTAATTTTTTCTTTTCACTTTAGAACAAGGCCTTTTAGTGTCGACATTAGTTTTATGTTATGACAAAAGGAAATGCCTTTTTTTATATGACATTTGTGGGTTTTTCGTCGATTTCGAATGATAAGTAACCTTTTTTTCGCAATTTTTAAAACATTTTTCACAGTTTTCATCAATTTTAAAATCATTTTAAGGGTACTTGCTTCTAATAATATTTACGCGATGCAAGCAATGGTCTTCACAGAATTCGTGAGCAGCCTACTCGATTTCTTTACTGAGAAATTCTAATGTCAACCGTTGTGTCTATGTAATCCAAGGATCCTGTGACTACTATCAGCGCCATTACCGGTTCGCGATAACTAAAGACAGAAATATTCTCGCAAAGAACAGATCAAAGTAAAAGTTTACAAGCTGGGTTCACTTGCACGAAAAGAAGAAACCTCGGTAACGTACCCAACATCACCACATTAGCAACGTATCCAACAACTTGAGTTGTTCATCTCATCTGATTTTTATCACATTTTTTCGTCATTTTTCTTTTCTTTTAGGGCATTCAAATAACTTCAAATAAAGTATTTTGAAAATTCAACCATTTTCTGTGAAAATGAGCTTCAAATTTCGCGTTTTTAGTAGCGCTAAAACGCCATTTTCTCTTAAACGGCACATAATTTTTAAAAGAAAATTGCTATTTATGACTATGTTTTTGTGTTCTTTAATATTCTAAAATTAATGTTTCCGTTCTACCAATAGGAAACAGAAAAATTAAGAAAATGACAAAAAAATGTACTTTTGGCGGTGATAGATGGTAGCTGGCAAGAAAGAGTGTGTGGCAATTCCGAATAGCTAGCGAAGACACAAGGAAATTGAAAACTAATACGGGAAAGTCTGTGCCATTCTGTAGCACCACTACTTCTTTGCTTTTAGGGCATTTTAAAAATATTTTAAGAGCATTTTATTGATCATTTTTGGCGATGTTTTAGGTCATCAGAATCCGCCCCCTAATTAAAAGCGAGGAGGCCGAACCCTCGCCGTGGACTTGGAAATGCGCGAGCAAGGCCAGTGTGTCAGCGGGAACGGCGGCAGATCTCGCGGCTGGGCCGGCGACTGATTTGGCAGGAAGAAAGGGGATTGAAGGTGGTCGTGAGTGTGTGAGTATATAATTATTCCCTGCGCGTGATTTACTTAGGATATTAGTCCCATGAGTGTAGTGCATGTTATATTAAGGAAGGTGCCGAGGTTCCTCCTCCGTAGAACGCGTGGATCGTTTCTTCTTTTTTTTTCATCATCATCGGCATCGTCTCTAATCCCCATTGCTCTCAATCCGGTTGGGGAGTACGTTAGAACAGCGATCGTCAAACGTCGATCTCGAGCTACTAGTAGCTCGCAGGGCAATTTTCGGTAGATCGCGGTCATGCTCATGGTTGACTAGCCTGGACAAACCCAGAAACAGACTCTTTGCTAAACATTTGGACATCTGCATTCGATCGGCAACTGTATGGCAGTCACGACCTACTTTCCCAACATAAAAAATATTGTTAATGACAAGAATGAGTAGCATCCTTCTCATTAACAAGTTTGATGAATTACATTCTTTACAATGATGTTCTTACATTTATAATTGGTTACTAACTATATTTCAGTTTTTTATTGTAATGCGCAATTCTACTTAAGTTTATTTGTCTTGTATACAGTTTTATTAAAATTTGTTTCATTTTGAAGTGTATGTTTATACATAATAAACAAACGTTAAGGTTTGAAAAAAAATCTGTCTTGGTTTCTTGGTAGCTCACAGTAGGATTGAAAACGGTCTGGTTGCTCACAACCTTCTTAAGTTTGGCGGCCACGGCGTTAGAATAATCCCTTCTCTGTTAGAATTATCATATGCCAGCAGCAATGCCTTGCGGTTCCCACAACTGCCTAGGTATAATCCTAGGAAAAATAAATTGTTACCAACTGTCACCAAAGGCATTGTAAGAGTTCTAATGATCGAGCGGTGACAAAATCCCGGGGGGCATTGGTCACAGGGCTTTTTGTCATCCGAGATCATTAGAACCGGTTAAGGCCCGTGGTACGTACAATATTTTATTTTTTGCCTAGTTTTTTAAATTTGTTTATTTTAAGTCGCATCAACAACTATGGTTATTAGCGACTACAAATTTATACATTACATAACATTTTCTTCAGTTATAAAAACAATGATAAAATAAAAAGTACAGAAAAATTATACATATCAAGCTATAATCACACACAGTTAAATATAAATGTGTAATCTAACAGTTTTGAAATACATTTAGTAGGATTATATGTCATTTAGAATATTACATGATTTACAGAAATGTAGTACTTTTTTTATAATCCTCAGATGTTAGGATTAGTTCTTCCTCATGCACATCAATATTCTGCTCGCGACTGTTGTCCTGAAATAGATTACAGTAGTATAGCAAATGATGGATGTTGACAGAGGTATTGCAGGGCACACAGGTAGGAGGAGGATCTCTGGTTAGAAGATGCTTGTGACTAATGACCAGTTCTTATTCTTGATAAGATCACCTGTTTTTATCACCTAATTTTAATGATTCAGATTTTCTTACTTAGTAATTAACTAGTTGTTAACTTGACTCGGTGTGTCTTTTCATATTTCCCTCCCATAATTCACTTTCAAAATTCCCTTTCATAATTCACTCCATAAGAGAACATGTAGCATCGTTCAACTGTTTTCATATTTCCCTCGTAATCACCATCCTCTTGATCCTAGTAATCGAACTCAGTATCGGAGGCAATGACAAGCAAAACTGTATCAATGAAAAATAAATATATTATCGAATTTCAAATATCCACATTTTCTAAATTGATTATTAACTATGTATGATTTGGAATGGAAAACATATAAATACTTTACTACATAGGCTACTCAAACATGTTTCAAGACAGTTTACGAATAATGTATTTTTATATTTCACGTTCATTTCACATAATTTTTTAATACTCAGATTAGCGTATTATTTTTCCCTGTGACATTGGAATAGCAGTAGGAAGTTTCAAAATTGCATATCGCATATGTAAATACTAGTTGAAGAATCGAGTAATTATGTAATGTCTCCTGTGTTGTTGTTGTTTTTTTTTTCAACATCTATTCTGCAGTTTTGGTAAAAGTATCATAATATTTTCAATTTACCAATACCACCCAATTCAGTATTAGAAATTTTGAAAATAAATTTAACGTTTCCATAAGAATCGAAAATATCGGAAACATCCTAGTTTTAGGGAACCCATGTTAGTGAATGAAGAGGGAGAATCGAAGCGTAGAATAAGTTACTAGAACTCAAGCAGCGGGCTGTAAATTATCTCACACACTGAATAAGAAGAAACATGAAGTAGGGCACGTTATAAAACGATTTTATCTGAGAGATAGCAACATCATTACATGACCATATAATGATTAAGATTATACCAAACCCTTTCTTTGATACGCCTGCAGGAAGGAAGTTCTCTCTCAACATTAGGTTGTCTAAGATTATATCATAAGTACCATAAGGAAATGCGAAAACTTTATCAAGAGGTACCCACCAAACTCTTGTTGAATTCTGAACTGGTTTAACGTTTAAAAGATTTTATACGCAAATTAAAATCCCATTAAATTTTAAATTAACAGATAATTTCTCGTAGATACGTAGGTCATGTTCATGAAATTGAAGTAATTATTACGTACATTTCCGACATGTTCGTTGAAATATTAAGTTCCATTGAGACATCACAACCCAGTTTCGTTACTGACCATAAAATCCAGCCGGCTATTGTTCTATGACGTTCTGCGCAAGAGATACGAGTAAATTGGTCTAATTTGTACATCCGGAATACTTTATAACACGATTAAAGAAACCGCTTCATCGTGAATTGCAATTCAAGGCCGAAGATGAATTGTTCGTGAATGAGGAAATTATTTTCGGAAGGTAATTATATTTCTTTCGGAATAATTTTCTGGAGAATTTCTATCTTCCAAATGCAATATTAAGTCACGCAGAACTATAACCAAAAACGTAGTGCTCTATAATAAAAAGCAAATAAAATGAACGTGTTTAGTAATGTTGAACGTTGAAGATCAGGATCATTAAATAGGTATTCTCAAACAACTTCAACCATTTTAGAACATATATAATTTTTACTTTCTGGTTTTACTACGTAAGTAATAAAGACACATTATTGTAATCGTGCGGCAGACATCGGCAATTTTCCGATAGAAGAACTCTTATTATCGGTCCTAGTGTCTAAAAAGTGGATCAATCTTGTTCCTCTATTTAACAAACTACTTCCTCTAACACGTTGTATAGTCAGAATTCATTTTCTTGTTCCTTGATACGGAAATCTCGATTAACGGCCAAATTTGTCTTCGTCTGTCCGTCCATCTGTCTGTGGTCAACGCTAGTGCCTAAACCTTTCAAACAATTTTACACAAATGTGTTATTTTATGATCAATCTGAACGAACTCAAGGGCCTGCGAGTTTGAAATGGATATATAGATTTTTGGAGTATTTTGCATGATACGTCAGCCATATTTTTTTAATAAAAGTTCCGATTTTTTTAAATTAAACGTTTTCCTCGGACAGCGCAAAAGAACTCGTACAAGAATGGCGACAATCTCAATTTAGTTCAAATCCTTGAACTACACTATTGAAGATTTTTTCCCTTAATGAAGTCCGTTGTTAAAAGGCAAATGAAAATGAAATAAAATCACGTACAATTTTGCAAAAATGAGTAGTTTTTGCATTATTTTGCGTGAAGTATAAAACTTGTTTTAATATGTATTTATTACCTCCTGTTCGGCAATACAACCTTTCAGGGGTGTTAGCAATTTACATAATAATACTTTGTCACTTATTCTCACGCTAATTGTCCTGATTGTTACTGGCTGTTTTATGATATTAATTTTATATTTCAGTTGAACTGAACTGAAATGGGCTTACACTCATCTTTGAGTAAACTGGGGTTAAGTTTATTTATTTATTTTAATTTTGCTACCGGGTGTTAGGAATTAATTCTCTTGAATATTTATGAGTAATCTAAATTTGTCTTTGGGAAATCGTGAGTACTGTCGGTTAGATTTTGGGTAATTTCTGCCGAGTTTGGAGACGGGGATGGCTGAAGATTCTGAAAAAATATAACAGCTGCTCGCCTCCAAGTATTAACGTGATCCCTCAACCACTAGGTCCATCAAGCTGGCCCGCCCACTATAGCAGAATCAAACCAAACAAATACCAGAATTTTAAACTATTTTATTACTAATTTATTACCGCAAACCTGAATTTTTTACCACTCATCTTCACCCCAAAACCGGGTTGCGGGCTAACTTGATTTCAAGCTGCCCCGACCACCGTAGCAGAATCAAACCAAACTAGTGTCACAATTTTTAACTATTTTATTACGAATTTATAACCGCAAAACCATTTTTTTACCATTCATCTTCACCCCAAAACGGGGTGGCGGGCCAGCTTGATATCAAGCCAGTCCGCCACCCGTTTTTTGGGTGAAGATGAGTGGTAAAAAATTCGGGTTTGCGGTAATAAACTAGTAATAAAATAGTTAAAAATTGTGACACTAGTTTGGTTTGATTCTGCTATGGTGGGCGGGCCAGCTTGATGGACCTTCAACCACTCCCCTCTCAGCGTTTGAGGACCCTCCCCTCCCAGCCCCAGTGGCGACTCGAGAACAAATGTTCAGGGTAGGCCAATCGGATTACTCAATAGCGGCGGATCCTGGGAAGGGGGCATGGGGGGCCATGCCCCATCTCAATCCGATTTGTTTATTTTTTCGTAACTTTATTCAATTTAGTCAAAACGATTGTCTCATTGATATCAATCCATTCTAAAGCATTACTTCCAAGTAGTAGCAAGCTCAGACATGATTTCAAGATATTCAGATTCCAAAAAGTATTGCGAGTGTGTGTTGTTCTGACAATAATTCAGAAATAGGATTCAATTTTTCCCAGGCGCTTAAATTCACTAAATTGCGTATGTGATCTTTTGACATTTCATGTTTTTGTATACATTTTGATAAATTTTTCATGTCAAAATACCCATCACTATTCCAAGTTCTCTCCTTGACAATAAAAGACATGACCAACATAAAATTTTGCTTTAACTTCAGTCCTTGCTAGCGATTTGTGTGAATCATACCAGAAAGGATTGAATTTTCTTACATTTTTCTCGCCAGCAGTACTCTACATTGGAGTGGGCCGACCACTGTCCAAAATTTGTCTTTTTTCTACATCGTTAAGAAAAGGAAACGGTAAAAGTAGTAGTTAATCTACAGTATCTGTCATATTACTACCGTAAAATCAGATTCAGATATAAAAAGTCAAGTTAAACTAATAATCTGCAGCATATTAATTTAAAATTAAACTAAATACTCCCTTTCTAAATAATCACTTTCTCCACTTATTAACTCGCCAACAAATCAGTAAATACACGCGCCACGCGGCTTGCTTATGAGTGCAATCGGAGTCTGCCGTCCGGGTAGGCAGCAAGCGAATTAGCTGACGTATACCCAACGCGCATGAGTCAAGAATGGACACAGAATGCTACTGTTCTACACTCACACGCAACACTCACCGTGCTGGATACTCGGATTGTCATGAAATTTTACCAGCTTGTTCAGCACCCTTCAAAACCCCTACATACAAATTTTTAAGTGCTATGGAGTATTAGAAATAGTGTTTTATAGGTGTTTTGTACCAGGACCTTTCGTGACCTCCGCGCTTCCCGCAGCGGGGCAGCCGTTGCTTCGGCAGCACCTGGAACGTTACGCGGTCTCATATTTCCATGCGCGTTCGTTCAAGAACGATGGTAAAGGCCATCGCTGTTTGATGATACGCGTTGTTTGGAATGTGTTAAGCGCACGAACAGTTTTTGTTGAACATGTAATTTGTTGTACATTTATTTATTTACGTATTTATTATTTAACAAGCCTTGTCGAGTTTTTTAATCCTTAAATCCTATCATACATATGTATAAATAATGTTAGTGTGCATTTAATAGTTGCACTCACATCACTCCTGCATGTGTTCTAGTCCTATTCGTCCTTCTGAACCTTCAATGTAAACGCTCGTTTTTGTCAGCCCTCCTTCCCTCCGAGGCAGCTATAACCCTGAGGACAGATAGCGGCGATAGTGGCGGCCGGCGTGTGAGTCCTTCAAAAACACGATTTATAATTTAATTTGCACTCAACGGTTTTTGAACTTAACTGAACTCTCATTCCCAAGAAATCGACGGTTGTTTTTAATCATCATAAATTGTGTAATGCTTATCTGCTACTATTTATTTGTCTTAAAATTAAATTTCTTTTGTCTGTGATATCTGCAAACTTTAAATTTTCTTTTCGCTGGACATCTTATAAAATAACTTTTATTTGATTGTAACTGATATAGAAATTGAAAATATTCTAATCTTTGTTCTTATAATTATCAATTTGATTATGTTACCATATTGTTGTAGCTACTGTATCACTACTTAACATTACGCAATATTTATTCTTATTGTATTTGTAATCTTATTGTATTCTTATTGTAAGTTTTGTTACTTAATTTTGCCATTTTTGTAATGCCATTGATTATTTTTCCTTTAATTAATGCATATTGTAATTTATTATTTTTTCTAATTAATGTATTAAGTAAATTTAGATCTACTATTTTTGTCAATGTCCTTGGCCTTCAACCGCCATCCTGATTGAGGTTTTCTGGGTTTACTAAATCGCTTAAGGCGTATGCCGGGATGGTCCCTAGTTTTCTCTCCCAGAAGTACAAGTATCCTGCCCCCCCCCCCCAGATTTTCTTCATAGTTTATGAAATAATGTATATATTTAATGTGGTTAGACGGAAGAGCAGGCCAAATGGCCTGAGCCTCGCCACTAATAAAGGCAATTATTATTATTATTATTATTATTATTATTATTATTATTATTATTATTATTATTATTATTATTTTATTATTTTAATTCTACAATTAGGGGACCGAACAATTGAAACTGTGGAAAGAATGCCTTTCAAGCGCTGATGTATAGCAAATGGGACGAGGATGGGACAATATCCAAAAGCTAGCCTGGAGTGAAGAGACCAAAAGGTTACTATTGCGAGAAAGTCTGTGCCATTAATTTTTTCGTGTTTGTAATCATATTATACCACTAGTAGTTTTTTTCATGTTTGTAATCATATTATACTTAATTGCACTTCAACATTTCCCTAGTCGCAACATTCGTTTGGAAAACATATTATTACAAATATTTCCTCTTATTATATAGTATTGCACTTCTATAAAAATGATGGCAATCAATGCCAGATAATCAAAAATAACCTCCAAAACACTATCGCGACAATCAACTTGCAGCGCACTTACGTCATCCGAAATGGCGTCCAACCGGTCAGCTAGCTGCAGCCGAGACCTTCGCATTTTTATCGTCTGAATCACCTTCTGGTTGAATTACTCACCTCGCTCTATGAGAACAAGATGGCGTCCTCGCTCTTGAAGACTAGACAATAGATCGTAAACTGTCGTCTCGGACAGGCAGCGGCCGCTGCCGAGCAAAAAGCGGTTGATGGCCGAGACGTCGCAGATGCGAACGCGGGAAGCGAAGCGCCAAACTCATCTATTCCATTGTTCTACGTCACGTGGGGGGGTTAGTGGCTCTATTGAGGGAGGTCGTTGACTCGAAACGGTCCTGCAAGAACTGTTGTTGGCGTTGTGGGTATTTGACTATCCCAGAAGAGATATGATGTGTCTTTATTAACCTTAGCAATACCATAGCATAACATCGGGAGAGGTGGCTCTCAGGGTATGAAATGATGTCGTCGCAGTGCCTCTGACCGGGAGGTCCTAGGTTCGAGTTCCGACGGCGGCACGATTTTCGACACTAGTTTGTCAGCTAGGTCGAATTCAGTCGCTATCTAGGGGAGAATTCTAGCGGCCGGTCATCGATGGTGGGAGATCCCTGGTTGGGAAAACCTCACTAGCTGATGGTAAGCCGGGGCAGGGTCTCGCCATCTAGCGGACGAAGATCATCGTCACCTCTCGATGAAAAATCGTGCATGAAACTTACGGGACTAATGACCTCAGTAGTTGACGCGCTCAGAATCGGTAACAATCAATCAAGAACTACTGTGGGTATTTGACTATCCCAGAAGAGATATGATGTGTACATGTCTTTATTAACCTTAGCAATACCATAGCATAACATCGGGAGAGGTGGCTCTCAGGGTATGAAATGATGTCATCGCAGTTCCTCTGACCGGGAGGTCCTAGGTTCGAGTCCCGATGCTGGTAAGAATTTCGCCACTAGCTTGTCAGGTAGGTCGAATTCAGTCGCTGTCTGTGGGAGAATTCTAGCTGTCGTCTAGTGATGGTGGGAGATCCCTGGTTAGGAAAACCCCGCTAGACGATGGTAAGCCGGGATCTCGCCATTCAGCGGGGAAGGATCCACCACCTCCCGATGAAAAATCATGCATGACACTTACGGGACTAATGACCTCAGTAGTTGACGCGCTCAGAATCGCTAACAATCAATCAACAACTGTTGTGGGTATTTGACTGTCCCAGAAGAGATATGATGTGTACGTGTCTTTATTAACCTTAGCAATACCATAGCATAACATCGGGAGAGGTGGCTCTCAGGGTATGAAATGATGTCATCGCAGTTCCTCTGACCGGGAGGTCCTAGGTTCGAGTCCCGATGCCGGTAAGAATTTCGCCACTAGCTTGTCAGGTAGGTCGAATTCAGTCGCTGTCTGTGGGAGAATTCTAGCTGTCGTCTAGTGATGGTGGGAGATCCCTGGTTAGGAAAACCCCGCTAGACGATGGTAAGCCGGGATCTCGCCATTCAGCGGGGAAGGATCCACCACCTCCCGATGAAAAATCATGCATGACACTTACGGGACTAATGACCTCAGTAGTTGACGCGCTCAGAATCGCTAACAATCAATCAACAACTGTTGTGGGTATTTGACTGTCCCAGAAGAGATATGATGTGTACGTGTCTTTATTAACCTTAGCAATACCATAGCATAACATCGGGAGAGGTGGCTCTCAGGGTATGAAATGATGTCATCGCAGTTCCTCTGACCGGGAGGTCCTAGGTTCGAGTCCCGATGCCGGTAAGAATTTCGCCACTAGCTTGTCAGGTAGGTCGAATTCAGTCGCTGTCTGTGGGAGAATTCTAGCTGTCGTCTAGTGATGGTGGGAGATCCCTGGTTAGGAAAACCCCGCTAGACGATGGTAAGCCGGGATCTCGCCATTCAGCGGGGAAGGATCCACCACCTCCCGATGAAAAATCATGCATGACACTTACGGGACTAATGACCTCAGTAGTTGACGCGCTCAGAATCGCTAACAATCAATCAACAACTGTTGTGGGTATTTGACTGTCCCAGAAGAGATATGATGTGTACGTGTCTTTATTAACCTTAGCAATACCATAGCATAACATCGGGAGATGTGGCTCTAAGGGTATCAACTGATGTCGTCCCACTGCCTCTGACTAAGAGGTGCTAGATTCGAGTCCCGATGGCGGCAAGAATTTCGCCACTAGCTTGTCAGGTAGGTCGAATTCAGTCGCTGTCTGTGGGAGAATTCTAGCTGTCGGCTAGTGATGGTGGGTGATCCCTGGTTGGGGAAAACTCCGCTAGCCGATGGTAAGCCGGCACCGGAGCTCGCCATCTAGCGGACGAAGATCGTCACCTCTCGATGAAAAATCATGCACGACACTTACGAGACTAATGACCTAAGTAGTTGACGCGCCCGGAATCATTAACAATCAATCAAGCATTGTTGTGGCCTCGTGAGTATTTGACTATCCCAGAAGAGATATAATGTGTACGTGTCTTTATTAACTTTAGCAATACCATAGCATAACATCGGGAGAGGTGGCTCTCAGGGCATCAACTGATGCCGACACAGTGCCTTTGACCGGGAGGTCCTAGGTTTGTGTCCCGATGGCGGCAAGATTTTTCAGCTAGGTCGAAGTCAGTCGCTGTCTGGAGGAGAGTTCTAGCGGCCGGCTGATCTGACCGGCAGTTTTCCGTGGTTTCTCCGATCAACACCGGGCGAATGTCGGAGCAGTATCCTAACAAGCGGGCCATGGACCGCGCGCGATCTTTCCTTCCTCTTCCTGGTCCTATCCTCATCCCTTATACACACATACACACACACACACACACACACACACACACTTACACTAACGTGCACTACACCTCCACACATGCCGGGAGACCGGTCGGGAGCTTACAGCTTGTCCCGGCAGGGGCGGTGCCCGCTGGTGGAAGATACCTGGTTGGGGAAAGCTCTCCTAGTTGACGGTAGATCGGCGCGGGATCTCGCCATCCAGCGGGGGAAGATCACCGCCACCTCCCAATGAAAACATACACTACACGTACGGGACAAATGACTTCATTAGTTGACGCGCTCGGAATCACTATCAACCTATCAATCAATCAAGGATCGTTGTGGTGTCATGAGTATTTGACTATCCCAGAAGAGATATGATGTGTAAATGTCTTTATTAACCTTAGCAAACCATGCCATACCATACCTAATAGAAGAGAAAACGTAATCTCTCTCCCGTTTCACGTGATCTACTGCCTGATAGTCCTAGTGCAGATTTGCGAGAGTTCTTGCTGAGTTCATCTGTGTAATTTAAATACAAGTATATTACCGCATTATTTCATCAGTTTTTAGAAAACTTCGGAAGTTATTACTTAGAAGTCAGTTCTTATACTAAGGAGGAAAAATACTCTATGCAGTTGGGTTACATCGTTTTTGAGGAGATAGGGAAACGACTGAGGAAAAGTTGACAGCGGGCAGAGAAGAGAGTTGGTCGTGGTATTAAAAACAGTTCTACAATTTAAAGGAATTTTTTCAACTGCTTCTTATTACCACCACAACACTAAAATGAATTGTTTGGGCTGTAAAAAAAAACTGTACATCCTTTTGAGGACCTATGCTATTTAAGGCAACATTGCCCATTAGGAACAAATCAGCTCCATTCGAGTGGAGTCTTACAGCCTTGACGAAGTCCCAATATTTAGGTCGAAAGCTGGGTAATGTAAAGTAATTGCTTATTTATGACCTACTCAATAATTGAAATAGGTGTCCAATTCTACTTACGTACTCGAATATAACTCTCGCATAATAATACTGCGGTCCCACATTGCGGTTCGGTATTCGGCAAGTAGCGAGCGACCGATCGCCGAATTCGGAGCAATGTGGATGGGTTGCTTGCTATTTGCCAAGCGACGAACATACGGCGTTTCGGTCTTTTGGACCCATCAAAGGAAGCGAAAATACGCCGAATACATCAGCTGTTCGAGATTGGGCGGGCAGTACCTCGCGACTCGGCAATTACCGATTGCGTGGAGTCACCTTTATAACATAATTTTTATAGCGAGTCCTGTTGGAATTATACGTATGTTGTATGGTTCTTGAGTTTAGGTCAATAAAATTATCTACGTTACATTGCTGACATGTCGGTCCGTTTATTCGGCCTTAAACATCATCGTAAATTTTTGTCTTTATTTAAATTATGCTTTATTTTCTTCAGTTACTTGTATATTTGGATTAAAATTAATTGTAGAGTTTTTAAATATTGTTATATTCATGTTGACATATTGGCAACATTGAACCATAACTACAGCACATTTAAACAAGTCAGTGCACAGCTCGTTCACAATTATGGTCATAGAGTGGAGGTGAAAAATTGTTAATAACGTGAGATATTGCCACATGGAGCATGGGACACCACAAGAATGTGTAGTTTACTTAGTACAAAACCTTTCAGGTAAGCCTGTTCAATTGTTAATATTAGTTTTATTGTCTATGTGTGTAAATAGTAACCTTAGATATGATTTTCTATAGTATGATTTTATTATTACAGCTCTTGTGAATGACGAAAAAATGGGCCGGAACAATGTGAAGTAGTTGTTTTTATTGACCTAATCTCACGAACCATTCAACATTCTTATCTTTTTTCAGTAAGTCTGAAGGAATTTTGTCCGGAGAGGGTGCCAACACGATTTTGTGTTTGGGGGTCCGCCAGTACCTAAACTCCGGTCCTCCAACAGACGGCAACCTACGCCTTATGCGAAGAAACTTTACGTCGCTATTCCCAGACGCATAGACTTATAGGTAAGCCTAATTAACTGTTAGAATGAGTTTTATTGTCTATGTGTGTAAATGGTCTCCTTACAATATACAATTTATATAAATAATTTCTTTTTAGGTTAGGTTCTGGCTATATCGAAAAGCTGTTTAAAAAAGAAAAAAAATTAACAAACAATTGCAGTAGAACTGAGTAAGCGCTACTACAAAGAGAATTCATAATTAACATCCAAAAGAGAAGAAATCAATATTTTAGACTCATTTCAAACTTGAAAATAGGTTGTGGAATTTGTTTGTTTGTTTGTTGTTTTTTTCTTTCTTTCTTTTCTTTTTTTGCTTCATCACACTCTTCGTTGTTCTAATATCCAAATATGGAAGAATTTCTACTTCTATTTCCCTCTTAAATTTCGAAATTATTTCCATATTTGGATCACATTCGAATGCTCTTTCCACTACAACTTGTTGAAGTTTTAGAACGTCATTAACAGTTTTGAAGTTGCTCCAGGACGCAGTTTCGCTTCCGTTACTTCATCATTACGTTGGAGGAGGTTTTCTTCGCTGATGATTTCCCCAAGCTCCTCTTCAGTGAGGACATTATAATGAGAGTTACATATATCGTGAATAACTTTTCTGTTCATTGGCCACACCCTAACCTCCAATTTGACGTAACTGAATTGAATTATTTTAGACTTTTTGCTATTCTATTAATGAGAACTGACATTGCAACTTTGAATTTTTTGCAGTACGTGATAATTTGACCTCCAGTGTGTGCCGAGATGGGCTCCCGGATGACGCTGATAAAGGAAATAAAATGTGTTCGCTTTCAAAAAATGTAGTAATGTAGTAATCAAACGATGCATTCGCGAATGTTAAAAACGGTAGTATTTGACTAATCACGAACGTTCGGAACTCGCGAATAGCGAATTCGCGGATGTCGAGGGATTACTGTATTTACGAAATATTGTCAGGACCGGCGCTAGGTTATTTCGCGCCTCAGGCAAAATTAGATGTTTGCGCCCCCCCCCACCCCCAATAATAATAATGTTTAGAAATATTTTTTAAAGTAAAATATGATGTATTATACATATAAATAAACACAAATTATTTTAAATTACTTATTTAGGTGTACCACAAATATAAAAAAGACATAAGACAAATGATAGAACAATAATATTTATTATAAAAAATTTACCAAATTTGCGCCCCCCCCCCCTGAGGTTTGCGCCCTAGGCGGTAGCCTAGTTTGCCTATAGGTAGCGCCGGCAGTGAATATTGTATGTGTTTCGCAGCTAACCTAGCTAGCCCAGAGAATGCGCCACTGCCTCGTGCGTAGAAACTTCACATCACCGTTCCCAGACGCGCGGCGCAGCGGTCGGACACGCGCAGACCGCCAGGCGTGCTGCCCGCACGCGTCGTCTGCCCGCCGCCTCCGCCGTAATCCGTGCATCGCACGCCGCAGCACGTGGCCGCGGGCAGCACGCCCGCGCACGTGCGTGCCATTAACGCACGCCGCCGCACGAGCTCTGCCTTCGCGCTGCGACGCACACACCAACTATTATTTACTAGTGGGGTGTCGCAGCAAAATGGTTTTCTATTGTTATAAGTAGAGACCGGATTTTTATGTAATTACATAATTTTTGTCTACCGTTCTCAAAATTGTAATCTTGGCAAATCATCGCCCTCCTAACACAATATCCAATTTTTTCGTTCCATATTTTTACATATTTAGTACTATATTACATATTTTACATAGTTTGCTGTTTTCACAATATATTCTCTAATCCTATCAATTTTATTACATTTTTTTATTAAATGGAGTATTTTCAAAAATATTAGCATTTTCTCTACATTATTGGAGAAATCTTGGTGTCAAAAGGATCACTGATACTCTGTTTGTGATCTGTAACCTTCATTTCCGAGAAAAATTTGTGACCGCCTACATGTAACACTTCGATGAGAATACTTCACGCTGCAGTGTATGTTTGGTGGTCGAAGATATCCCCAGTTTGCACGATGGCACCTATTGTGCCTTGTGTCTGGCAGTCAAACGAGGGTCCTGTATTACAATAGATGTTCATCTTCATACAACTTTCTCGTCAGTAATAAAAGATTCAAAGCTTTTATTATTGACCTATACCCTAATTCCCTTAATTTTCCACTTCCTTCCTTAAGTACCCTAATCACAAAGTGTAATGCCTTCCACGCCTTTTTTCACTACTTAATTTACGTGTTCTGCTCATCCCAGATCCTCACTTAGTACAATTCCCAAATATTTACAGCATTTAGTCCTCGAAATATACTGATTTTCCAATGTATATTTGATGTCTGTCTTTCTTGAACGCGCGAATCTGATAAACTTGCCCTTACTGGGATTTAATTTAATTTCATGTGCGGTACCCCATGATTCTAGCCTGTCTAAATCAGCCTGCAATATTTCTGTATCACTTGTGTTCTTAATTTCCCGATAAATTATACAATCATCTGCAAAAAGACGTATTTTTGATTCAATTGCCTGCCAAATATCATAAATATACCCTATGAATAACAACGGATCTCGAATACTTCCCTGTGGCACTCCGGGAGTTACTTCAGCCCTGGAAGGGAAATTAGATCCAATTCGCACCCGTTGAGTAGGCGAGCTGAGAATTTCTCGAATCCAGAGAGCAAATCGAATAGGCTACTCAACAATTCTATAGAAAACATTTATTTCATCTCCTAAATATTATTTGTAGGAAGTACCATTAAAATGATATCGATGAAATCAGCCAAAAATGCTTTAAAATGACCAAAAAAGGTAAAAAGTGATTTATAATTAGAAATCGACGAAAAATGCAAAATATTCCATAAGGAAATGGGTCATTTGCTTTCTTCTTAACACAAAATAATGTTTATACTAAAAAACGTTATTCTAAAGTGAAGAGAAGGAAAAAGGGATTTCATTAACATCCACCCCTAGTTGTAAAATGTTACTATACGAAATGATCGCTGTCACAGCTATTGTTTGGTCAGTGTTTGCAACATAATTGCAGGTTACGTCCGTACATCCATCTTATCAGGGCGTTCGTTTACAATTTGCTCGTTTTTAAATGGATTCATCACTATCCCTTGCAATGTCATCGCCCAGCATCGTTCATTTGTTTCCCGCCGTGTCAAATTGGTCCCTTCTTAGAGTAACTCCTGTAAATAACAAAGGTCTTGCGAAGTCCACAACCACACTGTCGAAACGTAGAGTACTTATAAAATTTTCCGTGTATCAAATTTTAAAGCTTAAATATTTTGTGCCTGTTCAACTTGGATTGATTTGATTAGTGATTCCGTGCGCGTCAACTGCTAAGGTCATTAGTCCTGAAAGTGTATTGCATCATTAATCGTGAGTGTTTGCGGTGACTGGGATGACTGACCCAGTGGTGTAGCGAGGGGGGCGTGGCAGGGGGGGGCGGCGCGCCCTGGGTGACACCATTCTAGGGATGACAGCAATGCAATTATTTTATAGTTGCAATTATATAATTTAAATCATTTACTTAACACTTTTATATATTAATAGTTAGTTTTCTTAGTTTTAGTAATTTGAAAATGTTGTTGTTGAAATTATATAATTTGTATGGTTTAGTTAAAAATTATTTATATTAATTTAATTAGTATACATTTAAATCATCAGCATAGATTATGATTTAATTGCAATTATATTGCAATTATTCTTAATTACATAGATTTTTTAATCTATTATAAATAAGTATCATGTGCAAATATGTTTGTATTTTAATAAAATAATGTACAATCTCTGCAACAATAGATATTTTATTTATTTTTTATTTTATTATTTATTTATTTACAAGTAGCCTGCGGCTAATACATATACAATATCCAACAAAATATAGCAGCTTTATGCTTCACAAATTTTAAACGTTAATAACAATAAAAAATCCTTAAGATTTAACTAAAATATAACAAGAGATAATATACTTTTACAAAGTACCCATTCAAATAGAGTATACAAACAAACAAAAGTTCTATCTCTTATTCAGGAACATCAAAATCCGTATTGTTAAGGCATATTCCAACATTCTTTCCAAACTGTTCTACATTTTCTGATTGGTTAGTTTTTCTGAGGTAGTGTGTCATACATGACTAATCCGTTATTAAATACAGTTTTTTATCCTTTAATACTCTTTGGTACATGGTAACAATCTGCCTGCCCTTTTTTATACTAAATTTATGGGGGGGGTGACACCATTAGCTTTGCCCCAGTTGACACCAACTGAAGCTACGCCACTGCGCTGACCTACGTTGGCTTGCGGGGATTTTCTCACACCAGGTATCTCCCACTAGCAGGACACCGCCCCAGCCCGGACAAGCTCTAGGCTCTGCCGACGGTTCTCCCCTCATGTGTTGTTGTGTAGTGCATATAAGTGTATGCGTGCGTAAGGGGGGAGGATTGATCAAGGAAGGGGAAGGAAATATCGCGCGCGGTCCGTGGCTCTTTTGTTACGCTACAGCTCCAGCATTCGCCTGGTGTTGATTGGAGACACCACGGAAAACTACCGATTAGAGCAGCTGGTCGCCAGAATTCTACTCTGGACAGCGGCTGGATTCGATGTGGTTGACAAGGTGGTGTCGAAAATCCTGACGCCATCGGGATTCGAACGCCGGGACCGGTCAGAAGCATTGCAGTGACATCAACTGCTACCCTGAGGCACATTAGTCGCTATTTCCCCATAAATTTGCCTTTTTCCGGCGCACAGTTACAATACTTTCTCTTCTTACAAAGTAAGGGCTTGATTAATTGATTGATTGATGTTTCCGGGCGCGTCAACTATTTAGTCCCGTTAGTGTATTGCGTGTTTTTTCTCCGGAGGTGGCGATGATCTTTTCTCCGCCAGATCGCGAGATCTGGCGCCGACGTAACGTCGACTAGCGGGGTTTTCCCCTCAACGAGGTATCTCCCACAAGCGGGGCACCACCCCAGCCGAGACCGGTCTCCCGGCATGTGTGGTAGTGTAGCGCATGAGTGTGTGTGTGTGTGTAAGAGGAGAGGATTGGACAAGGAAGGGGAAGGAAAGATCGCGCGCGGCCCGCGGCCCGTTTGTTAGGGTACTGCTCCGGCATCCGCCTGGAAAACTACGGAAAACTACCGATAAGAGCAGCCGGCCGCTAGAATTCTCCTCCAGACAGCGGCTGAATTCGACCTAGCTAACAAGCCAGTGTCGAAAATCCTGCCGCCGTTGGGACTCGAACCTAGGACCTCCCGGTCAGAGGAACTGCAGTGACATCAGGTTGATGCATTGAGCCATCTCTCCCGGTCAAAGTAAAGGTGAGTGACTGCAAAAAACTTGGCGGTCCCTAGTTCTGAGAGCGTCCACCAAGAGCCCTGAAACCATAGGGTCAGCCACTGGATGTAGTACAGTTTAGCTCGTTGCAGGCACCTCTCATGTTTTGACCGCAAAAAACAAGGCGGCCCCTAGTTCGTCAAGCGACCACCAAGAGCGCTGAAACCGAAAGGCCAACCACTCTGTGTCAGGGGGCCGTCACAGGGTAGGATAAGCCCCACACTTCCCAACACTTCTCACCAAAGTACGCTGGTGGGGGACCTGTGTCCGCCATCTGCGGGTCCGGATATTACGTACGGTTGCTGGGATCATCAGTACCCTCTAGCGACCATTTCTGACAACTACCGAAGAGAACGTAACTTCCTGTTTCTATGATTTGAAAGTTTTGATCGTTTCGATCGCGAACATGGCGGCCCCTAGTTCGTCGAGCGTCCACCAAGTGCGCTGAAACCGTAGGGTCAGCCACTCTATGTAGTACATTTTAGCTCGTTGCAGGCACCTCCCATGTTTTGACCGCAAAAAAACATGGCGGCCCCTAGTTCGTCGAGCGTCCGCCAAGAGCGCTGAAACCGTAGGGTCAGCCACTGTATGCAGTATATTCCAGCGCGTCGATCCACGACCACATTTGCATGGGCGGGCGGCGCAGCTCCTGTTGCGGGCAGCACCTGTGCCGCCCCTTCGCGCCGTGCCGCGCACAGCCCTTTCTCAGGGAACCGGTTCCCGGCGCGCGCGCGCACTTTTGGAGCTGCAGCTCCCCTCGCCCGCCCACCCGGCCACGCGGCGCTGCGCTGCAGCTCACAGGACGCTTCATCAGTGTCCGTACGTAAATTGGGGACCACCTTCATATTTTCTCGTGAATCTCTCTTATCTTCTCTCTCTCTCTCTCTCTCTCTCTCTCTCTCTATATATATATATATATATATATATATATATATATACATACATATATATATATATATATACATACATACATACACACACACACACACACACACACTCTCCGACACCGTGAGACCAATCTCCATGAAAGTTGGCATATCTACATCATCGAGAAGGTTTATGTGCTATTAAATCTGTTGTAACTCCACTACATGGCGCTGTAGAACACAACTAAATATTTGTCAAATGCAACCCGCAACACATTCGGTAGGATTTTTTTAAAACATATATCGTTAAGTAACTCCTAAACTATGCGTTCTATGGCCTTAAAAATTAAAAGTTTGGGGCCAAGGGCCTCATAGAAATGTTTCTCACATCAGAATCTACAGGATGAAACCTGCATGAACATTCAATTACATTTTTGCTGGTCCGGCGCTACCCGATATTACCTCACCTACTCAGAGATGTGCAGAAACTACAATTAAATGTGAACGAGAAGAACAGAGAGTGGCAGAGACAAACAGGCAGGGACTGGGTGAGGGCAGGAGGGAAAGACAGTGAGAAAGGATGATGGGAGGGGAAAGAGGGAGATGAAGGGCAGAACAACGTCTGCCGGGTTTTTCTAGATATACATGAAAATTGGGGAACTTCATCTTTTCTCGCGAAACTTTTTAATTCTACATGAAAATTGGGGACTAAATAATCCCTTCGTCTTTTTTCGCGAAACGTACTTTCGAATTCTAGGTGTAAATTGCGGACCAAAGTCACTCTAGTAAGGAAAAGGACTGATTGAGTTGGTAACCGCTTTAAGGCATCCCGCGCTGCCGCGCTACTGTCCAGCTTTTCCTTGGGCATTATCGAATAGCTTCCAGACTCGCTCGTATATCATAATGAAAAGCAAGAAAGCAATAGAAGAGTGTCCAAATTTCACGTTCAGCGATATAGAATATTAGCTGAGAAAAAGGAACATAAAAATGGCAAGATAAGCAAAATTAATTCAATCAATGGATGATTCAATTGAATGAAAAACAATATTACTCAAATGATATTTCGAAAGAAATATGCCAGTCCCAACTCTGGAAAACTTGGGAAGGGAGTTGAGTTTTAAAAATAATGGACTTGAAACTGTTCTTCGAAATGAAGTGTCACTTTTACTTGGAAAGGGATGAGGTTGTCAGTCCCCAATTCACGTATGCCCTTCACTAGATAGGTTCCCAATTTACATATGGGTTATACTCTTATTTTCCTTCTGGTCCCCAATTTACCTACACTATAATCAACTTGCGGACCTCCTGCGATGGCTCAGTGACGATGGCTACGTTGCCTTTCCACCATCGGTGTATGATTGCTTTTCAGACCGATTCAATGAATCGTTGGAATTTTTAATTTTCCCCTCTTCAGTTGCCCTGGAAGAGGCGGGAATTTATTCATTATTAGGGATACATGATTATCCGCAGCTTATTTGGCTTATGCAGAATCGTAAGGGCCTATCTTAAAAATAACTACTACCTTATAACTAACTTATATCTATTCTATAACTATTGACAGAAAGCCTCTTTGGTCTACCTTAGTTATACATTTTATTCTTCATAATTTTTCAAAAGGTCATAGGTTTAAGTTCTTCGTTCTTCTCTTTTGTTTTTTTTCTCATTCACTCTCTCATTCATTCTTAAACTATATTTACAAACACATTCATTCACACAGGCACACAACACAACACCACACTATTTACTATGTATGCACTTTTTATTCGCCATGGTGCCGACTTCACTCAAGCGTCCGTGGCACTCAAGCGCTTCGTTTCCGACGGCCGAGGCCAGGCGAGAAGCGTTTCAGGGCCTACCGCGCGCTTTCCGTCTCAATTGTTGGCATCGTTCCCCAATTGTGGCGGTATCTGCCCTGTGATTGGTGGAACGCAGCTATCGAAACGACTCTTTCAAATCTCGAGAAAATAGATATTCATAAATGATGTAATTAATATGTCATGAATCATGAATTGTCAGTACACACTCGAAAGAAACGAACATAATATACCTTTAATCCACCAATAATATCACACTTCACTTCTCTCACTACAAACTCACCAATTACTCCAAAGTACTCTATCCACAAGGATGTAAAAAATATAACTGCATGGAAGATACATAATTAAGCAGAATATTTATAAAGTGAGTTGTTATTTTTACGTAATTGTAGTTATTTGTGGTTTATAAGTTTACTTTAAATAATAGAATAGAAGTTTACAGATGAATTTGCTCAAAAATGTTGACAAACTAGCCCTGTAAACTCATGTTCATAAGACGGGGTGACTACAAAAGTAATCGTTATGGAAAGGGTAAAAATTCGGGTTCTAGGGTAAATATTTTAACAATTTTAGTGTCTGACTAGAGTTAGTCCCCAAGCCATTACAAGATTTTTCATATGTTGTAAAGTCTACGCGGTCCCCATAACTTCTGGAAGGGATGTGATTAAAATCCAGTTTATTACGACCTACAATGTGGTGAGAACATTTCTGGAACATATCTGCCACATGTGGGCGGAGAATTTGTTTTTCACTTGTAAATCTGCGGATACTACCCGACCTGGTTTTGACATCAAAACCGGGAAAGGTGGCTCAGTGCATCAACTGATGTCACTGCAGTGCCTCTGATCGAGGGGTCCTGGGTTCGAGTCCCGCCGGGGCGGCGGCAGGATTTTTGAGCTTGTCAGCTAGGTCGGATTCAGTCTCTATCTGGAAGAGAATTCTAGCGGCCGGCTGCTCTGATCAGTAGTTTCCCGTTGTTTCTCTGATGAACACCAGGCGAATGCCGAAGCAGTATTCTAACAAACTGGCCACGGACCGCGCGCGATATTTCCTTCCTCTTCCTTGTCCTATCCTCTCCTCTTACACACACACTTACACTAACATGCACTACACTACCACACATGCCGGGAGACCGGTCGGGAGCGTACAGCTTGTCCCAGTTGGGGAGGTGCCCCGCTGGTGGGAGATACCTGGTTGAGGGGAAAACCCCGCTAGTCGACGGTAGGTCGGCGCCAGATCTCGCCATCCAGCGGGGCAAAGATCATCGCCATCTCCCGAGAAAACACGCACTACACTTACGGGACTAATGACCAAAGTAGTTGACGCGCCCGGAAACACGAATCAATCAATTAACACCCCTTACACACACTCACACTTACATGCACTACACTACCACACATGCTGAGAGATTGGTCGGGAGTTTAGAGCTTGTCCCAGCTGGAACGGTGCCCCGCTGGTGGGAGATACCTGGTTGGGAAAACCCCTCCAGTCGAAAATAGGTCGGCGCCGAATCTCACCATCGAGCTGGGAAAGTTCACTAGTAGTCCTGACCTCCTGATAAAAAAGCAAGCACTACATTTACGGGAGAAAATACTTCAGTTGTTGACGCGTCCGGAATCACTAGTCAGTCATATTAACAGCAAACGCCTCATCAAGATATTTCGCGAGATGGTGTGAATGTGATATAAGTCTTCTTCCCAATCTGTCTCACTCCGACCCGCTGTCGCGGGCGAGGGAAAAACAAGGCAATGACCTATACCGGGGGTGTCCAACTTGCAAGGTATCAAGGGCCACAACTAAAAGTATCATCCCATTAATTGCCATGGTCCCCAAATAAGGATCTCAGACCATTTTCATTATTGCATGTTGTATACTTTAACATGCGAATTTTATTTCTTCAAGACATGGAATCATCCTAAAGGAGACATAAAAGCTAGTATTTTCGTGCCTGAAAGCCTGATGTTGATTTTTCTATGATTGCTAAGACATTGTACACTTCTGGCTTGGGTGGACACGATGATTTGCATCGGTTCGAATCTTCATCTGAAACCGTGCCTAGGTGCTATATGCCTGTGGTGAAGTCGGAGAGAGAGGCTGGTGTAAAGCAAACGGTGGTTGGTCCGCACCAAGGTTGACGGGATATATGCAGCTAAGTTCTAACAGTTTTGGTACAATGACTGTGTATGGACGAACGCCGCGACAAAGGACAAGCGCTATGCGCACAAAATGAATTTGGCAGTTAGTGGGTTAATGTGATTGTGGACCATGTGTACATTACTCGGGCGATTCATACCTGACTTCCCGGCTGCTCTGAAATGGGGTGAGATGGGGGTGGAACCATACATGATATCAGGTCGTACCATGCATAACACAATGAAACACATTGGGATGATTTTGAATTTCTGAATTTACTAGAAAAACATTTTAAATCTAAACTGTTATTACTCGTTCACTTTACATTTGCATACGGCAGAATTAGGAACTATGTTGTTTTGAAAGTGAAGGCCCAAACACACAACCGAGAATACACGAATGGTCCCGATGTCAATCAGCTGTCTCCGAAGGCAGCATAAGCGCTACGGACACAGCTGACGAATTATGCCCTTCTGGCAGTGAGCTGGAGTCGCGCCCTTAAATGATTAAGGTAATATACATTAAAATGGATCAGAGCACACGCTATTCGCAATATTCACGTACAATATTTTGATTTCTTCTTTGCACTAATCAACTGCTTAATGGTTATGTTCTTGCCCCGCCGGGGTTCTGTGTGCTGTTCACCGCCATCTATATCATATTAAACGGTCAGTATCTACTGCAGACGCGCGTTTCTCATTCAGTCGGCGGTGACCTCATGTAAACAGATCGCAGCGCTCCGTCTGCAAATGTAAAGTGAACGAGTAATATATATCCTGGACAATCCTGTTATATACCCTCCCCCGCTCCTGTAAAATTGCAATGTTAACCTGAAATTTCGACGCAGTGGAAAATGTTGTCCTCGTGGGCCAAATAACATAATTAAACCAACAGTGGTATTGTAAGCCATTAGTGTCGTGCCCTACGTCACTGTGAAGTCTATGTAGAAACTGGAAAGGATGCAGCAGTAATGTTTTTATTAACGTCCAAAAATATAAGTCGTAGTCAATATTTGCTGTACGTTCAGAAAGTTCATGGGTGCAAATATTTAGTAAAATTATTATGCAAAATTTTGAGTTATTTGAAGAAACGTAATCTTGTTATTACGTATTAACATATTTGCAAAATGTTTAGTGCATTATTGTGTTGAAATTACACAAGTTCTATCTTTATAAGTAATATATAATCAAGCTACGATTTTCTTCTATTTCATTACTGTACACAGGAAACTGTGAATAAAGAAAATAATAATAATAATAATTATTATTATTATTATTATTATATATTATTATATATTATTATTATTATTATTATTTGGACAAACCACATTTTGCGCAAAGTATTGTAGATGCACCAACAATACATAGATCTGCTCCTTAGATAGATGGTTGCAACCTGGAGCAGATTTTATTTTCAGCTGACTCATAATATCTTTAGTCGTGATGTAGTGGAATACATTGCACCATAGCTGCAAACAAACCGGGTATAGTGATCTGGGATTTGGAGAAAAAATCGTGTTTACTTGCCGATGTTTTTGTACCTTGCGATCAAAACGTCGTTACCAAGGAGGCAGAGACAAGAGTTTGGAAATCGAGATCAGCCGAATGTGGGGCGTAAAAGCACCGGTCGTCCCGATAGTTATCGGAGCTCAGGGATTTGTTCCGCAAAATTTGAGTAAGAACTTGTCTAAACTCCCAGGTAATTCAAAAGACTGGGAAGTGCAAGAAATCGCTTTATTTGGAACAGACTACGTTTTGCGCAAAGTATTGTAGAGGCACTGACAGTCACCGGATCTGCTCCTTAGGTAGCTGGTTGCAACCTGGAGTAGATTTTATATTCAGCCTATTCATAACATCTTTAGTCGTGATGTAGAGGAATAATAATAATAATAATAATAATAATAATAATAATAATAATAATAATTAGCAATTGAAAGGGTAACTCTACCTGCATTCAAGGGAGGAATGGGAATCATGAGCATCGTCCAATTACATTGGAAACAGATTCAAGACATGAGGGAACACTTCCATTCCAAGCAGGATAATCACATGTACGAAATATTGTGCACCGCAGATGCAAATCTAACACCACTGAAGCTCAAAAACCAAGAACTGGAAACTACCTCTCAGTGTATGGAAGAAAAACTACTATCATGGAAGCAAAAATCTTTGCACGGTTCTTATCCTCATCAACTCGAGGATACAAATGTTGACAGTATTCCTTCGCATATCTGGTTAACTTCAGGGAACTTATATGGAGAAACCACTGGATTCATGATGGCCATACAGGATAGAGTCATTAGCACACGCAATTACAGAAAATATATTTTGAAAGAAACATTGGACGAGAAAAAGCTATTATTCTGGACACATGTCGCATTGTGAGGAAAACTATTACTGATATGTCTGACATGTAGTATAGAAGGACCTGAGAGAAAAAACACAGATCTCGCTCGATACTTGCTCATCGGAGCCGTGCGAGTGAGCCTAGCCACAGCAATACTAGTGGCAGGTGAATGTTTCCCCCCCCCGCGTGGGAGAAGTGCAAAAGTCAAATAATAATAATAATAATAATAATAATAATAATAATAATAATAATAATAATAATAATAATAATAATAGTAAATCAGGAGAATGGAAAGAAACATTTTCTTGGTCACTCTGTACCAGCATTCGGCCCCTCCGGCTTCCCGTGTGCCAAAAGGGTTGCGAAGCGGCAGGAAGGAAGTGGCCTCATGTGCAAAGAACCGGTTTGCAGCCGCCCTGTAGCCAGTGGCTGGCGGCCTCAAAGGCATGCATCCCGCGCAATGGCCGCACTGCGCAGTGGTCCACATTCGGAAAAAAAGCGGACAAATATGTATCTGTCTTCAATACAAGACCCAGTTGAGGCTGTCAAGTTGATTGGTTGGGGATTCGGGTGCCGTGGTAATTAGTCCTGTAAGTGATGTGCGTGTTATATCGCGGGAGGTATGTTAAACCAGAAAGTGGCTGACCGGAGATTAAATCTTTTGGCTGACAGGCAATTTTGAATGCTGCAGCAAACTTATATAAAAACGTTTGTATGAAAATTCTTTCTCTAAATTAATAATGAACCATCGACCAAAGATAAATATGTTGTTGTGCATCAACTGATGTCACTACAGTGCCTGTTACCGGGAGGTTCTAGGTGCGAGTCCCGACGGCGACAGGATTTTCGACACTAGCTTGTCAGCTAGGTCGAGATCAGTCGCTGTCTGAAGAAAAATTATAGTGACCGGCTGCTCTGATCGTTTGTTTTCCGTAGTTTCTCCGATTAACACTGGCGAATGCCGAAGCAGTACCCTAACAAACGGGCCACGGACCGCGCGTGATTTTTCCTTCCCCTTCCTTGTCCCATCATCACCTTTTACACACACACTTACACTAACATGCACTACACTACCACACATGCTGGGAGACCAGTCGGGGGCTTAGAGCTTGTCCCGGCTGGGGAAGTGCCCCGCATGTGGCTGATACATGTTTGAAGGAATCCCGCTAGTCGATGGTAGATAGGCACGGGATCTCGCCATCCAGCGGGGGAAGATCATCGCCACCTCCCGATGAAAAACACATGCACTACTCTTACGGGACTAATGTCCTCGGTAGTTGACGATCCCGGAATCATTAACAGTCAATCAATCAATTATGTTGCTGAGTTTTAGCGACTTTTAAACCACCGTACAATGGAATATTAAGAATGAACCTTTTTCATATTCATATGTGTTTGAATAATATACATCGCACAGTTTGAAAAAATTGTTATTTTGATATTAAATGTATGAATTTATTGTTTTTTGCACGATAGAAATGCGGGTTGTGTGCTGAGGCCGATAGGTGGAGGTAAAAACCTTGAACCGAGATCGAGCAAAAAAACAATAATTTTAGAGAAATTATAAATTACATTCTCAAGAAATATAAACATTTCTCTACGATCGTAAAAAATGTTTATTTTACGAATCATAATATGTTTCATCTCTACTCTTCAGGGTTCATTTGAAAGGAATTTCCACCTCCGTTAACATTTGTATACAGAGGCCCTGGATTCGCGACATTCGGAATCCGGTACATCGTACGGTAGTGAGGCATTGTTCTTTCATACGAGTTCCTATTGTATATCTGGTACAACGTGTTTTTAATTAGCACTGAATTTAAAATGGTCAAAAGTAATTCTGACGTTTCACAGGAGTTGTTCAATTTTGCGAACATTGCAGTATCTAACTTATTTCCCAAAATTCCTAAGGCATTTATGAAAAAAAACTTGCGAAAAGTTCATCGCCACCTCCCGAGGAAAACACGCACTACACTTACGGCAATAATGACCTCTGTAGTTGACGCGCCCGGAAACACGAACGAATCAATCAAATCTAATGATCGTAGAAAAAAAAACATGTTTTTGTCCGCTTGCTTGCGTCGTTCGCGCCACTGTGCGCCTCCCCGCCCGCGATGCAAAACGCAGCCCGAGCGACGCTTCCCTTTCAGCGCGGGGCTTTGCGCATTCATCCGCGACGCGCTGCTTCTGGAACGCGCGCGCGCCGCCGCTCCAGGTCAAGGCAGTCGCCGCCTGCCACCACACGCGCGCTCGCTCCTGCAACTACCACCGGGAGAGGGGGCTCAGTGCATCAACCTGATGTCACTGCAGTCCCTCTGACCGGGAGGTCCTAGGCAGGATTTTCGACACTAGCTTGTCAGCTAGGTCGAATTCAGTCGCTGTCTGGAGGAGAATTCTAGCGGCCGGCTGCTCTGATCGGTAGTATTCCGTGGTTTCTCCGATCAACACCAGGCGAATGCCGGAGCAGTACCCTAACAAACGGCCACGAAACGGGCCACGAACCGCGCGCGATCTTTCCTTCCTCTTCCTATCCTCACCCCTAACAACCACACTAACATGCACTACACTAGCACACATGCCGGGAGACCGGTCCTGAGCTCACAGCTTGTCCCGGCTGGGGCGGTGCCCCGCTGGTGGGAGATACCTGGTTGAGGGGTAGTAGAATAGCGGTGTCAAGGCCTACTACTGGTGGCAGTGGCACGCCCTGTGGCACTGTGGCACTGTGTAAGATATATAGGTGTGTTCACTCCCAGTCTAAAACTGAAGCTTACGTGAGGCTAGTTCTTACAGTTCTCGCATATAAGCTCTGCGATCTTTGGGTCTCATTTGGCAAGGTCTTAATTGGTCGTGATCCATTCGACAGCTCTGTGGCCAGCTGATTACTTATTTCAAGTCAGCGATTTGTCGCTTCGCGGTGGAATTGGTAAAGTCCAAAGAACAGTTACGAAAATGGTTAGGAAATATTATATAAAACTGTGTAATAACCACAGATTAAGATGTCATCTTAAGATGTATATCTTACACCCAAACCGATCGCACGGACAAGCGAGGAACTAGCCTCAAAGTGGCTTCAGAAAATTTGCCCCAAAGGCGGCTAGTTGACACACCTATATATCTTACACCGTGCACAGTAGCAGGCCACGAGCTTCTGTGCGCAACTAGCGGCGGGAAAGGAACTATTAATAACCCCGCCGTTTTACAGTAGGAATGGCGTTGTCTCTGGTGGCGGGGTAATGAACTGCGTGGAGAGGCGATTTCGTGGTGGCACTCGTGCTACAGACTCCCGCTCGTGGCATCGACCTTGACAACATTGCTATACAAGAATTCGCGTAAGAATGAGCCAAAGTGACCGTTCGCTAAACAAGTGAACATCACATGTACTTCAGAGAAGTATCCCTCCGCCGCGACAGCTGTTCAGCCACGCTTCTTCGTGAAGTGTTTATGGCTCCCGTTAAGACATCACGGCTTCCCATGGTTCACGACAATGAAATTGTATAAAAAAATAAATATAATACGCAAAGCACAGAACCACGAATCCCTCACAATCACTGCTCCCCGCAGCTCGCCATCTGCCGGAAACACGTGGACCGGAATCTGACATTCAAGACTCGGTTTTAAAATAAACATAATACTTATCACACAAAAAATAAATTCAATATAATGTTTGTAAAAAAAAGGACAGAAACAGGAACTTTTACAGAAGAGCTCACAACACTGCACTTCCTAATTTCAATTATTTCTTCTGGGGCACTGTATTTTCGTCGGACGAGGACATCACAAAAGGAAGCGTCGAAACCATTTACAAGTTGGCCAACTGCACACGAACGAATCGAGGAAGGAAAGTTCAATGGGCTCAAGGACACAACTACCACAGAACATTCAGTTATGTTGCCAGCAATAGCTGTCAAAATGGCTCATTCTTATAAAAATCGCTCTATATCGGCGGAGGTGGCTCAACTGATGTCACTGCAGGCCCTGTGGGGCCGTCCATAGATTACGTAACGCAAATTTCGAGTATTTTCAATACCTCCCTCACCCTTGTAACGCACTTCCCTATCTCTCTGTAACGCAGCGTAACGTTGCCCCAGACCCCGACTCTCTCCCTTTAGCGTTACGTAGTTTATGGATGACCCCTATGACCGGGAGGTCCTAGGGTACGAGTTCTCACAGTGGCAGGATTTTCGTTACAAGCTACATAGGCACTGGCGAATCCAGGGGGAGGGGACCTTGAGTTTCTAAGGGGGAGGGCCAAAAGGCCTAGAATTTTCGTTATCTTCTTTTATTTGGCAAAACTGATTTAAATATTTATTCATGTTCAAATTTAGTCATTATTTAAACAATAATATGGTATAGTATCATATCTACAGAACATAAAAAACATTCAATATAATAACTAATATTTTCATTGTGTAACAAAAATCTACGATGTTACAGCTTGATGTTACAGCTACGATGTTAGCCCCCCTAAAAAAATGGTCGGCTGGAAGGTCGAATTCAGTCGCTATCTGGAGGAGAATTCTAGCGGCCGGCCGCTCTGATCGGTAGTTTTCCGTGGTCCCCCCGATCAACACCAGGCAATTGGTCCCTGCACTGCCCCTGACCGGGAGGATCGAGTCCCGAGGGTAGTAAGATTTTCGACACTAGGTTCATACATAGGTCGAATTCTAGCGTCCGGCTGCTCTGACCGGTCGTTTTCCTTGGTTTCTCTGATCAACATCAGGCGAATGCCGCAGCAGTACCCTAGAAAAACGGACAACTGACCGCGCACGATGTTTCCTTCCCCTTCTTTGTCCTCTCCTCACCCCCTTACACACACTCACATTCGCAACTAGCGTCCGGAAAGGAAACTATTAGTAGTAACCCCGTCATTTTACAGTAGTGATGGCGATGTCTCTTGTGCCGGGGTGATGAACTGCGTGGATGGAGGTTTTTTATTTTTGTTTTCAGTTAAATTTTAATTATAAATTAATATACACCACCACTGTCAAATTAAATTTTGTTGGTATTTAATGTCATATTTAATTTAGTTACTATATTTAATGTTAGTTACTAAGCCAGTTGTAAATCATCGATTGATTTTTGTTGATGTATTGATTTTGAAGATCAATGTTCGACAACATCCCACGTGGAGCCCTTAACCCTTACTTCCCTCCCGCTTCCCACCTTATCCCCTGCCCCCTTTGTGTCCTCCGCTCTCTTTAGCGTCCTCAGTCCTCAATCCGCTGCCCCGTCCTCGCACTTTTGTCCGACGCCGATGCGCGGCCAGCACCCGCCCCATTCACGGCGTCTTGATTTCCTGCTGTCCCCTCCCCTCCCCTCTCCCTCCGGCCATTCATTTGACCTCGCCCCCCCCCTCTCCCCTCCCCCACTCTTACGCGCCTGGCTGCGTGTCACCTCCCGATGCAGGCAGGCGACGCGATGGCCCGTGCAGGACACCCGCGGTCGAGTGGAGGAGCTGCAGCAGTCAAGGGTCGCGTATTGATGAAATGCACAAGAGGGGGAGCTTTCCTTTTTTATGCCCTCGCCGTATTCAGCCCAGTCGGATAGCGTAGTGATTGCACGCAACGTGAACTATGTCCGGCATTCATAGGAGACTAGGAAGATTAGTGCGACATTCCGCACTTTTGTACATTAAAATTGTTTTCAACATTTTCACGTCAATCTGGAACCCAACTTTAAAGGTTTATGGCAACCCATGGTACCATGCTGCAAATATTATTTCCTTCTGCCCACTTCCCCGTCTATAGCTAAGTGAAATTTCTCGACGTTTGGTTAGAATATGATGCTAAATAGATTAATACGTTAGTGCATATTTGTGCATATTTGGCTGATTTTTCCTGTTGGTGCATATTCTTATAATTATAGGTGCATATTTTGCATATTTCTTTAAAAAAGAGACTAATCTACAAAACGTTTCATCTTTTCAAAGAATCTTATGTAATTGTGAACGTTCATTGATTCTAAAGAGGCAGTCACAGCTTGCATTTTTGTTTTCTGTAGTTGATAAAATACTTGTGCAAATGTAGGATATTTCTTGAGAACATATTTTTTAAACCAGTCAGAAGAAATTCAACAGGAACATTCAACAAGTGAATATTTATTTCAATTATTTCTCTCGCTAAGTTGGGTAGATTATATTACGTTTGCACAAAAAATATTTCTTTTCATTTCAGTCCAAGAATTTTATCAAGACAGGTTTGCAGAAGAAATGAAATATTGTTAATTTTAAGTGCATATTAAAGGGCATATTTCAGAATTTTTAGGTCATAAATGCATATTTATAAGAGCATATTTCAAGATTTTTTTAAAATCATAAAAATCATAAAAATACGCTCCCTACGAAAAAACATGCATTGACCCTTTGTGGCTCATGGACAGCGTGCTAGTTTTCTGTAAGGTGGCCACGATTTCGACTCGGCCGGGGCAAATATGAAGTTGTAGGATTCTAATATAAAATCGTCTTAGTTACTAAGTTTGTGAAAGTGAACGAGAGAAAAAACCCAGGCTGCAATGTAAGCAATGTAAAACCTGGTCCTGTAGACAAATTTCCATTGAAACGTATGGAACCGTTTTTGAGAATATGCCGTTTGAATGTATCCGCACATTTTGAAGCTCATTTTTACCCAAAAATTTTGAGTTTTCGAGAAACTTCATCAGAAATTATTTGAAGCAATAATATTCACAAATGCGATCATGTCTAAGAAAATCCCTTAATATAAATATTAACAACGTGAGAGATGTTTTTAAAAAATGTGTGTCACTTTTTGAAAAAAACAAAAGTAAACAGCGAAATTGCGTTTGTATATACTTATACAGCGGTTTTAGCACAATCCATAGAAACAATTGAAAGAAAAATTTAGAGCCGTGTCCTAGAAAATGGCGTGTGAACGTTTTTGAAAATGCCTAATTTGGAGCTCATTTTCAGAGAAAACTTTCGAGTTTTCGACAAATATATGTGACCATTTATATAAGTCGACATTTGAAGCACATTGTGTGAGAGGAAGTAATTTTCTATATAATGGAACAAGATTTATCTACTTTTTCTATATCAAGGCCCCACAATATGAAAAATCACCGTTTTTGCCGCAGCATTACATAACTTTATACTAGGGACATTACTCCATATTTTGATATACCAGAATATGATAGGTTTTATTTAATGATGTTAGTTATACATGGGGTAGATAAATGGGGATTCAATATGGCGGTATGCGGCCTTAGCAACGGCGGCGCAGAGGTTGGCAAGGTCAACAAACTATTCACGGGCCTTGATGACGTCAGGACGCCGGCCTAGATGGCTGAAGAACATAAGATGTAATTGGAGCAAAAACGAGTGACTGACGGAAGTCACGGCTACTCGGATGTGTAAGAGACGCACGGGTTGGCTATAAAAGATCAGATAGTCTAATGTTGCCGCCGTGTTTTGAAATAATAGAAGGATGGACGCCTACCGAGCCATGAAGGGTTTAAAAATGCATTAAACAGGACATTCTGACTCGGGGTGTCGTAGAGTGAAGATCGTACATTCCGTCTCTGGGTGTCGTGGAGTATAGATCGAACATTCTGACTCGGGGTGTCGTGGAGTGAAGATCGTATATTCCGACTCTGGGTGTCGTGGAGTGTAGATCGAACATTGACTCGGGGTGTCGTAGAGTGAAGATCGTACATTCCGTCTCTGGGTGTCGTGGAGTATAGATCGAACATTCTGACTCTGGGTGCCGTAGCGTAAAGATCGTTTGTAGGCAATATAGTGGGAAAGTGAGACTTGTATAGCTTGTTTCGGACTTTGTCTTGTGAGAGAAGTGATAGTTTGTTTTCGGACTTTGAAATAATTTACCAGAAGTGATTTTCGGAGGACTTGTTCAGATTTTCGGACATTGCAGTTGGACTTCAATAGTCTACATAACCGGTGGGAGAGATTAGGAACCGGGAGCGTCGGACAAGACTAACAGATAGTTTAGGCAGTGTGGACTGGACGTGTCAGCGGCGGCGCAAGACCGGAAGAGAAAAGCGGAACTTGGAATTAACAACGGCCAAGTGAGAAGCGACTACGGAGCGTTGGCATGCAAAAACGGTAAAAAAATACTGCAGTATAAAAGAGACAATTTATTCAAAAAGGGTCATGACCATCTAATTAATTGTTTTAATTTAAAAGTTAAATAAATTGTTGAATTTTGTCTTTGGAAAAGAAAAGAGTTTTTTCATTTGTCAATCATAATTTTTAATTAGTTGAAAGCATAATTATTACATTTCAGATTCCACGCCATACTGTATAGTTGGCAGATCAGGTAATCGGCTATCGAGGCGATAGCGAGTATTTGTATCCGGACCCATCGACCCAAGCTAGCTGGATGTTTAGATAATTTTTGTTAAATCAGATAGAAAAACTTTGATAGTAATTCATGTAACCTGTTTCTGGCGCCCAAATCTTAATAAATTTGGAACAGGACATGATTACAGCCACGCTTTTGATGAGACGTTGAGAAAGGTATATTTCAATATATATGTATACACATATATGCGGAGTAATATATACCTCCGTATACGTGTATGTATAAAGTAAAAAATACATTCTCAGGCAGAACTTCTTTGCAACAACACAAACCGTTATGATTCAAAATAGTATCTGTGATCAGTAGAGACCGGAAAAATATGTAGTATTAAACGTCAAAATATGTACATAAATATGTAATGAAAACAGTAAGAATATGTAATAAATATGTAAAATCGGATATAATATGTAATATTAAAATACACTAATTACAAAACACATTTACATAGCAAGAAATTACATTTAGAAAAACTGTTCACTTAACATCATACAACTTTCTCGTCAGTAGTAAAAGTTTAATCTATTGTAGTCCAGGACAGTAGTTTAGCAGCCAGACTATTTGCAATAAAACCCATCGCACAAACTGGCCAGATCTACGACCTGCATACTTTCACTGTAGCATCTTCATCAAAGTGTTACACATCGGCGATCGTAAATTTTTCTCGGAAATTGAGGTTACAGATCACAAAACGCGATGTCAATGACATTTTGACTCATTTTGGACACGTAGATTTCCCCAATAATGTAGGGAAAATGCCGATTTAAATAAAATACATATTTTCATAAAAAATATGAACTTAAATTGAAGAAAATTGATAAAATAAGAAAATATATTGTGAAAACAGCAAAACATGTGAAATATGTAATAAAGTACTAAATATGTAAAAACATGTAACCAACAAATTCGATATTGTGTTACGAGGGCGCCAAGATTATTACAATTTCAAGAACGATAAGCAGAAAGAAAAAAAATATGTAATTACATTAAAATCCGGTCTCTAGTGATGAGGCACATAACAATCTTGATGAGACATTATCTTCTCTTCTCTAAAACTAAGTAATTTACAATCCAATTCAGAATTAATACGAAAACGCATAAATAACATTTTAACCCGGAAGTTAGAATTTTAGAACAACGCACTCAGCCCGTCTTATCCTCAAAAACCACTGTGCATTTAGCCAAGCAACCGCTTCACTTCCTAAACCAAGAAAAGTCGGCCGTTCTTATTTTTTAGCACCGGGGCCTAAGCCGGGAAGTCGCACTATATCTGCGCGTCATTGGCTTCATTAGCGTAGGGTTGGTCGCGAGGGCCATTGCTCATGGCGGATGTCGCCGGGACTGCATTGCCCGCGCGTTAGGGCCGCGCGGCCGGCGGTTTCGTCTCTGCGGATCGCCCTAAGCCTCCTCCAATCTCCTTTCGTCTCGTTTGAGCTCATTTGCGCCGCCGCTAAGCCCCTCTTGAGGGTTCATGGCCCCCTGTTTCACTGCCGGCGCTCGTCTGCCCCCCCTCTCGCTGTTCTTGGTGGTGGTTATTCTTGTTCTTCTTACCGCCTGTTTTGTTGTAATTCTCTTCATCCTCCATCTCCTTCTCCTTTTCGCTCTCTTAATCATATTCCTCCTCTTTCTGTTCATATTCCCCTTTCTTCTCCTCTTCTTCTTCTTCTCTTCTTCTTCTCTTCTTCTTTTTCTCCCCCTCCTCTTCTTCTTCTCCTCTTCTTCTTCTTTTTCTTCTTCTTTTTCTAAGCCCCTCTTGAGGGTTCATGGCCCCCTGTTTCACTGCCGGCGCTCGCTGCCCCCCCTCTCGCTATTCTTGGTGGTGGTTATTCTTGTTCTTCTTACCTTCTGTTTCGTTCTAATTCTCTTCATCCTCCATTTCCTTCTCCTTTTCTCTCTCCTAATCCTATTCCTCCTCTTTCTGTTCATATTCCTCTTTCTTCTTTTCTTCTTCTTTTTCTAAGCCCCTCTTGAGGGTTCATGGCCCCCTGTTTCACTGCCGGCGCTCGTCTGCCACCCCCCCTCGCTGTTCTTGGTGGTTGTTATTCTTGTTCTTCTTACCGCCTGTTTCGTTGTAATTCTCTTCATCCTCCATTTCCTTCTCCTTTTCTTTCTCTTAATCATATTCCTCCTCCTTCTGTTCATATTCCCCTTCCTTCTCCTCCTCTTCTTTTTCTTCACCCTCCACATCCTCCTTTTACTATTAATCGTCCTCCTTGACCTTATTCTTCTTCTCAACCTTCTCTTTCTCGTCTAACTCTCCAACATCCTCCTTCTTCCTTTGTTAATCCTCCTCCTACTCCTCTTCTTCCTCTAACTTCCCAACTTCCTCCTCCCATTGTTAATCTTCCTACTCCCCCCTCTTCTTCCTGTAACTCCCCACCATCCTTCTTCTCCTACTATCTGTCATCTTATTTTTCTGCTCGTGTTTCACTTCTTCCTCTAACTCCCCAATATATTTCTTCTTTTGTTAATCCACCTCCTTCTTTTCTTTCTCTTACTCTCCAACATCTTCCTCCTTCTACTGTTAATCCTCCTACTCCTCGACCTAATTTTCCTGCTCATACTTCTCTTCTTTCTCCTCCTCCTCCTCCTCCTTCTTCTCCTGTTACTCTTCAAATTCAACATATTCTTTCTGTCATACTCCTTCTACCATTAATCCTACTACTACTACTCGACTCTTATTTTCCTACTTATCATTTTCTTCCTCATCCTCCTCCTCCTCCATCTCCTCTGTCTCCTCAACATACTCCTTCTTCCATTAATCCTCCTACTCGACCTTATTTTTCCTGGTCATTCTTCTCTTCCTCCTCCTCCTCCTCCACCTCCTTGTCCTCTCCCTCCTCTAACTCCTCAACATACTACTTCTACCTTTAATCCTTCTACTCCTCGACCTTCTTTTCCTGCTCGTCCTTTGTTTTCTCCTTCTCATCCTCCACCACCTCCTATTGTCCTACTAGTCATACTTCGACTTCTAGTTCGTGAGTTCAGTTTTCTCTTTATTCTTCCCTGAGTCCTTGGTATCCTTATTATACATTCACGGTATTTTTTAGGCTATAATGTAATCTTAACTCACTTAACACATGACAAATTGCCAAAACATTTTTCACACTTTACACTCTTAGCTCTGCCAAAAACATCATAATGAACTGATCTTCCTTCACAAAACATTTTTTTTATGCCGGAGGAGCTTTATTCCTTAGATATCCCTCTATGAGCCTGATCCATAGTCTAGGAATAAAAAGAATATTTTCAATATATTTTCCCAAGTAAATAAATAAATGTATTCTCGAATAAAATAAATAAAAAATATCAGGGATGTCTTGCCATGTTAATTTTAATAGACATTAGAAATAAGATACCTAGACAACATTGGTCGTTGAGTTCATTTATAAGAAAGATATCACCATCTACAACAAGAACTAAACTTGATATGGAGTTTCAGAGTTAGATGTTTTTAGGGATTTTATCCTTTTCCTAGTGTTTCTAGGGCCACTAACAGAAGTTCTCTGTCTCTAATATTCCTTTGAAGCTTAAAGTTCACCATCAAAGCTTCTAGTTTTCGGACTGATTACACTTTGCATAAACTGAGAGTACATACTCTGAAGATTGTATGCGTAAACACGAGAGCATCCTGACAATGTTCGTAACTTTTATGTAGCCTTTGTTTTCAGAACACGCGCTCTGGAAATCTAAATAACCTAAGGATTTCACGAACCGTGAAGGCTTGGAGTCTACTCCCGAAAATTATAATGCAAATGTAGAGAGACACAGTGGAAACAGAGAAAGGGAAGATGAAAAATGTTAAGTCGTAGTTTGTCTTACGGGAAATATTTTGTGCGTTGACGGGCTAGATTTGTCTCGACTACTTATCTTCATGTTCATAGGTTATCAAGTACCTAGTGCCAGTTTTTTTCGAATTATTTCTGAAACGTAGAAAACGATTATAGATGTGACGAAACAACCGACAAACAACAGGCGCCGACAAACAACCAAAAAGAACAGACTGCTAAAGAAATAGATGCTTGAAAAATTGGTTAGTACACCCATGTGAGATGCTTTATATGATTTATCATAGTACATGTATTTTGCTTGGTTTAATTTTTTAGGCAAAACAAGTTAACCGTCGCATTCTCAACAAACAGAAAAGAAAGAAAAAGAGCTAAAAGAAACCAACGAGATCAATTTTCTAATCATCCAAAATAATCGTTGTATACATTATAACGTAATTTAGTACATGCATATTAAAAAATATAATTGTTTTTCTGCACTTACGTCTTAAACAGGCCATTCCTATAAGGTTAATTGTCCGTGAAGTTAAAGTTCCCCGGACCAGGCCGGTAAAACCTCTTTACAAAATGTTACACTCAAAATACGAGGAATGTTTCTTTTTCAACGCCCGATATAGTGTAACAAAAGTCAAGAGTAAAGAAAAAAATGAATTATTTAATAAATTCTATGGTTAATATGGTTAATTTTCTACATCATCGCAGTGAAGAATCAAGCATTTGTCTTACCTGCGAACGAACTTCTCGATTCCCTCTTCGTCGAACATTGCCGCCACTAATTTGAAATGGACCTGACCTTTGCTTTGAAGCTCATCTGCTTGCTGAATGGAAGCTTTGGTCTCCAAGAAAATTCTTCAATTCGAGGAAGAGATTAACATCACTCGCCCCAAAGTCAAGCTACACGCCTTATGATCAAACACGATCCATCTGCTCCAGATGTTGTTCGGTTGCAACAGCACTGTAAGGGTCGGTGTTGCCGTGAATGAAGGCGTCTCCAGAAGCCAGTATTCCTCATTTGTTTGAAAGTTTACACCATACACTTGGCTCGTTCTTTTGTGAATTGCTGCTGGAGTGTTCCCTTCTTCTTGAAGAAAGCGAATTCACTATCAGAAATTTCCACATTACTTTAATGTAATGTACATTAAAGTAATCATGAACGAACATTAAAGTAATGTATACATGTATATTAGGATGCAAGAGCCAAAGTTTTGTAGTCATATCTGGAAGGAATGAATGATCTTGATGGACTGATGAATATACAATATGAACGACAAAAGGCAGAGGAAACTGGAAAAGTTCTGCATTAAATCTACACTGATTTTAACTCGGGAATTACATTTAATGTTCAAATATATTAAACTCTTTTTAATGCACAAAATTACATTAAGTTTCATGTACAATACATTAATCTACATTAAATTTAATGACTGGACAGTGTAGCAGAAAGCACTTGGCAGGAGAGTCAACCTTATCAGCCTTCTTCAAATGCCTACAGTTCAGTACAAATTGGCGACATGGCGTGAGTTTTGGCAGGGGTTGTAGTTAAAAAGATGCGCAATCGCCCACTACACATCCCCAAATTCTTCTACTTACTTAATGGTTTAAAGATCAATCAGAAGTTGAAAAAACTTATCGTATATTGCATCTGGCTCACAAGAAGAAAACGAAGTTTTTCCCAAGTAAAGGGATAACTTAGGGTAACTCGTGTTAACCTTCTTGAGTTATTTACATACGCAAATGAATTTCCCATAGAAATGACCACAAATATAAAATAAAAAACAGAATTCAACAATCTTAAACAAAATTGTGTATTAATATTAATTAACTCTAATCAGTCTTCATTCATAACAACGAGGGTCGAAATACAGGCTGCAAATTAATTGAAAAATGACCAGAAGTTTCTGTATTCATAGAAAGACTGTTCTGAGTAATTGGAATATTACGCCATTCATTGGTTGAAATATGGTCTCAAGGGAAGGTGGTGAAAATCAGAAAACATATTTTCCCTGCAAATGAATGCACAAATTCATTTGGTTCACCCTTGGGAAGAACGTGTGAAAATCACTTGAACTTGGAATCACGGTGTCTTCTGTAGGAATAAAGAATAAAATCAGAATGTAGTGAATAATTAATTCCAAACTTATTGGGACATGCTTAATTTCCTCCAGGTCTTAGATCATGGCGTTTCATCATATAAACTTTATGTTTGTGAAATGTCTCTTTTAAATATTTTCAGATAATTTGTTTCCCTTTACATAGCTGAATAAAATCGACCGCAGATTTATTGTAGAAGACTATTTCTTCCTTTCTTCTTTCAAGGAATACCACAAGATATCCGCCGAAACCATTGAAATTATCTTGCTTGGAACATAGGCGCCCAGAGAGAGAGAGAGAAAAAAGCGACCCGAATCTGTAGCTACACGTGGACCCCTTGTTTCAAACAAATGTTTTTCTCCATATATTTTATTATTATAAATATATTGTAAAGTTATTTTTACTTGAACAACACCTAAATAAATATTACTTTTCAATCAATTTCAGTCATCAGTACTTTAATTGAAGAAAATAAATTGTGGTTAATTTTTAATAATTATATTTTAAACAGTTAATTTATGTTGAATATTGTAAATTAGTATAAAATACTCATGCAACATTACATTTGAATTAGATGCTGATACTGAAATCTTCATGCGTGTTGTCGTTAGCGGTTAGATTGAAACAGAAGTAAATATGTCTTGCACAAAAAACATATCGGTGCCGCAATTAAGAAGAAGTCTGAGTCAGGTTGCTCCAACTGCCCACCACTACTGAACGCTAATGGTCTGGAATTCAGTGAAGATCATCCTTGTTATTGCTGTCTAATTGCCGGCTCGGGAAATGTGTCCATCAGCCAACACTCACCAAGGCTGTCGTAGACCATCAGCCAACACTCACCAAGACCGTACTGTCGAACGAAACATGTCACTAGTCAGCGAGGAAAACTTGTCGGCTATGAACAGACCTGGAGATACCATGACCATTGCCTCACCGTCCCTGAAGATGTATGCCACAGGTGCAGAGGAAACGTCTGTTAAAAAAAAAATAAAAATAAAAAAAATAATAAAAAAAAAAACTCGACTGTAACACGGCCTACCAGTCCGGTAGTCAGATGATTATTTCGTGTTCGCGGGCGCTTGAACTACTGTAGTCATCAGCCCCGTAAGTGTAGTACATGTTTATCCCGAGAGACCGGATGGCTCAGTGCATCAACTGATGTCACTGCAGTCCCTCTGACCTGGAGGTCCTTGGTTCGAATCCCGACAGCCGCAGGATTTTCGACACTAGCTTGTCAGCTAGGTCGAATTCAGTCGCTGTCTGAAGGAGAATTCTAGCGTCCGGATGCTCTGATCGGTAGTTTTCCGTGGTTTCTCTCATCAACACCAGGTGAAAGCCGGAGCAGTGCCCTAACAAACGGACCTCGCGCGATCTTTCCTTCCTCTTCCTTGTCCCATCCTCACCCCTTACATACACACACTTACACCAACATGCACTACTCTACCACACATGCCCGGAGACCAGTCGGGGGCTTAGAGCTTGTACCGGCTGTGGCGGTGCCCCACTGGTGGGAGATACCTGGTTGAGGGAAACCCCGCTAGTTGACGGTAGGTCGGCGGCGGATCTTGCCATCCAGCGTGGAAGAAATCACAGCCACCTCCCGAGAAAGACATGCACTACACTTACAAGACTAATGACCTCTGTAGTTGGCGCAGTTGATACCGAGTACCAGAAAGTTAAATCTCACGAATGTTAAAAATATTACTAAATTTGTTATTGTAAAATGTAAAACCATTGTAAGACTACAAGGTCGATTAAGATGAATAAAAATGGTAATAAAAAAATTGTTTCAATTCATCTTTTAGGAAGTGAAGAAATAATTGTGCTCTTGTCTTGGTAAAGTTTTTTCCGCAATCATCGCTCAATAGTGTAAATGGTATTTGTTTGCACGGTGGCGCTCCCCAGCGCCGGCGGCCGATGCTGGAACTAACACGATAATGTTTACTATTCAATTTCTCGGCACCTTTGAAGTTTCTCGAGTCGCTGTTTGCAACATTGTGTGTGTCTCGACAAGATAATTACAAAATGACATGAACGTTTTTTCCCCTCCTTAATTTGGCCGGAAAATATCCGTAACCGCTGCACGTTCCGTTCCGTTCCTAAGGCTTAATGTGTTGACTAACTTTATCGCGAAAAGAAAGTGTTGTTGTTGTTTTTTTTCCCTAGGACATTTTTTCGGTCGATAGCAGGTTATCCTTTATGCATATCATAAGTTGGTCCATCATTGATAAGACAGAAATCTTTTAAATAACAGCTTTATTACCAAAACTTCTCCTAGCTTAAATACACAGGTAGTATCAAATAAATTTACAAAATTATATGATGGTTTATTGAACCTGTTTTCTAAACATTAAGATATTTCACTTATTGTTATTTTTTAAAAAAATCTGTCTGTTTTTACAATCTCTCTCTCTCTAATTTCTTTCATACTGTTTGTAATATGTCCTTAAATTTTCTAAAGATTTTAACAAGGTGCATTCTGTTGACTCGTGTATATTTTTTTTTGGTAATTCTTCTGTTTGACACTTTTCCATTGTTTTTATATATTATAATTATTTGTCACCTGATGATGGAAACCAAATGTTTCCGAAACGTTGTGGAAAATTTGTATATAAAGCTGTTATTTAAAAGATTTCTGTCTTATCAATGATAGACCAACTTATGATATATATATATATATATATATATATATATTAGTAATATAGACAGAAACGAAAAATATTAAATACAATTATCCTTTATGTCTCGATGGGACGCATAATCGACCATGCACTAGATACCAAAACACTTGTGGGCTCCTCTGATTGATCACACTTGGGGTCAGCAGAACGCGAGACCCTCCACGACAACACATACATAAAAGACAAGGGACAAACAACCACGCTCAAAGCGGGACTCGAACCCGCGACTACTCGGACCGAAGTGCTGAGTCGGTACACGCTCTTAGCCACCTCAGCCACCTAGGTCGGCGAGAAGAAAATTTAACTAAAAAAAAACTCCTTTTTAAGCATGCTACCAGTTTTAACATTCACGACTGCAACATTCGCGAGGGCGGCTTTTAGTCGTACATTTTTCTAAGCGAGCATATTTCATGTCCTTTATCAGCGTCATTTGGGAATCGAACTTGAAACTTGACAGACACTGGTGCTCAAAGTATCACGTTCTGCAGGAATCTCACATTTTGAATATCAATTCACATTAATAGAAAAACAAAATTGTAAAATAATTCAATTCAGTTGCGTCAAGTTGGAGGTAAGGGTTTTGTTCAAACGAACAGAAAAGGCATTCAGGATTTGTGCATCTCTCATTGCAATGATATCACTGAAAAGGAGCTTCGGAAAATAGCCTCCTCGATGGACTAACGGAGGCGAAACTGCGTCCTGAGATAAATAGAAGCAGAAACTCTTCCACATTTGGATATTAGAATGAGGAGGGTGATGAAACAAAAAATAACCAAATCCAATATCCTATCACTTTCAACTTTGAAATAAGTTTCAAATATTGTTTTATTTATCTTTGGGATGTTAATAGTAAGTTCTGTTCGTAGTAGTGCCTTCTCAGTTCTACTGCAATTGTTTATTATTTTTTTCTTTCTTTTTTAAAACGTTTTTCGATATCCAGGAACCTAACCCATGTTTTTCATTAAAAGATAGACTCAAAATTCGCGGATTTGACATTCGACATGCTTTTCAGGAACCTAACCCTCGCGATTGCTGAGGGATTACTGTTTTAGAGTAAAAAAAATCAGAAAAATTTGGAGTAATTTTTGGGAACATTATGTACATTTTCCCACGGCATTCAATATGAAGTCCCTTTAAAATGAGCATATCTTAAAGATAATTCGCTCATCATTAATATACGCAACCCCTGACTTGTGTTCTTAGTTGTAACCTGCCTGAATTTTGCGTGATCCATACACAACCATGATAACCACTTTCGTACGTGTTAAAAACCCTCAAAACGGATTATAACACCGAAATCTCGACCTCGATTCTTTGGACCGAGTTCAGTACTTTTACCCCAAACTGCCTACAGCTGACGAAAAGTAAACAAAATGCGTTGACAGAACAAAAATATGTGAGAACACCTTGCGTGACACCTTCACATGAAAATACGGGAAAAGGGTCAAATTGGACCAGACCGCTGGAAAGAAAAATAAACAAAAGACAAATTGCAGAACGGTGTGGAAACGCACCACACAACATGCAACACTGACTGCAAACATTGCTAGTATAAGCAAAACACAACAAACTGTACCTACGCAATAATGAAACCACAAGTGAAATGAAAATACGACTCTGTACACGGACACAATATGAACGCTCCCAGTGTCATCTCTTTGAGTTGATTTCGTTTGTTGACAGTTCTAGGGAGAAGTTTAAAAACTTGTCGAAATGTTTTGTTTTGTTTTTTTTACTTATCCTGTTTTTACTTCTCGCCCTTACTTCGTAGGAAAAGTATTGTAATCATGCGCCGGAAAACGTCGAATTTTCGGCACAAAACTCTTGGTAACGACAAAGTGGATAAATCATGTTCATATCCCTATAAAGTATTTGAGTAACTGCGAGTGTGCGTGTAGGTGTGTGTGTGAGTGTGCGTGTAGGTGTGCGTGCGAGTGTGCGTGCGAGTGTGCGTGCGAGTGTGCGTGCGAGTGTGCGTGCGAGTGTGTGTGCGAGTGTGCGTGCGAGTGTGCGTGCGAGTGTGCGTGCGAGTGTGCGTGCGAGTGTGCGTGCGAGTGTGCATGCAGTTCCGTCGCTCATAGTTAGACCACTTCCCGTCCACCATTCGAGACATACGATGTGTCATTTGGCGCGTCTCGGTCTCGTGGTAGGAAACTGATAATTTATTTTCAAATCCAGACAGAAGATTCCAAGAAATGTCCAAGACGTGTTTTTTTTTTTTTTTTTTTTTTTGCGTGTTTTAGCGCTGCGAACTTAGTGGGTAGACGGAGAATTGAACCAATGCCACCTAAATATATCTATCTAGGAAACGTTGATTAAACTCTATTACTCCGTTGTTTTATTTTCAGTCCACGACACCATAATTTCTTCCATGAGGATGGCAACTCTGATTGTTGACAAACGAGTAAAATTAAATGAATATCGCCCAGCAAAATGTGTTGTGAGTTCATAAGAGTGAAGTATTTCATGCGTCGTTCTTATAATAAATTCGCAAATTACCTTGGAACATTAAATTTGAAGAACATTATGTGAATACGAAGAAAACAAGAGCTGCAAGTTATACTAGAGAATACATTTCTTAAGCATGCAAAGATACATTTTCAATTTAATGTGACTTAAAACGTATTCACCTTATTCACATAAACACACAAAATAGTAACATTTTAATGTTTTTTATATTCTCCTTCAGAATTCAAATCAGACTGAATTTGTGGAGTTTTAAAATCTTAAAAAATTAGGGGGTAAAAATATGGAAGTATGAAGCAACTCGGGGGAATCAAATGTCCGACCCAATTGAGAATGATCTTATATTAGCATTAGAGAATAATGTAGAAAAAAAGCTTTCAGGTGATCATTTATGTTCATTTTAAAAAACAAAACGTAAAAAATATAGCTGTACTAAATTCTAACTATTCGCATCGTTCATGCTTGCAAGTATATTTTACGGCAATTATAATTATGAAATTGCTATATTTCCTGTTCATATCCATTTGGAGATAATATACGAAGTCATCGGGTATTGAGAATTTTTGAAAGGGAGTATAACATTAAAAACTACTACGATTCATTGGTAAGATCAATGTCAGATACGTAAGAACATATTTGAACAAAGCTAGTCATGAAAGAAATGAAGTGTGAAAGAAATTTCCATTCTTCCAAATTCAACAAGCCACATTCAACTGTCTATAGTAAATTACTTCCTCTAACACGTTGTGTATTCAAGATCCATGTTTTTGTGGGTCCATAGTACCGAAAAATCAATTGACAGCAAAACGTCAAACTGTCTGACCGCCCGTGTGTCTAACTGGGGCAGTGCTTAAACCGTTTGACTATTTTCTCCAAAATTGATTTTCCCTGATCAATTTAAATGAACTCGTGGCCCTCTGAGTTTGAAATTGATATTTTTATTTTGGTGGGCATTTTACATGGACACGAGAAATTATTAGCTGTTTTTGCACCCCTAGTTTACTTTTTCTCTCTCATGTTCTCCATGGTTGGATGAAGGGAAAAAAATCTCTCATTACATGCCGATTTTAGGTCCGCTGTGGCCAGACAACTAAGAAAACAACCGTATACGAAATCATTTGATTATTTGGAAAAATAACTGTAAGGGAATGGGCGTTTGCAGTTTCTCCCAAAAAAATACCATCAGTTGAATTAGACGAAATAATGGGGCCTACGGAGTTGATTATGTTGGAAGCTGTAACGAGTGGTCGTGTTAAGTGTGGGTGTATCCACGAGTTCCTGAGAAACAGACGATCAATGCGGAACAAACCTCTTCTCTTTTACGTCCCGGTTTTATGACCATTTATTTATTTATTTATTTATTTACGTCAAAAACAGTTAAAAAATGTGTGTGACGAGCTATGGGGAGAAGTGAATTTTGTGCACGTTTTCATAATTCTGTGGTCTCTATCCTAAACCATATTCTAGTCGAATTTTGAATACAGAAATGAGAGTTTTTTTCGAGTTTTGTTCACAAAATATTCGCTCCTATATAATAAAATATATTTTCAAAGGTAAATTAGCTATAAATTCCTGCCCTGAACCCTCATGTTCTTCATGAAAGAATAATACTTTTTGCCGCGATAATATGGAAAACAATAATTTGAATAACTATATTTTCCACTGAAATTCAGAAGACGTGCACAAATAATGAAGTTCCATTTATGTCCAGAAGCAAAACAAGGGACCATCTCAGCATTGTCGGCATTCCAACTAAATGAAAACAATAATATCCAGGAAATCGCCCGTCTCTTTCGAAATATAAATGAAGTCGCGTCACCGGGTTCTTCTAAAAATTAACATTGTGCAGTTAAAGGAAATAATGTGGTATGGGGAAGTGTGTTTTTTTCTTTTTCTCGGGATTTTAGTCTTGTTACCTATGTGTATATGTGACCCAAAAATTTCCTTCCATCCCAGTCGGCATTGTTTGTATAGTTTCCATGATACAAGACATTTTATCGTTCTTAACCCATTAACTGCATATTTTGTGCGCTTATACTTGCTCATTGTCGTTGCGTTTGTGTACGCAGTAATTTCTGGAATTCTCTGGCAGCTTGGTTTTGCAACTTTTACCTGACTCTTTGGAAATATAAATGAAGTCACCTTACCGTGTTTCTTCTAAAAATTACTATGGTACTACTTGTGGAAACAATGGGGAATGAGAAAGTGCATTTTTCTTTTTTTCAGGTTTTTGGACTCTTGTTACCTTTGTGTACGTGTGTGTCCCCAAATTTCCTTCCATCTCAATCGGTTTCCATAATACAAGACATTTTTTTCATTCTTAAATGTCCAATGTCTATGGCCCACAAGAAATTATTTCGTTCTGTCTAGATCTGGACTGTTGGCTCGGCCCACGGAACAAGCCTCTTCTCCCGTACGTGCCGGTTTTATCTCCATTGTTGCCGCTCCAACAATGAAAACAACCGCGTCGGCAGACCGCGTCTTCGGCCAACGCCGGCGGCAGCAGCGTGCAGACGCCTCCGCCGCCTCACCGCGGCGTTCCCCTCCATCCCCTCCCCTGCGCGCCATCCCCTTCCCCTCCGGCGCGCCGCCGTCTGCGCGATCGTCCGCGCGCGGCGCTGGCGTCTGGCGGCGCTATCCCCGTCTCTCTCGCTCGCTGCGCCGCCCGGGAGGGGCGCGCGCGGCGGACGGAACAGCCCGCGCCGAGCGGCCTCGCCAGACATGTTCGGCGCCTCGCACAGAGCGGGCGCAGACCGCGCTGCCGGGCCGTCGCCGGCCGCCGCCGCCGCCGCCGCCGTCGCACACCCGGCGTTGCTCCTCTCCACCGCCGCCGCCGCCGCCGTCGTGCAAACGGCGCTGCCGCCTCCGTAAACACTATGATGGAAACTCTCCCGGGAGGCGCCGCCGCGGACGGCGGCCCGTCCTACAGCCCGCACCTCAAAAAAGTGCTCAAGACGTACCAACTCAGCGCGACCAAGAGCCTACAGGGCCCCAGCACGGTGTTGGCGGTGGCGGACAGCAAGCTGCCGGTGGCAACCGGTGCCACGAAGAAGGAGCCCGACGCGTTTCTGAACGGGTTCGACACCCCGCCGGCGCTGCTGGCCGCGTCGTCGGCGGCGTCGTCCGGCGTCGCGACGTCGGCGTCCGCGGCGACGTCCGCGCCGGCGAGCGCGCCGGCCGCCACCGGCTCCACCGCGGACGTGTTCCTGGCGCCGCCGCCGTTCCCGCTGCAGCAGCTGCCCATCCTTTCCGCGCCCGACCAGTCTCGCAGCGAGCGCACGGAGACGCCACTAGAAGGGGAGTCCATCGCGTGTTTCGTAGTGGGTGGCGAGAAGCGGTTGTGCCTGCCGCAAGTGTTGACGAGTGTGTTGCGCGATTTTAGTCTCGCGCAGATCAACCAAGTGTGTGACGAGCTGCAGATCTACTGCAGTCGGTGTACGGCGGAGCAGTTGGAAACGCTCAAAGCCACGGAAATCTTGCCGCCCACGGCGCCGTCGTGCGGACTCATCACGAAAACGGACGCGGAGCGGTTGTGCAGTGCACTGTTGCACCGGCCGGCCGCGCCAGTACGCACGCCGAGCAAGGGCGCCCTGTCGTTCAAGGTAAGAGTGGTGGAGCGGTGTGAGTGTGTGTGTGTGTGTGCGCGGCCGTGGTGTGGGCTGCGAGCCGGCGCGGCTGCCGCTGCCGCCGCCGGCGGCGTCGGCTGTCTGCCTGGTCGCGCCAGCCTGGCGTGCCTACCCCCCCCCCCTCTCTCCCGGCCCACCGCCGTCGGTGAACCGGCAGGCTAGAGAGCTGCTGCGGGTTTTTTTGGAATGTAATAGCTGGGTCGTTGGCGGGCGACTGACCGGCGTAGGCGGGCGGCGTGCTTTTTTTTGTTGTTTTTTCGTCATGTTCGAATGCTATCGAAATTTGGCGTATTCCGCCGCGTGTACCCACGTCGATCCTGAGTGTGAGGTATTCTTCGAGGTCCTTTCTATCAGTTCAGACGTTCACATCTACTTTTTTATGTTTTCTTTCTTTCTGTTTCTTTTTAATGTAACACCGGAGCCATTTTCGAGGTTATGGGCGGCACGGGCTCAGGGTGTAATTCTTTTGTTTTCTTCAAATTCGTTTCTAATTTAATTTTGGTGCACTGTCAGTGACTTTCTGTCGACTAGCATTTTCTTTTGTTGCAATTTAATGATCCTTTATGTTCTAATAGAGTATTTCATTTTCATTTCTATTTTTTGAGGTATATCAATGGTGGTGGTTTTAGTGGTTTGATGTAGATTCATCTGAAGTGAAATCAGTTCAAACGAGGGTGAAATTTCATTTGAATAATTACTTTATTCTTTTCTACACTTCGTCGGTAAGGTCCAAATAATTGTATTAGATGCTTGATCATTTCACTGATGGTTTTGATATTGCATTCATATTTGTGTTAATCTGGGAATATATTTGTTTCGTAATATAAATGTGAAAATGGTTTTCCTTCCTTTTTTTCATTACCGTTGTTTTAGACGAGAAAGGGTCATAGGGATGTTGGTATATTTTCTGCCATGTGTCGAGCAGTTTTCACCTACTACGTGTGTACATGTGTGTAGTAGCGTGATGACCGCTGGCTAGTGACTAGTGTAGATATGTTAACATAAAAATAATTATTGAAATTTGTTTCAAGAACTATTAATAATAATATGCAAAGGGAAGGATAGTTCGTATTAATGTTTTGGAAATAGGATTTAAGTTCTTCAGAAACTTCCTGCTCCAATGTTGTCCATTTGCTATGAAATTGTTGCGTTGGCTAATTCCCTTCTGGGAAAATACCTTTTTGTAGTGTAAATTTCTCTCTACTGGCCACATGGACACGAGAGTATAAAGGAACAATATAGCCCGAATATCGACCGCAGAAAATTAATAAAGAGGTTTTGTAACCTGATAGTTTTTGTTCCTGCGTTTTCATTATATTTAGTTGTTTATTTTCTGGGAAACTTAGTTGCTGCCGATATTTTTGTAGTTAAATTTCAGGAGTACTTTACATGCATTAACCATTTCGAATTACTCGAAATTAAAAGAAGCGTTCTTCAGTAAAAAGTGGCTCATCAGGTCTGTGATAAATGACAGTTAATAATTAATTCAGTGAAATTGAAGTGGAATTTAATGAAGTGAAATAGTATACATCGTTTTGTGCATCGTGATTTTGCCCTCTGTGGCAATAAAAAATATTTATAACTTAATTAAAATATATTTCATGCACATGTTTCAAGTGTGGCTTTGCTTCAACGAAGTTTGTGTATTACTTGAGTTTTAATGAAGCGTATTACATGCAGAAATAGTTATCGAAAGTGGCATATAACAATTTTTAAGAAATTCTTCTGTAGTCGGGAAGTCAGTTCGTACAGTGTTTATGTTCACATATATTCTTGAAAATGATAAACCAGAGAAAATTCCTTTATCTTGACGTATCTCTGTGTAATCCATTGCCCTACATATTTTTACTTGTCTCTCAGTGTTGGTTCTTCTAGTTTTCAGTGTGATTCATGTTGTTATCTTATAAAAATTGTATATTTTCCAAAAATTATTACCCAAAAGCGATCCAGAAGTGTACGGTGATCAATTTGGGTTGTAAGAAAGGGTGCATAAAATCCATGGAACAATAGTGTTGTTGTGTGTTGCAGTCTTGTTTTCCCCACCGATATGTGCTGTAAGTCGTTTATAAAATGCATCTTTTTAACAGTGGTTAGCACATGTCTGAGGCCACGAACCCCGTTGAGAAAAACGTTCGCGAATTAATTAAAAAGATTCATTTTATAAGGCAGGGGGTGTAACAAGGTCGGCCATGCTAGAAAAATCGAAGTACTTGCCGGTTGAATATGACTCATTAAACTGTGTTAGCTCACGAAAAATGTTCTCTCGTACGAATGATAAGATACTGGCATACCCTATGCCCAGCAAGAAGGGGACCAACGTCATATCAGTGCCCCCTTCTCCATTAAAATATTTGACTTTCGTCTGTCACAGTTTAGTAGTAAATAAAAAAAAGTACAAAGAGAATGAAATCAAAAGTTTTATAATGCAATTAGTAAATAAAATTTACTTTTGTTGAACTATTTACAGGTTTGCCAGTTGGCTTAGTGTCCCATTCCTAAAATTTATAACAATTAACAAAATTGTCACATTAGAAAAGAAGAAAATAGATGATTGAACATACCATATTTAAAGAAAAAATGTTTTATTTGTACCTAAAGCTAAGGGGCCCCTTTCGAAATTTTCAGGGGAGTCTGGCTATCCTGGTCTCCTCTCTGCTCGCACTTATGGATTTAGCACTATTTTAAGTTTGGTATAAGCATTCAATAAGTATTTTAGGAAAAGCTAATTTAAAAATCTTTGCAGGGCCTCTTACCATCAAATACTTATGTTAAGTATTTTAGACTTTTTTTCAGTGTATAGCGATCACTTGTTCATAGCATTCGGGTATTTCGTTAAGTGTTTCTTTTGAGTTTTTGATATTAACATCTTTAAAATTATAAAATTATACGGTATTATTATATCACTTGTAATTTCGTTCACTCTACTAGAAAGGTTTTGTTATCAGCAGGATTATTCTATCAGCAATGTATTGTTATCGTTTCTGCAAAGTTATCACAGTTACGATACCAAAACTTTTCAGAGGAAAGTTCTCTCGCATTGAAAATTAATTATATTGAACGTTCTGTTACTCCTTATTTCGTGTGAAAGTATTTGGCGAACAACATTCCATACCAAAGAAGAGAATTAGGACTGGCATTGTACAATTATGATTAATGTTACCCATATCATAAAGCAAAAACGTTTTTGTTCAGTAATTGCTCAGTTTTAGTATTGCTTTAATGGTATCTTTGCGACAGCGTTGATATTTGTCCTGCAATTTACTTTGTTCTGAATTGTGAAATTGTAAAATCAGTTGCTATTTCCTTTTTCACCCCTACACTTTTTTACGTCCTGAAAATACACAACGGTCAGCTACAGGTTATCTTCTTTGGCAGATGTCCTTGTTGTTGACTACCAAGTAGCTGATATTGTTTTTTTCCTTGCGTGTATACCACACGTGTCAGTATTTTTTCTCCTGTAAAACATACGAGGAAGTTGTTAAAGGAAACCTAAAAAATCTTAAAAAGCGTACTTCTTATCACTTTCAAAATATTTTGGTTGCGGAGGCATACCTGACAATAAGTAAGGTGTGGATTATGGTAAACAGTGAACGCACACCTTAGTTCAGGAACATCAAATCATTGCTATTACTTGATGTAACACACATTCACCCTAGCGTGTAGATTTTCTGGTCGTGTTAAAATTGATTTATAAAGACGTATGCAACTGTTTTGCTCGATAGTGTATTTATTTCGTTCAGTTTGTGTAGTAGGTATACTCACTCTTAACTTTCATCCAAACAGCCAAATATTTGGGAGCACTCGGATAAGATTACTACAATACGTGGACTCCAAACAACGTCTTTTATTTCTAAAGCAAAAGAAACGAGTCCCCATTCTCAGACAACGTACACAGCATCTCTTCCACGACGTAACTCCATTCAGAATTATTTTGTGGAAGATCCTTTTCCATATTATCACATATGTCTGTCCAGTCTGGAGAAGTGCATCACGAACGTCATTGTCAAAACTGCAAATTTTAAAAGTCCGATACCTAATATTCGCAGTAAGTCCATCATGGTTTGTTCGCATGGTATCCCCCTTGTGCTCAAGCAGGTAAATTCTTGGAAAAATTGCAGCAGAATGAATGAGAAAGAACGCCAGTGCTCATATGATTAAGGAACTTCGGATTAATTCGCAAAATCACTATTACTGAACATAAAATATCGCAAGTGAAACAAGGTATTTTAGTAGCTTGCGTGACTTTGGGATCTTCACGATATATATTGGAAATTAATGTCTTCTGGCCAGTAAAAATCCGTCTGAATTAAGAGGTAATCCCATCTTAAATTCAGCCATTTCCATGCTCTAAATTTCATAACTTTTTCTTCTGTTTGGAGATGGGATTCACGAATGTTGTGATGTAAAAAGTTGTGCTGCCTAAGAGTTAGTATTGCTGTGAGAGAAAAGCATACGAGTATATCGAAATGAAGTAGGAAAACGAGCGAAGAAAATACCGGAAAAAGTTAAAATAACCGATGATGATCGCTGTAATCAACAGTATTGAATGAATGTGGATTGTCAAGGACGGTTCTTTCCTCTGTTGTACATCGCGTCTAGTAGACATTAAAACAATAGTATTTACTGTACCTGTATTCGCTGTTCCCGTGATTAACGATCACTACTACGATCTTGTGAAGATGTGCAAAAAATAACTTTTCGCAAAATACTTATAAGTTGTATCACTTCTACGTATTTGATTTCCAGGTCCTTCAATTCCTCCCCGCTGACTTTTATATCTTTGATTTTTGGATGCATTTTATATTTTGAAACGTACGTTTTCGATGTACTTGAAGCTCCTACTCGCAGATATAACTGCACGGTGAGTGCCTGCAAATTCATTTACTTGTAAACGCAGGCAAAGGTGCCGGGTTACTTGTTTATGTTCTCCCAATGAAAACTTCCAATGAGCGAAGGATGTTTAGGATATTGAGGGATCAATGGTTAGGATTTGCTTTCTAATAGACGATGAATGTTGAGGGATGAATGGATAAAATTGTTGACTAGTGGAAGTAACCGGACGTTGTATGTACAACTATTTATCACAACCATTTATTAGAAGGAAAAGGAATGAATGATATCTCTAGTGTAGAATGGAAGTAATGCTATTTTTATTTTCGCCAAGTTCCCCCTCCGCTCCTCCTCGCCCTGCCTCCTTCCATTTCGGATATTCCCACTCCACTCCAACCCACCACGTCTTTACCCGTCTTACCTGATGTCACTGCAGTCCCTCTGACCGGGAGGTCCTAGGTTCGAGTCCCGACGGCGGCAGGATTTTCGACACTAGCTTGTCAGCTAGGTCGAATTCAGTCGCTGTCTGGAGGAGAATTCTAGCGGCCGGCTGATCTGATCGGTAGTTTTCCGTGGTTTCTCCGATCAACACCAGGCGAATGCTGGAGCAGAACCCTAACAAACGGGCCACGGGCCACGCGCGACCTTTCCTTCCTCTTCCTGGTCCTATCCTCTCCTCTTACACACACACTTACACTAACATGCACTACACTACCACACATGCCGAGAGACCGGTCGGGAGCTTACAGCTTGTACCGGCTGGGGCGGTACCCCACTGGTGGGAGATACCTGGTTGATGGGAAACCGCTCTAGTTGACGGTAGGTCGGCGCCACATCTCGCCATCCGGCGTGGAAAAGATCATCGCCACCTCCCGAGAAAAAACACGCACTACACTAACGGGACTAATGACCTATGTAGTTGGCGCGCTCAGACACGAATCAATCAATAAATCAATCAATGAATCTACCTGTCGTACCCCGCCCCACCCCACCACGTCACATTCAGCTCCACCGCTCCTCGCTTCAACCTCGTACCGTGAAAGGTGGCTCAGGGTGTCAACTGTCACTGCAGTGCCTGTGACTGGGAGGTCGTGGGTTCGAGTCCCGACCGTGACAGAATTTCCGACACTAGCTTGTGGGTTAGGTTGAATTATGTCGCTCTCTGGAGGAGAATAGTCACGGGCGATTCCTCTGATCGGTAGTTTTCCGCAGTTTCTCCGATCAACACCAGGCGAATGCCGAAGCAGAACCCGAACAAACGGGCCACGGACCGCGCGCGATCTTTCCTTCCTCTTCCTTGCCCTATCCTCACCCCCTTAATTATACACACACTTACATGCACTACACTATCACATATGCCGGGAGACCGGACGAGAACGTAGAGCTTGTCCCGGCTGAGGCGGTGCCCGGCTGGTGGGAGATATCTGGTTGTGGGAAATCCGCCAAACGGCGGTAGGACGACGAAAGGTAGAGAGGGAAGTCCACCGGCACCTCTCTAGGAAAAATATGCACTACACTTACGTGACTAATGACCTTAGAAGTTGACGCGCCCGGAATCACTAACAGTCTATCAATCAAACATTCATTCAACCCCACCCATGTTTCTATCTCTCAGCCAAACCTCACCTCGCGTCTCTGCTCCCCCCTGTGGCTGCGTCCTGACAAGCGTGTGACCGCCGCACAGCTGCAACAAATCCATTAATACGTAAATGCAGTGCGGTTTGCATTGAGCCAACTTTTTGTAAAATGCATATTTGGGGGTAACATTTTGCATCGCAAGCCCGCTGTTTTGATTCTCGCCCGCTCAAAAAGAACTTGTGCCAAATTTGGGAGCAATTACTTCAGTGGTTAAGTTTTTTGTGGTTCACACTCCTAGACACTCAAACTTATTTTTTCCAAAGATAAATATATGGCTGGTAAAAGTCCAGATGGGATACGTAGTGAAATGAGAAGGGCAATAACACTTCATGATGAGACTCATGCCGTAGATCTCCCAAAAACCCACAACGTACGACTCCATAATTCAAGAACTCTGGATAAATCAAACAATCGAATAGTAAAAAAAACGATGATTCCAGTCAGTTTGTAAAAAGTATGTATATTAGACGTTTCGTCCTCATTTGTGAGGTCGTCTTCAGTCTTAAACTCTTCGATTCATACAAATTTACCCCTATCATGGGTAGTCCAGTGATCCCAGTGTTTCTCACGGCGGATACTATTAATCTCCACCTCTGTTTACTGCCATCTACAACCTTGTTCAAATGTATAAGTACGAGCTCTAGACATGAACTCTAATACGTAACATAACCTCACAGTCAACAGAATACTGAACAGGATCTCAGAAATGAGATCGAAACGTCTAATATACATACGTTTTATAAACTGATTGTAATTCTAAGGTAGAGGATATCAGCTAATCCCTTTTACTATTTATGAAATGTTTATAACTGTTCTTTTTACGAACTTTTTATTACTGTCTATGAAACGATTAAAACAGCTTGAGAATGGTGAAAGTAGGTCAATAAAACTCTGATTTTTTACACGATTCTCCACGTATATTTATAATACGATGACAAGATGAACATTATAATGTTTAAAACTATACGTTGTGTAATTATTAAATTGATTTGCATTAATACAATGCATTGTATTTAATTTACGGCCTACATATTTCAATGTGTTTCAGTTGGTAACCCTAAACTTGGCGCAATTAGAAACGTCCACGCCGATTTCAAGATAGTAAGAGCATTAGTGTACACGATTCTCCACGTTTATTTATAATACGATGCCAAGATGAACATAATGTTTAAAACAATTTTACACGCACTGCAATTTTAAAGTTGATTTGTAATAATGCAATAAATTGTATTTAATTCATTGCCTATATATTTCAGAGTTTGAGTTAGTAACCCCAAACTTGGCGCAATTAGAAACGTCCACGCCGATTTGAAGGTCGTTGGAACATTAGTGTACACGATTCTCTATGTACATTTATAATACGATGACAAGATCAACATAATAATGTTTAAAACAATTTTATACGATCTGTAATTATAAAATTGATTTGCAATAATACAGTGTAATGTATTTAATTCATGGCCTATATATTTCGAAGTGTTTCAGTTGATAACCCTAAACTTGGCGCAATTAAAAATGTCCACGCCGATTTGAAGGTCGTAGGAACATTAGTGTACATGATTCTCTACGTATATTTTTAATACTATGACAAGATCAACATAATAATGCTTAAAAGAATTTTATACGATCCGTAATTATAAAATTGATTTGTAATAATGGATTGTATTGTATTTAATTCATGGCTTATATATTTCAAAGTGTTTCCGTTGGTAACCCTAAACTTGGCGAACTTAGAAACGTCCACGCCGATTTGAAGGTCGTAAGAACATTAGTGTACATGATTCTCTACGTATATTTATAAAACGATGACGATCAACATAATGTTTAAAACAATTTTATACGATCGGTAATAGTAAATTGATTTGCAATAATTCAGTGTAATGCATTTAATTCATTGCCTATATATTTCAGAGTTTGAGTTAGTAACCCTAAACTTGGCGCAATTAGAAACGTCCACGCCGATTTGAAGGTCGTAGGAGCACTAGTGTGCACGCTCTCTGGCGGTTGCGAGGGAACGCGCGCGATCCAACGAGCAAAAACCTCGTGACCTTGAGCGTCATAAACGTGTTCGTCCCAAGGGCAAAGCACGATAACAAAATGTGCACCGGCACCCGGAAAGATTGCTCTCTTTCGCAGCGGATAGCTTTTAAACGGTTCTTCTAAAAACAAGCGAATGCAGTCGCCCAAGGACGCGGATCCCATGATTCGCGAGATTTTTGGAAAGGAACTTCCGAACTTCTACGCAACACTGTAATGGATGAACTTATTTCCATTGTGTCGCTTCTCCATTTCCATTTGTTTTCATACACATATTCTTACGATACTTCCCCTACATACTCTCAATTATTGTGTTCAGAAATTGCATTTCCCCTTTGTTACCAGGTGTCCCGATAACCCGAATTTTGAATCAGGTTGAATCTTAACGTGAATCGAAAGCTAAATGTAAATACTAGCCGCCCAAGCGCATGATTTGCGAGATTTTCGAAAGGATCTTCCGAACTTTTTCGCAAGTAGTGTAATTGATAAGCTTATTTGCAAAGTAATTTATCTCCATTTCAGTTTGTTTTCTAACTTTACGTGTCAGTATATTCTTTAGACACTTGCCACTCTTGCTGCCCAATATTGTATTTAGAAATTGCATTCCTCTTTCTTAGCAGGTGTTCGAAAACCCGAATTTTGAATGAGGTTGAATCGTATCGTGAACTGCAAGGCTTAATGTGAATTTACATCTCCCTTCCTCAATTGTTTCATGGAGCTGTGTCTCGTGAAAAAGAGATCTTCACTTCGGTGCGACTGTGTAGATGCTTTGAATATTGTTGTACGTGATATACGTATTATAAATGCTTTTAATCGACTTTGGAACCAGGATTTTTATGTCCAGGGGGAAGGGGGCATAGTAGTGTCCCGCAACTTGGTGTTTTCATATGCTGATTTTAATATTTGTTTTTTCCTTGTTGATGTATTATTATTATTATAACATTCAATTGAAATATTGAATGTGTTTCATTACAATAGAGTATAAGTGAAAAGAATGTGCCTGAGGACTTTTTTCGCTCTAGATCCTTATAACCAGTTAACGCCCATGGTACATACAATATTTTATTTTTCACACCTTTTAAAGTTTCAGATTTACGATGTATCTTTTCCTAAGAGATGTATCTTTTCCTAAGAGAACAAGTAGTATCATTCAACTGTTTTCATATTTCCCTCGTCACCGCGGTCCTCTCGGTCCTGCTAAGTTATGCAGTATATATCGAGCTCCGTGTCCAATACAATAACAAGCAATAACGTATCAGTAAAAAATATTGTTTCAGTAATATTCCTATTACAATTCATCGGCGTCTGCAAGGACTAAATAGAGCTCCATGAGCTTCCTCCCATGAAGGGCTCCATGAGCCCCTTCCCTTACGTGCGCCACCACTTTTTATACAAGGTGTCGGGGCAACATTAAGCGAACTCACATTACACGTATCCAAACTAACGTGAAGAATAGAATTTTTCTGGTGATCAAATATTATGATCCAACACCTGTACAAACGTGTTCCTAGAACTCCGTGGTAGTTCAGAAAGCAGCAAGGTGTTCACAAATCTATCACTTTCAATAATATATTTTAATGCAATAGATGTATCAGATGAATCGATTTTTTAATTCTTCACGTCTCTATTTTAAGGTGATCTATTTCACCTATTGGAAAAGGATAGTGATTTAACCATTCGAAATAAATGTAATAGAAACTGTAAAAAAATCTTACAGAGCAAACTTAATTAAAAAATGGATATTTTTATTTCCTTTGGTTGGTGTACTTTTAGAATTGTAGTGACGAGTATTATTTATTATTATTATTATTATATTTATTAGGGTATTATTTACAGTCTGTACCTTTAACCTTAATCCTAGCTTTGAACGAATAGTCTTAAAATTGATAATTTAAGTTTTCTGTGAAATCTACAAAACCTCTCTTCGAACACATTTTTAAAAACATATTTTTTCGTGAAAAGCCGACAGGGACAAACTGCACTTCAAAAAGTATTAACTATGCATTATAACATAACATATCTTCAATCTTCATGTCCTTGGCCCAGAAACTTATAGTCTGGAGAATGCAACCTTGGGAGGTGTACAGAGTTGTCATGATCTCGTTTTACTGATCGAGACTTGCGCTGGCTCTGTTTCAGAAACCGCAATCAAGCGTTGCGTTGTCGTTGTCAACACAAACCTGAGCCAACATGCTAATTTCTAGACTGTATACACAGTGCCGCCTCGATATTTTTTTTTACTTTATTTGCGATTGTTCTTTACGTAGAACATTGGCAATAATTATTGACACAGGAAAAAACATTAAGTCGATAGGTACCCATTGGACACATGCAGAATTTACGCAAAAAAATGTGTTACAAACTAGACTTCGAATTTTTAGGTAAATGTCTGTTATATTCTTTGACTTCGACATTCGAAAGTAATAATGAATACATGTAACTACTTTACAGTATCAAGGAGCCATATTGATCTTTGATTAATATGTCTTTTTTCACCATGACTAAAAATATTCATTCGTTTTATAAAAGTCTGACATTGCTTCTTCAATGTAGTTGAGAACATTGAGAATGAACATTTCCGATTTCATGGGTATAAAACCAATCTGATACTGAAATCTATTTTTAGGAATCCAGATTTACCCAGAGTGCATTCTACAAGAAAACTCGAATAGTTTAATGCACTGTTAATTTTGCAAACATCGAAATACGAACCAATGACAAGGGTTGATTATATAATTTTCTAGATTTACATTTGTTCAAACAGTGAGAAAAGGCATAGCAGTTTTATTATTTACATTTCTTCATTTGTATTTGTATTCGTTTTCGTATATTTAATATTCCAATTTTTAATGAAACATTTTGACTTAAAAAGTATTGGTACTGCATATTACAGAAATTATGCAGCGCATTTTATTCTTTTGAGAACTAATTTTAGATGCCCAAAATATAAAATCTTAGAGCCTACGTAGGTATTTCAGAGCTAATTAAAATGAAGTATAAGCATTTCAATCGAAAAACGTGAACTACAAAATATGAAAGAGAGAAGGTTTCAATGGGAAAGATGTACTAGCTCGATGTAGTCAAGATTTCTGGGGGTAGTAACTTTTGCTGTATGCATAATTCCGGAATATCAGCTCGTCTTTCTGTGAAGAAATAGTTGTTTTGATAACTCACGTGTAACTAGTTGTTAATCTTCCAACGTCGTCTAGATGGGCTTTTCTTTTTTGTACCTCGTGTCACTGACGTCATTCGCCAGTCTCGCTAGTTTACTTTTGGTACACCACGTGCCAGCCTTGTTTGCGTTTTTCACTTTGTTCTGCCCGTTTGCATCACTACACTTCTGCCACATTACTACGTTTGCAAGGTGATTAGGATGTTTTGTTGTTTACACGAGCTTAGTACTTACTGGCTACAGGAACATTCTTGATGAATGTCTTGAGGAACATTCTTGATGATAAGTCGATCTTTGGAGATGAACCGAAAGTACTTGAATGGAACGCACGAAACATAATTCTCGTAAATTAATTCTCATCATTCTCATAAATTCCGTTCTCGCGGATGATAGAAACTGCAGAAAGGATTAACAGGTAGCAAAAATCTGCATTATTTCGAACCGAAAAATTCCGATATAAATACATCTTTAGCTTGAACGTTTTTCTGTTTTTTAGCTAAGTTATGTTAACATTGACTGTCATTATTTTATGCTAACATTGACTGTATGTAATGTATTACAAATATTGTGTTCGATAAGTCTGGGTATAAATACTTTTATTAATGACCGTACATCGGAGTGGACCATAATTTTTTGTGCTGGAATGTTTTTCGGTTTTAGTAAGTGCTGATGATTATTTCATACTTTTTTGTTTGTGAACGATCAGGTGAAAATGAAGGCAATATACTAGTACATCGAAAGGATAGCCCCTTTGCACGAGAAAAGTACCCCTAATGAAATGCAGTGCTATATCCAACACATAAAATTACCGTGGAAAAATGCTCCAAAAACCAATTGTAATCACAATGGTGTCGGTAAGCAGGTATTTCTGTATTTTCTTCTGAACGTGTAAGTGGTTGGCATGACTTCGGGTCTCGCCAATGTGCAACGTGGTGTGGCTGACCTTGGGAAAGTTCACAGTATTACCAATCGGCTATTTCTCGCCCCAGATGCTTGCAAAGTCCACAAAGAATGAAATTGCCGATTACTTCTTTGAAGGTCGAATTATGCTACGCTGCAATGAATGTATTGTGGAAGTATTCGGAAACGATTCGTTAAAAGCAAATTTTTGGAATAGATGAGGGACAGTTTGTAATTGGAAGTCTTCAAAATGAGGAGCGTTTTTTTGTGGGAAAACGTCTTTCAACAAGGAACATAAAGTTATCTATTCAAAAGTGAAAGGTATAAAGATATACTTTTAATTTTATGTTATTGTATAGGGATATAATTTTTTCATATTCTCTGATATGTTTCTTTGGCCTGCGAAGTTTTTCATCGTCCAAACTAAATACCTTAAAGTGTTATCTGTTTAAAAAATTTCGTAAACCGGAATTTTAATACTTAATCATTCCCAATGTATCATAAAATGTACCGAATATGTTTTGTAGATACATTCATACGATGAAGAACTTGAGATTATATTTAACAGTTTGTTGAGAATGGCGGTCAAAACAATTGCAAAATTTAATTTCAAGAAAAGAAATATACACTTACGCCTCAGTAGTTTGGTCTGGAAAGAAACAACATCGTTCCCATGAAACTTTTGCCTGTAGATAGACACTGATGTTAATTTCCTTCGGAAGAGGATATCAACAATTTGTTACGAAAGACAGAGGGGCAAGTAGAGTTTTGTATTTGTACTAGCACACCATTCAAGTTGTTTATTAAAAGTACCTGCTGTACTGTAGGACATCCCTGCTGTAAATACATCAAAATACACGTATTTGATTTGTTAGCATTTCCCGGCACACACGTTCCAATATACCGGTTAAGTTCACCTGTACAGGTAAACCTCACTGGTGGACCGGAACGTATGTGCCGGGCCTAACAAAATAGTAACCCATCGGCCCCGTGGCCGAGACCGCTAAGACAGTAGTGGCGTAGTGATCTTGGACCGTGGGGTTGTGGGTTCGAGTCCCGCCTAGAGCATGGTTGTATGTGTTTGTCCTTTCACCCTCTATCATCACTATATCGTTTCATCCTCATACCATAACGTTTCATCCAATAGTGGTCGCTAACGATCTAGTAGTTGATGCGACCTTCAATTTAAAAAAATAAAAAAAATAACCCGTAGGCAGTGGCGTAGGCAGAGGGGGCGGAGCGCCCCGGGTGACACCATTCTAGGGATGACACCAATTACATTATTTTATAGTTAGTAATTATATAATTTAAATAATTTACTTCAACATTTTATATATTTATAGTTAGTTTTCTTAGTTTTAGTAGTTTGACAATTTTATTGTTGGAATTATAGAATTTTTATGGTTTAGTTAAAAATTATTTATATTTAATAAGTATACATTTAAATTAGCATAGATTATGATTTAATTGCAGTTATATTGCAAATATTCTTAATTACATAGACTTTTTTAATATATAATAAATTATTATCATGTACCAATATGTTTGTATTTTTAATGAAATAATATATAATCAATGCATCAATAGATATTTTTATACTTAATTTATGGGGGGGGTGACATCATTAGCTTCGCCCCAGGTGACACCAACTGAAGCTACGCCACTGCCCGTAGGCCCGGCTTCACTCCTACCGCAACCAGCAAACGTCGAGTGGTGGTGCATCACTCGTTGGCATTCGAAAGCGCACGCTTTGAAGCGTCGCGCTCGCTTCGGTCTCGCAGCAGCAGTCCGTCTCGAGACGGCTTATGCGAGGCCACGCGCGGCGAAGGTCATCCGCGTTTACGGCACTCTCTTGCCGCTGCGGTCTCTGGGACGTAGCGTGGAAAGAGTGCATGGGCGGTCCGATGCGAAGACCTTGAGATGCACCTCGTGTGCTGGTCGTTTGCGCGTTGTGCGATGCTGTTTACAAACGAGTAACTGGACCCGTGCGAACGTACTGCGTTTTGTGAGTCATTGCGTTGATAGTGAATGTAGATATAGAATTAGAGCCTTTTTATATTATTATTATTATTATTATTATTATTATTATTATTATTATTATTATTATTATTAAGTCATTATTTCTGCCGAGGTTCAGGCCATAAGACATGCTCTTCCGCATTACCACTTACGTATATTTTCATTTATAAATAATTGTATATTATTGAGGAGTTCAGGTACAATTGACGTTTCACGATACATAGACAGTGTAATGATCACATTAACTACGCGGGGTGGGCTGCACTTAAAGTATTTAATCGTTATTTATTTACTTTCAACGTGAAAGTTAAAAACGTGTGTGTGTGTCCGTAACGTAAGTTGGAGATGTACAATCACTGCTTCCTATTGGAATCAGTCTTCAAACAGCCTTCAAACAGCTCAGTTTTGTGTGTAAACTCTCAGGCCTTGCTAAGCGTTTGCTGACGAACATAAAGGCTCAGACCTGTGCAATTAAATTGCACAGACATTTTTTTTAAATTTATTCTTATAAAAATTTCGAGATTCTAATCACTTTCCAGACATCAGACTTCGGAAGGGGTACGCGGAAGAACTGTAACATACATCTAAAACTGCAATAGAAGGTCCAAAAAGGTATCATTTTGTGGATTAAGTCCCAACAAGTTCAAATACATTCGCGAGTTTTTGGTAGATAGTGCATTAAAAGTTGTAAAACTCTTCCTATGATGTAGGGAAGGAATCGTTTGTGCCACTATTTTTGTACTTCATCTGTATGAAACTGCTATCAACCTGATTATTGTGTAGAAACATAGTTTTATGGATTCAAATTTTAAAATTCATTAGAAATAACACGCGAATGAATAAGAGAATCATTCATAGGAATTAGAGCGGTGATTGTACGAACCTGTAAGCAACCCAGAAGCCATCACTGCTATTTATAGGAGAAAACAGTATACTGACAGATGGCAATAAAGCATGGACTCGTGTACGTCACAAACGCATGTCTGACATTGACGCCTCCTTATGCATTGTGTAATTTTTAACGTATTGTATGTTAATGGGTTGTTCCCTTTTCTTAAGCCCTGAGTAGTTCACATTTGCACTTCGTATTCTGCACAGTAATTTTTATTTTGCATTCTACTAATAGAGCTTTTATTCGACAGACTAGCCTCAGTTAACTCTTGCATTTATTCATTTATTCAGTGTACACATATGTTGTGTTATTCCTTATATATGAGAGTAGTGGTCTGTACTACTGAATGTATCATAATACATCCTATTACATTTTTTGGCAACAATGTAATGAAGACAGGTATTCCATTTGTAATTATATTTTTTTAATATTTCCAATAGCTTTTTTAATTTAATCATTTAACATTTTAAAATGCATTAGAAACAATAACATAATTTTGTGCTAAGTTCAACATCAAAGTTATATGTTTTGCTTATAATCTTTTATTTTGTTGCATTGATTATTTTAGTTGTCATGGAATAATATGTTACGAACCGAAAGGAATGAAGAGCAGAGAGAGAAAAAAAGCAGGTTGAGGGAAGTTATTTAGGTTTATCTAAAATTATGAAATATATAATTACAATAATGTATTATGATATATTGAAAATAAAACAATGAAAGTAACAAAAAAAAACACCTTTCATTGAGGTCAAGATTGTTTTAAAAACAACAATTTACGTCAGTGTTCTACCGACTTGAATTAATATGAAAATGTTAGTCAACAATCCTTAAGGATAATATTATCCTGAATTGTTTCGGTCTGAGGTCATTTTTCATTCGCACATTTTTTCGAGCTCTCTTTGCGGTCAGCTAACTGAAAGATAAAAAAAAAACACTCCTTGAGCTGCAAGTATTCTCAAGGCCGTCGACCAACCACAGTGATCCGTATATGGAATAGGTGCAACTTTCGTTATCCATGGAATGCTCCTGTGTTGTAACTGCGATTTTCACGTATTTAACAATGAAATGTTAGTAAACCGTGACAAGCACAAGCGTCACATTTTGAATTTTTTCCGTGGTGGAAAAAGATGAGCTTATTGCGAGCCAATGCAACGAAATAAGGTGAGGGGTATTGTTCATTCTGAACAATCAAGATTATCATACTATAGGGCCCAAGAAGAACGCGTTTTGAAAACTTGGATTACTTTTATGACAAATTCTGGTCTTTAAGGAATGTTTGGGGTTTTGTAAAATAAATTTCCATGCAACCTTTTATCCCCAATACGGAAGTGTTGGCTGAGTCAGACGTGTAAAAGCTTCTGTACATAGATTCTCGTAGACTAATGGCAATTTGTATTTAACGTAAGATAAACTTTAATTTATATTACTTCCAATCGAATGGAAATTAACTCCAGATATCTTATATTGCCTATAAAATGTCGTCTAATTGAATTTGGAATATCCCATCTACCACGTTGAATATTATTGAATTAAGAGTAAAGTAACCTTTTGAAAGCAAGTGTAAAACTGTTTACGAGGTGATGAACGAGTAAGTTCATCGATCGAGTACGATCGAACGAGTAAGTTCATCGATAATAAATTATATTTTCTTCGGAGTATTGATAAGTTTTACTATATACATTATTGATAAATTTTAATAATATTTTTAATGAAATATTAAGTTATCCATAATAATTAAACCTGCATTAAACATAGATGAGATTAGATTCTCTCTTCTGCAGCAGAATTGACTGTTCTGTTAGGGTGCAATATACACCGCAGGCGAGTTCTGCCGTATCTTTGATGCGAGTAGTGATAACGATGAAGTCTAGAGTGTGCACTTCAGTATCGCCTTTATACGCAGTATTTTTACAGCCCTATTTATTGTCTTTGAACGAAGATAAAATTAATACTGATAATTATCAGGGGCATACAAAAATAGACGGCTGTCTAGCTTGGAAAAGTAATGTTTTGACTAGTGTTACGTGTAGGGAAATATCTGTGTCAATGCGGAAGTTACATTGTGTTATGGTAATAGTGCCGGAAGACCCCATTATTTTAATATGTAATTCAGACGAGAGCGGGAGCGGTGGCCTAACACACGGACCACGCGCAAACTTTCTGTTCTCGTCCTCGTTCTCGTTGACTCTTCTCCCCTTACACATACTTACTACACTCAGATTTAAATGTTGGGCGAATTGACTTTTGATCAACTGGGACGCGGATATCCTATGGAGAGCTTCAATATCGAACATTTAAATCGTAACAAAGCTTCCGATTGGACAACCACCTCCAAGCTGATCGCTGTCAATTCACCGTTCATTTTAATCGTGTGCTTACGAACATTACACTTTCGCAGTGGGGGGAAGTGTGTGGTCGGGAGCTCGGAGCCTGGCCCACCTGGGGGTGATACTAGGAGTGGGGAAATCCCACTACCCGCCTGCGGAGATACCTGGAGAAGGAAAACCCAGAGCCTCCTCCTCCTCCTTCTCCTCCTCCTCCTCGTCCTTCTCCTCCTCGTCCTTCTCCTCCTCCTCCTTCTCCTCGTCCTTCTCCTCCTCGTCCTTCTCCTCCTCCTCCTTCTCCTCGTCCTTCTCCTCCTCGTCCTTCTCCTCCTCCTCCTTCTCCTTCTCCTCCTCGTCCTTCTCCTTCTCCTCCTCGTCCTTCTCCTCCTCGTCCTTCTCCTCCTCGTCCTTCTCCTCCTCGTCCTTCTCCTCCTCCTCCTTCTGCTCCTCCTCCTTCTCCTCCTCCTCCTTCTCCTCCTCCTCCTCCTTCTCCTCCTCGTCCTTCTCCTCCTCGTCCTTCTCCTCCTCGTCCTTCTGCTCCTCCTCCTTCTCCTCCTCGTCCTTCTCCTCCTCGTCCTTCTCCTCCTCGTCCTTCTCCTCCTCGTCCTTCTCCTCCTCCTCCTTCTGCTCCTCCTCCTCCTTCTCCTTCTCCTCGTCCTTCTCCTCCTCGTCCTTCTCCTCCTCGTCCTTCTCCTCCTCCTCCTTCTGCTCCTCCTCCTTCTCCTCCTCCTCCTCATCCTCCTTCTTCTTCTTCTTCTTCTTCTTCTTGAGTTCGCGCCAGATTTCACGTTTTAGCGGCGGAAGGACATCGCACACGCGTGAGATTGAAAATGCACTACACCAGTGGTGTCAAGGTCTTCTACTGGTGGCAGTGGCACGCGTCATTGCACCGTAGCATACCACGAATTTCTCTGCGCATCTAGCGTCGGTAAAGGAAACTATTAGTAACCCCGCCGTTTTACAACAGGGATGGCGTCGTCTCTGGTGGCGGGGTGATGACCTACGTGGAGGGGCGATTTCGTCGTGGCACTCGTGCCACGCAATACCGCTCGTAGTATCGACCTCGACAACATTGCACTACACTTTCGACACGAATGCCCCAAGTACTTGGCGCGCCCAAAAACAATATTCATTCATTAATTCACTTAAAAAATTATTATAAAAATGTTTAAGTTTTACAGAGTTCAGTTTACACTCTTCCTTTGGCTTAATATAAACTTAATGCTAATAACTTAATTCTAAAAATTACAGATTTCGGGGAAGATTCCTGTATGGGGAGATCTCAGAGAAATAACATTTCAGAAACCTTCGTAAGGCGGGTGTAGAAGGGAAATATATTTTTAAAATGTGCATCACAAGTGCGATTTTCGTGTTATGAGGTAAACTATGATAACACGGTGGGGAGAAATACATAGTGTAGTTTTCTATAGTTTTGTTTTGAAAGATATTCACTTATTACTTCATTCATTCACTTACTCACCAAAGTAATATTATACATTTATTCATTCATTGATTCATTCATTCACTCACTCACTCGCTTACCAAATCCTTTTCGCGAGATCTTTGGTTCAGCCATTCCACACACTACCCGCCGCGCCTCGTTTCAAGAGGTTTCCGAAAGCGGCAGGTCGCCCACGATGGAGCGATCAAGCCTCGCCAAGAATCCCGGGCATCCACGCGTTTATTTTCGCGCCCGCCCCCGCCCCCGCTTCCGCTCCCACCCGCCCTCCGCCCCGCCCGCCCACCGCCCCGCCCGCCCACCGCCCCGCCCGCCCACCGCCCCGCCCGCCCACCGCCCCGCCCGCCCACCGCCCCGCCCGCCCACCGCCCCGCCCGCCCACCGCCCCGCCCGCCCAACGCTCCGCCCGCTCAACGCTCCGCCCGCTCACCGCCCCGCCCACCCCGCCCATCCCCACACTCCTCCACCCCGCTCATCCCCTTCCCGCCCTGCCCTTCCCCTTTCCGACCCTCCCCCGCCTGCACCTCTCCCGTCCCCGCCCCTCCCTCGTCCCCGCCCCGCTACCACCCTGCCCCGCTCCGCTCTCATCCCGCCCGCGCTCACGTCCCAGCTACGCCACCAACCCACCCCGCCGCGCCCCCTACCCGCCCCCTACCCGCCCCAGCCCCGCCCCAGCCCCGCCCCAGCCCCGCCCCAGCCCCGCCCCAGCCCCGCCCCAGCCCCGCCCCAACCCCGCCCCAGCCCCGCCCCAGCCCCGCCCCAGCCCCGCCCCAGCCCCGCCCCAGCCCCCGCCCCAGCCCCGCCCCAGCCCCGCCCCAACCCCGCCCCAGCCCCCGCCCCAGCCCCGCCCCAGCCCCCGCCCCAGTCCCCGCCCCAGCCCCGCCCCAGCCCCGCTCCAGCCCCGCCCCGGCCCCGACCGCATCCTTGCCCCGCCCCTCCCCCGGCCCTCCACCACTCCCGCCCACGCCCCAGTCCCTTCCTCGACACGGCCCCGTCCTGTCCCGCATCCGCCCCACCCCCACCCCGCCTCGGCTGCTCCCCGTCCCCGCCACGCCCCCGTCCCCGTTCCGCCCCCGCCCCGTCCCCGCTCCGCCCCCCGCCTCGTCCCTCGCTCCCCCGCCCTGCACCTCACCACCCACCCTGTTCTCGCCGCACCCCTCCCCCGGCCCGCCCCCACTACCGCCCACGCCCCAGCCCCGTCCTCGCTCCGCCGCGCCCTCCCCTCCCCTCCCCGCCCACTCCCCCTCGCGTCGCGCCGCCGCGCTCTGCTTAATGGTAAGGCCGCTGGAGCAGAGGGGGAGGGGTTGCCTAGAAGAGCCTGCGCAGTGTAAGGTCCGGAATGCGGACGTGCTGGGGGAGGGGCGCGTGGGAGGAGAAGCGGTACGTGCGCGATTAGAAGCACTCGCCATCCCCTCCGGGGGCGCTTTCATTCAACGCTTGGTGGTGCGTGGGGGCGGGGGGCCTTTTTTAGGACGGCGAGAATTTTTTTTTTTTAGACAAACGTCTAAAGCAAACGGATAAATGGGACACTCGTGGAATGTGTTGTATAATGGGTGGTGATTCAGAAAGTTGGACGTGTGTAGGATTAAATTGTTTAGGGAGAAAAATACCTATTTGATACTGCCAATACGGCTGACTTTGTTCGCGCATTTCCAAGTCGACGGCGAGGCTCAGGCCTTCGGCGTCTGTGATTTACATTAATCATACTTGAACCCAACCAACGCTCGATTTTCAATGCAATTTACGTCGAAATAGCATATTTGGCGTATCTTGACTCACTTGCGCATACAAAAGTATTTATACTTAATTAAAAGGCATGCAATCATGCCTTTCGCAGGTCGCTTGTGGTGAACGATAATGCATATGTTTTTTGATGATTGATCAATGATTACGGGAACGTCAATTGCTGAGGTCGTTAGTCCCGTGCATGTTTTTTCATCGGTATTTAGCGGTGATCTTCTTCCGCTGGTCGCTGAGATCCAGCCCAACCTACAAATAGGCCAGTGGGGTTTTCCATAACCAGGTATCTCCCAAGAAAACGGGGCACCGCCCCATCCGGGACAAGCTCTAAGCTCTCATTTCTGGTAGTGTAGTGCATATAAGTGAGTGTATAAGGGGTCAGGATAAGACAAAGAAGGCGAAGGAACGATCGCGCGCGGTCCGTGGCCCGCTTTTGACGATTCTGCTCCGGCATTCGTCTGGTGTTGATCGGAGAAACCACGGAGAACTGTGGATCAGAGCAGCCGGTCGCTAGAATTCTCCTACAGACAGCGACTGAATTCGACCTAACCGAAAAGACAGTGTCGCAAATCCTGCCGCCGTTGGGAGTGGAACCCTAGGACCTCCCAATCAAAGGCACTGCAAGGACATCAGTTGATGCCCTGAGCCACGTAAACCGATGTTTGTTGATGAAACGCAGGTTTTCGAGGATCGTCGTTGTACTCGTTTCTTTTTTGAAAAGTGCAAATTGATATTTTTGTATCGGATGCAATATTCACATTAATATTTACAAAAATCTCATTAAAACAGTTTTAAGAAATCTCGTTTTTATTTATTTATTTTTGTTTTTTGAATAAAAATATTATGTAATGTTTGTTAACAAAATAATTTTTGTGTGGGTATATTATTAATCTGATAAAAAATAGACGATAGGTATGTTGTTTGAGAATTGTTGTAGTAGAAAATGTAATACAAACTTAATAAAATATTATCTTGTTGACTTTCAACTTTAACACGTGTGCATTAATGCAGGCAGGTTTTGGAAAAAATATGTATAATAACAATATTTCTCTCATAACTTGTAAAGATTTACAAGTTTTAAAAATGATTTAATATTTAAGAAAGAAATACAACCGAAATAATTTAGAATATATTAGCCGTATTAATAGAAGGTATGCGCAAGGAGGCACCATGTATACAGAGGGCAGACCAGGGCCTGTTGCTGGAAGAAGCGCCACGATATTATATATTACCGTCTTGGCGAATATCTGACTTCTGTCAGCGTTACACGAACGCTTGTGTGCCTCACACGAGTAGACACTTTTAATATCCCCCGACTTGGTAGGCCACACTCGTTGCGGCAGTAAACACAAATAAGTCGAAAAAGGGGATGCGTTCAGCTCGCTAAAAACTCTCGAAATAGTTATGCAATGTAGTGTGTGTCTAACATTACATAACACCCTCAACGAATATGAAAGAAGGGGAAATACTTAAAAAAGACATGAGAATAGAAGAGAGAACTTTTATCTTAGTAACTGTAAGGAAGGTTGATAAGAGGTTTCTGTGAAAGAAAGCATTAGTGTGAGTGACAGTGATGTTTTTCTTCTTGTAATTCTCTATATTTTGAAATGAAAGTTTCTTCAAAAATATATTTAATCTTATCTGTCGTAAAGTTTTTTTGCTACAGGATTAAGTTCAAGGTACGGAATTTAGGAAATATACTTCTTTAAGGCGTTATTCCTTTTAGCAAATGAGCACCTCTACTCTCCCCTTCTCATGTGTGCATAGTTTTTATGACTGGACTTAGAAATGATTATTACTTTTGTTTCACATAAAGGACTAGAATGGACTAGAATCAATTAGCGATGAGTATTGTCTAGGCTTAATGTATTTGATGATCTTTGTCATGTTTTTATTCTTTCGTAACACTTATCGCAGTAATGACTCTGAGTGTGACGAATAATCAAAGAATTGTACATAAAATTTGAATGTAAAGTGTCGGGATATTGCTTGTAGACATGCAATGAATTAATGAGAGACGTACGCATGAACCTACCACTCAAATGGTAATGCAAAAGTGATTTTGCTCTATTACCTGACAAACGTAGTGTAAGAAACATGGCACGTTTTGACTGTTTCTCTTATAATTAGTAAATGAATCGTACAGAATTTTAGAACAAGTAAATGGTTTGTTGCTTAGGCAGTGTCAGTAGTCTCGTCAGCGTAAGAAGTCTCCATTTTTGTATCGTTACAATTGAGGTAATGTTTTTGTTTTCCCTTTCCATATCATTCTTCCATATCTTAGATATGCTTAATGTTCACATTTCTTTGTGGTGTAATTCTATGGCGTAATTTTTTGTCTTTTATTCAGTATATATTTGCAACTGCCAGGAATGTGTTAAAAAGTTCAAAGTGAACGACTTTTAAGGGCATTAAGCTTGTGCACTTAGTGTGCAAAAATCACCATTTCATTCCAATTGCTGTTTCTCTTTTCCTCGCTAGAAAGTGAAATTTTTCCTAACGTCTCCGGTGTCCTATAAATGGCTCTAACGAAATGCTTGACAGCTGCTCACAAGCAACACCAACATTTGATGCGAGTTTATCAAGCTCCTCTGGAGAGATTTATATTCTGGGTTGACAATCTCGAGTGTTAAGAGCAGAACCCGGACGTTCAGGCTTATTGTAACTAAAATAAGCAGGCAAAAAAGATGCTTGAATAAAAATCTGCGTAAAAGATAAGATATTAAAATGCATGCAAATAATAACAATACGTATTTAAAGAATGTGTGATCAAAGTAATTCAAAATGTCAATGTTTCCAATTTTTATTCCAACAATAATTATTAACTAACGACCGCATGTTGCAGAAAGGCATTCAAGAAAACTTTGATAATAATCCCATCAAAAATTGTCTTAATCATTTTTCTTGCCATGTTTAGCAAAGTTTCCATGACTGTCTGCAATCTATGATAGTCATTAATTGATAGTTGTGATTAGAATGGGCAAACTTTAAACTATATTTTAATTCAAAAAATTCTAACTTTTAAATGCACTTCCGCACTTATTCTTATCTTGATCATGATAGCACAAAACCACCAGATATTTGTTGAAATTTTCAACAAACTCGATGAGAAAGAATGAATACTACTTCTGAAATTTCACTAAAGAAAATTATCGTTAATGCCTCAGTGAATTTTGAGCTTCGCTATGCGAGTAGAATTTCACGTTGAGGCTCCGGCTTTCGGTCTACGCGATTAAGCATCCTTTACTTTGTCCGATGCATTATGAAAGTATCTCGGTAACTGCAGCCTTCCGGACTTTTATAAAACATCGTGTGTATCCAAAACATATTTTTAGAAACGAAGTAATTATAAATTCTTGGTACTACAATCCTAAATAGGCAATAGTACAGTGCTCTGAACATCTCTTTTCGTCTTTCATAATTTCTGCTAACGTCACCCAATTAATTGCTGTGCTGCATTTCAAGCCATACGGTTGGCAAAATGACTTATGGAAACTTACAATTGTTTGGTTGGCAGGAGATTTCAACGATTGAACTACACATGCCACTTAGATTCCCCGTAAGCACACTTCAGCCTAAATGTCTTGTAAAACACATCAAAAACACAGTTAAGTAATTCCTGTTGTTAAAAGTCTTAAAATCGTAACATCAACATGAAGACATTTCACCAAACTTTCGGGGCTTTAGTTGACCTTGTATTCCTCGAGAACATAGGGTAATGGATCATAAAGCTTGGGATAATCGTATCATCTGGTCGTTCTACGCTGACGCACTGCTAGTGAAACTGATTATTAAAACAAGCAAGATTAAGGTAATCGGAACTATTATTATTTTTCCCAGTGGCCGATGGTTCTAACAAGTCATTGAGTGGTAGCTAATTAGCAAACATTTCCGCGAGTGAGGCGGAAAGTGCAGTTGGTAACTGCGGATGGGCATGGCGTACTTACGTACTTATGTAATGTGCACATAGCCGTCTCATGTTTGCTGTGTGCAATTTATACCGTTGCAACGGAAATGCTAATGATCAGCTCCGTCTTGATAGTCAAATAGCGTGCTAGACATTTGTGTCGAATGTGTTAATGATTCGGTTTTTGTAGTACTTGAAAATAGATTGATTTACATTTCGTAATTTTTGTGTTTTTTTGTTGTTTTCTGAAAGGAATTCTATATTTAACATTTTTAGAACTGCTGTGTGTACAGGATTATTCTTCAAATAAGAAAGAAAAAATAACACCTCTCTCTCTTCCACTCTCTATACCCTCTCTTTCTTCTCTCTCTTTTCGCCTGTTTCTCCTCCCCCCTCTTTTCCCCCTGTTTCTCCTCCCTCTCTTTTCCCCCCGTTTCTCCTCCCCTCTCTTTCCCCCGTTTCTCCTCCCCTCTCTTTTCCCCGTTTCTCCTCCCCTCTCTTTCCCCCCGTTTCTCCTCTCCTCTCTTTTCCCCGTTTCACCTCCCCTCTCTTTCCCCCCTGTTTCTCATCCCCTCTCTTTTCCCCCTGTTTCTCCTCCCCTCTCTTTTCCCCCGTTTCTCCTCCCCTCTCTTCCCCGTTTCTCCTCCCCTCTCTTTTCCCCCCTCTTTCTTTCCCCTCTTTCTCCCCCCCTCTCTCTCCGCAAACCTCCTTCTCCGGAATCATTGTTTTAATACATTAATTCTCCTTTTATAATATTATATATTTCTTCATAATACTAATTCGCAGTCTTTACAATTTTCCTATGGGCGTTTGCCCTTCAAAAGAACATCGAACGTGACATATTCTGTTCCTATCGTCATTTGTTGACATTCTCGCGCTCATTCAGTATTTGCTACATAGCTCCTGCGTATTTTATCGCAAATCGCAACAACATTAACCGCGTGCGCGTGCGTGCGTTTTTGTTTCAGGTGTACCACGAGTGCTTCGGCAAGTGCAAGGGCATCTGCACGCCCGAGCTGTACACGGACCAGAACGCGCACTGCATCCAGTGCGTGGAGTGCCACGGCATGTTCTCGCCGCAGCGGTTCGTGTGCCACGCCCACCGCGCCCTCGAGAACCGCACGTGCCACTGGGGGTTCGACTCGGCCAACTGGCGCGCCTACCTGCTGATCGCGCGCGACCAGGCCGAGCACGAGAAGCTGGCCAAGGTGCTGGACGTGTTCAAGGAGCAGCACGACATCGCCCACCCGTCGCCCGCCGCCCTCAAGCGCAAACAGGTGCGTTGCCTTCTTCCGTTTCAAGTCGTGTTCCGGTTCGCCTTCAGTTCATGTTGGGTGATAATGCTATACAATGCCATTCGCACACTTGCAGACGCCATTTCTTTCTACAAACAATTTCAAGTCATGTTCCGGGTTCGGTTTCAGTTAATGTTGGGTGGTAATGCTGTAAAATGCCATTCGCAAGCTTGCAGCCGCCATTTCTTTCTACAAACTGTTTCAAGTCATGTTCCGGGTTCGGTTTCAGTTAATGTTGGGTGGTAATGCTGTAAAATGCCATTCGCAAGCTTGCAGCCGCCATTTCTTTCTACAAACTGTTTCAAGTCATGTTCCGGGTTCGGTTTCAGTTAATGTTGGGTGGTAATGCTGTAAAATGCCATTCGCAAGCTTGCAGCCGCCATTTCTTTCTACAAACTGTTTCAAGTCATGTTCCGGGTTCGGTTTCAGTTAATGTTGGGTGGTAATGCTGTAAAATGCTATCCGCACACTTGCAGACGCCATTTCTTTCTACAAACTGTTTCAAGTCATGTTCCGGGTTCGGTTTCAGTTAATGTTGGGTGGTAATGTTGTAAAATGCTATCCCCACACTTGCAGACGCCATTTCTTTCTACAAACAGTTTCAAGTCATGTTCCGGGTTCGGCTTCAGTTCATGTTGGGTGGTAATGCTGTAAAATGCCATTCGCAAGCTTGCAGACGCCATTTCTTTCTACAAACTGTTTCAAGTCATGTTCCGGGTTCGGTTTCAGTTAATGTTGGGTGGTAATGCTGTAAAATGCTATCCGCACACTTGCAGCCGCCATTTCTTTCTACAAACAGTTTCAAGTCATGTTCCGGGTTCGGCTTCAGTTAATGTTGGGTGGTAATGCTGTAAAATGCCATCCGCACACCTGCAGACGCCATTTCTTTCTACAAACCGTTTCAAGTCATGTTCCGGGTTCGGCTTCAGTTCATGTTGGGTGGTAATGCTGTAAAATGCCATTCGCAAGCTTGCAGCCGCCATTTCTTTCTACAAACTGTTTCAAGTCATGTTCCGGGTTCGGTTTCAGTTAATGTTGGGTGGTAATGCTGTAAAATGCTATCCGCACACTTGCAGCCGCCATTTCTTTCTACAAACAGTTTCATGTTCCGGGTTCGGCTTCAGTTAATGTTGGGTGGTAATGCTGTAAAATGCCATCCGCACACTTGCAGACGCCATTTCTTTCTACAAACCGTTTCAAGTCATGTTCCGGGTTCGGCTTCAGTTCATGTTGGGTGATAATGCTGTAAAATACCATTCGCAAGCTTCAGGTGCCTCCCCGAGATTGACACCACCCCAGTCGGGGCAAGCTCTCAGCATGATAGAGATCTTAATATTTAAAAAAAATCGAATTTCAAAGCTGGAAATTATGCCGACCTGGATGGCCGAGGTAGCTTGTGCCTGACCTGACCCAGCGCCTCGGTCCAAAGGGTCGCGGGTTCGAGTCCCGCCATGGGCATAGTTGTTTGTCCCTTGTCCTTCATGTATGTGTGTTGTCGCGGAAGGCCTTGTGAGTCTGCTGAACACAAACCGAAGAGACCGCATGTGTGTCTAGTGTTAAATGTTGAGTAATAGGCATAATGTGTAACCGGCGTGCCGAATTCGGCATCCCCTGAAAGCTGGAAAAAGCCCCCGAAAAACAAGTGGAAATTCATTTTCACTTGCGTTTTGTTATTGTTGTTGTTGGTTTCCTTCTTATCGTTTCTACCATCAAGAGGATTCACATTTCAGTACTTAAACAAGCTGTAATTCACATGAAAAGCGCATCGCAGAATGGCGCCAGAATGAACATTACGAGAAGCCAACCGGCCAAATGGTAGAACGCCTTACGCAGGACTCGAACTTGCATCTGCATATCTTCGTAAATCAGTTCCAGACATGCCATCTTTACAGTTCGATCCTCGCCTTCTCCCGTGTAATTTGTTTCCCGAGCGACGAAATAGCTTCTTATCCTCGCGCGGTTCTCTAAAACGACCGCGGAGCGGTCGCCCGGCGACAGGGCGGTCCGTGGGCGTTCGGCGCGTGTGTCTGTGTATTTGTGCGTAAGGCCCTGTGTGTGTGTGTGTGTGTGTGTGTGTGTGTGTGTGTGTGTGTGTTGTGTGGCGCAGAAGCCTCGTCGCGCGCTCGTAATCCCGAGGCAGTTAAAGATCCGCACGCGGCTGCGTGGGTTCAAGGGCGCGCCGGCGCGCGCGCGCGCGGCCACCGCCAGACTGCGTTGGCCATTACTTTTAACGACGCCCGCCGCCGCCGCCCCCGCCGCCCCTGCCGTCTGATTGCCGCGCCACCTGCAACCGCTCGCATGCGCTTGCCCTGTGGTGGGGCTGTCCCGCACGTACCTGGGCAACGGCGACGATTTTGTGACGATTGTTTGCGAATGAGGGCGAAATTGTCGGTACGGAATAATTTCAGGGATTAGAAATAACCTTAGGAATTTCAAATGACCACGGGAATTTGAAGTAACCTCTGCAATTCGAAATAGCACGTGTGTAATTCGAAATAGCACGTGTGTAATTCGAAATAGCACGTGTGTAATTCGAAATAGCACGTGTGTAATTCGAAATAGCACGTGTGTAATTCGAAATAGCACGTATGTAATTCGAAATAGCACGTGTGTAATTCGAAATAGCACGTGTGTAATTCGAAATAGCACGTATGTAATTCGAAATAGCACGTGCGTAATTCGAAATAGAACGTGTGTAATTCGAAATAGAACGTGTGTAATTCGAAATAGAACGTGTGTAATTCGAAATAGAACGTGTGTAATTCGAAATAGAACGTGTGTAATTCGAAATAGAACGTGTGTAATTCGAAATAGAACGTGTGTAATTCGAAATAGAACGTGTGTAATTCGAAATAGAACGTGTGTAATTCGAAATAGAACGTGTGTAATTCGAAATAGAACGTGTGTAATTCGAAATAGAACGTGTGTAATTCGAATAGAACGTGTGTAATTCGAAATAGAACGTGTGTAATTCGAAATAGAACGTGTGTAATTCGAAATAGAATGTGTGTAATTCGAAATAACACGTAGGTAATTCGAAATAACACGTAGGTAATTCCAAAAAATCTCAGTGGTTTGAAATATCCATGAAGTTTGATATTTCATCCAAAATAGACAATTTGTAATTTATTACAAGTAAATTTTTAGGACCTTCATAAAGTTTCAACACCTTATTTTGTCTTCCTCATTGCGTTTGATAATACTACATACATTTGTTTCGTTCATTCTTTCTTAATAAGCTACCTTCGCCCTAGGGTGGCGTCTTTTTAACCTGTTTCTGTGTTGGTATGTTTCATTTTTTTATAACAGTTCGCAGTGCAGGTCATTGTAATTTTATTTTTGTGATTTTTCCTTTTCGCTTTCCAATCGAACTTAATAACGCATTTTGCTTTTCTCGTGAATATTGCCTACTCTTCAAGTAAGAAAAGGGGCGACGCAGTAACAGTTATGACGATTAGAAGCGTTCGGATGAGGAAAGGCGTTGGAAAGTCGAAGACATTAAATGCAGTGCGAGTGACTCACCCCATCATTAAGTATGGGTGATAAGAGGGTGTGTCTGCTAGCATTTTGTTGGAGACTGCATGAAACGATGCTATATGCATGAAATTCGACGCGTGCATGATAACGGTAGAGGGGATGATTTCGTCTTTCCGAAAGGTTATTATTGCCAATAATTCTTTTTCCGTTGACTTGTTGCAAAATCTTAACGTCGTAAGCGGCAGAACGAGAAATTGTCGTCTTTTTTGTTAGGTAACTCAAATGTTCTGTCATTTAAATAACAGTTAATGGAAACATATTTTTTACTCGTCGCGGCGTTAATTGACGCGGTTTATTCTCTTAAAAAAAATAAATCAAAAGCGCAGTAGCATCACTGTCGCCCTCATACCGCTTTCGTTTCACTTTTACTCCATCTCATATCATCACAATGTGTGGATGCGTCAATGCAGCTCTATGCTGGTGGCGTACGTGACAAAAGTGGTGTCCCCGCGTTGATTGTGCTGGCGGACGACCTCAAAACGCGAAGCCTTGTGGCAGTGGAGACCTGGTGCAACCACTTCGTAATAATGAGGCTTCTGCTTATTTGAATTCATTGTGGCAGTAATGAAAATACGAGGACAAATAGGTTTCCCTGTGAAAATAATGTATGATTAAATTGACAATTTGTAATCACTTCAAACTTGATAGTCTAACCCAAAGCATAAATGAAAGAATGTGATATGTAAAACTACAGGAAATAAACTAATCATATGCTAATATCAGTATGAAAAAATATTTCACTAAGGATGTTTTTTTATGCGATGAAATTTGAAATCAGTGAGAAGGGCGGCAGAACAACCCATAATCAATGTGTTACCCTGTTGTTCCTATGAACCAGAATGTTTAGATTCTAATTTCCGGCGAACATGTATTTTTGCTGTACAATTATATTTCTACCAAAGGCGTAACTTGAGGTGTGGATAGGAGCAATTGCCACCCCTCTATTTCGAATGTGTTGAATTTTCAGAATAATATCAAATCTTGAAAATGAATAAAAATAAAATATTTGACTCCTTTTAAACTATATTTGTGTTGCTATCGAACGACAAATATGTGAGAATGTGTGAGGTGAATACTAGTAAAGAATTTTCGACATTAGCTTGTCAGCTAAGTCGAATTCAGTCCGTGCCTGTAGAAGAACTTTAGCGACCGGCTGTTCTGATCGGTAGTTTTTCATGGTTTCTTCGATCAACATCAGGCGAATGCAGGAGCAGTACCCTAACAAACGGGTCGAGGACCGTGCGCGATCTTTCTTACCTCTTCCTTGTCTTATCTTCTCCCCTTACACACACACACACTAATGTGCACTACACTACTTCACATGCCGAGAGACCGGTCGGGAGCTTAGAGCTTGTCCCAGCTGGGGCAGTGTCCCGCTGGTGGGAGACACCTGGTTGGGTAAAACTCCGCTGCCCCGACGGTAGGTCGTTGCCGGATCTCGCCATATAGCGGGGAACCACCATCACCTCCCGAGCAAAAACGTGCATTAAACTTACGGGACTAATGACTAGTAGTTGATGCGCCTGGAATCACTAACCATCAATCAATCAATCGATCAATCAATTGAAGTAAGGAGCTTAAACTGCTTGCAACGAATGAATGACTGTTCACCCGCTCCGACTACTCTTCAATGGGAGGGAAAATGCTTGTGCTCTTTATTGGAATAGAAAAATCAAAACTGGCTTCACCATCCCAGCTAATAGACCTGACATCACTCTAGAAGGAAATAGTCCTGACATTCGGAAAGAAAGAAGTCTATCTAATTGACACAGTCATCCCACTTTCCATTAACATCAACAAATGCTATAATAACAAGATCAGTGAACACGAGGACCTAGCAGACGAAGTAAAGAAACTTTGAAAAGTAAAGAAAATTTAAATTAGCCCCATCAACATTTCAGCCACTGGTCTCATTCCTAGACGCACAAATCAACACTTGGAAACATTGAAATTAGAAAAAAATGTGGACGTCAAAATACAGAAGTCGGTGGTCAGTCAGGACAACTATCACATTGCACGAAAGTTCTTGAGATCTGAGCTTGATTGAAGTTGACATATTGTCCGTTCAATCAAGTGTAAAAAAAACATAAAATGCTACTCAAAAGGAAATGTGTGATAATAATAATAATAATAATAATAATAATAATAATAATAATAATAATAATAATAATAATAATTTTATTTGGAACAGCCCACATTTTGCGCAAAGTATTGTAGAGGCACCGACAGCCCCTAGATCTACTCCTTAGGTAGCTGGTTGCAACCTGGAGGAAATTTTTTTTTAACCGACACATAACATCTTTAGTCGTGATATAGAGGAATAATAATATAATAATAATAATAATAATAATAATAATAATAATAATAATAATGTAATACTACTGCTACTGTGTTAATTTTGAGACAATTCTTTCACTTAATTTTTACCAAATTGAATGATTTGCATCCCCCTCCTGAAACTTTAACTTATGCCCATGATTGCTCAGACATTGAAGTAGTATGATTATTCACTTTCTGTTCTCTTGGGAGTCTGACACAGACGGACGCAACGAAGGGACCCCGCTCTTACGTCACTGCGTGCGTGCGTGCGTGCGTGCATGGCTGCGTGAGTCGGTGCTGCATGTATATCTAGCGCGCATTCCTGCAGCGACATCTTAAGTGCCTCGACGCCAGTTCGTTCCGACCGATCGTTCCGTTGATGGCTTCTGCTGAATGAGGTGAACAGTTCTCGGAACCACTAGGTGGTGTCGGGCATGCAGAGAGAGAGAGAGAGAGGAGAGAGTGGAATAGTTGGTTGTTTGTACACAAGGTAATAGATGCATGCTGTGAGCGCACTGTTGGTGTGCTTGGGAGAGTTGTAAATAACGGGTGGAAATGAAATGTACGCCGCGCGCTTTGAAATGAACGGCGACCCGTTCTCGCTTTTTCGGTTTATGACCGGTTTACGACCAGCGCGGGTGGAGGGGTGAGGGTTGTGAGATGAAGATGTCGCTTTCAGTTGCAGCTTTGACGAGAAATGTGTGTGTGTGGTGGAGCGGAATAAACAGAAGCCTGCGAGCTGGGTGTCACATTCCTAGGAGTGCTACATTCCGTCTTCTAGGAGTTTGTACGACCTACTTCCCTTCATCATCTTCTCAATCATGTCTGTAGTGAGAGGTGTATTGAGCCTGTTCGTTCTTTAATTCTTCGCGTCCATCTCGTTATCAATATTTAAACCTTTGTTATTATTGTATCGTTGTCGATGTAATAAGTTCCAAAATACGTATTTGTTTATATGTGTATGCGATTATGAACTAAACTCGTTGTTCTCGTAAATCCTACTTTTTCATGGTTCATCTTCAACTTTTGAATTTACATTTTGCTCTAATTCCCAAGAATGAATCGTGTTTCAATGAAAAAGAGACACTTCACACGACTACCAGCGATTACCCTCGACATCTCGTGAATCTCCGCAACTACCTGCGATTCTCCTCTACTCCTCAGGACACACGGTCACTCCTTGCGACTTCCCAGGGCTCATTGTGACTCTTCACGTTTCCCCCGTAACACTCTGCGACTCTCCGTGATTACAAATCGGTACAGTCGGTATACAGATTTCAGTTAAAAGTAAAATCATTTCTGCTGCAAAACTGTTTCTACATAATTAGAGACTATACTAATCGTCAAAAAGAAAAATAATGTTTATCGTAACAAAACAATGATATATAATGAATTAGTTTATGTTTGTATTGTATACATTTAAACAAAATTTAATACGCCTGTAACAAGTAATGTACTTCAGCTTCCGGGTCAATGACCCCCATCTCGATCAGGTTTTGTCCAGTTTCCCTGATCCATTGAGCAAATGCTGAGATGGACCCTTGTTTTGCTTCTGGACGTAAATGTAGCTTCACTGTGCGCACGTTTTGTTGAGCACTCCTTTTGCTTGAAGTTCATTTACAGTTGAAATTGATTTTCTATAACTCGGGAACAAACATTTTTCAAATATTTTTATTTTTCTAAAATAATAATTATTTTCGAAATTCTTGTTTCTAGTTTTTCATTTTTTTTAAAATTCTGGGTCTCAAGAAAATGTGCGCAGGTAAATCTCTTTCCCCATACGTCATATACAGTTTTTACTGTTTTTTGACAAATAAATAAATAAATAAATAAATAAATTCCAATTAACATCTCGTGACTCCTCACGACTCCTCCCGATTCTCCGCGACTCTCCGCGATCTTCACGAATTCAGCGAGGTCTCGCAATTCACTGAGACTTTTCAGGACTTTCACTGAGACTTCTCGCGACTCCCCGCAACACCAACGCCACTTATCTCCCCGTGTCCGCCCTCTCTCCCCGCGACACTCCGTGACTCCCCGCGTCTCCTGCTCTTAATATCTGCATTGCGCCTCAACGTCACTTTTGATACCCCCTCCGCCCCCTTCACGGTGCCGACCCCCTCCTTTGTCACGTCGCCCACATCGCCACTTGTCGTACTTCCCGCAATGCCCCCCACCCTTCGCCGCCAACGCCGCCACCACGTTCTCATCCACCTTCTCTAACTGCAGACTCTACGTTGCCGCTGCCGTCACCACCAGCACCACCACCACCACCACCACCACCACCACCACCACCACCACCACCACCGCCGCCGCCGCCGCCGCCGCTGCTACCATCACCATCACACAACCACCGCAGCCCCCTCTGTCACCCTCACCACCGTCTGCACCACCACTATCACTACGAGCGCCTCCACCACCTCTATCATCTCTACCATCACAAACTCCATCATCGTTACCAACACCATCTCTATTATTACTGCCAACACCATCGCCGCCGCCGCAACCACCACCACCACCACCACCACCAACAACAACAACAACAACAACAACAACAACAACGCCACGACCACCATCACTACCTCCATCACCACCACCATCACCACCACCATCACCACCACCATCACCATCACCACCACCATCACCACCACCATCACCACCACCATCACCACCACCATCACCACCACCATCACCACCACCATCACCACCACCATCACCACCACATTCACCACCACATTCACCACCACATTCACCACCACATTCACCACCACATTCACCACCACATTCACCACCACATTCACCACCACCACATTCACCACCACCACATTCACTACTACCACCACCACAGTCACCGCCACCGCTACCCCCTCCCGCCACCGCCACCCCTTCCTGCCACTGCTACCAACGCTACCAACACCAGTACGCCATCGCCACCACCACCACCAGCTCCACCAGCACCTCCGCACGCCGCCGCCGCCGCCGCCGCCGGCTATTTGCGGCGGCGCCCACTCGCCGCTATTTTCGATCGCCCCCCTTTATTCCCCGCCGCGAGGAAACTCCTGCTCGCCTTTCCGCCCGCGCCCGCGCCGCGCCCGCGCCGCGCCCGACTGCTCCCAGACTGTGGTGGCGGTGGCGGGCAGTATTTCGCCTACGTGCAACCCGGGCGGTATTCGCCTGCCCGGCCTTGAAATGGCCGTCAGCATTGGCCTGTCTTGGGTGGCCAAATGCAAACGCGACGTGCTCTATCGACACTTCAAAGCCGGATTAACATCCAAGTAGTAATAAACTAAGGCACCTCCTAAAAATACCAATAAATAAATAAATTAAAAAAGAAAATAAATGAACATTGAAGTATTAAACATCCGAATAAAAAGTATAAAAAGGAAGAATAATCTTTACTATTAAAAAATAATAATTTAAAATATTTTAAACACTTGTGCAGTAATATAAACATTTTCGTTAAAAAAATTGAGGGCTCTTATCAAATGAGGTTTGTTTCATGAAACTAATGCTGCCGAACTGGGTAACTATTAGAGCTTAAAATCACTATTCAGGTTAAACGTAATCAATTTACACCGAACCTCGTAATTCACCCCACAAGTGAGGTTGATTCCTCTCAAATCGGACTTTTTCTGGACTTGTCGACGCGGTAAGCGTGCAGTGACCTTAACGAACGTTAGTTGAGATGTTCAACTAGTATGTTAGCCGTTGCTATCACAACTAGTTACGATTACATGACAAGTATAATCCGATTTAAATGTAGTGCCCCTTGAAGATCACGAGCTGGAAGGAGAGGGGGACACTGCCATCCACTTGGGGAGCTTCGTTGCGGCTTAATTTTTTGGTATTGGAGCTCCCGATTGGATCTGGTGCCCCACCCCCTCTCCTTCCGGCTCGTGACCTTGAAAGGTCACTACATTTAATCCGGAGTAAGAGCGTAACCCCTCACTCTTCAGACAAGGGTGTGTATCGTGCATTAACTCGACACCCCAGGATTGAAACCCAGTGTGGTGACCCTTCATACTCCTGACCACTCTCCGGAAGAAGGGCAGCTGTTTTGAATCACGTGACTTCGGACCCCCCATGTAAACAGTTAGTATATGACCATCGTGCCTCTAATGAACCCTTTAGGTCAAGTGCATACATTGCCTTGTCCATCATAATTCACCCCCTCCAATCAGTCGACATGTGAGATTCCTCCCTCTTAACGCACGGCTTATAACTCGTCTCCCCAGGTAGAAAGCGAGCATGGTGATGCTCACGCCCCCCAGATCACACTCCAGATGAAGTCCAGCTCTTTTGATTCGCGTGTCTTCTCAACCCTGGCTCGGTGACCACTCTGCCCCTTCAGGTCAAGATCGCACGTCTCACCTCGGCCCCTCCCCCCCTCCCCCAACCCACCCGGCCAATCATTCATCAGGTGAGGACGTGGCGGTCCACGGCCGTCTTCCAGCGTGCGGTGAATGCCCGGGCCGAGGCGGTGGCAGTAGCGGCGACGCGCGAGTCGTGAACTGAGGAAGGGAGGCGGAGGTACTCAAGGGGAGGGGGGGACAGGAAATCAAGACGGTGTGAATGGAGGCGGGTCCCAGCGTCGCGCCGCACGCGGTGCCGGACAAAAGTGCGACGAGGACGCGCGGAGGACGGAGGTGGCGACAAAAGGGCGCGAAGGGCCGCCCGCGGTGCCGCCAGCGTCGACCAGTTGGCCGGGGGGAGGGGGGAGAGAGGCCCTTCGTGCCAGTCCCAAAGGGCTCCACGTGTCACCCGAACTGGCCGACGCACACGTGCGGGCTACGATGGATTAATGCCTAAGAAGACTTAGGCCTCATTCACAATGCAAACTTAAACGTTAAACGTAACGTAGCCGCAAAACCTAGAAATGTGTTATTAAGCGAGACCATTCACAATGCCTTGACGTAACCGTTGACGTAAGATCGTACACTTAACGAGTTCGCAAGCTCCAAGCTTTTACGTTAAGTCTACGTCGGAATTCTACCGAAGACCAATCAGAGAGCAGCATGGAAGTTCGATTTCAGATTGTGTTGAGGTTTGTGGTTATGTCATTGTTTTTGTAATGTAGATAACTAGCTTACGAACGTTTTTGATGCGTGTAGTGAATTCAATGTAAGAATTTGGATAATTTTTATTGTGACTTTAACCAGAGGTTGCGAATAAACTAATTATGTCGGACGAATTACTCGTGAATTTGGTTCATGAGAATCCTTGTTTGTTAGATGAAGGAAATGTGAGCACTACATCTACTCGCATGTATATAAAGACAAATCGATAGGAATCTCGAAGAAAAAGCTAGAAACCATGGCGGGAAGATCTTTTCACTACGTTAGAGAGGAATCGAACAAGTTTCAGTACATTGAATTCTGATTGGTTCAGGCGAAACTTACGTTCCAGCTTACGTTCGTCATTGTGAACGCTTGTTTTTACGTGTAAATTTTATCGACTAAGTACACAGCATTACGTTACGTTTAAGTTTGCATTGTGAATGAGGCCTTAAGCCGCTGGATAGGGGCCCGCGATGGTTTAAAAATGCAAGTTTATGTTAGTCCGTACTTATCCTCTCCGAACGCTAATGTAAGGTAAAGGTTGATTGATTGGTGAGTGATTCCGGTCGCGTCATCTGCTGAGGGCATTAGTCCCCGCTGGCTGGTGAGATTCGGCGCCGACCTACGTCGAGTTGCGGGGATTTTGCCTAACGAGGTGTCTCCCGCCAACTTAGCACTGCCCCAGCCAGGACCAGCTCTTTAGCTCCCGGTATATGTTATAGTATAATGCATGTAACTGTGGGTATAAGTAAAGGGTGAGGATAGGACAAGGAAGAGGAAGGAAACATCGCGCGCGGTGCGTGGCCCGTTTGTTAGGGTACTACTCCGGCATTCGCCTGGTGTTGATCGGAGAAACCACGGAAAACTACCGATCAGAGCAGCCGGTCGGTAGAATTCTCCTCCAGACAGCGACTGAATTTGACTTAGCTGAGAAGATAGTGTCGAAAATCTGCCTCCGTCAGTACTCGAACCGAGAACCTCCCGGTCAGAGGCACTTCAATGAAATCAGGTGATGCCCTAAGTCACCTCTTCGGTTTGCACAGATTTAAGACTCGGACAAATTTAAAATCCTGACGTAACTACTGAAAGTACTAACGTATCAATTGAATTTTTTTAAACCACAATATAAATGTTACTATAACTAAATAGTGTCTTTTATTTTACAAATATCTGAAGGCACATGCGCGAAGAAAAACATCAATACTGAAACCAGTTTAATTGTGGTTTGCGATTGTAGATGTTCATTTGCAATATTACTCATTATTTCGTGTTTGATTATTCGCTCAATTTTTCTCCCTTAGGGCAATTTGAATTAGGATTGAATGTGCCACCAAAATTACAAATGGTACCCAAGGTAATTTTACTTAACATCCTTCATTTCAAACTCCCGTTGAAATTCATCTGTTTACGTTGCAAATTTTGCTGAATGTTCCCTCCATTTTTCATCCAATTTGTTCGCACGCAACCCATCAGGGCTCGATAAGTTAACCGTATCGGTTTCCCTCCATTATCATCGACGATATATCATCGTCGGCCGAAAAAAAAGGGGGCTGTTCTTTCATTGTGTTCAATGATTCATCGTGCCCGGAAAAGTATTTCCCCCACTTATTGGCAATCATGTAAAGCGTTTTTCCCTTTGTGGGAGATCGATATGGGCGGACACCGAGCGAGAGAGGGTTCGGCGACCACTGTGCTCAGCGGGGCCATTGTCGCCTAAAGACAAATGACTCCGCTTCGAAGAACTGGCCGCCAGACTTCGCTTCCGCGCCCGCGAGCTCTCGCAGTGCCCAAACCTTCTTTTGTTGGTGGTCACATCGTAGATACGGCTTTTTTACTTTCCTGGATACGTACGTTGTAGGTTGTTGAAGTAATGATAGTGTAAATAATACAAAAGAGGTGTGTCAGTGACGCAAGAGTGGAAAATCCTCAAACTATTATAAATAACGTAAGAAAGATCTAAACAACCTTGAACTCTCCAACCAACCAATATATACATACCATGTAGTGCCAAACTACCCCCATGTATAAAAATTGTTCTGTCGACAATAAACGCTACTGTAATACGGAGTAATATACGTTGTATAGCGAAAGTTATGTAATGCTGCGCGAAAAAACGCGGATTTTCGGCAGGAAAACTCTTATTACAGGGCCCTGGTAAAGAAAAAGTGGATAAATCAAGTTGCTAAATTAAAAAAAATCCTCTAACACGTGGTGTAAGAAGAATCCCTGTTTTGTGGGTACTTGATACCGAAAAACCAATTCAAAGCAAAACGTTGGTCCGTCTGTGAACAGCACTTGCGCTTAAACCATGCGTAGGATTTTTTTACAAATTGAAGAAACTCCTGTCCATCTGACTCCAGTCGAAGCTTTGAGACTTTGAAAAACATTCTTGTAAAATTGAGGGTACTTTACATGAAACCCCCCGGACATTTTTAAAATTTTCTCTAAAACGGCTCCAAATTTGTTGATGCGCGTCGGAAGATGGAGAGAAAGCCTTGGTCCTTCGGAACTCGCGGTTGAAAATCTTTATTTAGTGATTAAATCTAAGTGAGAGAGTTATCGCAAGGAGAGATAACGAGCTTTAAAGGGTTCAAGAATTGCTGAAGTGAATGAAAGAATGTGGCACATTGTTGGCTGAAGGATAATGTGGTTCTGGCAATGCATTCCATTCCGGCCAGGCACGAACAAACACATATCGTGACAGTTGTAACTCTGTCGCCACTGTAACTTGCCCTATTTGTGACACCAGTGAAGGAGGTAACAGATTTGATACCTAAAGGCACAAGTAAAGCGATTGGGGATTTAGGAAACC